>CM062513.1:32321262-33521262 GCA_031439585.1 Pterocarpus macrocarpus | reverse complement strand
GTAGACATCTGTGAGTTTAGCCTCCAACTCAAAATTTTTCCACAACCAAGATTTAGTCATGGACATAGGCAAATTATCAACAAACAAAGTGAATGTGTTGGCTTCAATATGCTTCAGATCTCTTATGCTATGGCTAGCTTGAAAATCACCCTTATAGGTGCCCTTTCCTTTATACACTTCGATTCCTGCAATGATACCCCTTTCTTTTCACTACAGTCCATTCTCCACCATGAAAAGGTTGATATAGGATGTTTTCAAAACTCCTTGCAAATGATTGCTGATTCCTCTCTCCCTTCTAACTCCCTCCCACTTCGCTTTCTTTTGCTCTCTAGTCTCTTCATTTCCACTCTTTTTCTTTCATCTCTCATCAATTGCTATGTATTCATATGTACCACAATCAATTGCTACATATCTCATGGATGTGCTACTTCACTTACTTGAGATATTCTTGATGACATGGAATATGCTAAGTGACTAAAAAGAGAAATTCTTACATTTTTTTATGGTGTATTTGTGAGTTGAGATTTTGAAGGAAAAAGAAGGAAAGAGAAAATTAAATAGTAAAACAAACTCATTGTTACTTTTTAAATATTTCTCTTTCCTTTTTTTCCTTTCAAAATCTCGGCTTATAAATACATCTAGAATAAGAGATTTCTTTTACTATGACTCTTACGACACTATATACCACATTAATGAATATAAATCACTATTATTTTCTTAACTATTATTATTCATTAACATGGCAAATAGAGAATGACTTGGAGTAAAAGAAATCCCTAATTTCAAAAACATCTAAGAATGGGTGTAAAAAAAAAGAAAAAGAAAACACGTAACAATTTCTGCACAAATTGTCTGTATCATGGAATCTGTTTCACTTTTGCTCCATTCCCTTCCAAACAGTGGCATGACAATTTCGACCGCCTGTAAATTCCCATTCCTTGGAAGATAAAATGGACTCCGGTGCCTCGCCATTTGGCTTTACTATACTAGCAGATTCCTCTTTAATTCATTCCGCGGAATGTTAGTCTTAGACCAATCGTCTTTCAACGTGAACAAGAATTTTCAATTTCTGTAATTCTAATAGTTCTAGTGGTTGACAAATCAACGTTCAAAAAGAACAAAAAGAACTCACATGATAAATTTGGGATTGGACATTTTTTGCAGAAATAACTAGTGTGTACATGAGATCTTTCGAATATTGCCATCAGCGCCGAATGATTGATTACGTAAGCACAAACGCAACCCCTAGGCCCTGCATAGAGAAATTTATGTTTTTACGATTTTTTAGATAGATATTACGGAGATCCTATAATTTGTAACATTATTGATAAAAGCACATACCAACATAGAACCCAACCTGAACTTGTACTTATCCCTTTCTTAAGAAATAGTATCCAATTTTAATTCCCCACGTAACGGTCAAGTAATGAAACTACTATTTATATGCAGCACAACTTAGCGTAAGTTGCAACTCAAATGCAATTTCACTAACATCAGAATCAACATAGCAAAAAAAAATATCACTATCCCTTCTTCTCTAGCCATCACCCAATCAAAGCACTATCCACAGAGCATCAGCTAACAACATTCAACCTAATGACCCCGTTCTACTATATCCTCCTCTCTATTCTCTTCCTTGTCACCCTGAAGTTCCTGTTCCCAACAAGAAGGCTCAAGAACCTTCCTCCAGGTCCGCCACCTGTTCCCATCTTCGGCAACCTCCGCCAACTCAAGCACCCTCTCCACCGCACCCTCCACCGCCTCTCGCAGAAACACGGCCAAGTCTTCTCCCTCTGGTTCGGTTCCCAATTCGTGGTCGTCGTTTCGTCACCCTCCGTCGTCCAGGAATGCTTCACCAAAAACGACATCATCTTCGCGAACCGGCCGCCGCTCCTCTCCGGAAAACACATCGGCTACAACAACACCACCGTGACGGTTGCCCCCTACGGCGACCACTGGCGCAACGTCCGCCGCATCATATCCCTCGACGTCCTCTCCACGCACCGCCTCAACTCCTTCTTGGGAATCCGGCGGGACGAGATCAAGAGGATGGTGAGGACCCTGGCGCGAAACGGTGAGGTTTTTGGGAAGGTGGAGCTGAAGTCGAAGCTCACCGAGATGACGTTCAACACCATCATGAGGATGATCTCTGGGAAGAGGTACTACGGCGAGGACTGTGACGTCAGCGACGTTGAGGAAGCGAGGCAGTTCAGGGAGATCATTAAGGAGCTTATATCGTTTGGAGGGTCGAGCAACCCTGGCGAGTTCGTTAGAGTTCTTAGGTGGTTCGATTTTGGGAACTTGGAGAAGAGGCTCAAGTGGATTGCTAGCAGAAACGATGCGTTTTTGCAGGGGCTAATTGACGAGCATCGAAGTGGGAAGAAGAGTGGGAATAATACCATGATTGACCATCTCTTGAGTCTGCAACAGTCGCAGCCGGAGTACTATACGGATCAGATCATCAAAGGGATTGTTCTGGTAATTGTTACTATGAACTTTTCTTGATATGTTTATGTTGTTACTATGACATTGTTGCTCTGGATATATTAACTGCTTCATCCTTTGCTACCTTCTTTTATTATATCTAGCTGATTTCGCATTGTCATGTTCAAGTAGCTGTGTTATGAGAGAAATTACTTATGCAAAAAATGGTGTTACAAAATAACATAGACACAAGGTTTTAAATTTTGGTTGATTATAAAAAGTATTTTTACATTCGGATTTGAGATCAAATAATATTTTTATATAATATATCTATCTTATTTACTTTAATATAATGACCTATTTGGTTAAAACTTTGAGATAAGTATTTTTTCAAAAGCAGAATTTAAAATAGAAGTAAAAGTAGAAATAAAAAATTATTTTATATTTAGATATAATTATAGAAATATATTTTATAAGAATTAAAAGTTGTTAAACTATTTAGATGTGATAAAATAAAAGTACTTTTTCTTATAAAATTATAATATTAGTAAGATAAAGAGCGATATTTTCAAAAAAAAATTAAGGATAGAATGGTAAAAATGTGAAAAAAATAGTGAATTCGAAATTTAAGAATCACTTTTCTCTTTATTTTATTGTTTCCGTTTTTAGAAGAAACAGTTTTCTATCTACTTCTAAAAAAAGTAGAAAAATTAATTATTTTCTGCTTCTGATTTTTTTAAGAAGTATAAACAAATAATACTAATAGATAATATCTCATATAATTTTGGTGATTAGTAATATATATATACACACACTACGTGACCCTGCTCTTTTGTTGTTTTATTCATGAGTGAAGAATCACGGTACTTCGACTGATTGACCCAAAAACTTTGTTCTGATTGATTTACAATTTGATATTTTAGTTACTAGTATTTAATTCAAAATAAAGTAAAAGTGAAAAATAATAATGATCCAAAAAGGTTTTCTAGGAGTATATGTTCACATCTGGTTTCCCCATTTGGAAATTTCTAAATTATACTACAAAAGGCTCTTGTAAAAGCTTAAATTTTATAACTTTTGCTCAAACGTTGACCAAAAGAATAATGATAACTTTTACCCAATCCATGATTTTAAATTTACACACGAAAATTCAAACAGTATAAATTCAATATTCTTTTTTTATATATATTACTAGTACATATGCGACTCTTACAATTGAGATTTATAAATAATTAATGAACTAGAACTGTCACAGTGAGGATATATAAAATACAGAATTGCTTTCGAAGTAGAAAGTATTTCTCCAAAAGGTGGAAATCTTGAACCGAGTCTTCAATTAGGGAGTAGATTATTAATTAAATCAAAATAGTAATTAATTAATATAATATATGAACAAAGTTACTAGTTTTATCTAAACGAAACAAAGACTTTACTCTGCTCTTAATATTGACTTTGTTTGACTTGCATAGGTTATGCTTCTTGGAGGAACAGAGACATCAGCGACAACTTTAGAATGGGCAATGGCTGCTTTACTAAACCATCCAGAAGTGTTGAAGAAGGCCAGGGATGAAATAGATACTCGCATAGGACAAGATCGCCTAGTAGATGAATCTGAGATTTCAAAACTTCCCTACCTTCAAAATATTATCTATGAGACATTTCGATTGTATCCTGCATTCCCATTGTTGGCACCCCATTTTTCTTCAGAAGATTGCACCATAGGAGGATACAATGTCCCACAGGGCACTATGTTGTTGGTAAATGCTTGGGCCATTCATAGAGATCCTGAGCTATGGAGTGATCCAACACAATTTAAGCCTCTGAGATTTGAGAAACAAGGGGAAGCAGATAAGTTAATTCCATTTGGGTTGGGAAGAAGGGCTTGTCCGGGAGCAAACTTGGGGCAACGTACAGTTGGTTTAACTTTGGGCTTATTGATTCAATGTTTGGAGTGGGAACGAACAAGTGAGGAAAAAATTGATATGACTGAAGGAAAAGGGGCCACCACCCCAAAGGTGATTCCCTTAGAGGCCATGTGTAAAGCACGTCCAATCATCATTGACAAGGTTTTTCGGGGAGTTGGTGAAGACATATAAAGGAGATGAATTCTTCGATAATCTTAGTAATAACGAGAATATTTTCTGTTTTATTTAATGTCTAATATATCAATTTTTGCATTAAAAATATAGTTAAATAATTTATTTAAGTAGCTATTTGAAGATCATAAATGTACTGTTTAATTATCTAGTACTCAAACACAGTATTTGTATTTAAATAAGCATACAGGGTTGGCAACTTTAGCTATCAGGGCGGTTTGCCAAAGTGGGTCAGATTCTACTGTAAACACTTTCTGGTTATGGTCAAAGTATCATACATTTAGTAAAGTAACTCGTTGAGTTTGTGTTCATCCAAATCATGCCATAATTATTTGTTGTGAAATTCATCATTTAATTTTGTTTACTAGTTTCTTCAAAACTATCATGGGATCATACTTTCAATTGGAGGCCATTAATTCGCTGATGATACAGCATTTGATTGTTTTGTGTTATGACAAACTGTTCCCCGCCTAGAGTGCCAGGACAAATTATATGCCTCTCGACCTTATGGAACTTTTCATGCATAGCGGAGATATTTGGCCTCAATTGCCTTGCCATTTGGCTACATTATCAGCAGCCTTCTTAATTCATTCCGTGGAATAAATTGTTATGTTAGTAAATCTTCATTGGCGCGCCCACTTAGGAAATTCATTAAAGGACAAAGATGTTGACGAAAAGTCTCGAACCAATCATCTTTTAACGTGAGCGAAACTGTTCAATTTTCATGGCTCCACTAGTTCGGGTAGTTGATAAATCAACTTTCACATAAGAAGGGAAGGGGGAAAAAATGGAAAAAAAAAAAAAAGGAAAAAGGAAAAAAAGAAGAAGAACAAAAACACGAAGATGAAGAAAAATCAAAACTGACGACTTGACCTCTTCCGAAGTCTTCCTCTTATCTGACTCTGGTTTTCATTCAACTCTACTTACCCTAGTGTTCACAGATGCCATAATCATAGCTGAAAATATGCATCACAAGTACCAATTTTCCTTGGCAACTCATCAGTTCCACACAATTCAACACTCTCTGCCTATATTTCTGCTGCTTCTTCACTTCTCATCACTGCAGTTCCTCTCAGTCGGGTACACCATCCCAGACAAGTACTTCATCAATTGTGGGTCGAACACCAATGTTTCCGAAAGTGGTAAGGTTTACGTTGGGGAATCAAACCCTCTTGCCCGTTTTAGCTGCGGAAGCAAGACAGAAACCAATCAATCATCAGTGCCTTCGCCTCTCTACCAAACAGCAAGGATCTTCCGAAGACAGTCTTCGTATGAGTTCCAAATTGACACCAATGGCACCTACATGGTACGCCTCCATTTCCTTGCTTTCTCTTCCCCAAGTAATCTCCCCTCCGCCAAGTTCAATGTCTGGGCTCCTAGCTTCATGCTGTTGCAAAACTTCGAGGCTAAAAACTATACCAACTCTGTTCTGGTCAAAGAGTTTGTCATAAACATAACTGTCGGCAGCTTCAGAATCATTTTCGCTCCTCTGCCATCATCATTTGCTTTTGTGAATGCCATAGAACTCTTCATACTCCCCGGCTACCTAATCGCCGACGCAGTCTCGCGTGTCAGTGGAGAATTGTCTGCCTACGGTGGCGTGCTCTCTCGAGTGTTGGAGACCAAACACAGGCTTAACGTTGGTGGCCATAACATCCCAAGAGGCCAAGATCCTTTATTGAGAAGTTGGTTCTCAGATGATGCTTACCTGGTTAATCCACAAAACGCGAAGAATAGTAACCCCTACTACGGTAACATTACGTACCAGGTAGGGGATGACTCTGATGGTCCAAACGCTACTAGATATACTGCGCCTGTTGTTGTCTACGAAACAGCTAAAGAGATTAATGACACCACCAAAAATATAACTTGGGGTCTTCCTGTGGACAAGAATATAGACCATCTCGTTCGGCTTCACTTCTGTGACATTTGGAATATGAAGGTTGGTCTTACGGTCTTCAATCTGTACATTAATGACCAGATTGGTTTGTACATAAATAATGACACAAACGTGTCTACTCAGTTGCCTGCTCCTTATTATTATGATTTGTTGGTTGAGTCTGATGACTCTGGCCTCATGAGGATCAGTGTACAGCCTCTTCAATCTGTTCCTGTCCCCAACGCTTTTTTAAACGGTCTAGAAATAATGAAACTGATTAATTCATCAGATTTTGGTCCCCTTCTGGACCAATCCATTTGCAAGCATAGCCTTCTTGCTGTGGTGCTGGGCTCAGCTATTGGAGGTTTGGTCTTGATTTCTCTGGTGGTGGTTGGCTTTGTTTGGTGTCTTAAGATCAGGAAACAGAAGCCCTTTGAGAATTCACATAGGTTGCCAATTCCTGCCACTGCAGGAGGGAGTTCTCACAGCATATTGACTGAGGGAAGCATTAGTCTTGGACTTAAGATCTCTTTGCATGATCTTCAATTGGCAACCGAGAACTTCGACGGCAAACTGATAATTGGCAGTGGCGGTTTTGGCAATGTCTATAAGGGAATTCTCAAGAATGGCATGAGAGTGGCTGTGAAGAAAAGTAGGCCAGGGTCTTGTCAGGGCCTTCCAGAGTTTCAGACTGAGATCATGGTTTTGTCAAAGATTCGTCACAAGAACCTTGTTTCCTTGATTGGTTATTGTGACGAGAAGTGTGAGATGATACTGGTTTATGAATACATGGAAAAAGGAACACTCCGAGATCATTTATACCATACGGATTTGCCAAGCTTGTCTTGGAAGCAGAGGCTTGAGATTTGCATTGGAGCTGCCAGAGGCCTTCATTACCTTCACAAAGGAGTACCTGGAGGGATCATTCACCGTGATGTGAAATCTACTAACATATTGCTCGATGAGAACCATGTGGCTCATGTTTCAGACTTTGGCCTTTCAAGAACAGGTCCTCTCGATCATCAAGCATATGTTAGCACTGATGTCAAAGGCACTTTTGGGTATCTTGATCCTGAGTATTTCAGGACTGAAAAACTGACAGAAAAATCTGATGTCTATTCATTTGGGGTAGTTCTTCTGGAAGTGTTGTGTGCAAGGCCAGCCATTGACCCATCCCTTCTAAGGGAGCAGGTGAATTTGGCAGACTGGGGAATCCTTTGCAAAAACAAGGGGATACTAGAAGCGATTATTGATCCTTCCATAAAGGACCAAATAGATCAAAACTCACTCAGGAAATTTAGTGAGACAGTGGAAAAATGCTTACAAGAATATGGCTCTAATAGGCCAACCATGGGTGATGTGATGTGGGACTTGGAGTATGCGCTGCAGCTTCATCGAGGTTCAACACACCGAGAGCCACATGAGGATAGTTCTAGTGGTGCTTCTGCGTCACTTCAATTGCCCATTGTCAGGCGTCTTCCTTCAAGCTCCACGCTAAATGAAGTGGATGAATTGTCGATTGTGAGGGGTGATGAATCCGATAGCGCAGCTGATACTGTTATTTCTCAATTGAAAAATGATCATGCCATATAGAATGTCAAGATTTCAAAGCACAATAAATATTAAAAGATACTGTTCCAGAAAACTTGCCTGAACTTGTCGAAACTTGAAGTATAAGATTGATTACAAGTTACTCTAGTATATTTTTCCTTACATGTTTTTGAAGATTTTATCTGGTCACATGTTTTTGACAATGACAACTTGACAAGCGACTTTGGCAATTTATTCTGGCTGTCTCACAACACTCTTAAATATTTACTTAACACTGGCAATATGGTTACCTAGGTGATAAATTCATTTAATAATTTGTTCACAATTATTTTTCGATTTATTTTATCTCCTACAATTGATTGCTCACATAAATTAAATTTGACCCGAGATAATATAATTAAGTAAAATAATTCATAGATTGATGACTTTATAATTGGAATACTCTGGATTATAGTTAATCTTGAATCCTGTTGGCACCAAAATATTGCAGTTAGTCGAGGATGGATATCAGCCGAGGAGAAATAGCCGAATAAGACAATATTCGGTCAGATTTAGTTGATAGCCGAGTAGTTAGCCAAAGAATAGGTGATGATCGACAATCGACACAAAATGTGTTGCTAGGCTTAAATTGATTAAATGTGGCCAAAATGCTCAGCCAAACTTCAATTGGCCGCTATCCAAAATTCGAGTGTCAGAATAACTATTATTGCTTATCTATGGAAAGCCCAAGATGAAACCGTTGACGTAGCAATTGGGTTGGCCCAATTGAGGTTGTTTCATGCCTAAAAAAGGCCATTTCAATTTTGTTTCGGCCTTTTTTCTATTTCGCTTTGGCTGCTTTGCTTTGTCTTTTGTAATTAGGATTCTAATTAAGTGTAATCGGTTATGGTAACTCTTATTTGCATCTTTTGAAGCTTGATAGCTAATATGGGTTTTAGCTGATAGTCAACGGTTGATTTAGCCCATAACCAATAGCTAACAGCTGATAGTTGAATAGTGACATTAACTATTAGCCGAAGGCATGAATTTTCTATTAGGCTTTGGACCTTCTAACAACTTGTAATCCACAAACTAGTTCCAGGCTTTGGTTGGAGAAAGAACATGCTTCAGTAACTAAGGATAAGAGTTTGACCAAGTCTATGACTACTCTCTAAAAAGTAAGAGCAACTGAGAAAGGTGGTTTGTAGTTCAGAAAGTGGAAAGAACAAATGAATTGTAAAAAGCATTTTAAGTGATTACCAGTATGCTAAGAGAAGTGCACTCAAGGAAGACATGAAAAATGGTTACGAGATAGTTACCAAGAGGAAGTTTGTTAACCATGTTTGTGTGAAGACGTGGTTAATAGATATCTTAGGATAACTGTGAAGTTTTGTATGTGTATAAATAACCTTGAGCACAATCTGTAGAGGGACCCTGGACAAATCAATGGAACACAAGTCCTTTTACATTTATCTTTATATTTTTTTCACTTTACATTTCTTGCCTTTACTTTTCAACATTTCTTTACTGTATTTCATTTATAGTGTTTTATTTACTTTCACCCTTTTTAAGTTTCAATCCATTTTATTAGCTTTTAGTTGTTTGCCAATATCTTTTTTGGTGACCTGATTTACTAATCTGTCTGCCAAATGCTCTTTAGAGTAGTTTGGGAAGTTATTTGTCGAGAGACAAAGTCCCTCTCTTGGTAATAATCACCTGATCATGGGAATCAGTTGTGTTTTGCACTAGCTGAGCCTCTTGAAATAGTTTTTTGGCATGCCTTGATTCTTAACCCATTCGGCTAGCCAATAATTTTGTGCAAAACAAATCTTAATAAATATTATTAGTTAGATAAATGAATCAAAATTTCATAACTTGGATTTAAAATAGTAAAAGTATTTTAATTATTATTTATAGTTTACATAGAAAGTCAGGTAGCCAATAAATATACTTAATTCTAAGAATCTAATTTTCAATGTGAAAATAATTACTCAAGTGTTTAATGGCAAAAGTCTATTATCTTCGGTCCACTTTATCTATCACTTTAGCCTTATGTACCAAAATTAAAGAACTCAAAATCAAGATTTGATTGTGAATCATGTTTACTAAAATACTCTTATTTACCATTTAGTATCTAATTAATTCATTCTATTAATCTCAAACTATATTTTTTTATTAGTGGTTGTATGAAGTGTAAAATTAAAAATTTAATAATAAATGCTTTAGTGATATATGAAAATGATAGATAAAATGGACCAAGAATTTTTTACTCAAATTGACAGATAAAGTGAACAGGAGATAGTATAAATTAATTATAATGTACATACTAAATTGAGAATATTTCTGACATATTGACTGCTCTATCATTGTCTCTATCCTTTAGAAAGAAATTACAAGAAATGCATAGTTTCTTCTAAAATAAGAGACAATGTAAAGAGGAACAACTAACCAGTACCTTTCTAGATGGTCATGAAATGTTAAAATTGTGGATGGCAATTGACTCAAGAAGGGGGTTGAATTGTGCTTTAAAGCACTTTTTTAAATTTGAAAAACTTAAACAAAAAATCTCAGGTATATATCAACTTGAAGTGTAGAAGAGTAGTTTGAGTTAGATAAAAATAACTTAATTTTATCTTTTGGAATTGATTTTATGAATTAAACCTTGTTACTTTTCACTATAAGCAGAGACAAGGAAGGATAAATATGTGTTCAAAAAGAAAGAGAATGAATAGAAGAACAAATACCAAGATTTATACTAGTTCAGCCAAAACCAAGCCCATATCAAGTTCCCAACACAATGTTGAGATTTTGACTCATTGATTGTACAAGCCTCTGCAAGCTAACTAAGTCTAAGTAATATTGTTCTACCATCTCCAAACTAACTTATCTAACCACCATTGGTTTAGGTTAAAATAAATAGTGTTTGGTTGTGTATTCACTCACTAAATCACACTTGAAGAGCATTGAGTAATAAATGATTGACTTGAATGAATTCAATGACTTCAACAACCTCTTCATTTAATCCCTTTGAGTTAAATTTCTTTAGCCCTGGGTAAGTTTTTGCATTGTCAATTTAGCAAGTAGCTAAAAATGGTATCTAGTCATTAGTGTCTGTTGTCCATTGTAATTGCTTCAGTGAATTTTTAGGCTTTTCCCAGTGTTTGAATTTCTTTTCAATCCTTAGCTTGCAGTATACTTTTCATGAAATGATCCTTTGAATAACTCCTTTTCTGAGATGCTTCCTTTTTTATTATTTATCTTTCTGACTAAGGCAACTTTTCTGGAGTGAAATCTTTCTAAACCTTGTTTTCTATGACTATTTGTTGTCATCTAAGAATTTCTTCATTCTTCTAAGAATGCATAGACTTTGAATTCTTCAAGGTTCAAGTTGTCTTCGTCATGTTGAACCATTTGTTTTATCTTGGAATTTCTTTCTTTATGTTCCTATCTTGGTTTTTAGATAGGGTAGGCTTGTGTGTGCACTAACCAATGACTACCTTTTCCTCCCTAGGGGAAGGGGTATATAAAGGGCATGTGCTATAAAGGCAGTGGATTATACCAGGATGTAAGTTATGAGATTGAGATGAGGGGATACTATCATGGTTGACAGGATTGTATTTCTCACATGTTGAGAAGAAGGAGCCGTGATTTTTGCCCACCCATCATGGGGTCAGTGGTAGAGCCACGGCCTATCTACTGGGTTGCGGGCCATTCGAGTGTCTCACAATAGAGTCGGGTTAAAGAGTAATGGGTCAGTGGCAGACTGACCAAGCAAACTTTCATAGATTGAATAATTTTTAAGTACATGATGTTCTTGAAACTTTAGATTGATCAAACGATGACAAAAAGATCTTGTCTAAATAGGCAATCACTTGACAAATATGTTAGTACTCAATAAGTTTTTAGATTATCTATTAGTCATCAAAACACGTGCAATAGGCGTTCAGAGTAATACATTGTGGCTTTTGAAGGGTTGTGAAGCTAACAAATATAATTCACAATTGCAAGCATACAAAATTAAAAAAATGGACAATAATAAATATCTTATCTAATAGTTAACATTTACTTATATTTTTAAAACTATGTTATACAACAAAATAAAGTAGGACAACGAAGTATCAAATCATTTTTAAATTGTATGAGTATACCCTTGATCTACATAGTGACAACTTTCAATTGATCAATTGAATTGATGAAATCCAATATTTATAAAAATATATTTAATGGAATAACTATGTCAACACTTACCCTTAAAGTAAATGGATCCCCACCCACATATATGCATGCACATCATTATTAATTTTGTCCATTCTACCTATTTTTTGGAATAATATATATGAGTTTTTAATGTTGTGGACAAATATGTATATTTGTTTGAATTACTTCTTTTACTTTTCTTTGATCCACCTCTACTTTAATTGGGACTAGTATTTGTGTCTCATATGATAAACAAAATAATTTAAAAATTAGAAATTATAATTTTAAATAATTATTTGGGTATAAATGATAACAATTGATGACACATGAGAAAAATTTAAATAAGTAAATATTACAAGGCAAAATTTTACGTTTGTAAGAAAAGACATATGTTAAAATAGGTTACAAAATGAAATAAAAGACATAAGCTTTCCGTATTTGCATGACATTAGATTTTAGGTGAAGGATTAAGAGGTGAAACTAAAATCTAATATTGGTAAATCAAGGAATTGAGTCTAAAAGAGTTTATATCATTTAAAAAAGGGGCTAATGGCATTGAAGAGTAATAATTATCACATATTTTGATAGGTTAGAGTGATGCTTTAAGCCTAGCACATTCTTCTAGACTTGAGAAAGCAATTGATTTACATTAGGATAGACAACCCTCTAGAATGTATCATTGTTATATTTGCTTTGCTTCCTTATGATAATCCTTCATCATTTTTGTTAGCCTAAACAATAGAGGTTGTTGTAGTTTGGTAGTCACATAATTCTTGGGAAAACAATACTCTACTTCATACTATGTTACTTGATTGACAATTTGTGAGCTTGTAAATTTGCTGCATTTACTATTTTTTAAAGCAATTTCTAACTCTCTTTATCATTATGCTACTGTCATGCTCTAAAAGCTAATTCATCAGCAATATTGTCATTTTCCCATTTCATCTATTCCTTTCAGTAAAAATCTACATTAGTGTCGCAATGTACGGTCAGCAGTAGCGATGCTTGGTGATAGGAAAAATACAAATTTCTTTTTTGATGGTTGCGCGGATGGGATGATGAGAGAACCATGTGTTAAGATGGAGTCGCCATCAATCAATTTTTTTCATTGAAAATGAAATGGCAGATTGGACACCAAAAAAAAAAAAAAAAGAAAGAAAGAAAAGGTCTGCAATACCAGAGTTCAAGTTCGGGGGTTGATTACAAGTAGGGAAGGTATTAGCATCCTACAAAGTCCGTTCCAAGAACGGTTACCTGTTAATCTAATGCTATTTGAATATTTGATTATATTGGTCCCTTTTTTTTAAAAAAAAAAATTGTTTTTACTTTTTTAAATATCCCATTTTGTCCACATATTATCAAAGATGATAAATGATTAAGACAGAGAATGGGTGGTTAAACAACCATTTTTATGGAACATAATTCAGGCACACAATATATTACATAAAAATAGTGAATTAAGAATATAAAAATTTTAAAAATAATTCTTGCAAAAGTATGTTTATTTATTAGAAAACATTCTTTAGAGAGAAATAAAATTAAAATTTAGAAACTAATTTTTTTTATCGTAATAATTATTTTTATTTTTATTGACTTGTTCCTTTTGTATTTTTTGAGCAAAAAAGAAAATTCAAATTCACCATATTATAATTGTGGCTATACGAATTTGTTCACTATTTTTTTTTATAAATATAAAAGATTTTTAAATTATTTTTTAATATTTTGATACTAAACTCTGATTTTGCTAGCACTCCTAGCAAAGCCAGCTATAAAATTTCAGAAAGAGTTTATTTAATCGGTGCTCCGATTCCCTTCTGATTTTCCTATCATCAACCAGCTTCAAATTATTTTTATTATTATGAAATCCTAAATGGAATAATAAACTAAAAGAAACTATCATTTAATTTAAGTGGGCAAAAAATGAATAAATAACTAAATAAATAATATTGTTAGGATTATATAGATTGGTTTACATAAACTTATGAAAATATTTTATTTTATTTTATTGTTGAAATCAAATCTCACCAACACTCATAGTAAGACCTGATATATAGCCTCAAGAATTTTAGAAAGAGTTTGTTTGATCGGTACTCCTATCCTCTCCTGATGTTTCCATCGTTGGCCTATTTTGAATTATTAATGTAAAATCCCAAAAAAAAAATGAAATAAATTGAAAGAAAAGAAAAAAAAATTATTATTCTTGTAATATTTAATTGGGTGCTGAAATATTTCTATAATGGTATCGAAACTATACAAATCAATTTTATTTTGTATATAATAATATCATTAAAATATTTTTAATTTAATTTTTGCTATTAAAATTAGCTTTCATCAGTGTTCCTGATAAAAACTAAATTTCAGGAAGAGTTATTTTGATTAGCATCTCGATCCTTTTCTAAAATTTTTTTATCATTAACTGTTTTAATAATATGAATACAAATATGACTTAAATGGGAATCATAAATAAGTAGGTAAATAAATGAAATAAAAATCATGAATTTGAATCGATAATTATCAAAATAGAATATACAATATTATTTTAATAAAATTTTATTGAGAAAGTTTATAACCCCACCAGCGCTCCTGGTAAAATTATAAAATTCTCATGTCTCAGGAAAGCCAACACATTATCACTAATACAATTAATTTTGATTTCCATCATCACAATATTATCAATTTTGTTCTTCAAAATGCGTAACTAAAGGAAAAATGCACACAAACAGATTTGAATATATACATATAATAAGAGTATCATGAAAACATCTTCAAGATACGTATATATGACAACTTTGGGCAATGCTGGGCTTTAGAAGTGTCTGAGCCCATGGGGGTTAGTTAATCAAACATACAAAAAAAAAAAAAAAGGGAACTCATTTAGTTTAAAATAATAATAATAATATTAAAAAGGAAACAATAAAACTTAAAAACGAAAGAAATGGAATGTAAAGACCAGGGGGGATGTGCCGAAACTTGTTATTTAGATAAGAATTCTTGGGGAAGCTTCCAGTGACTTTTGGGGAAAAGGGGTCAGGCAAATAAGGAGAGAAGCAGAGAGAAAGAGCGACGGTGGTCAGCAGTGTGCTGACAAAGGGGCACCGTGCTACATCCACAGAGACAACACAATCACTGCACAGCAACAACGAAAAGGCAGATGCAGGGGTCCGAGGTGGAGTTGTGCATGCAAGCTTGAGCGGCTAGGCACCGTTGTAACAATAGCCGCAGCGACAGGAGTAGGATGGTGGTGCCGCAACGGTGATGATGGTGGCTAATGGTCACTCCATCGACGGTGGGTCGAGGTGGAGCGAGGTGGATTGCGTTGATGAAGGAAATGGTATTATGATGCTTTCCTGGGTTCTCTTTATATTGTTTTAAATTTTGGCTGTGTATTTGGTCTGTCTGGGATTGAGGATGGGTTTGTGATATGGCAAATAAATCATGGTCAGTAAAGGAGATGGGTGACAAGTTCCATGTTTTGGCTGTTTATTTCAATTTTTGAATGGTTACTAATGCTGTTGATGATTCCTTTTGTACTTTAATTTCAAGCTTGTTCATGGTATATGGAATGAGAGGTATCTGTTTCAAACTGAATATACGATTGATTCAAACTTAAATTCTTTTTATGTTACAGGACATGGGGTGGTGTGGGTTTATTTTGGTGTTGGAATTATGGTCTTTTATTCATGATTTGTGAGTTTTCTGCTTGAACATTATGCATATACTATGTGTTTTATTCAAACTTAACAGAAGAAAGTGAGTTTTGATTGTTTATTCCATAAACACAGCTTCGAAAACCATTTCCATCCTAGCAGATAAGTAGAATACAAACAAAATAATATCAGGTAGAATAATTAGATCAAGGACTGAAATAGATCAAATTCAAATAGAGTCAATTGAAACTATTTTCTTACCCTTTGGAAATGTTTAACCGTTTCGTGTTGTGGAACCAAACTGCTTCCTTTCCTACTCTCAGCTTTTCCTTTTATTCTCACTTCTCTATTTTTGGGTGTTTCTATATTGCTTTGTTTTCCTCCTTTCTATCTCCCCCCTTGTGTCTCATTATCTGTCTTTATTTATAGAGCAAACCACCGCCCAAAATTGATCAACTTGCACCCATTTATGATGAAGCCTATGGAGCTACTGATGGCACGGATCAGAGCAGAGCAAAAGGGACGGTGGTTTTTGATGGACGTAGGCGGTGAATTTTTCATTTTTCATTGTTCTGGATTTGGGCTCAAATTCTATGGATTTGTGGATTTAGAATGAATAGAGCCGGCCCTTTTTGTGCCCTGTATCGAATCTTTCTTGTTATTTTTTTTTTAATTGTTTGGATCGTAAAGATCCCCTTTTGGTTGGGCCTCTTCTTCTTCAATAAATAAAACAAATACTTGGCAGAATATATCTATATACATATGTATTTTTTATGTGATTTTTAGTTTCCTTGCAAAATAAATAAGCAAAATATGAAAGAAAAAAAAATGTTATAATAAACAAACAAATTTGAACACTACTGAGTGTCTGAAATATAGAACATTAAACAAGAAATAATTAAATAAATAAATAAAAGTAAAACCAAAACAAAATAAAGTTTGAAATGTGGACAAATTTGAGTATCAACAATTAGTACAATAGGCTTGGTGGTTATCATAATAGAGGATAGTACAAAACTTCACTTCATGTTGATGATTGATATTAGGTACAACACAGATGATGTAAATGACAAGGGCATTTGGAGTTGCTATGAGAAAGATAATTACTATAGAGATTTATCTAACTATGATTAATATTTAGGTGAACAATCTGGTATTTCATTAAAAGGGAAATTTTAGGTACCCTTATTAAATATGATTTGGATGTTTGTACACTAATTGAACATATCTAAAATAGTGATGCCCACATTAGCATGTAATAAATGAAGGCTTGTTACTTTGTTTAATTACTTCTGCTGCACAAATAAAAATAAATATTTGTTTGATATTACTTTGATTCTGGTAATTATTGTAAATATTCTTTTTTATTAGGTACTATAGAAATATTCTTTATTTTTGTTAGAAAAGCATACCTATAGTTTTCTAAATTAGTTTAATTATATTGGTACCTACTAATTTTTAGGAGAATTATTTTCGATTTATTCACATGTATGTTCTCTGTCAAAATGTTCGGTAATTCCTCAACTGCTAACACTCTTAAAACCTAGAAACCCAACAAGATTCAAATGTCAAACCCAAGATGCCTCTAGGTGATTCATACTCTATTTAGATCACCGCAATTCTCCTAAATGGTACAAATTTCCTATGTTGTTCTCAGTTAATTTCTATGTATATTTGTAGACAAGGGAATATAGGGTACCTAAGAAGGGACAAAAAATAGCCAAAGAAGATTGGCCTTCAATATGTTGTTTTGTGATGCTGAAAATGCCATGGTGAAAGAGTATTATTTTATGTTATTTTAATTGATTTTTTTGTTTTGCTTTGAGTCTTAACTCTAGTGAATTTATTAGCTTTTAGGATAATTTTTATTAATTTGAGTAATTAGCTTGTTTTAGTTTTCTTAATTGCTAATTTGATGTTTTTAGATAAATATTTATGTTTTGATTTTATTTTGATTAGGTCGAAGCCATTGGAGTGAGTCAAGATTGGCCTAATTTTCTTGTTAGTGCATAAACAACATATATCCCTTAGCTTATGGGCTCTGCACAGCTTGACATAGGATGATTCAGGCTTTCGAGTCAACATGAAAGTTGTAGTTGTTCAAGTTAGCTTTCCAATGCCTTTTGAACTACCTTAATCAAGGTTCTATAACTCAAGATATTGATAAAATAGTGATGAAAAGTCAAGCTACTAGGGCACCAACATTGGATGCTAATAAGCTATGCCAATTTTCAATTTTTTGGCTTTGTAAGAGGTATTTTTGGGCCTCTACACTTTAGAATTTTTAACTCTATATAAGAGAGTTAAACATAACTTTAGGGATCTTTTCATACTTTCCATACGCCCCTATCGTAAAAATCCTAATTCTCTCATCTTCGATCTTCTCTTCTTCTTCATTTTTATTTTGATAGCTTCCATTGCTATGGAAGGCTAAATATTGTAAGTAACTCCAAGAACTTGAAGATTACAATTTGGTCTTGAGGTTCTTTTATTAATGTAATTTTATTTAGCTTTATTTCTTTATTCTTTCACACTCAATTCTTTATCCATAATTGAAGCATGTGCTTTATGAGTTTTGAGTTCAGTTTTGCAAAAGACTATAAAGCTTTGTCTAGTTTTTTTTTAATTGAGAGTTAGAGTTTGGCCTATGGCATCATACCCTTGGGTTTTCCAATTTTCTATTTTCAAATCAATTTCCACACAAACTTTGAAGTGTTTCGAATTTGTGTGTTTGGTTGATTAAATTTTAGGAGCATTTTAGTTGTGAAAACCAATTTAAATTTGAGCGTTCCATTTAATTCCTGGGGGGCGGACCATGAACTAAATAAAAATATCTTTTTAACCGATGATAGACCAATGCTCGTAATCTTGATTGCTCTTGGGTTGGTTATTTTTTCTCATTGAATTTTTTTCACAATTTTCTTGCATTATTTTAATATTTTTCAATCAAACAAAACCCCCTATTTCGTAATTGTCATTAATTTAAAGATAGCATTCAAGGTCCTTTGAGAGACGATTTGAATTGCACCTGTTCTACAAATATAATTTTGGTAATTTAATTTGATTGAGCTTGGCACTTGCATCACATGGTTATAACTTGGTTAGTCAATTCCATGGAAGAAGATGTCAACTACAATTATATGTGTTATTCTATAGTCAAGGAGCTTTAGCATGATCTTAATGCAATGCATTTTGATTTAGGGAACAAATCTCATATTTGTGAGTGAACTTTGAAGATTGATGAAATTTGTCAAGAAAGCTATAGTGTCATCAAGTCCTTCCATAATGTTAAGTGGATTTGGCAAGAGTTTGACATGTTCAAAACCAATTAATAGAAGTCACTTGATGATGCCAAACATCACAAATAGTTGGTGGAAGAAAGGAGAATCTTTAAGCTTCTGATTGAACTTGGTGATGACCTTGACAAAGTTTGTGGAAGGATTATTGAAAAAGGAAACTCTGCAATTAGGAAGGGAGGAAACAAAAAGAAGTGTTATACTTGAGGGAAAAAAAAAAGGTGGATTCAATATTTTCAAACAACACTACTGCTTTGGTTGTCAGCTGTAACACTTCAAACCAGAGAATGACTAATGATCCTAAACTGTTATTGCCATGTGATCATTGCAAGAGACCTCACCATACCCATGAAGCTTGTTGGAAGATTCATGGAAGACTAGCATATTTACAGCATTTGAAGTATAAGCGAGCCCCACTTACAACATATGAGGCTGAAAAGAGTACCATTTGCAAAGAGCATATTGAACAACTTTTGAAATTACTAAAAGCCAATTCATCATCTAGTATTCCTAGTAGTTCACCTGTGTGAACATCATTCTTGTAGGACATTACTATTGCTCACATTTTTATTACTTATACGAATTAGTATATTTGATAGAGTAGTACTGATCTCACTCCTACCCCACAAATATCGTCCTTGTCACCACACCTAACCATGCCACAACTAGCCCTACAATGCAACCTCTACACTTTAGCCCAGCCACACCAACGCCCTTCTCAACTGCTTCCTAGCATCATCGCACCTTTGCTTTGCCACCCGTTGCTAGCGCTACCAAAACCCTTTGATGCTGTTTGATGCAGCAATTGTTGCCAGCTCTTTTCCAATGGTTCGTAATGTAATACCATTCTCTCCCTCTATTTCTAGGTTTATAGTGTGTTTGGATGACAAGTAATAAGGGGAAGGTAAGGAAACGATGTGGAAGAGAACTCATTCCCTTATTTAGTTGTTTAATAATATGTAGGAAAGGAAAGGAAATCAAGGGGAATAATTCCCTCTTTCTAGCTCAAAAGCTCATTATCTATTCTCCCCAAAACTGTGGTGGAATGAGGAGGATTGAAATTTTTTCAAGATAAAAATAAATATTTTATATTTTTATTTCTCATTATATTTACAAAGTTATTAGAAAGTGTGGATTAGTTGCGGTGGCTACCTGTGTTGATTCCTTCCATGGCTACTCAAATTTCAAGGTAAACACAATTTTATTGAATTTAAAATTATGTTGTTAAAAATTTAAATTGATATAAAATTTAACTAAATTTTTGAAATCTAGAATTGTGTAGAAGCAATTGATGACATGCATGTATATGTAAAATTTTCTGTTGAAGAAGCCTTTAAATATCGTGGTAGAAATAATTTTCCAACCTAGAATATGTTAGTAGAATGCTCCTCTTATTTGAAATTTAGTTATGTCTTACCTAGATTAGAAGGAACAACATCTATCTTAAGAATTTTTTCTTTTAAAAATGCTATTAAAAGGGCTATTTGAAAAGTAAATGTTTATAAAATACTCTATTCCATTCCTTTATAATATAACTTCCAAACACGATTAATGAATTTTTGTTTCATTCCCTTTCTAATCTTTGAAAAAGGCAAAATCTTAACTTTGTTTCTTTCTTTTCCCTTCCAATCTCGTCGTACTAGTTCCGGTTGGTTCTGTTAATAAAAGAACATTCAAACACACAATTAGTAATGTGTCTTTTTTTAATTTATTTTTTAATTGTTTGAAGTTGCTTTGCTTGGCAAGGTTAGTTGATGAGCTTTTGGACTTATTTATATATATATATATATATATTTTACTTTGCGCGAGTCTAGCTATAAGTGGGCTAGGTTTTCTTTTTGTGTTAAGCCAAGTTTGTTCCTTTTTTTTTTTTTTTTTGACATGTGTCTTTGTTTCTTTGTGTAGAAGATAAAAACAAAAGATTATCCAATAAATAGGATCAACCGATAAAAAATATAAAAAAAAATATAAAATGAAATTAAAACAAAATAGAAAATATAAATATGTGTTCGGGTTGTTTTTTAAAGTGAGTTTGATCTCTGGAACTATCTCATGATTTTTTGACATATTCAAAATCAATCGTTTGCATATTCTATCTAATAATCATTTTGCATTTGCAAGTGCTCATCATAAAATAAATTTTTTTAAATTACAAAATATAAAAGTATGTTTTTTTTAAAGAATCTTTTTGATTCATGCAATGGTCAATGAGAGTGATTGATTAGCATAGTGCTACCTTCATTGATCTTTGAATCATACAAGATTTATTGAATAATCTAATACTAACTTAAATCCTATATAAAAGTAGATTTTGTCTCAAAAAATATTTTTCCAAAATTGTTTTCACAAATTATAAAAAATCTTTTCATAAGTAAAATTAACCAATATACAATTATTTTTCACAAGAACAATGAGGCACAGTCTTTGGTAAGCTAAAATTAATTTCTTTTTAATTTTTTATTTCTTTGTAAATCATTGCTAGGATTTGATATTTTTTAAGAGAAAAACAAGCATTACATTGTTAAAGTTATTAATTATTTCACGTAATAAGCTAGGATAATCGTTACAAGACGATATTGGGAGTGTGCAGTCGGAAGTATAATAATTAATTAATTAATTAATAGTATAAAAAATTGTATATTAACATTATATCTAAATTGAACTTTTAATGTAATCTAAACAAAATTTTCATCGATGACTTTTGATCTTTAAAGTAGTAAGATATGCAGGTTATCTCACACATTAATTGATAATAACATTATACGTTATGAAAAAATATTTGTCTTCTGGAATAATTACTTCAGCTCTATTCCATTCCAAGAATGTCGGGGCAAATTATATAAATGCCATTGAACATGAAAATTTTAATGCGTTTGGGAGATATTTGGCCTCCACTGCCTTACGACTGCGTTTCAGTAGTATTATCCGCAGCCTTCTCAATTGTTTCGATGGAACAAGTTTAAAACTACATTAATACGTCTGCACTGGCATGCCAACTTGCTCAGCACTTCATTGGTAGACATTATATTAAGTCTGCGCTGGCACGCCAACTTGTCAGGGCAAAGGTGTTGGAATAGTTTCGAACCAATCATCTTTTAACGTGAGCAAGACTTATAATTTGATAGTTTGGGCAGTTGATAAATTAACCTTTACATATACAAAGAAAAGAAAAATAAAATAAAAAAGAACTGAATAAGATGAAGAAAAATCAAAGTTGACGGCCTGACCTCTTCTGTAGTCTTCCTCTTATCCGCGTCTGGTATTTATTGTACTCCACTCCACTACCCCCCTAGTTTTCACGGATGCCATAATCATAGCTGAAAATACACATAACAGGCATCATTTTTCCATGGAAACTCATCAATTCCACACAATTCAACACTCTCTGTCTATACTTTTTCTGCTTCTTCTTCTACAGTTCTCATCATTGCAGCTCGTCACATTCGGGTGCACTCCTCCAGACAGGTACTGCATCAATTGTGGGTCGAACACCGATGTTGCCGAAAGTGGCAAGGTTTACGTTGGGGAATCAAACCCTCTAGCCAGTTTTAGCAGCACCAGCGAAACAGAAACCAGTAAATCATCAGTGCCTTCACCTCTCTACCAAACAGCAAGGATCTTCCGAAGACAGTCTTTGTATGAGATCCAAATCAACACAAGTGGCACCTACATAGTACGCCTCCATTTCCTTGCTTTCTCTTCCCCAAGCGACCTGTCCTCTGCCACGTTCAATGTCCGGGTTCGTAGATTCGCGCTGTTGCAAAACTTCGAGGCCAAAAACTATACCAGCGCTGCTCTAGTCAAAGAGTTTTACATGAACATAACTGCTGGGAGGTTCAGTATCATTTTCACTCCTCTAGAATCATCGTTTGCATTTGTGAGTGCCATAGAACTCTTCATCCTCCCCCGCTACTTAATTGCGGACGCAGTCTCACGTTTCAGTGGAAATTTGTCCCCTTACTCTGGCGTGCTCTCTCGAATGCTGGAGACCAAACACAGGCTTAACGTTGGTGGCCCTAACATCACAAGGGACAAAGATCCATTATTGAGAAGCTGGATCTCAGATGAAACTTATCTCATTAATCCACAAAATGCGAAGAATTTTCAATATCCCGGTAACGTTAGGTCCCAGGTAGGTGATGACTCTGATGGTCCAAACGCTACTAGCTATACTGCGCCAGGTGCTCTCTACGAAACAGCTAGAGAGATTAATGATACCGCCAAAAACATAACTTGGGCTCTTCCTGTGGACAAGAATATAGACCACCTCGTTCGGTTTCACTTCTGTGACATTTGGAGTCCGCAGTTTGATGTTACGGTCTTCAATCTGTACATTTATGACCAGTTTGTTTTGTACATAAATAATGACACAGCCGTGTCTAATCAGTTGCCAGCTCCTTATTATTATGATATTTTGGTTCATTCTGATGACTCTGGCCTCATGAGGGTCAGTGTAGAGCCTATTCGATCGGATTCTTTTCCGGTCCCCAGAGCTTTTTTAAGCGGTCTAGAAATAATGAAAATGGTTAATTCATCAGATTATGCTTCCCAGCTGGACCAATCCAATGGCAAGCATAATGCTCTTCCAGTGGTGCTGGGTTCAGTTCTTGGAGGTTGGGTCATAATTTCTTTGGTGGTGATTATCTATGTTTGGCGACTCAAGATCAGGAAACAGAAGCCCATTGAGAATTCAGATTGGTTGCCAATTCCTGCCACTGCAGGAGGGAGTTCTCCCAGCGGATTGATTGAGGGAAACATTAATCTTGGAATGAAGATCTCTTTGCATGATCTTCAATTAGCAACCAAGAACTTCGACGAGAAAGAAATAATTGGTAATGGTGGTTTTGGCAATGTCTATAAGGGAGTTCTCGAGAATGGCATGAAAGTGGCTGTGAAAAGAAGTAAGCCAGGGTCACGTCAAGGCCTTCCACAATTTCAGAATGAGATCATGGTTTTGTCTAAGATTCGTCATAGGAACCTTGTTTCCTTGATTGGTTTCTGTGACGAGAGGTCTGAGATGATACTGGTTTATGAATACATGGAGAAAGGGACACTCAGAGATCATTTATACAATACAAATTTGCCAAGCTTGTCTTGGAATCAGAGGCTCGAGATTTGCATTGGAGCTGCCAGAGGTCTTCATTACCTTCACGAAGGAGCACCTGGGGGAATCATCCACCGTGATGTGAAGTCTACCAACATATTGCTTGATGAGAACCATGGGGCTAAAGTTTCAGACTTTGGCCTTTCGAAAACAGGTCCTCTCGGTCATCAAGCATATATTAGCACTGACGTCAAAGGCACATTTGGGTATCTTGATCCTGAGTATTTCAGAACTGTAAAGCTAACAGAAAAATGTGATGTGTATTCATTTGGGGTAGTTCTTATGGAAGTGTTGTGTGCAAGGCCAGCCATTGACCAATCCCTTCCAAGCGAGCAGGTGAACTTGGTAGACTGGGGAATCCACTGCAGAAACAAGGGTATACCGGAAGCGATCATTGATCCTTCCATAAAGGACCAAATAGATCAAAACTCACTCCGGAAATTTAGTGAGACAGTGGAAAAATGTTTACAAGAATATGGATCTAATAGGCCAACCATGGGTGATGTGTTGCGGGACTTAGAGTATGCGCTGCAGCTTCAACGAGGCTCAACACACGGAGAACCCCACGAGGATAGTTCTAGTGGTGCTTCTGCGTCACTTCAATTGCCCAATGTCAGGCGTCTTCCTTCATACCCCACACTAAATGAAGAGCATGACTCGTCGATTGTGTTTGTGATCGGGGGTGACGAGTCCGATACTGCAGCAAATGCCGTTTTCTCAATTGGAAATTGATGATGCCATATAGAATATCAAGCTTTCAAGGTACATTAAATATTAGAAAACATTGTTCCAGAAAACTAGCCTGAATTTGCCGGAACTTGGGATACAAGATTGACGTGGCAAGTTATGAGTTAAGCCTTATCTTGTCACATGTATTTGACAGGCTATTTTAGCAATTTATTCCGTCTGTCTCACAGGACTCTTAAATATTTTAGCTTAACACCTGCATTATGATAAATTAATTTAGTAATTTATGCACAATTAATCTTTGATTTGTCACGTCAAAAAAAGAAAAAAATCTTTGATTTGTTTTATCTCCTTTGTTGCTCACGTAAATTTGGCTAGAGATAATAATTAAGTAAAATAATTCACAGAATTGAAATATTCTAGATTATAATTTATCTTGAATCTTACTAAATAATAGGATACGCTTAATATATTGTATTAAGAATGATAGGATAAATTAATACTATATTTATGATCTTATTTATTATTTAATGTAAACAATATATCATATAAATTTATTTATTTATAACTTGTTGTACATCAAAATGATGAATAAACCCAATACAGAAAGATTGGATTAAACCTGATTTATTTTAATATATAAAAACTCTTTCACTCTTTGTTCTTTTAATATATTTCATTAAAATAAAAATAATTATTGAACTAATAATAAAAAATAATAAAACTATGTAAAATAAAAATGATATTATTTAATTAAAAAATTTTATAATAAATAAATATTTTAAAAATAATACTTAATATAAAATAAATATTGAAACTAATATAACTAATAATGTGTTATTAAAATATATAAATAATATTTCATATAAATTTAAATATATATAATAAAAATAATTATATATGTTTTATAACTAAGTCAAATATTGGAATGCGAAATTAAGCCTAATTGAATTTTGATGTACAAAGACTTTCTCTCTCTCTCTCTCTCTCACACACACACACACACACACATATTTTCTATATTCATGCAAAATAAAAAATAATTTTTAAAAATATATAAATAAATAGTAAGTAATTTTCAATATAAACTATATTCATCAATAATACAAAAAAAAAATTGAAATAATTATAATTAAAATAATAAATATTTAGGTAATTATATTAATTTTTAAATTTTTAATCAAATAATTAATAAAAAATTTATTTTATTATAATCTTTTTTCTTATTATATTTTATATATATAATACAATAGCTTATGCAGTAACATATCAAAAACCTTTCACTCATTTTTTTAATATATTTTCTTAAAACAAAAATTAGTAAAAACTACATAAATAAAAATAGTATTATTTAAATAAAAATATGTAATAATAAATAAATATTTTTAAAAACATTTTTAATATTAAATAACTATTCTAACTAATATAAAAAATATATAAATAATACTTCATTATTAAAATATATAAATAATATTTAATATAAATTTAGCTATATATATTAAAAATAATTATATATGATATATGATATATAATTCAATCAAATATTGGGATGTGAGATTAAGCCTCATTGAATTTTGACGTATAAATACTCTCTCTCTCTCTCTCTCTCTCTAATTTTCTATATTTATGAAAAAATAAAAAATTATTAAAAATATATAAATAAATAATAATTATTTTTTAATATAAATTATTTTTACATATAATACAAACAAAAAATAATTAAAAAATTATAATTACAATAATAAGTATTTAAACAATTATATGAATTTTTAAATTTTTAATTAAACCAATAATAAAAATATTATTTTATTATAATCTTTTTTTTCTTATATTTTATATAGTACAATATCTTATAAAATAATATGCCAAACATTATATAGTAGTTGTAACACTGTCCTAAGCACAGTACCATATTTAAGTTATAGTCTCACACTCAAGAGTGTTACTAGTACTTATATGGACCTTATATGACAACACTCTCTAGCAGTCTTCAATCTTCCTAGCCAATTCCATCCATGGTGACCATCTTCAATATTTCTTAAATTATCTTGAGATAACACTGAAATATACATAGGGATGAAAATTATAAATTCTTAGTAGGATTTCCTTGACTACCACAAACAATGTCATCGTTATTATCTCTAACTACTTTGATTTATTTAAGAAAAATGGTCATGCCATATAACTATAAATTTCATTTTAAAAAGTTCAAAAACATCTGTTTCGAAGTAGATTGATTTTATTCACACACTTACCAATTAATAGGGAGCATGTTCATGAGAGTAGCAAATATGTAAATGCTCCTCATATAATTATGCAAATGCACTTGTACTTTCTTTAACATTCCTTTATTTTCTTTACTTGATACACCTAGGTATTATGTATTACTATCCCTAGGGTATGCCGTGTCTTTAATCTTTACTGCTCTTGGGTAGCTTGATCTGGGAGTGAACTCAACTTATGACTATTGTCACATAATACTGACCCACAAGAGGACCCACGTACTTCTAAATTGGAGGGACTCAGCTGACCAACTACCTCCAAACTAGAGGGACCTAATAGCTTTAACTGCCTTTATAGGGAGGGACCCAAATAACTGCCTCCAAGTGAAGAAACCCATATCTTATCTTACTGCCTTAATAGAGAGGAACCCAATAACTGTTTCAAAGTGAAGGGATTTCGTCTTATCTTTCATATTTTTTCATGGTTTATATGCTCATATATTTAAGTATGAGTATACTTAAGAGGCTTATGCATATACTTCATACCTTACTTTTAAGTATTCATGCTTGCATAATGTTCATGTATATAACATATAAATATTCATAACTTTTATATAATTAGGGATGTCAATGGGGCAGGGGCGGGGGCGGGGGCGGGGGATAGAGGCGGGGCGGGGCGGGGCGGGGATAGGCAGTCCCGTGATAAATCCGCGTCCTGCATGTCAGTGCAGTGCAGTTTTTACTTACAGCGGGTTCACAGTGCAAGTGGATATCCATAGATACCCGTTAGAATATTAAAAATTTTAAAAATTTAAATTAAATATAAAAATTCTAATATCATAAAATATTTAAAATAACCATAAATAATAATCTAATTTAACAATTAAAATTCTAATAATTTAATATACTTAAAATAAAAATAAATACATAAAATAAACAAAAAATAAGTACAATAATCCAATTCTATAGTCTAAATTCTAGCAACTTAAAATACTTAAAATAAAAATAAACATATAATAATAATCCAATCATTAGTCTAATATATAATAAACATAAATAAATCTAACTTATAAATTTAAACCTTAGTCTAATCAATTTAAATAATAATAATATTAGTTTAACTAAGTTAATAATTTAAGGGTAAAATAGTAATTTCATGTATGCCATGGTATGGAGATAGTGATCCCACTGCTTAACATACTGGTATTTAAAATCCTGCTCCCATTAAAATTCAAAAAGCAAAATCTTCCATACCCACCTGTCATGGGTATTATCCACTGGTATCCGCGGGTGCGGATTTTTTTGACACCCCTACATATAATTCTGCCAAAATACTGGCAGCATAACGATTTAAATATGGGGCTTCCCAAAGTAAATAGTATAGGAAAACAACCAGTCACTCATAGCAATTTTCATCATCATATAATATATCATTATCACATCATTATCATAAGAAAGGAGCATCAATAATTCAGTCATGGACTTCTTAATGTTTAAGAAACTCCTAAATCTTTAGGCTGCCAAGATATCTTAATTTTCTTAAATCTATCCTATTTTATTAATTTCACTAAAATTTCATTTTAGCTCATCTAATTATGAAAGTTTAGTATGTTGTAATTTTATTAGTCTACTTTTAAATCCCTCTAGTCTCATTAAGTTTTGATGAGTATAAATTGAGTTATTGAAATTTTACTCAAAGTTGCCCTATTACTAGATATATTTGATCACTTAAATGTAAAAATTCATTAAAAATTTGATTTTCATTAATTTTATCTGAAACTTATATCTAACCAAAGCTAATTGAACCATCTTCTCACAAGTTTCATATTAAATGAGTAAGTGGAGCCCAAGTTACAGGCTCTTAAATCAAACTAAAGGGAACTGCCCTATTTCACTTGAACAAGGCATTGGGTCAAATTTGGAGAATTACTGGGAACAACATACTGAAAATATAAGCTTGAAATTTTTATGGCATAGTTATATATATGTTAGCTTCCTAAAAAAATTAGTTACACTCAATTTGAAATTGTATAAGATGAGTTATGTCCTTCATAACACATACTGGTCAAGATAGTGAGTAGATGTCAACACCTTGCTTCTAAAAATGATAAATCTCTCATTTTAAATTTAATAGATCTATAATTTATATGGTTAAAAAGCTTTGTAAGTCTAGTTTTATCTAAAATTTGTCTCACTCAATTTTGATGCCTATAATTGGAGCTGCATTGTCTATTGTATCGATAGCACACTTAGGGTTCCATCAATGACATTTATATTTTGGGTGTTCTTTTGGTATTTTGAGCAACCCATCAAACTAAACCAATAATTAATATCATAAATCACCTAAACAAGCCATATTAATAGTGAACATTAACAAATAAAAGGTAACACCCCTAGCAACCACTTAAGCTAGAGGAATTAAATAATCTACGAAACCCTTCCTAAAAACACCACTTGTAGCTTCTAGTTTGAGGTTCTTTGATGTCTTTTCCTTCCATAAAGCTTCAAGAAGGTGATGGTTTCTCTTGTTCTCCTTAATGGTTGAAGCTAAATGATCCAAAGGAGTGAGGTTTATGAAATCATCTTGAGTTTTTCTTGAGGAACACAAGGGAGAAGTGGAAATTTTAAGAAGATGAATGCAAGAATTGTTTGAAAGCTTGGGTGGAGATGGAGAGAATGGAGGAAGGGATAAAATGGAAGAAAGAAATGGAAGGCCTAGGGTTAAAGGGGTTGGCATAATTTTTGGGGATATGGAGAGGAGAATTTGATGACTTGTAGACAAAGTTGGAAAGAAGATAAAAGAGTGTGATTGATGAATTTGTTTGGCATTTTGAATTTTGTTAATTTCTACAAATGGATGGCCATGATTTGGCCAACAAGCATGGGTGGCTGGCTAGTTTCTAGCTATAAGATTTAGGGTTTTAAATTGGTATTCATGTTATCGTACAGTATAAATTCCTATCAATTCAGATCTTGATTTACAAGATACTATAAACAAACTGATTTCCTTTGAGCTACCTAAATATTGTCAATTGTCTACACGAAATTTTTTATAAAGAAACTTGAATTTTATTTAACCCTAATATTTGCATTTCAATGTTGACTACTCATATATCTATAATATATCTGAAAATTTAATTATTCGACAATACTAGTTATGCAAAATTCGGGATGTTATAGTAGCAAAATTTTATCAAACCTTATATAATCAAGCCTTATATTATCAGGCCTTATCTTAACAGTCATGCCAATGGGACAAATTATTAACTAGATCAATGCTAAAAAATTTCTTGACATGGATTTAAAATATTAAATTTTTTTTTATAATTTACAAAAAAAGTTAGGTATCCAATAGATATACTTAATTCTAAGAATCTAATTTAGAGTGTGAAAATAATTACTCAAGTTTTTAATAGCAAAAATATATTAATTAATTATAAATAAACTATATATTAGTTATAATTAACTATATTGTGCAAACCAGATTGAAAATATTTCCTACACATTGATTGCTCTGTCAATCTTTCTAACTTTTAGAAGGCAATTACAAGAATAAGGAGCACCCAAAATTAAAATATAAAATTAAAAAAAGGCAATATTATGCAATGTTAAAGAGGACCAACTAACCGTTATCTTTCTATGTGCTTATGAACTGTTAATATTATTCGCAACTTCAAGCATACCAATTCATTTTTTTAAAGAAAAAGGACAATAATAAATATTTGATCTAATAGTTAATATTTACTTATATTTTTTATAGTATCTATGTAGTGACAATTTTCAATTGAATGGTTGAATTGATGAAAGTCAATAGATTAAAAAATATTTAATAAAATAACTATATCAAAACTTACTCTTAGAGTAAATAGATCTTCATCTACATACACATATGTACACCATTATTAATTTAGTCCATTTCACTTATTATTTGGAATAATATATATGAGTTTTTAATCTTATGGAAAAATATGTATATTTATTTGAATTACTTTACTTTCCTTTGATCCACTCCGTTTTAGTTGGGACTAGTATTTGGGTCTCACAAGATGTATGAAATAATTTAAAAAGTATAAATTATAATTTTAAATAATCATTTAGGTATAAATGATAATACTAGATGATTCATAATAAAAATTTGTTTTAAATATATTTTTAGTCCCTATATATATAGGTCATTTTGGTTTTGATCCATATAAGATTTTTGCTTTGGTTTTGGTCCCTCTTTTTTCTATTATTAAGTTGTTGGTCCCTATCATTTATACTCAATGTTAAGTGATAATATTTATAAAGACTAAAAGGAAGATTATGAAAATATTTATAATGATAAAAAAACAAAATTTCCAATATTTGCAAAGCTAGACACATTCTAAAATACTTATAAAGATCGCAATTTAGAATGATAAGGACTAAAAACAAAAAAGGGTAAAAGGAAGGGCCAAAACCAAAGTAAAAATTTTAGAGGGATCAAAATCAAAATTATCTATATTTATAGGGACTAAAAACTTATTGAAGCCTGAAAATTTAAAGAAGTAAATATTACATGGTAAAATTTTAAGTTTGTATGAAAAGAAACATGTTAAAACAGGTTACCAAATGACAAAAGAAAGACATAAACTTTCCATATTTGTATGACATTAGATATTAGCTGAAGAATTGAGACATGAAACTGAAATCTAATATTGGTAAATGAAGGAATTGAATCTAAGAGAGTTTATACCATTTGAAAAGGGGCTAATGCCATTGTAGAGTAATGGCTGTTAGCACATTCTTCTAGACTTCAGAAAGCAATTGAATTACAATGGGATAGACAACCTTCTAGAATGTAAAATTGTTATATTTACTTTCCTTCCTTATTTTAATCCTTCATTATTTTTGTTAGCCTAAATAACTAAAGTTGTTGTAGTTTTGTAGTCACATAATTCTCATGAAAACGATACTCTAGTTGCTACTATATTACTTGATTGACAACTCCTGAACTTGTAAATTTGCTACATACAATATGTTTTTACAATAACTCTTAACTCTCTCTATCATCAGGCTACTATCATACTAATAGAACTATTTTTTAGCCTAATTCTAAAACTCTACAAGAATTCTGATGAATTTACTAATCTAATTATTCATGATGATTTACAATAAGATACAACCCTTTATTTATATCCCTAAGTAACAAACTAATAAGCCTAACAAACAAACTAACTACTTTGGGCTGTAATATTACCCTTCTTTTCAAATCAACCTTGTCCTTAAGGTTGAGAAAGAAATACAATTTTGTTCCTATTTACAATCTATTGTTTCATATGTAGTATTTTTTTTTTTAATTAATAAGTACAAATAATGTCCACTAGGATCTCATTGCTTGATTTGGCTTACAAGGGATTGATATGGGCTTGTTAGTATTAGGGAATAATTTGTTACATCCTTTCTAGGAAGTTGGGCTTGGCCCATGAAATCCCAAAAATTGATTCCATTTCAACCCAACTTGGTTGAACTAGGCTTGGGCCAATAAAAGTAGCCCTGGGAGATGAATCCTAACCTCCCTTTCCATTCTCACCTCATAGGAGCCCATGGTCAGCTTCATCTCCAACATACTGCCACCACTAGTGGTCGTGGGTGGCGCAATTGCCCTCTTCACTTTCGACGCCTCCAAAAGAGTCACAACCATTGCCGGCTTCATCTTCCCTTGCACCATCATTGCTTTGCTAGTCACATGGATCATCTTTGCTTGCCGGTGATTTGTGCCCTTTTCTCATCTTCTTGTTGATCCAAAAAATCGCTACCATTGTAAATGGGCCTACATCACCACGATCCTGACAACCATCACCTACCAGTAGACTCGAAGTGATTGCCATAGCCTCCATGATAGGATTTGACACTGATGTCACACTTTGATTTGCTTTACCATCAAAGTACAAAGCTTCCCCTACAGTGTCATTTAGTGATTAGTGAGCAGGTCACCACTGCTGCTCGGGTCTTCTTTGTAACACCCTCCAAATACATAAACCATGCTTGAGTCATGGAATTGTATGTAGAGGTTGCTACCATTATTGCAAATCACTTTTTAAACAAGAATATGTAATATATGGCCCATAATTATGCATTCTTACTATTAAAGAAGAATTCATGGTTACGAATCTCAGGTACATAGCAAAATATAATTATAATTAAATAAGGCTTATCTAACTACAAGTATAAATCTCGTCTTGATTTATAGTCCACACGTCATGATTATCTGGTATTCGTGGTAGTGCCTTGTATTGGGCCCAAGATTTCAAACTTGAACTTTATCGCTCTTCCAGCCACATCCACTATAGACCTGGGGATAAACCCACACACTGGAATGTTTATGGAAAGAGCAAAAAAATAGGGAATGAGAACCTAAGATTCCCAGTAGGTATAGACATAAGGTGACATCATAAACATTCCAGCCACTTCAGTTTATTATAAAAACGTGAATACATACTAGCATAGGTTAAATTTTTTTAGTTTGAAATCACCTTTCTTGAAGCAGATTATATTTTAGCAAACACTTAGCATATTTCAAGACAGATAATGTAATAATAACAGAATAATACATCATTCATAATCATAAAACATTACAAAGTCATGAGATGCTTCAATATGCACATCAACTTGACTTGATGCAAGTGCACTTGACTATATGTGTTTCTTTCTTTAACTTGTAACTTAATCTTGCTCTTCTATACTTGGTTCCCCAGAGGTGAATGGCCTTTCTCACCCCTGGGTAATAGCCTATTTTTCAAGTCTGAGCTCATACCTATAAATGAGTGACAGTTTTACTTTCCCTAACTCTCACACTGGTCTATTCCCCTTAAATTTGGTAGAGGGCTGGCTCAAGTCTTAGACAATACTGCTCTAGCCCACGCTAGCTAGGTCTTGCCATGCCTCACGTGCTCACGCTAGCTGGGTCTATGCCATACCTCACGTGCTCACGCTAGCTGGGTTTATCTCATTCCTCACATGGTAGCTCAGTACGTCCTTCTTGCGAGTCATTATAATCTTTTACTATTTCTTGGACATAATCATGCATGCACGTGCTCTATGCATTTATGCATATATCTCATATCATTCCTCAATCCTATTTGCATGCATGATTTTCATATATATAACATATATGAACACGTGTACTCCTAATCATAGCACAATCATTCCTAGTATAAGTCCTTGTAAACTTCTGTTGAAAATTTGGTAACGTAACAGATCAAGTCTGCTTTCCCATGAATTGTGTTAGCTCTCACAGACAATCAGTCACAAGAGCAGAGTTGATATAATATATCCATATTTCCATAGTTTGATAAAGGTTTTAATCAAGGAAACTAATTAAACTTATAAATTGGAGTTCAAGAGTTTGCAAATTCCTAGTGTTCTTATTCTATTTTATGCCCTTGGTTTTGACTGATTTTGTAAATTCTGCCATGAATTCATCTTAGGTTATTTGGATGTGAAATTTTAATATTTTATAACATTATGTGTCTATTTTTAATCCTCTTTAGTCCTATTTGATTTTGATAAGTATAACTCAAGTTATTAGGGATTAACCTAGGCTTATCCTGTTACTATGCAGACTTGAGTCCTGAAGGTTAAAAATTCACTAAAAATAGAATACCTAATGGAAGTATATGAAAACTTTACCATTTTAAAGAAAACTGAACTAGCTTTCATTTCCAATAGGTATTATCTCAATTGAATAAGTAGAGCTCAAGTTAGCTCTTGAAATGGATGAATTCAATTGTCCTATTTCTATCCAGTCAGGACATGGGGCAACTTGGGTGAATTACTGGAGATTACAGGAAATGAATTTAACTTTGAAATTTTTATGGAATATTACCCTATGTGTTACCTTTCTAACAAAATTTTTTTCACTTTATTTTGAGTTGTATAGTGCTAGTTATGCCCTGCATATTTCAATCTGGTTAGAACCAAGGTCAAAAACCTGGGGTAAGTTTAAAAAATTCATATATCACTCAATTCTAATGCAATGCCTCATAATTTATATGGTTGGAAAACTCTAAATGTCTAGTTCTATTTAAATTGGTTTCATCTCATTTTGATATCTGTAGACGAGTCCATATACTTTGTAGTACGGACACATCTAGGGATTTTAGTTTTCTAGCAAGCTATCTTGGTCCTTTTTTGAGTTTTTCTCTAAATAACCACCCTAAACCAAGAATATTAGTCCTACGATCATCAAATAATATTAGAACAAAAGATACAGCTCAAGCCTACTCAGTCACATATCACAAAATCAAGTAGAGAGTAAGAATCCTACCTCCAATTTGATGCAACTCTAGCTAGATTTGAGTTTCCCTTGATGAAAGGGATAATTAAGGCTTGAAGGTGGGAAGAGATCAGATGAAATAGAAGGAAAGAGGATGAGGATAAGGCAACAAAAAAGGGCAACCAAAATTAAGGACCCAAAAGGAAATAGGAGGATTTATTAAACTAGGTAGTTAGGATTCTGAGTTTTGATTATTGTGGCTTGTATGGATGATAGGTGAGCCAACCCTCCTCCTTTTGTGTGGCTGGATGCTGCCACTTTGGTGGGGAAATGGTGGCTAAATTTCAGCCACTTCTCCTAGGGTTTTCATTGTAATGTCCCGATTTTCGACTTCCGACCTCATTAGTAAATGTTAAAAATTTTTGACTTCCGATTTTATTAAGGCTCTAATGGACTGGTTAGGATTTTCCGATTTCCGACCTTACACAAAATCCGACATCCGAGTTGATCTCAACTAAAAATGGACGCGAGGTTAGACCCCCAAATTGGCCTCCAAGTTCGACCAAAATTGGCATGAGTTCTGGTCTCGATTTTATTACCAAGAGCTTTTCATTTCTATGATTTTCCCGACTTCCGATATAAAGTTTGGAGTTTCGAGATCCTATAAGTTCCGATTTCCTGGTATACAAGATTAATGTTTTGAATCCCGATCTCCGGTGTTATACTTAGAATCAATTCAAGTTTACATAATGTCCCCCGACTTCCGGGTTTGAGTGTTTTGGTTTCACATTCTTGTCCTTGACTTTCGATTTTAAGTTGATTGTGCTTTACGATTTCTAACATCCGACTTTGCTTTCAAGTTTCGAATAAACCAGACAATATTTCCGAGTTCTGATTTCATCTCTTCGCACAAGTTCCGACTTTAAGGAGTGTACGAGTTCCGATGCATTTTCAGATACAATGGAAGCGAGTTTCATTTCTTAGGCGATGTGGAGAGCAATTTTGTCACAAAAGAGGGAGATATGGCTGAACTTTGCCCACAAAAATTTCACCCAATCAAAGCCACCCATTCTAACTATCACTTCAAAGCCTTGTTTATATATTCTCCTCCTTTCTCTTCAGCCCAAAGTCTATGCCACTCTTCCTCTCCCTTGCTCAGCTCTCTTCTTCTCCTCTTCACTCACTCAACTCCATCAAAGCTCCAAGCTTAACAAGGTCTTGATAGCCCTAACCCCAAAATCAAGCCAAATCATTCATAGTAAGAGGTAGAGGTTTATTTCTTGCTTGATTTTCTGATTCTTGGATGATTGGTGGTGGCTTATTTTCTTAATCGTTGATGTGTTAATTGATTGAATATGATGATATATGGCTGATTTATTGGCTGTTTGTGAGATTAAAACTGAATTGGAAGCAAGAAAGGATGAAGATAGGAAGAGCTGAGAGGCTGGAAAACCCAAAACCCTCGACAGTCCGTACGGCAGAGTGTACGGCTCTGCCTTCTGCCATTTAAAATTGATGAAACCATTTTTATGTGAAACTAGACATCTAGAGCTTTCTATACATATATCATATAAGGCCATTGAATTAATATTGAGAGAGATATAAATTTTTGAACTTTGACCTAGTAATCAAGACATTCACCCAGGCAGTGTGGGTTGAAAAGGGTGTAACTCATCCTACATAACTCCAAATTGAGTGAAACCAATTTTGTTAGAAAGCTTATACATAGCGAAGGATTTATAAAGAAATTTCGAGTTTGTTACCATATCATTTGTTCCCAGTGATTTGAAGAAGTTACCCTATATCCAAACTAAGCCAAAATAGGGCAGTTCAGGAAGGTGAAATTTCGGGGCTTATAATTTGAGACCTACTAAGGCAAATGAAATGGAACTTTTTGCATATGAAAGTTTGTCCTGTTAGCTTTGATAAGAGACCAATTTTGTATGATTTGAGCCAGTTGTTGATTTTTAGTAGATTTTTACTTTTGAGTGTACAATTCTGGCCAGCCTAAGGGCAGGCCGGGATAAAACCTGAATAACTTGAGTTATGGTTATCAAAATTAGCTAGGACCAAAGAGGTTAGAAAATAGATACATAACACTTTAACATATCCAAAATTGAGGTCCAAATGAGTTAAATAGAAATTATGGCATGATTTATAAAAACTGGGTTGAATGATTATGTTGAGGCTGTAACTCTGCCTTAAGGAGACTAATGCTTCTATGAGTTCCATGATGAATTGTGCTTGAAATATTGTGACTTCTATGAGAAGTTGATATGTTGAGTACTGGCGCTATTCATGGAGAAGTGGACACGTTCCGTTATGCTGCCAAAATTACAGTAAAGTATATACATAAGTATGATATACATGTAGAGGCATGTGCATTTTCAAGGAAGCTATGAAAGTCATGTTATGAGAAACCTATAGATTATGTTATGATGAAAGTTCCATGATACTTGGGCCAGCCCCGGATAAAAAGTTAAGGGGAATAGATTGGTGGGGACGTCGGGGAAAGTAAACCCGACATTCCTGTATAGGAACGAGCTCGATCCTGAAAAGCAGATTATTACCCAGGAGTCTAAAATGGTCAAGAACTCCTAGGGGACCAAGTAATGGAAAAAGTTTATGAGGAATGAAAAGTTTATGAAGAAAGGTTCAAGAGCAAGTTTTGCATGATTGCATTAAATGCATAATTACATTAAGTGGTCATTATAAGTCATTTACAGTTTGCTAGTTAAATTTACTTACTGTCGTATGTTCATTATTCTGTGTATTGTTTATATTAGTTTATTCTGTTCCTTATGTTGTCTTAAGTAAAACTAGACCTTGCCTCGGACCAGACATTTTTCTAACCTTATTAAATATGAATAGTTAAATTTGATCTCATGTTTTTATAATTAAATAAAACCTAAGGCAACTGAGAATGAATGTGACGGCAGTTAAACACTATACGCGAACCCTACTGAGAATTTCTTCAAATTCTCACCTTGTTTTGCATTTCTGCATCATTCTCAGACGCTGGCGATGGACTTGACGGCCACTCTTTTTATTGAAGATCCCTGACCTGCAGCAGCTCTACCAGGACCCCGAGTTGAACTCGTTATACATAGTTGGCTCCTGCCATTTCCGTCCCTACTTTTTAGCAATAGGAATTTTATCTATTCCTTTATTTCACTCTGTTTTTGGAACATATACATAAACTGAAGCATTGGCTTCCAACTTATATATGTATATATACAGCTGATGATATAATTCCTGTATTTATTCTTTCCTGTGGTGCTTTTTATTAAACTCGGTCACGTTTGTTACATATAGCGCTCCTTTTGATCTGTTACAAAAAAAAAAAAGAAAGTGATATGATAAGTATTAACATGGTAACACAATCTACTTAATTTCATGCTATGACTTAAGCATAACATAAAATTGGTAGGGTGTTACATTCATCATATAATTTTGTTGATTCGGTTTCGGCAGTTTAAAATACCGAATTTTTATAGATATCCTTCAAATCAGCAAATCTTGAATGTATGGTTTTGTACGACTTCCTATAGGTCTATTCTAATTTTCTTAAGTCTAATATCTCTAATTAACATCTAAGTATTCATATATATCTGATGAGATCAAATAAGATCATTAATAGTGTGAATTAGATGCATCGTTTCTTCGGAATTGTTATATTTTTGCCTTTTTCGTAAATCCCTTAATGTTTCTTATTTATTTTCTGTAGCTAATGGCAGATTCATAATTTTGAGTAAGTCCAGGGGCACTGCATGTCATTTCATCCCTGAATACCTTGGTGGCCCAGTTGGCTGAGTTTCAGACTTCTACAATTTTGCTAGGTGATTTTGCTTTGCTTAAAGCCCTATTCCGCTAACTCTCCAAATACGGAGATATAAATGTCATTTTCTAAAAAGCTTTAGGGTTATTATGGAAATAATCTTGTGGGGTCAAAGTATAATTCCTAAAAGTTCTAGGCAACACTGCAAATAACAAAAGTTCACAAAGACATTTTTATCATTTTTAAATTTTTAACATACGACAGTGCCATATTTTTGACAGTAGTGTTATGCTACCTTATATTTCTAAGTGTGAGAATTGTTATGGCATAGTGCTACCTGAAAAATTCTCATACTGCTTGAGGAAAATAATTTAAAGTTTTATATTATACTATGTTTAAGAAAACGAGGATATTACAATATAAAAAAATTTTGCCCCCAAAATTCAACATCTAAAATAATTTAAGAAATTATAGGGGCAACTCTCTCTTCAAGCTTGTGTTTTGTCCTTAGATCTTAGTATTGATCATGAGGGTCAGAGAAATTTATAAGGGGCTTGTTGTCCTCACTAGTGTTTCGAATCTTTCATTTCATTTTGGTCTTCATAGGTGTGTGCAGTCACTTTCCCTCTTATGTTCATCTTGAAATTTATCAATCAGATAGTTGAAACCAAGTGACTAGTCCAATTCATGGTGTCCATACAAACTATGTTTAAGCTGTGGGATCCACTTCATTACATCATGTGTGGACACATACCAAGTCACAAATGTACTCCCACAACTTACTCGTAATCACTACTTCAATAGAAAAAGATAGCTTCTTGGTTACGCCTCTGCAAGCTCTTGGTCCTTCTTAATACCACTCTAATGTCTCTAAGATTTGGCATGCAATTCTATATTGTATCTCTAATGAGGCTCTTCCGTTATTGATTTACTATTTTCCTTAGTAACAAGTTTCTAACCGTTTTGCCTAGCATAACCTTATCAATGCACCTATTTCTGTCTTGCTTCTAGCCTTTACTTATTTGACCGATTGTTGGCTCAGGAGCAAGTTACTGTACCTCAACATGTCACTTCATAGTTTTCTATTTAGCTTGCTTCCCCAAATTCTACTCATAAGCTTTTATCTTGAAGTTAAATTTTTTGGAAGAGTTTCTTTTACGCCATTTTTGGGTGCCTCAGATTCTCATTCTCGATTTTTGATGAACAGGGTATGGGCAAGTCAGTGTGAAGATGAAAATTTATAGGTGTACTCTCTTATCAAAGGTGCAAAGGGTCCTTGTGAATTAGGTGGACATTGAAGTATACCTTGCCCCGATGATACTTTGATCCACTACCGAGTTCATCGAGAAAGTACTTGCCTTCTTCACCATTCCAAGAAACTTGTGATTACTACAATTTCCACTTATAGCAGTGGTTATTTTCAATATGTGGTAGTCATAGTGGCTGGATCCAGTTCAGGGATGTTAGTTCAACTATTTCCAAGATTCTTGCTCACTCAACTACCCTTAGCTCAATAATAAATATTTCTTTGTTAAGGTCCTTTAGAAATGTAGGCTTAAAGCTCTTCTCAAGATTACACTTATGAGCTTCATCTTAGAACTTCTTCTTTCTTATAAACTTTACCTCGTGTCCCGATGCTTATTAAGAAGACCTCAGGGTGCTCCCACTATGGAACTTCTTAATACTTATCATGAGTTCTATTCTCAAGATATGATCAGCTCTGTGAGAAAAAAGATTGTTGAGCTGCAAGGATTCTACTTCATTCCTACTCTCCTCAACTTGTCAGCAATGAGATTCCTCATATGTTGTGTTGATATCCATCCCGCCACTAAATCTTAAATACCAACTGAAGAAATCTTGCGGTCACCACTGTTTTTGTTCTCATTGGTGGTTAGCCCTAATACAATATATATTAGGTCTAATGGTTAAATCTTATATTACCCTTACTACTAAGCCTTTTGGCTATTTCTTGTAATATCTTATTCCTAGGATGTGATCTATTTGGTGTAAGAAAAAAAAATGATAGTCTTGCTTCCCTGGGGAAGTTGTAACATGAAGACTTCTGAGAAGGCCACCCATTTTAATATTACTATCGCCCAAGAATGCTTAATTGTGGTGTTCTGATTGGATTTGATGGCATTAGTCTTGGTATAATTGCACCTAATCTAGCCTCAAATATGGAGACTCTTCTGACTGCCTCCGATTCTGACATCGTTACCTTGAACCTTGTAACATCCACCAAAATTCTTTTATCGTTTTTCGCCTAATTATTCGGTTTTATCGAATAATTGAGAATAATTAGAATTCGATTAAATAATTATTTAGAGTCAATTGATTAGCAATTACTTGAGTTTAGATATGAGGGAATTAAGTTAGAAGTATAGGAGATTTCATAAAATTTTATTGAAAATCGATTTACCGATTTAAAGGAAATTGGTAAAATTACAGTATTTTAAACTGTCAAAACCGAACCAATAGAATTCCAATTCTTTTACCTTACCTTGAGTGGCTGATAACTCAGCCACTTAACACCCAAAAGTGGCGCCACTTTGGCCACAAATCAAGGGGAGGCTTGGCTGAATTTCAGCCATACAAGAAGCCACCAATCACAAGCCAAGAAGCCACCTATATATATACTCCTTCAATCAGATTTTTCTACTCCTTCTTCACCCATCAGACTGTGCCTCTTCTCCTCTCCTTTCAGCCCTTTTCTTCTCTTCTTCACTCACATAACTCCAGCCAACCATCAAGCCTAATCAAGTCTTGCACATCCAAGCCCCAAAAATCAAGCAAAAATCACATATAACAATGGTAGAGGTTTGATTCTTGCATATATTCTATGGTCTTGGCTGGCTGGCTGAGGTTGGATTATTTTCATAATCTTTGATGTGTTAAATGAATGATTATGATGATATGTGACTGGTTTTGGGCTGTTTGTTTGGTTAAAACCGAATTGGGAGCAAAAAAGAATGGAAATAAGAAGAGCTGAGGGGCTGGAGAACTAAAACCCCTCGACAGTCCGTACGGCGGAGTGTACAGCTCCATCTACAGCTAATTAAACTTGATGAAACCATTTTTATATGAAACTAGACATCTAGAGCTTTCCATACATATATCATTTAAGGCTTTTGGATTAGTATTGAGAGAGATATGATTTTTTGAATTTCGACCTAGGGTTTTGACTATGATTCTGGGCAGACTGGGTTGTTCAGGGTAGAACTCGCCCTATACTACTTGAAAATGAGTGAAACTAACTTTGTTAGAAAGCTTACACATAGGAGAATGTCCCATAAAAATTTCAGAATTAGATAAGGTCGCAGTTGCTCCCAATGATCCAAGAAAGTTACCCTTTGTCCCAACCAGGTCAGAACAGGGCAGTTTAGGAAGGTCAAATTGCGCCACTTTTAGGTGATAAGTGGCTGAGTTATCAGCCACTCAAAATAGGGTTTAAAGCTTGTAATTTCATTGGTTCGGTTCCGACAGTTTAAAATACCGTAAACTTGCCGATTTCCTCTAAATCGGTAAATCGGTTTCGTGAAAATTCTTATGAAGTCTTCTATATTTCTAACCTAATTAACTTGTGCCTCATCTCAATTAGTTGCTAATTAATTGATCTTAATTAATTATTTAACCGAATTTTAATTAATCTCAATTATTCGATAAAAATCAAACAATTGAACGAGAAACGGTAAAAGAATTTTGGTGGATGTTACATTACCACCCTTCTTAAAAAAAATTTTGTCCTCAAAATTTAGTACCTGAGAATAGTTCAGGATACTCTTTTCTCATATCCGATTCCAGCTCCCAGGTGTAGTCCTCAGCATCTGCTTTTCCCCATGCTACCTTTACTAGCTGCACGGTCTTGTTCCGAAGTTGTCTGGTAGTTCTGTCTATGATCTGTGCGGGTTGTAAGCAGAAAGTAAGGTCTTCTTTTAACTGTATTGATTCGGGTTCTAGGAAGTGTGTAGGGTCAGGTTGATACTTTCTGAGTTAGGAGACATGAAAAATGTCATGGAGGTTTGATAGATGCGGAGGCAAAGCGACTTAGTATGCGACTGATCCGATTCGCTTCAAGATTTGAAAGGGGCCAATAAAATGAGGATTTAGCTTCTTGACTTTGACTGCTCTACCTATCCCTGTTGTAGGGGTAATCTTTAGGAATACGTGGTCTCCTTCCTAAAATTCTAGAGGTTTCCTCCTGGTATCCGCATAATTTTTTTGGCGGCTCTGAGCGGGAAGCATCTTGCTCCATATTTCTTAATCTGCTCGGTGGTTTGTTTGACTAAATCAGGCCCCAGTAGAGTTGATTCTCCTATCTCATACCAACACAAGGGAGATTGGCACTTTCGTCCATACAATGCTTCGTAAGGAGCCATGCCGATGCTAGCGTGATAGCTATTGTTGTATGCGAATTCAGCCAACGGTAAATATCGATCTCAATTTCCGCGTTGCTCCAGTATATAGGCTCATAGCATATCTTCCAAGATTTGAATTGTCCTTTCAGTTTGGCCATCTGTTTGCGGGTGATAAGCAGTGCTTAAGCACAACTTCACACCGAACGCCTTCTGTAAAGCTCCCCAAAACTGTGAGGTAAACCTCGGGTCTCGATTAGAGATAATAGTTGAAGGGGTGCCATATAGCCTGATAATCTCTTGAATGTACAATTGAGCTAGTTTTTCCAGCGGATAATTTGCTCGAACGAGTAGGAAATGAGCAGATTTGGTTAATCTGTCCACAATGACCCATATAGCACCATATCCCGCTGATGTCCTTGGTAACCCCATTACAAAATCCATGGAGATACTCTCCCACTTCCACTCAGGGATTTCCAAGGGTTATAACATCCCAGAGGGTTTCTGGTGTTCTGCTTTCACCTTCTGACAGGTCAAGCATTTGCCCACGAAGTTTGCTACATCTGACTTCATGCCCGGCCACCAAAACATTTTCTTGAGGTCCTGATATATTTTAGAAATGCCGGGATGTATGGCGAATTCGCCTTTATGTGCTTCTTCCAAGATTCTTCTTCGGAGGTCATCCCTTTCAGGAACACACACCCTGTCGTGACACCGCCAGATGCCTTCTTTATCTTGGGCAAAACCCGTTAGTTTCCCCGATTGCACGAGATTAATCGTATGCTGAAAATTAGCATCCTGCTGCTGTGCTTGCTGAATCTGGTCCTTAAAGCTACTGGTTATCTTAATTTGGTGTAACTGAAGGGTCTTGGGAGTTGCAAGGATTCCCAAATTAAGATTTTGGAAGCTTTCAATAAGTTCCATCTCTTTAATCATCATCCAGGCTACGGTCAATGATTTCTTACTCAACGCATTCGCCACGATGTTTGCCTTACCTGGGTGGTATTTCAAGTCAAAATCGTAGTCTTTAAGGAGTTCCATCCATCTCTGCTGCCTCATGTTTAATTCCTTCTGATCAAAGAGGTACTTCAAACTCTTATGATCAGAAAAGATCTCGAACTTTACTCCATACAGGTGATGTCTCCATATCTTCAAAGCGAATACTACTGCTGCTAATTCGAGGTCGTGAGTAGGATAGTTCCTTTTGTGTGGCTTCAATTGCCTAGAGACATACGCGACCACCTTTCCGGTTTGCATCAACACGCACCCTAACCCTTATTTGGAAGCATCACAATAGACCTCAAATGGTCCATGAGGGTTTGGCAAAGCTAACACTGGTGTCATAGTCAATCTCTTCTTCAAATCTTGAAAACTCTGTTCGCACTCCGGCGTCCACTCAAATGGAACATTCTTTCTAGTTAGCTGGGTCAAAGGCAAGGCTATTCGAGAAAAATCCTTAATGAATCGCCTGTAATATCCAGCTAAGCCCAGAAAACTCCTGACTTTAGAGACTGTGGTCGGCCTCTCCCAGTTTAGAACTGCTTCTACTTTACTGGGGTCTATAGAGATTCCTCCAGATGACACTACGTGGCCGAGGAATTTCACTTCCTTCATCCAAAATTTGCATTTGGATAATTTAGCATAGAGTTTCTTTTCTCTTAAAATTTGCAGAACTAGCCGTAAGTGTTCCGCATGCTCTTGCTCCGTCTCCGAGTAGACAAGTATATCGTCGATGAAGACCACTACAAACTTGTCCAGATATGGATGGAATATTCGATTCATGTAATCCATAAAGACTGATAGCGCGTTTGTCAGCTCGAATGACATCACGGTATACTCATAGTGTCTGTAACGAGTTCGAAATCTGTCTTAGGGATATCTTGTTCCCGAACTCGAATTTGGTGGTATCCAGAGCGCAAGTCAATCTTAGAGAATACCGTTGCACCTTGTAGTTGGTCCATGAAATCGTCAATCCTTGGCAGTGGATATTTATTCTTAATTGTCACTTTGTTCAGCTGCCTATAATCCACACATAAGTGCATGCTTCCATCTTTCATTTTGACCAACAAGACCGGAGCTCCCTATGGCGACGCGCTTGGCCGTATGAATCCTTTTTCTAAAAGCTCTTCGATCTGTCTTTTTAGTTCCGTTAGCTCCATAGGTGACATTCAATACGGAGCTATAGATATTAGTCCCGCACCTGGAACCAGCTCGATGGTAAACTCAATCTCTCTCTCCGGAGGGAATTCAGGAATATCCTCTGGAAAAATATCCGGATATTCCCTAACAACCGGAATCTCCTTTAATTCCTGCTCAGCTTCTGTCACATTAGCTGTGAGTGGCTGATAACTCAGCCACTTAACACCTAAAAGTGGCGCCACTTTGGCCACAAATCATGGGGAGGCTTGGCTGAATTTCAGCCATGCAAGAAGCCACCAATCACAAGCCAAGAAGCCACCTATATATATACTCCTTCAATCAGATTTTTCTGCTCCTTCTTCACCCATCAGACTACTCCTCTTCTCCTCTCCTTTCAGCCCTCTTCTTCTCTTCTTCACTCACATAACTCTAGCCAACCATCAAGCCTAATCAAGTCTTGCACATCCAAGCCCCAAAAATCAAGCAAAAATCACATATAACAAAGGTAGAGGTTTGATTCTTGCATCAATTCTATGGTCTTGGTTGGCTGAGGTTGGATTATTTTCACAATCTTTGATATGTTAAATGAATGATTATGATGATATGTGATTGATTTTGGGCTGTTTGTTTGGTTAAAACCGAATTGGGAGCAAGAAAGAATGGAAATAAGAAGAGCTGAGGGACTGGAGAACCAAAACCCCTCGGCAGTCTGTACGGCAGAGTGTATGGCTCCGCCTACAGCTAATTAAACTTGATGAAACCATTTTTATATGAAACTAGACATCTAAACCTTTCCATACATATATCATATAAGGCTTTTGGGTTAGTATTGAGAGAGATATGATTTTTTGAATTTTGACCTAGGGTTTTGACTATGATTCTGGGTGACTGGGTTGTTCAGGGTAGAACTTGCCCTATATTACTTGAAAATAAGTGAAACTAATTTTGTTAGAAATTTTATACATAGGAGAATGTCTCATAAAAATTTCAGCATTAGACAAGGTCCCAGTTGTTCCCAGTGATCCAAGAAATTTACCCTTTGTCCCAACCGGGTCAGAACAGGACAATTTAGGAAGGTCAGAATTCAGGGCTTATAACTCGAGCCCTACCAAGTCAAATGGAATAGAACTTTTTGTAAATGAAACTTTACCCTGTTAGATTTAATATGAGTCCAATTTTGTATCATTTGAGTCAGTTTTCGATTTTTAGTGGATTTTTACTTTTAGGTGTCTGATTCTGGCTAGTCATTGGGCAGGCCGGGGTAAAATCTAAATATCTTAAGCTATAGATATCAAAATTAGATGGGATCAAAGAGGTTAGAAAATAGACACATAACACTTTAACATACCCAAATTTGAGATTCAATTGAGTTAAATAGAAATTATGGCTTGAATTATAAAAATCAGGTTGGTTGACTATGCTGAGGCAGAAACTCTGCCTTAATGAGTTCAATGTTATTATGAGTTCAATATTGAAGTTTATGTGAAATGTTGTGACCTTTATGATAAATTGGTGTTCTGACGTGCTGGCACTATTCATGGGGAAGCGGACATGATCCATTGTGCTGCCAAAATTTCGGTAGAACCCGTGCATAAGTTATGAATTACATGTTAATGCATGTGCATTTTCAAGAAAGCTATGAAAGTTATGATAAGAATTATGTTACTATGAAAGTTCCATGCTACTTGGGCCAGCCTCGGATAAGAAGTTAAGGGGAATAGATCGGTGGGAAGGTCGGGAAAAGTAAACCCGGCATTCCTGTATAGGAACGAGCTCGATCCTGAAAAGCAGACTATTACCTAGGAGTCTAAATGGCCAAGAACTCCCAGGGGACCAAGAAATAGAAAATGATGAAAAGTAATGGAAAAGCTTATGAAGAAAGGTTCATGATTAAGTCTGCATGATTACATGAATGTATGGTTACATGAAATAATTATGTCAAGATGGATGCCGCATCTATTAAGTTCATTTACTGCTGTTTATTCATTCATTCTGTTTATTATTCTGTGAAACATTATTAGTAATCTATTCTGTTTCTTATGCCAACTAAAGTAAAACTGAACCTTGTCTCGGACTAGGTTTTTCCTCAAACCTATTAAAACGGATAGTCTAGTTGGAACACATGCTTTCAGAATTAAATAAAAATCGAGGCAACTGAGAATGTATGTGACGTCAGATAACCAATATACACGAACCCTACTGAGAATTTCTTTAAATTCTCACCTCGCTTTGTATTTTTCGCATCATTCTCAGACGCTGGCGATGGACCCCATGGCCACCCTCTTCATTGAGATCTCAGATTTGTAGCTTCACCATGACTCCGAGTTGGACTCGTTGAACATAGCCTGCTTCTGCTATTTCTGCCTCTGCTTTTTAGCAATAGGAATTTTGCTGTTCCTTTGTTTCATCTGTTTTTAATATATACATATAGACTGAACCGTTGGCTTCCAACCCATATATGTACGTATACAGTTGATAATATATCACTTATTCATATCTTTTCTGTTATGTTATATTAAACATTATTAAGTTTTATAATACTATTCATGTTTATTATATAACAGCGCGCTGTTTCATCTATTTTTAAAAAAAAAATGATGAGATGTGATACTAATCACAAGAGACAAGCAGAGTATCAACACGGTAACACAGTCTACTTAATTTCATGCTATGACTTAAGTATAACATCGAATTAGTAGGGTGTTACAAACCTCATGGGGCATGTATCCAACTCCTTTTAATCTTGTATTGGTGTATTGGTGTATTGCCCAATCCTTCATGCAGGTGCATCAGGCCATCATTATCTTTACTGGCGTCAAGATAACCCAATTTATTACCTCCTACAAATTCTTGCTTGTGCCTTACTCCCATACTGGGTAGCATTTACCTTTTAATGGAGCACTCAAAATCAAACTTATTCTATTGTTATCTCGGTCTATTGGGATCCGTTGCACACTTTAAGCCTTTGCCATTCTCACTTGAATTTAGATACATTCCTTATTAAGCTATCTCAATCAAAGCACTAGCAGTAGTGTCTGAAAGTGACCACTACATTTCGTTTTTCGTCTCTAAATAGTCACATCTCTTGGCTAATGACGTGTCGAAGATGGTCCTATCATAGGGTCCCTATGGTAGCTGGGGTTGATAGAGTTTCTACATAACTAAAGCTTCCACTACTTCGCTTATCCTTAATGGATAAGAGACATCTACCTCACTTTATATGTCACCATAGCCTGATAGCATCTGCATTTAGTTTAGTAGGACACATACCACTTTTCTCTTAAAGAAATCCCTTGAATCTACTCTTAAGACTTCATCTTTTTTTTTTGCCCCGTGTATAACTAAACTTCTACCTTGGTATAATATGCGGATAATTGAGTTTCTTCAAGATTTATTCAACCGTCTTTCTCTTGTTCTGAGGTTTTGTCTGGTGTCCCTTCGATTTGCCATTGTTGTAGCATTAGCGCACAGTATCCTCGAGGAAGGAGGTCGTCCCATCCTTCGAATGGAGATAAGAGGGAAATCTTCTTAGTGTATGCCGGGGGGTTTTCCTTCCTTAACTCCTTTTGCTTAACATCCATCTTGCTTAACCAAACTCCAGGCTTCACAATAAAATATATAACCTTTATAATATGGCATTACCATGTTCTAGAGTAAAAACCATCAACTAAATGTTTCGGTAAAAGTACTTTCACGAAAATCCCATCTACGAAAAAAATAAAGGTACTATCCATACTACACGAAATAACCTCATCAACAGATAATTACCTTACTCCTATCGACTATTAAATCTGCAAAACCAGGCAGGAGAATTCCTTAGATTCAATCTAGAGAAGGTACCTTGGATCGAGTAATCACAAATGAAGCTTAAAATAAGCTTCATTGAGGTGAAAAAGATTCTTACTTGGCTTGTCTCCAAGTAAGATCCTGCCATTAACAACTTAAATTTTTAGCTGCCCGGTAGCACTTGATAAACCACCTTTCCTTGCTATAACCAAGTTTACGATGTATGTAGCAAACTGCTCAACACAATTTCCTCTGATTGAATCCCCAGCTCTGCACCCCTTAACTTGCTCAACTGTCTGCCCCTTTTTGCCATTACTACTTCCCTGGAGTTTCGTCCTTAATAACTATGTTGAGAAGGTTCCTGATAAACCTACTAGGTGTCATAGGCTTCCGTCTACACAAAACCTTACATTGAGGTGATCAGGCTCAATATTCAGTCAAGTGCAACAGATAGTCCATGACACTCACAGCAAGGCTATCATGCACAATTACCTACATCCTTATCATGCAAAGACCTAAGGCATGGTTTATCTAGACTCTTAGAGTATATCTCAGAAGCATAGTCAACCCATCCATGGGCCTATATAGGATGAATTGCTCTGATACCAATAAATGTAACATCCTCTAAATACATAAACCATTCTCGAGTCATGGAATTATATGTAGAGGTTGCTACCGATATTGCAAATCACTTTTTAAACAAGAATATGTAATAAACGGCCCATAATTATGTACTCTTACTATTGAATAAGAATTCACAGTTACTAATCTTGGGTACATAGCAAAATATAATTACAATTAAGTACGGTTTATCTAACTACAAGTATAAATCTCGTCTTGATTTATAGTTCGCACATTATGATTGTCGGCCATCGGCGGTAGTGCCTTGTATTAGGCCCAAGATTTCAAACTTGAACTCTATCGCTCTCCCAGCCACATGCATTATAGACTTGGGGTCTATCCCATAGACTGGAATGTTTATGGAAATAGCAAACAAGTAGGTAGTGAGAACCTAAGGTTCCTAGTAGATATAGACAGACGTAAGGTGACATTATAAACATTCCAGCTGTTTCGGTTTATTATAAAAACGTGAATACTTACTAGCATGGGTTAAATTTTTAAGTTTGAAATCACCTTTCTCGAAGTGGATTATATTTTAACAAATACTTAGCATATTTCAAGATAGATAATGTAATAATAACAGAATAATACATCATTCATAATTATAAAACATTACAAAGTCATAAGATGCTTCAATATGCACATGAACTTGACTTGATGCAAGTGCACTTGACTATACATCATTCTTTCTTTAACTTGCAACTTAATCTTACTCTTCTGTACTTAGTATCCCGGAGGTGAATGACCTCTCCTACCTTGGGTAATAGCTTACTTTTCAGATTCGAACTCATACCTATACATGAGCAACATGTTTACTTTTCTCGACCCTCACATTGGTCTATTCCCCTTAAATATGGTCGAGGGTTAGCCTAAGCCTTAGATAGTACCATTCTGGCCCATGTTAGCTGGATCTTGTCATGCCTCACGTGCTCACACTAACTGGGTCTAGGCCATGTCTCACGTGGTAGCTCGGTACGTCCCTCTTGCAAGTCGTTATAATCTTTTACTATTTCTTGGACATAATCATGCATATACGTGCTCTATGCATTTATGCATATATCTCATACCATTCCTCAATCTTATTTGCATGCATGATTTTCATAGATATAACATATATGAACACATGTGTACCCCTAATCATAGCACAATCATTCATAATATAAGTCCTTCTAAACTTTTGCCAAAAATTTGGCAGTGTAACGGATCATATCTGCTTCCCTGTGAATAGTATCAGCTCTCACAGACAATCAATCATAAGAGCAAAGTTGATATAATATATCCATATTTCAATAGTTTGATAAAGGTTTTGACCAAGGAAAGTAATTAAACTTATAAATTGGAGTTCAAGAGTTTGCAAATTCCTAGAGTTCTTATTCTGTTTTATGCCCTTGGTTTTGACCAATTTTGTAAATTCTTCCATGAATTCATCTTAGCTTATTTGGATATGAAATTTTAATATTTTATAAAATTATGTGTCTATTTTTAATTCTCTTTGGTCCTATTTGATTTGATAAATATAACTCAAGTTATTAGGGATTAACCTAGGCCTATCCTGTTACTATGCAAACTTGAGTCCTGAAGGTTAAAAATTCACTAAAAATAGAATACCTAATGGAAGTATATGAAAACTTTACCATTTTAAAGAAAACTAAACTAGCTTTCATTTGCAATAGATTTTATCTCAATTTAATAAGTAAAGCTCAAGTTATAAGCTCTTGAAATGGATGAATTCGGACTGTCCTATTTTTATCTAGTCAGGACATAAGGCAACTTGGGTGAATTATTGGGAATTACAAGAAATGAATTTAACTCTAAAATTTTTATGACATGTTACTCTATATGTTAGCTTTTTAAAAAAAATTTTACACTGTATTTTTAGTTGAATAGGGCAAGTTATGCCCTGTACATTTCACTCTAGTCAGAACCAGGGTAAAAAACCTAATGTAAATTTCAAAAATTTATATCTCATTCAATAGTAATCCAATGGCCTTATAATTTATATGGTTGGAAAGTTATAAATGTCTAGTTTTATTTAATATTGGTTTTATCTCATTTTGATGTCTGTAGATGAGTCTATACACTTTGCAGTATAGACACATATAGGGATTTTGATTTTCTAGCAGCCCTATCTTGGTCCTTCTTTGAGTTTTTTTGTCTAAATAACCACCCCAAACCAAGAATACTCATATATAATCGCTTAAAACAGGTCATAAGATCATCAAAGAATATTAGAACAAAAGATACAGCTCAAGCTGACTCAGTCACATATCATAAAATCAAGTAGAGAGTAAGAATCCTACCTCCAATTTGATACAACTCTAGCTAGATTTGAGTTTCCCTTGATGAAGGGGATGATTAAGTCTTGAAGGTGGGAGGAGATGAGATGAAATAGAAGGAAAGAGGATGAGGAGAAGGCAACAAAAAGGGCGACCAAAATAAAGGACCCAAAAGGGAATAAGAGGATTTATGAAACTAGGTAGTTCGGATTCTAAGTTTTGATTGGTTCTGGCTTGTATGGATGATAGGTGAGCCAACCCTCCTCATTTTGTGTGGCTGGATGTCGCCACTTTGGTGGGGAAATAGTGGCTGAATTTCAGCTACTTCTTCTACGATTTTCATCTTATAATTTTGTTGATTTGGTTCCGGCAATTTTAAATACCGAATCTTTGCCGATTTCCTTCAAATCGGCAAATCTTGACTTTATAGTTTTATACGACTTTCTATAGGTTTATTCTAATTTTTTAAGTCTAATATCTCTAATTAACATCTAATTATTCATATATATATATATATATATATATATATTTTGATGAGATTGAATAAGATCATTAATAGTGCGAATTAAACGCACTGCTTCTTTGGAATTGTTACATTTTTGACTTTTTGTAAATCCCTTAGTGCTTCTTATCTGTTTTCTGTAGCTAATGGTATGTTTGTAATTTAGAAAAAGTCTAGGGACACCTAATGTCATTTCATACCTGAATACCTCCATGGCCCAATTGGCTGAGTTTCAGACTTCTACGATTCTGCCAGGTGATTCTGCTTCGTTTAAAGCCCTATTCCACTAACTTTCCAGATGCCGGGACATAAATTTCATTTTCTAAAAAGCTCTAGGATTATTATCGAAATAATCTTGGCAACACTACGAATAACAAAAGTTCACAAGGGCACTTTTGTCTTTTTCAAATTTTTAAAATATGGAAATACCATATTTTCAACGGAAGTATTACGCTACTCTATATTTCTGAGTGTGAGAATCATAATGGCATAACGCTACTTGAAAAATTCTCACATTGCCAAAGGAAAATAATTCAAAGTTTTCTATTATACTATGTTTAAGAAAACGGGGATATTACATCCTTCACCGTTCACCTCTACTCATGCTATCAGTGTTGTTGTCTTTGTCCCGTTGTTGCTAGGGATGGTGGTTCTTGCTGCCTTTCCTAAATTTGAATCCTTTAGGTTTTCCTCTTCCTTTTGTGAATTTGGTTCATCTTCTTTAATTTGATCCAAATCTTGATTTGTTGTGGCTAAACTTTCAAATTTTTGGTTTGTTGTTGTTATGGCTTCGGATTTTTACTTTGTTAATCCCCATGTTGAACCTTCGTTGAATGATTCGGTTGCTGCAAGTGTTGTTGTTGTTGTTGTTGTTGTTGATGATGATGATGATGATGATGATGATGATGATTCTTGAATTTTTGCATCAAGAATCTTTTTCTACTTTTCCAGCATTGCTAGTATCTTGGCCAATTTAGGATTGAACACATTCTTGGAAGGCTAGATGCTCCTTCTTCATCTCATGAAGATCGTGCTCTATTCTATCTAAGCATGCCTCTTCCTTTGGAGTGAGTTGTTCTTCCAAGTCTACCATGGAAGACTCTCAATGAAAGCACCAATGATAGAACTATTTTTGAGCTTACTTCTGAACCTCCATAAGAATTCTAATGAATTCACTAATTTGATTAGTTATGATGATTTACAAGGAGGCATAATCCTTTATTTATATCCCCAAGTAACTAACTATAACCCTAACAAACAAACTAACTAACTAACTACTTTAGGTTGTAACACATACTCTTTAAGCCAGCCCATTATCAATGACATCATTTTGCCCTTTAGCTTTTCTTTTTGGTAAAAACCTACACTAGCGGAGTTTCGCAGATTCTTCATGATCTTCAGTATCCACATTAACTCCATCATCCACTTGTATAATGGGCTTGGCGATTGATCATGATGGAGGATGGCGGAGCATTTGTAAAACTTCACTTCTTGTTGATTGATGTTAGGTACAACAAAAATGATGAGCTTGATAAGGCCATTTGGAGTTGCTATGAGAATATGGTTAGTAATTAGGTGAACAGTTTGGTACTTGATTAAAAGTGATCATCTAGGTACCCTTGTTAAATATGATTTGGATATTTGTACATTAACTGAGCATAACTAAAATAGTGATGTCCACATTAACATGCAATAAATAAAGACTTCCTACTTTGTTTAAGTGCTTGTGTTGAACATATATAAACAAATGTGTTTGATATTTTTTTGGTTCTTGTATTGTTGTAAATATTCCTTTTCTATTAGACACTATAGAATTATTTTCTATTTTTATTAGGCACCACAGGATAGTTGTAGTTTCCAAAATTAGTGTAATTAGATTGGTACCTACTAATTTTTAGGAGAATTATTTCCTATTTATTTGTATGTACATCTTTCTTATAAGAAAAGGCCTTACTACTATATTGAATATAGACAAATAATATCTTTTTCAAATTGGTATTAGATCCTAGATTTCATACCTTCCTCAATCGCTAACCCTCTTAAAACTGTTGAAACTTAACAAGATTCAAGTGTTGAACCTGAGATGCCTCTTGGTGATCCATACTATATACAGATCATCATAATTCTCATGAATGGTGCAAACTCTTATGCTAGTCTAAGTTAGTTTCCATGTATATTTGCATAAGAGGGAAGATGGGGTATCTAACAAGAAACACAAATAAACTAAAGGAGATTGACCCTCAAAATGTTGTTTATGATGTTAAAAATGTCTGATTATAACTTGGTTAATTCCATGGAAAAAGACGTCAAATGCAATCATATGTGTTATCCTATAGTCAAGGAACTTTGAGATAATATTAATGCAATGTATTCTAATATGAGGAACAAATCTCATATTTACGAGTTAACTTTGAAAATCGGTGAAATTTGTCAAAGAGGCGATAATGTTATCAAGTACTTCCATAATCTCAAGTGGATTTGGAAAGATTTGGAAATATTCAATACAAATAAATGGAAGTCACTTGATGATGCCAAACATTACAAATAGGCTATGAAAGAAAGCAGAATTTTTAAGTTTTTTATTAGACTTGATGATAACCTTGACAAAGTTTGTGGAAGGATTATTGGAAAGGAAACTGTCTCTTCAGTTGGTGAGGTATTCACTGAGGTAAGAAGAAATGAAACTAGACAAAGTGTTATGCTTGGGAAAAAAAAAATAAACAAGGTGGATTCAATATTTTAAACCAACAATACTACCTTGATTGTCAGTAGGAACACTTTAGACCAGAAAATGATTGATATCACAAATAGTTATGGTGTGATCATTGTAGGAGACTTGCCATACCCATGAAGATTAATGGAAGACCAGAATATTTAATGTGTTCAAAGAATAAGCAAACCCCATGTACAAAACATGAGGTTGAAAAGAGTTCCATTAACAAAGAGCATATTGAAATTACTAAAAACTAGTTCATTATCTAGTACTCTAAGTAGTTCACTTGTGTGGCTTTTATTTGAATACCATAAAATTTTTTTACAAAAAGAAAAATAAAAAAAAGAAAAAAAAAGAAAAGCCCAATTTTTTTAGCTTGTGTCCATAACCTTCTTAGCCTAAAAAAATAAAAATAAAATTAAAAAAAAAACACAATTGCATTTGTTAGTATTAATCAAAGCATCGATTAATCATAATCAAACCATATTTTATCAAATAGAATTAAAATTTTAGTGTCAATCAAGTCAGAATGCTATCAATTAGTGTCGATCAAATCATTTAACATCAAACTAAATTTAATGCTAAAAATTGTATAAATAGACATAGCTCCTAATTAATGAAAAAGGATTAGTAGATATATCAGATCACTAGACACACACCACAAAGGAAAGTCAATCATACGAAAGGCACGAATACATGGTAGTTCCTGGGTAAACTTTGGGTTCTCAATTCTAGAGGTAAATTTCCTTATAGCTCATTTCTTATTTTATTAGTTGCTCTTGTAATTTATTGTTATAATCCATTTTGCACATAGTTGGGCACCTTTTGTCATAATATTCATATCAATACACTATGCATTAAAAAATGGTAGTGGTGAACTGGTGGTGGTCAAGCTAAGATATTAGGTGTCTCTTGTTTACAAGGCAACCTTGATGTTGAAGGCAAAGCTTGTAGCAATGGTGGTAATGTGCTAGTTAGAGATTTTAGAAGAAATTTGCAGAGCAAATTAAATTTTATTTCTAAACATATTTGTGGTTCAATTTATTAAATTCCTTGGGTTTGACAAATGTTTCAATTTCATCCCAAATGTTGTCAATCTATTTCAATTTCATCCTTCCATCCAACTTTATCCAAATTATTAATAATGATTGATAATATTGCCGTCATGTACATTGTAACACCCTACCAATTTAATGTTATGCTTAAGTCATAGCATGAAATTAAGTAGACTATGTTACCTTGTTAACATACTGCTTGCCTTTCATGATTCGTACCACACCTCATTTTTTTTTTTTTGTGTAAACAGACGAAATGGCGTGCTGCTATACTATGAGCGTAACAAAACTGAACAAAATACCACAATAGATAAGAAATAGTGCAATAACATCAACTGTATACATATATATATATATATATATATATATATATATATACATATATATATATATATATCAGAAGCCATTGCTTCAGTTTATGTACAGAGTTTCAAAGTGGAACACATAAGTGGGGCCGGCGTACCAAAAAGACATAAGGCCCGTATCAGTCAAAATAATCCTATGGGTCCTCAGAGGACATTTCAAAACCCACTGCTAGTCCTACTGTTACGTCTATGACCCAAACCTACGTGTTGTCAAAAGAGGGTCATACTGTACAAAGTCTCCTGCAGTTGGCCTACTCCGTCAGATAGCCGTTGGCCATGCCAGGCCTAGCTGGAGAGTAATTTGCACTAGGTCCCAAGGAGGAAGAAGGTGATGAGCTGGTGGCCTCGGAAGGGTCACTCTCTGAGCTAAGTGGTATATCTGGAACCGCCTGCGGAGGTGACTCAGGTGCAAGGTCAGTAGGAGCTACATGTGCTGTAGGTGTAGGAGGAGCTGGAGGTAGGTACGCCAGGTGTAGTGGGATGGCGATGTAAGGAGTCGCAGGATCGAACGCAGGATGATGTAGAGGGGCAGCAAAGTTCCTATTGCTAAATAGGTAAAGGCGGAAGTTACAAGAATCGGCTATATACAGAGAGTCTAATACTGGATCGTGGTGAAGCTGCAAAATTGGGATCTTAATGAAAAGGGTGGCTGTGGAGTCCATCACCAATATCTGAGAATGATACGGGAAATACAGAACGAGGTGAGAATTTAAAGAAATTCTCAGTAAGGTTCGTGTATAGTGGTTATCTGACGTCACATACAGTCTCAGTTGCCTCGATTTTTATTTAATTATAAAAGCATGTGTTCAAACTAGACTATCCGTTTTAATGAGTTTAAGGAAACATCTGGTCCGAGGCAAGGTTCAGTTTTACTTTAGACAGCATAAGAAACAGAATAGATTACTAATAATGATTCACAGAATAATAAACAGAATAAATAAACAAATGGCAGTAAATAAACATAATAGACAACTGCAAACATCTTAACATAATTATTACATGCAATCGTGCATTCATGTAATCATGCATACTCATTCTTGATTCTTCCTTCATAAGCTTTTCCATTACGTTTCATCATTTTCCATCACTTGGTCCCCTGAAAGTTCTTGGCCATTAGACTCCGGGGTAATAGTCTGCTTTTCAGGATCGAACTCGTTCCTATACAGGAATGCGGGGTTTACTTTCCCCGACTTTCCCACCGATCTATTCCCTTTAACTTTTTATCCGGGGCTGGCCCAAGTAGCATGGAACTTTTATAATAACATAATTCTTATCATAACTTTCATAGCATTCTAGAAAATGCACATGTTTTAGCATGTATATCATAACTTATGCCTAGGTTCTACCGAAATTTCGGCAGTATAACGGAACGTGTCCACTTTCCCATAAATAGTACCAGTACATCAGAACACCAATTTATCATAGAGATCACAACATTGCATACATATTTTAACATTGATCTCATAGTAACATTAATCTCATTAAGGCAGAGTTTCTGCCTCAGCAGGGTCAGTCAACCCAATTTTTGTAAATCAAGCCCTAATTTCCATTTAACTCATTTGGACCTCAATTTTGGGTATGTTAAATTGTTATGTGTCTATTTTCTAATCTCTTTAGTCCCATCTAATTTGGATAACTATAGCTCAAGTTATTTAGGTTTTATCCCAGCCTATCCAGTTGCGGCCAAAATCAGACACCTAAAAGTAAAAATCCACTAAAAATCGAAAGCTGATTCAAATCATATGAAATTGGTCTCATATTAAAGCTAACAAGACAAAGTTTAATTTAAAAAAAGTTTCATTCCATTCAACTTAGTAGGGCTCGAGTTATAAGCCCCGAATTCTGACTTTCCTAAACTGCCCTGTTCTGACCCGGTTTGGGCATAGGGCAACTTTCTTGGATGGGAGCAAACGGGACCTTATCTAATTCTGAAATTTTTATGGGACATTCTCCTATGTGTAAGCTTTCTAAAAAAGTTAGTTTCATTAAATTTCAAGTAGTATAGGGCGAGTTTTACCCTGAAGAACCCAGTCTGCCCAGAATCAAAGTCAAAAACCTAGGTTGAAATTCAAAAATTCATATCTCTCTCAATACTAATCCAATGGCCTTATATGATATATGTATGGAAAGCCCTAGATGTCTAGTTTCATATAAAAATGGTTTTATTGAATTTAATAGGCGGTAGGCGGATCCGTACACTCCGCCGTACGGACTGCCGAGGGTTTTTAGTTCTCCAGCCCTTTCGCTCTTCCTATTTTCATTCTTTCTTGCTTCCAATTTGATTTTAACCAAACAAACAGCCAATAACCAGCCATATATCATCATAATCATTCAATCAATACATCAAAGACTGTGGAAATAATCCACCCTCAGCCAGCCAAGATCACAAAATTAATGCAAGAATTAAACCTCTACCTTTGTTATATGTGATTTGGCTTAGTTTTTTGGGGCTTGGATGAGCAAAACCTGGTTGAACTTGAGAGTTTGATGGAGTTATGTGAGTGAAGAAGAGAAGAAGAGAGCTGAAAGGAGGGGAGAAGGCAGCGTAGTCTGAATGAGTGAAAAAGGGGAGGAAAAATCTGATTAAAAGAGTAGAAGTAGTTGGCTTCCTTGGCATTTGATTGGTTGAATCTTGTATGGCTGAAATTCAGCCAAGCCTCTCCATGGATTGTGGCCAAAGTGGTGCCACATTTAGGTGTTAAGTGGCTGAGTTCTCAGCCACTTAAAGTAGGGTTAAAGAGCTGGAATTCTATTAGTTCGGTTTCGCTAGTTTAAAATACTGTAATCTTACCGATTTCCTTTAAATCGGTAAATCGATTTTCAATAAAATTTTATGAAATCTCCTATACTTCTAACTTAATTCCCTCATATCTAAACTCAATTATTTGCTAACCAATTGATCCTAAATAATTATTTAACCGAATTTTAATTAATCTCAATTATTCTATAAAACCAAACGATTGATCGAAAAATGATAAAAGAATTTTGGTGGATGTTACATACATGAATGTTAGGTCAACAAATCAAAAACTTGTAAAATATTGGAAAAAAAATTAAGGTTTAGGGACTAAATTAAAATAAATAAATAAATAAATTGTAAGGATTACATTAAAATAATGTCTTGAGTTTGACTCTTACAAATAAAAAAAGAACTAGCACCGATAAAAGCTTTATCCTTTGTGAGTTGACTTGACTTGAATTAGATTATTATAAATCCAGTGAACTCTAAATACTAGTGGTTTATATAAAAAATTAAAATAACAAATAAACATTATATATGAATTTAAAAACTATATGTTTTTTTAAAAAATTTCAAATATTTTTCCAATTATATTATGATTAAAATTTGTTGTTGATTACCATACTCAATAGAAAATGAATCCTAAATGTTGTAAGATTCCACAAACAAAGTAACCACATAGAATACTCAAAATTAGAATCACAATTACCATCTCAAATTCCCTAAATAACGTGTTGATTAAGTTTTATTACAATTCTTTCAATATAGGGCTTGCATTAAGTTATAAATTGATCCAAACTTGGTTTGAATTTAACTCAATCCACTTATAAATTAGTATAATTTTCAACTCAAATTCAAATCAAGGTAGAGGTTGTTAAGCACTTCCCTCAAGTTGGTGCTTGAAGCATCTTATCGTCTAAGGGTGCTATTTTAATAGACTATCTGTGCACCTACATCTTAATGGTGCACATTAGCAATTTTCTAACCCTCATCTCCCATCTCACAGCCTTCTTCTCTCGTACCCTCTCCATCTTCCCCCCTCGCCAGCCATTTCCACACAACCTCTTCTAGCGATATTGACTTTATCCACGCCCTTGCCATATCGACTCCGACTCTCCTCGAGCCCAATAGTATCCATGAACCAAAAACTTTAAGGCACGACCAGTAGTGGAACCAACACAAACAATGCAAACTAAGTACCTTGATATCTAATGGTGCATAAACTTGATCCAATATTGTGAGTCGCCAATCTAGAGGGTGTGGACCTTGTTGGTGTTATGGTGGGCTAGAGAGAGAAAAGGTTATGCAGTGGTTTGTGGGTGGTTGTGTGGTTAAGGAATTGCAAGTTCCAATAATGGTCATGGTTGGTGGCATTGAGGATGGTGGTGCAGTGATGAAATTGATGGTAGTGTATAGTCGTGGTTAGTGGCATTGAGGTGGTGAAATTGATGGTGGTTTATGGTGAAGTTGAAGTACCAGATTTTTTCTTGGGGGAGTAATGATGGCATTGGGGGATGTAGGAGTGGTGCTAGGAGGCAGGCAATGGCACCATTGTCTAGGAGATGATGAGTGAGGGTAAGGGAAGCTGGTGAAATGAGAGAGGAGGAGAGAGGGGGAGAGTGTAACATCCACCAAAATTTTCTTATCGTTTTTCGCCCAATTGTTCGATTTTTATCGAATAATTGAGATTAATTAAAATTTGACTAAATAATTATTTAGGATCAATTGATTAGCAATTAATTGAGTTTAGATATAACTTAATTAGGTTAGAAGTATAGAAGATTTCATAGAAATTTTCTTAAACTAATTTACCGATTTAAAGGAAATTGGTAAGATTACGGTATTTTAAACTGTCAGAACCGAACCAATAGAATTATATGCCCAAAACCCTATGACCTAAGGCTGAATACTCAACCATTTACACCCTAAGTGTGGCGCCACAAAGGCCACAAAAATGAGGAACGTTGGCTGAAATTCAGCCTTATGTTTTAGACCAATCAAATTGCAAGATTTCAACTACCACCTCAAAGCTTTGTTAACATATTCCTCTCTTTTCCCTTAAGCCAAAATCTGCACCACTTTCTCCCTTGCTCTAGCCCTCTTCTTCTCTTCTCCACTCACCAAACTCCATCAAACCTTCAAGCTCAACAAGGTTTTATTAATCCAAACTCCAAAATCAAGCCAAATCACATACAAAGAGGTAGAGGTTTAATTCTTGTTCTTGCTATTCTGGTTGTGGGTGGCTGATGGTGGCTTTATTTTCTTAATTTTTGATATGATGATTGAATGAATATGATGATATTTGGCTAGTTTTTTAGCTGTTGTTGATGTTAAAAATGATTAGGAAGTAAGAAAAGATGAAAGTAGGAAGATATGAGAAGATAGAAATCCAAAATCCCTCGGCAGTCCGTACGGCGGAGTGTATGGCTCTGCCTACAGCCAATTAAATTTGATGATACCATTTTTATATGAAACTAGACATTTAGGAATTTTCGTGCATATATCATATAAGGCCATTGGATTAGTATTGAGAGAGATATGAATTTTGGAAGTTCGACCTAGGTTTTTGAGTTTGATTCTAGGAAGACTAGGTTGTTCAGGGCAAAACTTGCCCTATACAACTTGGAATTGAATGAAACTAACTCTTTTAGAAAGCTTACACATAGAATAATATCCCATAAAAATTTCAAAACTTAACAAGGTTCCGTTTGCTCCCAGTGGTTCGAGAAAGTTGCCCTATATCCAAACCAAGCCAAAATAGGGCAGTTCAGGAAGGTCAAATTTCGGGGGCTTATAACTCGAGCCCTACTAAGGAAAATGGAATGAAACTTTTTGCAAATGAAAGATTTTCCTGTTAGCTTTAATATGAACCAATTTTATATGATTTGGACTAGTTTTCGATTTTTAGTGCATTTTTACTTTTAGGTGTGTAATTCTGGTTAGCTACAAGGCAGGCTGGGATAAAATTTAAATAACTTGAGCTATATTTATCAAAATTAGATGGGACTAAAGACGTTAGAAAATAGACACATAACACTTTAACATATCCAAAATTTAGGCTCAGATGAGTTAAATAGAAATTTTGGAATGATTTACAAAAACCGGATTGAATGAATGTGTTGAGGCAGTAACCCTGTCTTACATGTAACTAATGCTTCTATGAATTTGATGTTTGAAATATGAATGAAATGTTATGACTTCTATGAGAAATTTGTGTTCTGAGTACTGGCACTATTCATGGGGAAGCGGACACGTTCCGTTATGCCGCCGAAATTTTGGTAAAGTTTATGCTTGAGTTATAATATACACTTAGATACATGTGCATTTTCAAGAAAGTCATAAAGGTTATGTTATGAGGAACATAAAGATTATGTTATGATGAAAGTTCCATGATACTTGGGCCAGCCCCAGATTAAGGTTAAGGGGAATAGATTGGTAGGGAGGTCGGGGAAAGTAAACCCGATATTCCTGTATAGGAACGAGCTCAATCCTGAAAAGCAGACTATTACCTAGGAGTCTAAATGGCCAAGAACTCCAAGGGGACCAAGTAATGGAAAAGTTGATTAAGATAAATTCAAAGATGAGTTTTGCATGATCACATTGCATAGTCATTACAAGTTGTTTACAGTTTGCCTGTTATGTTTACTTACTGCCGTATGTTCATTTATTCTGCTCATTATTCTGTGTATCATTATTAGTAGTTTATTCTGTTTCTTATGCTGTCTTAAGTAAAACTGAACCTTGCCTCAGACCATACTTTTTCCTAAACTTATTAAATATGGATAGTTTAGTTTGAACCTATGTTTTGATAATTAAATAAAAATCGAGGCAACTGATAATGAATGTGATGTCAGTTAAACACCATACGCGAACCCTACTGAGAATTTCATTAAATTCTCGTCTCGTTTGCATTTCTGCATCATTCTCATATGCTAGTGATGGACTCAACGACCACTCTTTTTATTGAGATTCCAGACCTGCAGCTCCACCATGACCCCAAGTTGGATTCGTTGTACATAGCTGGTTCCTGCCATTTCCATCTTTACCTTTTTAGTAACAGGAATTTTGCTGTTCCTTTATTTCACCCTGCTTTTGACCCTGCTACTCCATACTTTGCAGTCCCGTTGCACATGGCACACCCACCTCCAGCACCTCCAGCCCCTCCAGCACCTACAGCACCTATAGCTCCTACTAATCCTGCGCCAGAGTCACCTCCGCAGGTGGTACTAGACATATCGCTCAGCTTCGAGAGCGACCCTTCTGAGGCCACCAGCTCGCCATCCTCTTTAGGATCTAGCGTAGACTACTCTCCGGCCGGGTCTGGTATGGCCAATGGCTATCTGACTGAGTATGATCCAATCGTAGATAATATTGTACAGCATGGCCCTCTTTTGGCAGTGTGCAGCATTAGGTCATAGGCTAGGCGCATGTATATCAATTAGCTTGAAATGTCCTCTGAGGACCCCATAGGATTGTTTTCACTGACACGGGCCTTATGTCTTTTTGGTATACCGACCCCACTTATGTATCCTGTTTTGAATCTGTACAAAAATAGAAGCATTGGCTTCTGATCTATACATGCATGTATACAATCGATGTTATATTACTCATTCTTATCTTTTGTGGTGTTTTGTTAAACTTTGTCACGTTTTGCAATGTTGAACACGTTCATTGTATACAGTGCACCGTTTCTCCTGTTTACAAAACAAGAAAAAGAGATGTATTATGCAAAAATGAAAAGTAAGCAGAGTATCAATACGGTAACACAATCTACTTAATTTTTGTGCTATGACTTAAGCATAACATTAAATTGGTAGGGTGTTACAGAGAGAGAGTGTTTGAGAAATATTAATGTGTATCATAAGTAAAGAAGTATTGATACATCCTAGCTCTAAGATTGAGACAACTCACAAGGTGCTTAAAGCACTTTGATTAGCAAGGTGCTTCACAGCCCTTACCCTAAAATCAAATAGATAAAAAAATAAATACTATCATATATCCAAGTAAAACATCGTTATTGCTAGTATTATACTTAAAAAATGACTATATATATAGTTGACAATAGTTTAATTTTTGAGTACCATTGAGATTAATTATGAATAGATTTCTGTTTTAGGTATGGCTGAGATTTTTATATGGAAAGGCAATATTCTTGGTTGAATAAGGGAATACAAAAAATGTTGAATGTTTTATTTTTGAAAAATAATTTTGAAGTGCTCATCAATTGTAGTTATAAAGTAAATAATTTTTTTTTTTGCTGGAGGATTTGTGTTCCAAGTGATTCTTAGTGATGACTTAGAGTGTGTTTGGATGGAATATTCTTAAATTTTAGAGAATTTAAATATAAAAAGATTTAAATATTTTAATTTAATTCCTTTCATTTAAAATTTTTTGTTTGGATAAAGTAATTATATTATTCATTTACAAAATAGTTTGTTTCAACAATGAAATTAGATTATACTTTCTTTGGTCGGCAAAAGGTTGAAGGTGGGTGGTGGGTTGCAAAAAATGTAAGATAGATGGTAGGGGCTAACGATAGGTAGCAAGAAACAAATGTCAAACAAAGAGCAAAAAATGATAGATGATAGACGGCAAGTAATAGGTGACAAATTGTGGGTGGTGGATGATGACCGGGGGATGGCAAGTGTTGGACAGCAAACAAGGGATAGTGTGTGGCTAACTACAAGTACTAGGTGATGGATAGCTAACCGTAGGCAGTAGATGACATATACGAGGCAATGGACAACTAACAATAGGCAACAGGCATCAAGTGGCAGAGAGTTGATAGTGGCCATTGGCAGTCGATGATAGGTGATGGTTTTTATTTTAAAAAAAAGTAAGGAGCAGCTAAACTCTCATAAAGAGAACAGCTAAAAATAACAAGGATAGAGTTCGAGTACAAAGCACCAAAACTAAAATCCAGCATAAACACTAGTAGTGGCAATTACACTGTCAACAAGCAGCCCTCATATTCTACTCAATGATGATAGTTGATGGTAAACTTGTAAAAGGAAAGAGTCAAGAGACAAGGAGTAAGAAGAGAGGAAATTTTAAAATTCCTTTGTGAAGAGGTAAAAATTAATATCCATTCTTTTAAAGTTAACAAAACGCCTTATAAAAATACTTGGAATTTTAAAATTCCTTCCAATTAGTATCCAAATAAAGAATATTATGCCGAGTCAATTGAAATACTCTCAAAAAATATATTAATCTCTAAGAATACTCTATCCAAATACACTCTTAGAAAATTCGTGATGTTATATATTATTTTGGCATGGGTTCTTTTTTATCCTTAAGTAATATGTTTGTTGAACCCTAAATATTGAAGAGGAGCTTATAAAGTTTGGGAATTAATATTCATAAGTGTGCTGAAGTTTTTACAAGTGAAAATTATAATTATTAAATTTTTCTAAGTTTTTTTTTTTTTTTTGGTTTTGATTTAGCCACTAAAGTTTATTTTTGTTTCAATTCTTCCCAATAGTTTTTTTGTTTTTTTTTTGGTTCCAGTTTAGTCATTAAAGTTTAATTTTTGTTTCAATATATCATGAGTTCTTTGATTTGTTGGCATGGCATCCATGCGAACAATTACTATCAATAGTTTAAATGGAGTTTGATGAAAGGACAAAATTGAAATAAATTAATAACATTTAACAGTTTAAGTTTGATAAATTATTGGTGTAAAAGAGTTTTACATAAATATCTAATTATATGCTATTATATAAGTCCTTTCAAATAGTAGATGTGTAACACCTTACCAGACAAAGTACTATACTTAAGTCATAATCATATATCTGATAAGAGATTACGTGTAATACTGAATAAATCTCTCTCTCTCAGTATTAGTATTAATCAACTTAACATAAATAAAAACACAATAAGAACAGAATAACTGCAAACGGTGTCATAGATATGTATATAGATATCTGATTTCAAGGTTTGTTAAAAAGTACAAGGTGTCAAAACGAGGCCGCTAGTACAAAATGAAACGGCCAGTATCTATGAACAGCACCCTAACTGGTCCCCATGAGACATTTCATGTACATTCCTAATATATATATACCCATCCAACCATGACCCAAGCTATCAAAAGAGGGTCATTCTGTACATCTACTACCACTATGGTACGCCCACTATCTATCCAGAATCTGAAGAAAGAAACCCATTCTCCATGGGCGCATCTGCAGGAGGGTGGCCCATGCTGGGAGCAGAGGATGAGGAGGAACTCGCTGCCTCTGATGGGTCCTCCTCTGACGTCGAGGCGGAAAGCATCGGATGTGGTGGTGAAGCAGGAGGAGCCATAGGAGCGGGGGCTGCAGCTGGTGCTGCTGCTGCGGGAGGAGGTGGAAACGGATGGGCCATGTGAAGTGGAATGGCAATTTATGGGACAGCGGGATCAAACAGTGGGTGCATCAGGGGTACTGCGAAGTCTCTCTGGAAGAAGAAATATAAACGAAACTGGCACCTGCCAGATATATATACAGAGTCCAAAAAGGGGTCGAGATGTATGTGAAGCTCGGGGAACTCAATGAAGAGAACTCCTGTCGCTGCGTGCTCCATAGTCTGAGAATGACGCGGAATATATAATATGGTGAGAAATGAATATTTCTCAGTAGAAAATCCTAACTTCTATACATCTGTCATCGCTGCCATTCCCAATTGTTTCGGTCGTGCAAGATTTTCAGATAGTACGGTAAAATGATAATGTTTAACTTAAATACTCATTTGTAAAGCATACACCGAAACAAGTTCAATTTTAATTAACAGATATACTAATGTACTCAAACAGTAATCACAGCGGAACAATAACATGTTATAGGAAAATACAGAGATCTAGAACAATTAATAGGAAAGTATTACACTATGCATTTGCATGTGCAATGAGAGGATGCATCTTATTCATGGAGGCTTTTGCCTTTTATAACTTATTTCCATCCTTGGTCCCCTGGGAGTCATTGGCCATATACTCCTGGGTAATAGTCCGCTTTTCAGGACCGAGCCTGCCTTCTATACTGTGATGGCCGGGTTTACTTTCCCCGACCTTCCCACTGATCTATTCCCCTTAATTTATTCCGGGACTGCCCCAAGTGATGTGGAATTCTTTATAATGTCATGAAATGAATGCACATCTAACTTGTCTCTTTACATATGATGTACTCAAGTTGTTATAAATTTCATAACATATGAATTTCTTACCGAAATTTCGGCAGCCTAACGGATCGAGTCCGCTTCCCCGTGAATAGAGCCAGACAACTAGTACATTTATACACTTACAATTTCAGTATAGAGCAACAATTATACAAGTGCATTCATAACATCAATCAACAATCTCAATTATACATGTACATTCATAATCTCAATCAACCATTTGAATTTAAACATCAATAGAGTTTCAATTTAACCCCCCCTGTTCTGCCCGAATTTGGGGTGTCTCATTCCTCATTCAGTTCAACTCATTTAAATCAAATTTTTGAATATGTTATAGCCTTGTATGTCTAGTTTCTGCTTTCTTTGGTCCCATCTCATTTTGAGTTGTATAGCTCTAGACATAAACATTTTATCTCAACATGTCCTGTTCTTAGCCAGAATTGGGTACCTATAGAAGAAAATTCACTAAAAATCGAAAACTAGATGAAATCATACGAATTTCATATCAAAATGAAGCTAACACAACAAGCTTTAGAATGAATTAAGTTTCATGTCATTTGCCGAAGTAGATTTTAAGTTATGAGTCTCGAAACATTACCCTATTGAGCTGTCTTATTCTAGGCCAGTTCTAACCTAAGCCAACTTCATTGATGTGCTGGGAATAAATGACAACAAATTAAATTCTGAAATTTTTATGAAATGTTCTTTCATGTGTTAGCTTTCCAACATCTTTAGTTGCACTCAATTTGAGGTTGTATAGGGTGAGATACACCCTTCTCAACCCATGCTGCCCAGATGAGAACCCAGATTTCTAGGTCTAACTTCAAAAATTCATAACTAATTCTATACTAATCCAATGACCTATTATGATATATGTGTGGAAATCCCTGAATGTCTAGTTTCACCAAAAAATAGTCTCGTTAATTTTTAACGGCGGGAGACGAAGCCGTACACTCCGCCGTATGGACTGCCGAGGGTTTGAGTTTTCCAGCCTCTCAACTTTTTCATATCTTCATTCTTTCTCACTTTCAATTCAGGTTTTAACCTCATAAACAGCCCATAACTCAGCTATAATTCATCATAATTATTCAATCAACATATCAAAATCAAGAGATTGGACTACCATCAATCCTTCAAGAATCAAAAAGTTAAGTAAGAATTTAAAACCTCTACCTCTTACTATGAATAATTTTGGTTTAAGTTTGTAGCTGCAACTTGGTAGAATTTCAAAGTGTGATGGAGTTGGGTGAGTGATGAAAAGAAAAGAGAGAGCTGGAGTGAAGTATGCAACGTGAGAGAAGAGTCTGAAGAAGAGGAGAAGAGTGTGTTATATAGGCATGAGTAGTAGTTAACTTGAAAAGTTTTGATTGGCCCCAAAACATAAGGCTGAGTTTCAGCCAACCTTGCTATCCACGTCGTCTTATTTGTGTGGTAGAATTGCTCTCCACGTCGCCTAAAGGGGGACTAGTTTCCAGTATATTCTGAAGATGAAATCGGAACTCGTACTCTCTATAAAGTCGGAACTCGTGAACATCCTGCATATGAAGTCGAAACACGGGAAATGTATCCAGTTTATTTCGAAACTTGGGAGCAAAGCCTGATGTGAAGCCAAGCACTTAAAGTCGGAAGTCGTGAATTGTAGGACCTCGATCTCTGAACTCGGAGGATAGAGAAATGAGAGCTCTCGGTATTAAACTCGAGATCGGAACTCGTGAAAATTTGACTCGGACCGGGAGACAAGTTCAAAAATATGATCTCGTGTCCATTTCTGGTCGAGATAAAATCGGACGTCAGTCTCAGTGTTAAGTCGGAAATATTAAGATCGGAAATTAGAAATATCAGCCACTTGAGATTAAGTCGGAAATCGGAATTCATACTGATGAGGTCGGAATCCTTATACGCCTACACAAGGTCGGAAATCGGAGAATGCAGCCGGCCCTTAAGCCTTGGAAATGAAGTCGGAACTTGAAACTATGACTAAGGTCGGAAGTCGAAATTTATAAGACAAACTCGAAAATCGGAAATTTCAACATTAGAGGAGATCGGAGGTCGGAAATCGGATGTTACAAGATGTGAGAGTCAAAACATTTTCATTAACATGATAATGGATGATTGAATATCTATGTAAAACTCGTTTATATTGACAGTGCATAAAAATTAAATTCAACATTTAAAATTTAAATTGAAAAAATATTCTTTTGGAAAAAATCAAAATTTTTGTATGCAAAACCTAAAAGATGTAAACAAAGTTTTACCCTGTGAAGCATCCCATGAATCTCTAAACTACTAAACAAATACAATGCCTTCATTTGTCATACGGGAATATAGATACCACTATTTTAGTATAGTTGCATTTCTTTTCTTATACCATTGTCATCCAATTCTCAAATCAAATAATAACATATAAATAATTTGATGTTAGCAAGAAATGTTTTTATGTCCTTACTTGATGTAAGAATTGTAACGTCCTTCCCCATACGATACTGTACTTAAGTCATAGTACCACACTCGGAAGTTGTTACTATTACCTAGACGGACCTTGTCTGACAGCTACCTCTGGCAGTCTTCAATATTCCTTGAATTATCTGGAGATAATACGGAAATAGGAATGAGAATTGAGAATTCTCAGTAGGATTCCTTACTCACCATATACCATGTCATCGTTATTATCTCCAGCTACTTTGGTTTACTAAGAAAAAAAGGGAACATGTTATGTAATCTGCCTAATTTAACGATTCGAAAATATATTATCCGAAGTAGAGTTTGTTTTATTCACACACTGATTAAACAAAGAAGGAGTAATTATGAAACGGTAATAGGTAAAATCAATAATAATAACAACTAGCTAGTAGATAGCAATGTATGCAGATGTACAAATTTTAATTCATATCAATACATTGGAATTATTCATTCACTTCTTAAACAAAGTAGGAATCTATATATAAGTGCAGCAAACTAAATAACAAATACATACATATGGAAGTAATTAGGCTCTTGACAAGCAGAGAAAGGAATTGAAGCATAAGTATAGTAATCTAAAGAAAAAATGAATAATATGCAAGTATGAATGCAATAGGAATTCTTGATGTAGATTTAGATACTTCCATTTCTTTTTAACTTTCCTTTCTTGGCACACCTAGGTGTTACATATCGCCATCCCTAGGGTGCTTGTTTTTATCCTTGTCCATACTTGGTCCCCTAGGAGTCTTTGGCCATATAACTCCTGGGCAATAGTCTGCTTTTCAGGATCGAGCTCGTTCCTATACAGGAATGCCGAGTTTATTCTCCCCGACCCTTCCACCGATCTATTCCAAATATAACTTTGTTCCGGGGTTGGCCCAAACATATGGAACTTCTCATAATCCTTATAAGTTTCATGGTGAATGATAACTTAACTTGAAAAGTACATGCATGTGCAAGTGTATCATAAGTTATACATAGCTTCTGCTGAAATTTTGGTAGCATAATAGATTGAGTTTGCTTCCCCATGAATAGTACCAATCAACCAGACAGTCATTTGCACAAAAAACCACTGCAAGGTGTATATATTTCAATAACCAAACAAACATTTCATACCCTTGGCCTTGGATTTTGGTTTCTTCCACTAATTCCCATTCTGCTTGATTTTTGTAAATTAAGCCATAAATTTGTTTTAACTCATTTAGACCTAAATTTTGGATAGGTTGAAGTATTATATGTCTAGTTTCTAACCTCTTTAGTCCTATTAAGTTTTGATATATGTAGCTCAAGTTATTGAATATTTACCTAGGCCTATCCTGTACTAGACAGATTTAAGCTCTGAAAAGTAAAAATTCACTAAAAATGGAAAACTATTTGGAACTATAAGAAACCTATATGGTTTTAAATCTAATTGAACAAATTTTCATCTCCAATAAGTTTCATGTCATTTGAGTAAATAAAGCTCGATTTATAAGCTCATGAATTTGGCTAATCTAAACTGCCCTGCTCTAGTCTAGTCAGGACATGGGGCAACTTCAAGAATTTACTGGGAGCAACTCAATTCGAGTTTAGCTTTAAAAATTTTGTAGCATCTTTCCTATGTGTTAGCTTCCTAGAAAATTTTGTAGCACTCAATTTGAGATTGTTTAGCATGAGTTATACCTTTCTCAACCCATCTTAACCAAGATAGGACACAAGTTTCCTAGTCAAACTTTAAAAATTTATAACTCACTCAATATAATGCAGTGATTCTATATTTTACATCTATTGAAAGCCCTGGATGTCTAGTTTTATAGAAAATTGGTTTTGTCTTGTTTTGAAGTCTACAGAGGAGTCCATACAGGTTTGTAGTATGGATGCCATGGTGTTTCTTAACCTAAATCATCTTATTCACCCCTTTTCTTGAGATTTCACTCAACTTCTCCACCCATTCCAAGAGTTTCCATGCTTACTTAATCTAAACCATTCATAGAACATCAAATAATACCATATGAAAGAGAAAAACTAAAGACTCCAATCAATTATATCAATTCTAGTTACAAGAAAATCAAGAAATCCTACCTTGAGGCCAAGCTTTGAGTTAAGAGAGTGAGTTTTGTGTGAGTATGACTTGAAGATATTGTGAAGGGGAGTGAAGGAGGTAAGAAAATGAAGAAGAAGGTGAGGGTATGGTGCCTTCCAAGTTTCTAGCCATAGGAGTAAAGGAGAAGAAATGAGATTTTTTTTTTTTTTTTTAAAGTTTGATGGTTTAATTGATGAAAATGACTCTTCTTCCCTTATTGGTGGATTTCTTTCTTCGTTTCAATTTGATGTAGCTATTCATTTTAAGGGCTGAGATTGAGCCATTTAAAGGGGTTGGGTGGCTGAATCTTAGCCTTCTAAACTATGGTCCTCACAGTATAATTTTTACTGATTCAATTCTTATAATTTGAAGTACAAAATCTTTACTGATTTCTCTCAAACCGGCAACTGGTTACTAAATAGTCATGAAAAAAATTTCTATGCATCTATTCAAATTCCTCAAGTCAATTCTCTCTAATTATCATCTAATTAACCCCTAATTAACCTTAATTAGATTTCAACTAAATCTTACTTATCTAATAAAACCGAATAAATCAATCAACAAGGTAAATTAAACATTCTAAAAATTTTCAGACATTACAAGAATTATTTAGTAATGATATGAGGAACTTGATAGAAATTTTGTCTTTATGACAATATACAAATTTCGAAATTATATTTAACCTGTTCAAAAGATCTTATTGGATACGTTTGGTTTAACTTTTGAGAGAATCACTTTTGAAAGAAGGTTTTTCAAATGAATTACTTTTAGAAGAATTAATTTTAAAAGAATTGATTTATGTTTGATTTCAGTATGATGAAAGTAAGTTTAAGAGAATGATTTTTGTTTGGATAGGATAAAGTAAAATTACTTTTGGTTGTTGATATGAGAGCAATAGTAAAATTCTTTCTTAAAAGGCTTTTTTCTAGAATGAAAAGTAACTTCAATGATTCTTTCCCTAAAAGACCTTATGGAGTTCCCAAAGTAAGTTTAAAAAAATGTCTTTACACACCTAAACACACTGGTTATGGTATATTTTGTAATATCCGCGACTTCCGACTTCCGAGCCCATCAGTATTCCCGACATCCGAATTCATCTCCAAGACTGGACAGACATGATTTCCGATTTTCGATCTCAGTGAATTTTTAAAATTTCGATTTCCGACCTTAGGAAGGCTTAAACGGATTGCCTTGCATTTTCCGATTTCCGACCTTGTGTAAGCATGTATGAATTTCGACCTCATCAGTATAAATTCCGATTTCCGATTTCATTTCAAATGGCTGATGTTTCCAATTTCCGATCTTAAGATTTCCGACTTAATGCTAAATCCGACGTCCGATTTTATCTCAACCAGGAATGGACGCGAGATCAGATTTTTGAACTTGTCTCCAAGTCCGAGTCAAATTTTCACGAGTTCCGATCTCGAGTTTAATACCAAGAGCCCTCATTTCTCTATCCTCTCGAGTTCCGAGATCGAGGTCCTACAATTCATGACTTCCGACTTTAAGTGCTTGGCTTCACATCAGGCTTTGCTTTCAAGTTTCGAATAAACTGGATACGTTTCCCGGGTTCCGACTTCATATACAGGATGTTCACGAGTTCCGACTTTATAAAGAGTACGAGTTCCGATTTCATTTTCAGAATATACTGGAAACTAATCCCACTTTAGACGACGTGGAAAGCAATTCTACCACACAAAGAGGACAAAGTGGAGAGCAGTTTGGTCACAAAAAGAGAGCAAGGTTGGCTGAAACTCAACCTTATATTTTGAGGCCAATCAAAACCTTCCAAGTTAACTACTACTCGTGCTTACATAACACATTCTCCCCTCTTCTTCAGACTCTTCTCTCACGTTGCATACTTCACTCCAGCTCTCTCTTTTCTTTCCTTCACTCACCCAACTCCACCACACTTTCAAATTCTACCAAGTTGCAGCTACAAACTTAAACCAAAATCATTCATAGTAAGAGGTAGAGGTTTTAATTCTTGTCTTGATTTTCCTGTTTCTTGGATGATTATTAGTGGTTTAATTCTTCAAATTCTGATATATTGATTAAGCGATCATGATGAATTATGGCTGGTCTATTGGCTGTTTGTGAGATTAAAATTGAATTGGGAACAAGAAAGGATGAACATATGAAGAAGTTGAGAAGCTGGAAAACTCAAAACCCTCAGCAGTCCGTACGGCGGAATGTACGGCTCCGCCTCCTGCCGTTCAAAATTAATGAAACCATTTTTTATGTGAAACTAGACATCTAGGGCTTTCCATACATATATCATATAAGACCATTGGATTAATATTGAGAGAGATATGAATTTTTGAAGTTTGACCTAGGAATCCAGACATCCACCCGGGCAGTATGGGTTGAAAAGGGTGTAACTCACCCTATATAACTCCAAATTGAGTGAAACTAATTTTGTTGGAAAGCTTACACATAGGAGAACATCCTACCCAGAAATTCTGAGTTTGTTACCATCCTATTTGTTCCCAGTGATTTGAAAATGTTAACCTATGTCCAAATCGAGCCAAATCAGAGTAATTCAAGAAAGTTAAGTTTCAGGGCTTATAACTCGAGCCCTACCAAGCCAAATGGGATGGGACTTTTTGTAAATGAAACTTTACCCTGTTAAATTTAATATGAGTCCAATTTCGTATCATTTGAGTCAATTTTCGATTTTTAGTGGATTTTTACTTTTCGTTGCCTGATTCTGGCTAGCCATTGGGCATGCCGGGATAAAATCTGAATATCTTGAGCTATAGATATCAAAATTAGATGGGACTAAAAAGGTTGGAAACTAGACACATAAGGCTACAACATATCCAAAAATTAGGTTTAAAGGATTTAAATTGAAACAAAAGTGGGATATACTATGACCGGGTAGAATGAGGCAGACTGATGTCTAAAGTCCTATTGATGCTTGATTGAAACTAATGAATGTATATGTCTAATTGTTGATCTATACTGAATTTGCAAATTGTGTAAATGTACTGGTTGGCTGGCACTATTCATGGGGAAGCGGACACGTTCCGTTATGCTGCCGAAATTTCAGTAGAACCCATGCACAAGTTATGAATTCCATGTTAATGCATGTGCATTCTTAAGAAAGTTATGAAAGTTATGAAAAGGGTTATGCCACTATGAAAGTTCCATGCTACTTGGGCCAACTCTGGATAAGAAGTTAAGGGAAATAGATTGGTAGGAAAGTCGGGGAAAGTAAACCCGGCAATTTCTGTATAGGAACGAGCTCGATCCTGAGAAGCAGACTATTACCTAAGAGTCTAAATGGCCAAGAACTCCCAAGGGACCAAGAGATGGAAAAATGATGAAAGGAAATGAAAAGTTTAAGAAGGAAAGTCCAAGTATGAGTTTGCATGATTACACGAATACATAAATGCATGAAATAGTTATGTCAAGATGTTACAGTTGTCTACTATATTTATTTATTGCTATTTATTTATTTATTCTATTTATCCTTCTACATACCCTCATTAGTAATCTATTTTATTTCTTGTGCCGTCTAAAGTAAAATTGAACCTTGCCTCGGATTGGATATTTTCTTGAACTCATTAAAGTGGATATCTCAGTTTGAACACACATTTTTATAATTAAGTAAAAATCGAGGCAACTGAGAATGTATGTGATGTCAGTTAACCAAGATAATTGAACCTCATCGAGAATTTTCTTGAAAATTCTCACCCCGTTTTGTATCTTCCGCACCATTCTCAGACACTGGCGATGGACTCCACCGCAACCTTCTTCATTGAGATTCCCGCTTTACAGCTCCACCATGATCCAGAGTTGGATTCCTTGTACATAGCTGGTTCGTGTAACTTCCGTTTATACCTCTTCAGCAACAGGAACTTTGACGTTCCTTTACATCATCCCATTTTCGACCCTGCTACTCCCTACATTGCCGTCCTGCTGCACATGGTGCACCCACCTCGGCCTCCTCGGCACCCGCAGCCTGTGCAAAGACTGCGGACTCCGCCTGAGTCACCACCGCAGGCAGTCCCCGATATCCCACTGAGTTTAGAGAGTGACCCCTCAGAGGCCACCGGCTCGTCACCCTCTTCTTCCTCTGGACCTAGCACGAACTACACACCGGCCGAGCCTGGCATGGCTAACGGCTATCTAACGAAGTAGCTTAGTAGCCGGAAATGTTGTACAGTATGACCCTCTTTTGGACAGCAGGTAGCTCTGGGTCATAGACTTGACTGTAGAGTAGCAGTAGTTTACTAAATGTCCTCTGAGGACCATAGGATGTTTTGACTGATACGGGCATTATTGTCTTTTTGATATACCAGCCCTCTTATGTATTTTACTTTGACACTTTGTACCTGAACTGAAGCAGTGGCTTCTGATATATACATATACATATACATTTGCACGTATACAGTAATGTTATTGTACTATTGCTTATCTATCATGATATTATGTTGAGTTCCGTAGCGCTCATAGTATAGCAACGCGCAGCTTTGACTGTTTTGTAATACAAATCATGAAATTTAAGCAGAATATTAACACCGTAACACAGTCTACTTAATTGAATGCTATGACTTAAGCATAACATTGAATTAGTAGGGTGTTACATATTTTCATTCTCATTCTTAGACCAATAAAAGTCCTTTCAACCTCCATAGACTCCATTCCAAACGGACTTTTAATAGATGACAGAGGCCCCTTGAGAAAATTTTGAGCACAAATTTAAGCAAAAACCTCATTTAATCCGATTAGGAATTGTATCACCTGCTCACACTTAAGATGATCTAAGAAAGGTCATACACTTCTAGACACACAAACAATTGATAAATAATATTCATTAAATTCTTCCCAGAGAGATTACAGCCTAGTAAAATATTGACTCATAATGGAATTACCTTGTTCCAAGCATGCCAATTCATGCTAAATCCAAAGCAGACATGTACCATTGTGTTGCTAAAAATGATCTTTCAAATTAGACCAAATTTTCAAAGTAAATCCATGTGCAACAATGGTAGGAGTAATTTCCTTCGACACCACATTCAACAACCAAAAGATCTCAATATTGTTGTTATGTAACCATACTTCGTGTTGAACTGGATCATCCTTAAGATCAGGGCATGGAAGCAACCCATCAACAAAATAGAATTTATTCTTCACACGTAGGGCGATCTTTATCGCACGAGACCAAAAATTGTAGTTCTCGCCCATAAGAGGCTAAGATACAAGCACAAGCCGAGGGTGATTAGCATAATGAATGAAAAAAGGACTTACAGGCCCACAGAGTCATCCATGGAAGCCATGGTGAAAACAAGAAAGTAAGAATTGAAGAATGAAGGTGAATAATGAGAGAGAAGGGAGAGAAATGGCACAAAAGCAATAGGATCACTCAACTAATAACATCTTAGTTTCTGTAACATCCTACAAACATACACGCCATACTTGAGTCATGGAGCTATATCTAAAGGTTGTTATTGCTACTGTAAAAAACTTTTAACTAAGAAAATATTATATATATGGCCCTAAAACCTCAATATCCTTTACTAAGTAAGGGTTTATAATCCCAATTATTCATATATATAAGGTAATATAATTACAATTTAGAAGAAAATTCAACTGAATTCGTAAATAGATTCTAACTTTGGCCTATGATTAGCACTTCTCTTAATTGGTTGACCACTGTAATCTTTCGAACTAGACACCAAGTCCAAGTTTCTTAAGTTTTGGGAGTAACCCAAAGCATCTGCTGTAGACTTGAAATCTATTCTATCTATTGGAATGTTTACGAAAAATAGACAAACAAGTAGTAAAAACCTAAGGTTCTCAGTAAGTACACTTAATCCACTAAGCATACAAGGTGTTACCATAACCATTCTAGCCATTTCGGTTTATTATGAAAATATGGACACATGCACATAGGCATAGACTCAATTTTAAATTTGAAAACACCTTTCTCAAAGCGAATTATATTTTAACACTTGCTTGGCATATTCATGGCAAGTATAATAATAATAACAATAACAATACAACATTTCAAACATAATCATAATAGCATTGTAGCATAATGGAATGTTTAAATATGCATATGCTAATGCACCTTCGTGACTTATACAAGTGCACTTGACTTTCTCATTTCTTTCTTTAACTTGCATTTTACTCTTCTATACTTAGTCCCTTGGAGGTAAATGGTCTCTTCTCACCTCTAGGTAATAGCCTGCTTCTCAGGTCTGAGCTTGTACCTATATGGGATTGCCGGGTTTACTTTCGCCGACTCTCCCACTAGTCTATTCCCCTTAAATCTAGTCAGGGGCTGGCCTAAGTTTTAGACAGTACTGCCCAAGCTTGGTATGTCACTTTGAAGTTTCTATCATGTTTTCATTTTCATACATAATCATGCATATGGATGCTTTTGTCTATTTATGCATATGTATGTCTATATATATATATATATATATATATATATGCTCTTCTGCTGAAAATTCGATAGCATAATAGCTAGAATATAGAAGTTCCCAAAATACAAAACAGTCAACCAGTTCCATAAATCAGAATTCATTAACATTAATATACCAATAGCATATCAAATTGGTAAAAATTTGAATTAATGATTCAAATATTTCGTTCTTTAGGTCAATGGTGCTTCTAAGTCTTAAAGCTATCAAGATACCTAAATTGCCTTAATCTACCCTGTTCTTATAAAATTCACTAAAATTCTATTTTAGCTTATCTTAATCTAAAAATTTAATATGTTGTAGCCTCATTACTCTACTTTTGAAACTTTTTAGTCCCATTAAGTTTTGAGGTGTATAAGTTGAGTTATGAAAGTTTTACTCGAGACTGCCCTATTTTGTAACATCCGTTTTCCGAGCTCCGACTTAGCTCAGGGTGATCAATTCCGATTTCCGATTTCATCCTATTCCCGACTTCATGTCTCAAGTCATAGACCCGATTTCCGACCTCGTACTATTGGAATTCCCGATATCCGATCTCATCAAATACACTATATGTAAAGTACCGACTTCCGGTTTCGTCTAAGTTTGATTGTTCCTGATTTTCGACTTCGTAATAAGAGGCTTCGGAGTTCCAATATCCGACTTGATGAGGTTTCGATTTTATTGGATATCGTACCTCGTGCTTCAAAATAGTGTACGTGGGTTCCGACCTCAGAAGTAATAGTTTAACACCATGGTACAAGTACCGAACTCCGAGTTTGATAACGAGTTCCGATATCCTAATATACATCCATCATTGACATTCCCGAGTTCAAATAGGGAATTCCGAGGTTATATGATTGTCAACTGCATGACTTCCGATATCCGACCTTGATTCCAAGTATCAGAATAAACAAGATTTCCTCAAGTCACCAACAACATGGTACGAGTTCCGACGTCCGATTTCAGCTTCAAGCACTGTAAAAAGGTCACGAGTTCCGACTTCAAGTAATATAGGGACGAGTTCCGATTTTTGGTAGAGCGGAAGCGTATCCCAGTTTTTGGACGACGTGGAGAGCAAGTTGGCCACAAAAGTGAGAGACGTGGCCGAACTTCAACCACAAATCTTCAGCCAATCAACACCACATTTTCTTGTATTTAAGTCAGACTTCCCCCTTCAACCCCAGCGGATTTACGTCTCCCTCTCCTCTTGCTCCAACCTTCGTCTTCTTCCTTTCCTTTCCCAAATCCAACTCCATCAAATTAGCCAGCTTGGTCAAGACTCCATCAATCCAAACTCAAATTCAGCAAAATCTTACTCCAAAGAGGTAGGATTCAATCTCTAATCTTAATTTCTCTAAACTAAGGATGCATGAGAGATTAATTTTTATGATTAATTGATGAATTATTGGATGTATTATGATGGATTATGCTGAGTTATGATTGAATTCATAGGAAATCTTGAGTTAAAATTATGGTTAGAAGAGAAAATTAGAAGGAGAGAAGAACCAGTATGCTGTCTAGATGAAGAATTCCACGGCAGAGTGTACGGCGTCGCCTACAACTGGTTAAATCCGATGAAACTATTTTTAGATGAAAGTAGACATTCAGGGCTTTCCATAAACATATAATACAAGGCCATTGGATTAGTATTGAGAGAGATATGAATTTTTGAAGTTTGACCTAGGGTTAAGGAATTTCATTCGGGCAGGGTGACTTATGGAGGGTATAACTCGCCCTATACAACTTCAAATTGAGTGAAACTAACTTTGTTAGAAAGCTTACACATAGGGGAACATCAATATAAGATTCCGAGTTTGTTATGGTCCCAATTGTTCCCAATGATTCGAGGAAGTTACTCTATGTCTAAACCGAGCCAAAACAGGGTAGTTCAGGAAGGTCGACTTTCAGGACTTATAACTTGAGGTATACTCAAGCAAATGGAGTGAAACTTGTGGCAAATGAAAGGTTATCCTATTAGCTTCCATATGAGGCCAATTTCGCAGGATTTGAGCTTAGTTTCGATTTTTAGTGAATTTATACTTCCAGGAATGCAAATCGGGCTAGTGACTGAATAAGCTAAGGCAAAAGTTAAATATCTTGAGTTTTATAAATCAAAATGATATGGGACTAAAGAAGTTAGAAAGTAGACATATAGAGCTATGACATATCCAAATTTTAGGTTTAAATGAGTTGAATAGAAATAAAGGTGAACTATACAAGATTCAGGCAGAACCGAATAGAATTGGCAGGATGGCCAAAATGATAATTTTACAAATGTTAGTGAAACCTATAAAGTTTGAGTTGAGGATTGCCAGCTTGACTTTGATATATATGTGTTAAGTTGATTTATGTTGCTATGATTGAACTGTCTGTGAGAGCTGGCACTATTCATGGGGAAACGGACCTGATCCGTTATGTTGCCGGATTTACGGCAGAAGTCTAAGAAGTTATGAATATTTAGATGTAAGGAAGAATTAGAGTATGAATGGGTATATAGAAATCCTAAATTTGAGAATGACATAAGTATGATAAAGGATATATAAGAATAAACTATGAAGCATATGCATGAGTACCGGTAAAAATGGTAAGGAGGCTACGGGCCTTTATATGAAATAAACATGTATGTGAAAATCATGAAAATAAATGAGATATATGTGCGAGTACGCTCAGTATGACTATGCTTGATTATGCATGAGAATGAAAGAATGTAAATATATTGAATGTGGGTCCCTTCACTCGGAGGCAGTTGCACATGGGTCCCTCCTTGTGAAGGCAGCTAAAGACTTGGGTCCCTCTAACCTAGAGGCAGTGGGTCCCCTTGAGGGTGAGTCGGTGTGACGACGGTCACGGGTGAAGCTGACGAGCTCACTCCAAGGCCAGGCTACCCAAGGGCAGTAATAGCACCCTAGGGACGGCGATACGTAACGCCTAGGTGTGCCAAGTAAAAGCTAAAGATTAAAGACTAAAGACTAGAGATTAAAGCTTAAGCAGGCACCCCACTCACATGAGGCATGGCATCGACCTAGCTAGTGTGAGTATCGGGGATAGAACTTACATGAGGCATGGCATGACCCAGCTAGTGTAAGTACCAAAGAAAGATCCCACATTCCTAAGGAACGTGACATGGCGATCACGCTCTGATGGGGTATGACATGGCGATCATACTCTGGAATGTGGCACGTAAAGATTTTATGATGAAAAGAGAGATGAAGAAAGAAAAGCAAGTTCTATGTCTATTCATGAATCTAAAATACAAGATAAGTTATGTGCAGATGTTATGTTCTCAGCATATTGATGCCATGTGGGCATCCTCTTAATATGATGTAGTTCCAGTAAAGTATATGTCGAAGTTATACCTCTAGTACATTGATGCTATCGTACTTATTGTATTTCAGTTATTAGTTCCAATATGATTCATGACATGAATTTTTATGGATTCTCTCAAATGCCAAGTGTATGATTAAAATGAACTTTGCTTCGGATAAGACATTCTTTTTTCGAAATGTAAAATTAAACAGTTGTGCAGCATGTTCACCTTTTTCATAATAAGCCGAAGCAAACTGGAGATGACAACGATGACATTACATGTGTATTATAGAGAATTCTACTGAGAATTTATAATTCTCACTCCTATTTCTGTGTTGTCTCCAGAAAGTTCAAGAGGTATCAAAGTAAGCCTTGGTGAAGTTCTTTGTCAGATAAGGTCCGTTCAGGTAACCGTAACAACTCCAGGGTGTGATACTATGACTTAAGCATAGTATTGTACTTAGGAGGGTGTTACATATTTCATGATAGACTTGCATACTTAAATTTAGAAAAATCCACTTTCATCACTTTAATCCGAAATTCATATCATCCTATAGCTATTTGAACCATATTTCAATCCTCACAAGTTTCACTCGATTTGAATAACTAGAGTTCGAGTTTTGAGCTCCTCAAATGGGCTACCCTGTTTCCACCCGAGTAGAATATGGGTCAACAACTTCAAGGAATTTTTGGGGAAAATCCAATTATCACTTGCTTTGAAATTTTTATGACATAACCTCTTATGTATTAGCTTTCTAAAAAAATTAATTTCATTTAATTTGAGATTATATAGGGTGTGTTATATCCCTTACATCACCCTCTGGTCAGGATAGAGAATGAATTCCAATAGTCAACTCCAAAAAGTCATAACTATCATTTGGTTTGAAATTTTTATGACATAACCTCTTATGTATTAGCTTTCTAAAAAAATTAGTTTAATTTAATTTGAAATTATATTGGGTGAGTTATATCCCTCATATCACCCTCTGGTTAGGACCGATAATGAATTCCAACAGTCAACTTCAAAAATTCATAACTATTTTATTTTAAACCCAATGGTCTTATAATTAATTTATATCCCTTAATTTATCTTAAAATCTAATTTCATCTAAAATTAATTTTATTTGAATTTGAGTTCTATAGGGTGAGTTATAGGTTCTGCTATACGGACAGTGCTTAGGGTTGCTTTTTCATAGCTTTTTGTTTTGGCTCTATCTTGTTCTCTTGATCTATCCTTCAAGCTAAACCAAATTTTTCCTATCTTAAATCACTAGAAATAAGTCATAACACCATCATACAAGTGTAAATCAATGATAGCACAAGAGAATCATATCAACCAAATAACCATTGTAACATCCCCACTTTCTTAAATAAAGAATAATAGAAATCTTGAATTATTTCCCTTAGGTAGTGTGAGAATTTCTCAGGCAGTGCTATACCCTGACAATCCTTAAACTTAAAACTATAGGGTAGTGTAACACTGCCATTGAGAATATGGCACTGTTATATGTTAAAAAATTAGAAAATTACAAAGATACCCCTATGAACTTTTATTATTTGTAGGGTTGCCCAGAACTTTTAAAAAATTTCACTTTGACCCCAAAAGCATATTTCCATAAGAACCCTAGATCTTTTTAGAAAATGACATCTATATCCTTTCATATGTAGAGTTAGCAGAACAGGACTTTAAGCATAGCAGAATCATATGGTGAAACTGTAGAAGTTTGAGTCTTGACCGTTTGAGCCACGGGAGTAATCAAGTGTGAAATGACATGGGGTGCCCCTGGACTTGCTCAAATTTACGAAAATGCCATTAGTTACGAAAACCAAACGGAAAATGCTAAATGATTTATGAAAAAGCGAAAATATAACAATTCAAAGAAATGGTGCGATTGATTTGTGCTGCTAATCAATTTATCAGAAAAATAAGAGTAATTAAGGATGAATTATAAATATTAGAGCTAAAGAAAATTTAGATTGTTATGTAAAATACTATAAGAAATTATTTAGTATAACATCCGAAAACATTCTATCATTTTCTTTTTAGCAAGTTGTTCGGTTTTATCAACTACTTGAGATTAATTAGAATTCGATTAAATATTTACTTAGAGCCAATTAAGTATCATTTAGAGAAATTAGATATGAGGGAATTAGATTGAAAGCATAGGAAACTTCATAGGATTTTTCCAAAACCGATTTACCGATTTAAAGGAAATTGATATTTAAAACTGTCAAACCTGAATCAATATAATTGCACACCCTAAACCCTATGTTTATTGGCTAAATACACAGCCACATAACCACTCAATTGGTGGCGCAAATCAGCCCCAAAATGAGTGGAGTTGGCTGTAATTCAGCCACAAAAATTTCAGCCAATAAGAATGAAACTTTCCAAGCACTTCATCTAACTTTTGGGTGAGTCTTTTCCTTCATTATCCCTTCATTTTCGTGCTGCCCCTTTAGCTACTTCTTCTCCACCATTTCTTCCTTCATTTCACTTTATTTCACCTCATCTTCAAGCTTCCATCACTTCCCCATCAAGAGGAGCTCAAGACTAGTTAGTCTTGCATCAAAAATTGAAGGTAGGGTTCAATAATCCCCATAGTTCTCTTGTGTGTGGCTAATGAGGGTTGGGATTTCCACCCTTTATTAGATGATATATTCCATACATATGATGATTCATGACTGGTTTGGCATGAAACTCTTGGGTTTTGGTTGAAACTTGCATGAAAATCCATGAAGGAGAACAACCAGAATAGGATAAGCTGAGAAACCCTACGGCAATCTGTACGGCGGAGTGTACAGCTATTTAAATTCAATGAAACTATTTTTATGTGAAACTATATACTTAGGGCTTTCCAACCATATAAAACATAAGGTCATTGGATTAGTATAGAATTAGTTATGAATTTTTGAAGTTTAATCCGAATTTTGGGTTCTCTTCTGGGTAGTATGAGTTTCGAGGGGTGTAATTCACCCTACAAAACTCTAAATTGAGTGCAACCAATTGGCTTTGAAAGCCAACATATAGGGAAGCATCCCATAAAATTTTTAGAGTTTTATTTGATCCCAATTATTCCCAATAATTCGATGAAATTGCCTTGAGTCCAAACCAGACTAGAACAGGATAGTCTAGAAGGGTCAACTTATGAGGCTTATAACTCAAGATATACTTATGTAAATAAGATGCAACTTCTTTCAAATAAAAGCTTGTCTTGTTAGTTTTAATTTGGCATAAGTTTCGTCTGATTTCACCTAGTTTACTATTTTTAGTGAATTTTTACTTCTAAAAGTGTAATTCTGGCTAGTTGTAAGGTAGACAGAAGTAAACTTTGAATAACTTGAGCTACATAAATCAAAATGAGATGGGATGAAAAGAGTTGGAAACTAGACACACAACACTATAACATATTCAAAATTTAGGTCCAACTGAATTGAATAGAAATTATGGTGAATTTGACAAAATCAAGCAGAATTGAGTAGAATGAGCAGAAAACTTAAGTTATGTATTTATGTTGGCATATTATATGATTGATATTATTATTATAAAACTTGATGCCCTATGTTGGATTTGTTGCTTGATTGATCCTTCTAGTAGTCTAGCACTATTCATGGGGAAGCGAACTCAATTCGTTATGCTGCCGAATTTTCGGCAGAAGTTTTTGAGGACTTATATTACGAATAATTGTGCTAAGATTATAAGGATACATATGTTCATATGAATGCCATGTCTATGAAAATCATGCATGCAAATAGGATTGAGGAATGATATGAGAAATATGCATGAATGCATAGAGCATTCACGTGCATAAGTATATCCAAGAGGTAGTAAAAGATTATAAGGACTTGCAAGAGGGACGTACCAAGCTACCACATGAGGCATGGCATAGACCCAACTAGCATGGGCCAGAGTGGTACTGTCTAAGACTTGGGCCAGCCCTCGACCAAATTTAAGGGGAATAGACCGGTGTGAGGGAAAGTAAACCCATCACTCATGTATAAGTATGAGCTCGGACCTGAAAAGTAGGCTATTACCTAGGGGTGAGAGAGACCATTCACCTCTAGGGGACCAAGTACAGAAGAGCAAGATCAAGTTACAAGTTAAAGAAAGAGATGAATTAAGTCAAGTATAAGTAGCTATATGTGCATCTCTAATTGTCTCATTATGTCATAATGTTATTATGATTCTTATTGAAGTATGTTACACTATTCTTATTTCTATGTTTATCACATAATATGCCAAGTGATTATTAAAATATAACCCGCTTCGAGAAAGATGTTTTCAACTTAAAATTGAACTACTGCTTGCGTATATGTGCTCACATTTTCATAAGAAATCGAAGCGGCTGGAATGTTTATGATGGCACTGTATGAGTAATGGTTCGAGTTTACCTACTGAGAACTTTAGGCTCTCACTACCTGCTTGTATGTTTTTCTTTTCCATGAACATTCTAGTGCGGCAGAGCCAAGGCTAAAATTTAATAACGCGGCAAAATCTTGGGGAATTCATCATCCAAGACTTAGGCATAAGTCGGCCTGGGAGACTATGGAGACTGGCTAAAGTCAGTGAGGGCGACAACTACAGTGCGGAAGAAGTTTTTGTGTATAATGTTTGCTACAAAACTTTTTCTTAAAGTGTAATTATTTTATTCTATATGTATCAGAAATAACGAAATTTATGAACCATTATTCAGTAATATAGTATGCAGTTAAAGGGCCATATATTATACTTTCTATATTTTAAAGATCTCCTAGCACAGTAATAACCTCCTAATATAACTCATGACTCAAGCATGGTTTACATGATAGAGGGTGTTACAACCACACAACACATCAAATAGCTAACGATTTAAGCTACCTACCTCAAAATCCTGAAAACTATGGAAGTAAGAAAGCCTATAACAACTCCTAGGCTTTTTCCTTCCCCATGGCAGTAGCTCACATGAAGGTAGAGCGACTCTACATGAGGTTTAATCATAAAATAATTAGAGGGGTTTTGTAGAGAAGAGCATGAAGATCAATTTTCATAAAAGGAGCAAGTTGATTTAAGGTCAAGAAAATCATGCACTATGAGCTTGAAACTCATAGCCATGGAGGTAGTGAGAAGAGAATGAGAAGGAAGAAGAAAATGAAGGGTTATAAATTGGAGGAGGTAGTTGAAAATGTCAAGGACAAAGGAGGAAAAAGTGGTGGCTTTCTTGTTAAGTTTGGGTAGCTTATTTATTAAGTTTGGTAGGTCAAATTTGATTGGTGGCCTTGTCATAAAAATCAAAATTTTCTAAACTTAAATTTGAGTGGCTCATAAATATTTGTGTGGTTAGTTTCTAGCCTCATAACCTAGGTTTTTTAATTAATACTCATATCCATAGACAATGTAGGATCTTTAAGGATTAATCCAAGATGTCCGACTATACTTCAGGTAGTCTAGGTTGCCCAAGTTACAGCAATATTGTGTAAGTAATCTTACACTCTTATTTAAAATTGTGGGTAAAAAATCTTAATTTTAGATTATTATAAGTATTCTAGATATCTACCAGTGCCGTGGTGCCTAAAAAGTCTCAAAATCAAAATTATCTTACAGATACCTCTTTTAACAACCAAAAGGTCTTAATTACAATTTTGTCATTACAATCTAAAAGTTACAATTTCATCCTTAATTTTCCTTTGATTTGCTAATTTAAAATTTTGCCCTTTCCCCTGCCCGAGCTTCCTTCTATCCTAGTTTATCCTCAAAGTTTGGGATATTACAGTTTCAGTATTGAAGAGAATGAAATCTCATGTCATTTAACTTAGATGAAATGGTTTATATATGCAAGTATGTGAGCATACATCAGGTAACACTAGTATCAGCTGTACAGAATCAAAATTACTAAATTGTTATAGCTGGCACAACTAATTTTATAACAGAAAGTAACTAACTCCAACGGCAAGAAACTAATCTTAAGGGCTAGTGTTAATATACTCCTCCAAAATCAAATATATTAAGGGTACTGCAACAAAAACAAAAGTATATCAATTGCAGCTAAAGAATATATCAATGATTCATGATATGCATTCAAAACAATAAAATATATCAACTACACCTGAAAAAGAGTTTGCATGTCAAACGTGCCGAACAATGAACTCTGTCTATTTCTTTTCTCCCGTTCTATTTAATTCCTGATGCATTGATCCCTTCCAATCAATAATCTAATTATTCAATTATTTCATATCAATGATATGATGAACAAGTTGTTTATTTTTACGAATTTGACTTTGTTATATTATTAGTATAATATTTTATATTATTATTTAATTGTAATGACATCATTTGATCTATGTCTTTGATTTTACCTGATAGGAAAAAAGCTTAGTTATGGTGATTGCATTACAATAATTAATTTAAAAATGACACGTATAATAATTAATTAATAATATACAGAATTTTATATTAACATTATCTAAATTGAATTTTTTGTGTAATCTAATTATAATTTTCATTGATGACTTTTGATCTTTTAAGTTGTAAGATACGCCCATATCCAAAAATGAAAAAAAAAAATGTAAGATATGCCGTTTTATCTCAGACATTAGTAATGACATATAAACGTTATGAAAAATATTTGTCTTCTGAAATTACTTCGGCTCTATTCCCTTCCAAGAATGTCAGGACAAATTATATGTATGCCATTGGACCTTATGAAAATTTTAACGCCCAAGAGATATTTGGCCTCTAATGCCTTGCCACTAGTTTATACTTTTTTAAGTTTATACATTGTTTCGGCGGAACAATTTTAAAATGGGATTTAACCCTCAACTTTTTTAAGGGTATCCATTTATTGCAAAAATTAATGGCTAATATTAAGTAACATATATTTATTTTCTAAAAAAATAAAAATTTTGAGATATGCATTTTAAAATAATGGATTCATGATTAAATAATGACTACCCACTTCTGAATGATATTGGTATCCTTGATATCGGTACCCTTAAAACTATTATGGGCATCAAAAAATCTCCCTTTAAAATTACGTTAATAAGTCTGCACTGGCACGCCAACTCGTTGGGCACTTCATTAAGGACAAAGGTGTTGGAATAAGTCTCCAACCAATCATCTTTTAACGTGAGCAAGACTTTTAAATTTCGTGGCTCAAATAGTTTGGGCAGTTGATAAATCAACTTTTAAATATACAAATAAAAGAAAAATAAAATAAAAAAGAACTCGATACGATGAAGAAAAATCAAAGCTGACGACTTGACTCTTCCGAAGTCTTCCTCGTATCCGCGTCTGCTATTCATTATACTCCTCTCCACTACTCCTAGTTTTCACGAATGCCATAATCTTAGCTGAAAATATGCATCACAAGCACCATTTTTCCATGGCAACTCATCAGTTCCACACAATTCAACACTCTCTGCCTGTACTTCTGCTGCTGCTTCTTCTTCAGTTCTCATCACTTCAGTTCCTCTCACTAGGGTACACTCCCCCAGACAAGTACTTCATCAATTGTGGGTCGAGCATCAACGTTACCCAAAGTAAGAAGGTTTACGTTGGGGATGAGGAACCAAACGCTCTAGCCAGTTTAAGCAGCAGGGGGAAGGCAGAATCCAATCAATCATCAGTGCCTTCACCTCTCTACCAAACAGCAAGGATCTTCCAAAGTCAATCTCGGTATGACTTCCAAATCGACACCAATGGCACCTACGTAGTACGCCTTCATTTCCTTGCTTTCTCTTCCCCCAGTAATCTCCCCTCTGCCACGTTCAATGTCTCGGTTCCTAGCTTTATGCTGTTGCAAAACTTTGAGGCCAAAAACTATACCAACTCTGCTCTGGTCAAAGAGTTTTTCATGAACATAACCGCTGGTAGGTTCAGCATCACTTTCACTCCTCTAGAATCATCGTTTGCGTTTGTGAATGCCATAGAACTCTTCATCCTCCCTCGCTACTTAATCGCCGACGCAGTCTCACGTTTCAGTGGAAAATTAACCACCTACGATGGCCTGCTCTCTCGAGCGTTAGAGACCAAACACAGGCTTAACGTTGGTGGCCTTGACATCACAAGCGGCGACGATCTCTTATTGAGAAGCTGGTCCTTAGATGATACTTACCTCGTTAATCCACAAAACGCCAAGAAGTTTCAGTATCCCGGTAACATTAAGTTCCAGGTAGGTGATGAATCTGATGGTCCAGACGCTACTAGCTATACTGCGCCAGATGATGTCTACCGAACAGCTAAATGGATGAATGATACCACCAAAAACATAACTTGGGCTCTTCCTGTGGACAAGAATATAGACCACCTCGTTCGGGTTCACTTCTGTGACATTTGGAATATTCAGAATGGTCTTACGGTCTTCGGTCTGTACATTGATGACCAGTTTGCTTTGAACGGGAATAACGACACAAGCGTGTCTAACCAATTGCCTGCTCCTTATTATTATGATTTTTTGATTCGGTCTGATGACTCTGGCCTCATGAGGATCAGTGTAGAGCCTATTCGATCGGATTCTTTTCCGGTCCCCAGAGCGTTTCTAAACGGTCTAGAGATAATGAAAATGGTTAATAAATCATATTTGCGTTACATGCTGGAGCAATCTAATGGCAAGCATAAGGCTCTTCCAGTGGTGCTGGGTTCAGTTCTTGGAGGTTTGCTCATGGTTTCCATGGTGGCCGTTGTCTATGTTTGGTGCTTTAAGATCAGGAAACAGAGGCCCGTTGAGAATTCAGAATGGTCGCCAATTCTTGCCACTGCAGGAGGGAGTTCTCACAGCAGATTGACTGAGGGAAACATTAATCTTGGACTGAAGATCTCTTTGCATGATCTTCAATTGGCAACCAAGAACTTCGATAAGAAGCAGATAATTGGCAAGGGTGGTTTTGGCAATGTCTACAAGGGAATTCTCAAGAATGGAATGAGAGTGGCTGTGAAGAGGAGTGAGCAAGGATCTGGTCAAGGCCTTCCGGAGTTTCAGACTGAAATCTTGGTTTTGTCCAAGATTCGTCACAGGCACCTTGTTTCCTTGATCGGTTATTGTGACGAGAGGGATGAGATGATACTGGTTTATGAGTACATGGAGAAAGGGACACTTAGAGATCATTTGTACAATACAAATTTGCTAAGCTTGTCTTGGAAGCAAAGGCTTGAGATTTGCATTGGAGCTGCCAGAGGTCTTCAATACCTTCATAAAGGAGCTGCTGGGGGAATCATTCACCGTGATGTGAAGTCCACCAACATATTGCTTGACGAGAACCATGTGGCTAAAGTTGCTGACTTTGGCCTTTCAAGAACAGGTCCACTTGATCATCAACGATATGTTAGCACAGGTGTTAAAGGCACTTTTGGGTATCTTGATCCAGAGTATTTCAGGTCACAACAACTGACAGAAAAATCTGATGTCTATTCATTTGGGGTAGTTCTTCTGGAAGTGTTATGTGCAAGGCCAGCCATCGACCCGTCACTTCCAAGGGAGCAAGTGAACTTGGCTGAGTGGGGAATCCTTTGCAAAAACAAGGGGATGCTAGAAGAGATCATTGATCCTTCCATCAAGGGCCAAATAGATCAAAACTCACTCAGGAAATTTAGTGAGACGATAGAGAAATGCTTACAAGATGATGGTTCTGATAGGCCAACGATGGGTGATGTGTTGTGGGACTTAGAGTATGCGCTGCAGCTTCAGCGGGGTGCAATACACAGACAGCCACATGAGGATAGTTCTAGCAGTGCTTCAGCATCACTTCAATTGACCAATGTTAGGCGTCTTCCTTCACTCTCCACACTAAGTGAAGTAGATGACTCGTCGACTCTGAGGGGTGATGAATCCTATAGTGCAGCGGATGCTGTTTTTTCTCAGATGAAAATTGATGATGCCAGATAGAACATCAAGCAGTGCAAGCACATTGAATATTAAATACTATTGTCCAGCATAAACTTGCCAGAACTAGAGATACATGACTTGTGAGTGGTTATAGTTATTCTGCCATGTTTTTCTTTTCATATTTTTAAGTTTTTATCTTGTCATATATTATTGACAAGTTACTTTAGTAATTTATTTATGAGAAATTATCGAATACTCATAGAGAATCAAGTAGATTGTACTCTATCCAATATAATAAAATGATATTTTGGATAAAAATATAAATTAATTATGGATTCTAAATTAAAATGTCACTCTATGATTAGAGAGAGATTGAGTCAATCTTATGCTCCACTAACACCCAATAATTCCTCCCTATTCGATTGGTCTAACAACATTCTTAAATATTTATAACTAAACACCTATAATGTGATTACTTAGGTAATAAATTAATTTAATTAACAATTGATCTTCGATTAGTTTTATTTTTCTTCTTAAATGTGTTTATCTTTATAATTGAGTAAATTTGACCGAAGATAATAATTAAGTAAAATAATTCATAGACTAGTGACTTTATAATTCAAATACTCCAAATTATAATTAATCTTGAATCTTAATAAATACTATTAGTTTGAGCGACGCTACAAAATTTCTTAATGTAGATTTAAATTAGTAATTTTTCTTTTATTACTAATGAGCTGTAACTCAAGTGGCATCTCCCTTAATCTTGTGATAAGGAGTTGTTGGCTTTGAGTTAGGGATTCAATTTTTGTTTTCTCGTCCTCATTTCTACTCCCCTAACTTCTCCACGAGCTACTTAGTACCCAAAAAGAAAAAAAAAACATTGTTTACAAAGAAAGTAAGGTATCCAAAGTATATACTTTTTTTGGTAAACATTCAATAGATATACTTAATTTTAAGAGTCTAATTTATAGTGTAAAAATAGGTCAATTCTATGGTGCACCACTTTAATATAATGTATGGTGCACCATTTAATAAAAGAAGGTGTACCATGAAGGAGCACCTTGGATCAGACGTTGACATACATATACCCAGTAACTCTAAAATTGTGCTTTATATTATATATACTCAAAACAACGCTCTAATCTCTCTACAACAGATCTAGAGGGTCTATGTCTATTGTCTGGTTATTGACAATAAGGTGAACCTATATTTAGTGAGTCTTGACCACCATTATTTGTCCTTTTGTTTTGTTGATGTCCAACTATTTGCTTTTCTTGGTGCATCAAAAATTTAAGTTGAATGGATAACTTCATCCACTTCAAGGTATCATCACAAGTCCAATGAAATAAGCCAAGCTCTGGCTAACGATGGTCCAACAATAATGCAAAGAGTTGAGTTTCATAACTTCATCACTTGTTTGATGATCTTTGCAGGTTTTTGGTTATAAAGATGCAAATACAAATTCAACTTTTAAAAATATCAATGGAGAAATTGGGAAAAGAAGTGCCAAGGATTTCTCTCCAACCTAGGTTATTTCATTACTATAACATAGGATGGTGAGGTTTAGGGTTCAGGTGGGACTGGGGGAAGATGACAAGGTAGGTTGTGGTGATTTATGGCACCACCGTGGATGGTGGGTTGGAGAGGATGGCAGCAATGAAGGGGCGGCGATGGCGAAGAAGGGGGTTGAGAGGCATTTTGGCAAAACAATGTCATTGTAGGAGTCATGGTGATTGCAGTTATGGGGTGGTGGAGAATTGAAGGCTCTCCATGGTTGTGTTGAGAAAAGGGGAAAGAAACAAAATTAGAGAGTGTTGTTGTTGTGTAGCGGTGGTAATGTTCTTGGAGAAATGGATAAAGACTTCGAGCGTCACGCTAGGACCATTGTAAAACTAATACATGATTCAAAAATATAATTAGCGAGGTAAGCACTTCAAAGATATCATTTCTTGCATAAAAACTAATAATTAAAAAAATGTAGAATGGTAATTTTGCTGTAATGCCTTAGAGTTTATGTATTTATGAGTTTTAACCTCTTTGAGTTATGGATGTTTGGTTAATCTTTTGAATGGTTATTCTCGAGTTTTTGATGGTGATTGAAGTGAAAATATGCTTAAAAGTATGATTTAAAGCTTAGGAATGCATGAGGGAAGTGGAAAAATGTTGTTTGGTATGCAGGGACCAACGCCTAGGTGCTAGCTTTCCACTGCCTAGGCGCTGCCATGGCTATCAGAGGGGAGTTTCGACACCGAGGTGCCTAGGCGCCAAAAGCCACCGCCTAGGCGCCCGCTACAACACGAAAATGAGAGTTTTAGGCTATTGGATGCCCAAGCACCCACTGTCCGATTTTTTAGATTAGCTTTGACCCTCTATCCCCTATTTTCACTCACACACTCTCTCTTGGCTTTCTCTCTCTAGAATTCCTCCACCCTCACATACCTCATCAATCCATCATTTTTCCCTTTGATTTCCCTCACAAATCCACCCTTTTTACTTCTTCATCATCATTATCATCATCATCTACTTCCTCTAAAGTTTCTCTCTCCTCCTGAAGTGAGAGAAAGTGAAGATTAGAAGTGACTCATCACTTCTCTCTTGCTTAATTCTTTTTCCCAAAGATTGAGGTGAGTTTTGATGCTTTCTACCCTTTTTCTTTGTGTTAGTTTGGTGGTCTATTCCACTGGAGTTCAATTGAGTCTTGAGATGAGGGTTTGGGGTTCCTAGATTGGGATTTTAAGTTTGGGTGGTTGTTGGAGTTAAGTTTGGTTCCTAGAAACTTATTTATGTTAGTTTAGTGTGTTTTATAGCTTTAGACTCGCCTCAGGAGTTTCCAGTTGGCTCGAAGGCATCACCCACTTAAGCTCTTGACTTGGGATCTTAGTTGTGAGTGAATAGTATACTTATAATTAAATTTTTATGAGAGGTTAATTATATATGTACATACATACATGATATGTGTTCATGTTGCTAACCACTTTGGAGAATGATTCAAATTCATATTGCTTTTAGTTTAAAATTTATTTTTTTATGAAATTATGCTAAACTCTATTCACTAAATTGGAACTTACATTCAGTGGATGTTAAATGTTATGAGCATGAGATAAGACTTAAGAATTACATGCGTTAGAATGCGAAAGTTTTCTAAATTCTCATTATGCATTAATGTTATAATAAGAATGTATATGTTAGATTGAAATATGAGCTCTGTTGACAAGGATTTTATAATGAGTAAAGTTTTCCGAAAGGGAGGAAACTGTAACAGAACTGTTTACTAATGACAGTAGCATTAGTTTGGTGCACCTTGAATAACCCAACTAGCAAGGTGATTGTTAGCCCAGCATGTCGGCTAACATGTCTGAAAGATATAGACATGTATAGGCGTGAAGTTATTGTTTACTATTGGAGTTAGGCCATAAGGCCACCTAGTCAGGCAGCTATTTCTGAAACAGGATCCTCCCTTGAAGTTTTATTATGATATGAAATCAATATTTCAGTAATTCTTTTGTTGAGAGAAAATATTTGTATTCTGTTTTCATAATTTAAAGTATAGCTTGGACATTTTTGCTTATCTCATGCCACCTAGGGGTACATTATTTTTCACTTAGTTTTATAATTCACCTCATGGTTTCCTTGTCTATTTCAGATTCAACTGTAGAGGCGGGTTCTGCTCCTCCTGCTCAATAGGATATCTGCTTATTCCATTTTGGTGAGCCCACTTGAAGGGCCTTGCCTTCTCTTTTGGAATATCTTGTGTACAACCAAGTATGGTTTATGATTACCTAGTGCTCCTTGAAACACAGGCAGGGTCCGAGTTGGGTTATTAATAGTTTTGTATCATTGGCTCTTTGCATTTTGGTTTAGTGAAGCAATGTGCATATTAGTTTAATTTATTTTAATTACACAACTCCTTTTGATAGCCTTGTGTGTGTGTGTGTGTGTGTGTGTGTGTGTGTATATATATATATATATATTGTGTTTGAGCCATGCTAGATTGTTCGAATAATTTTTGCAGATTTTGTATAATTGGAAATGTCCTAAGTTTAGGGGAAATTCCGTCAGTTTTTAAGTAAATTTTTTGCTAGGCTTGCTAGGGAATGAAAATTCCCTATGTGCCAGCCACGGCCTATGGAGGGTCGTGACATTTGCTTATGCTAACCAAATTGTTTTGCAGATTAACATGAACAAATATCGATGAATTCCAAGGAAAAAAAATTACCGAAAATTGGATCAGGGTAGGGGAAGTGGGAAGAAAGACACTGATGAAAACTAGTTTTGATCCCCACTGTTCAATAATATTAAAACCCCATAAATGGTTTCCATTAGGTCACATTCCACAATATACCTTCTTTTATTAAATGGTGCACCACACACTATACTTAAAGTGGAATACACAACAGAACTGGCCGAGAAAATAATTACTTAAGTTCTTAATTATAGCAAAAATTTATTAATCTATCTTTCTTTTTTTGTTTTTTTGGAAAAGGGAGTATTAATCTCCAACAGAGCAACTCAGTAATTTTGCTTTTACTTAATGTAAAATGCCAGTTTACATTACATTGAAAGAACCATATATCCCGAGGTTTAACTTGACTCTACTGTAGAAATTTTTATATGGTTATGAATATCAAGTTGGATATATTATTGACTACTTATAAAATGATATTTCAATTTTAAATGTTGGGAAGACTTACAGTTAACTATGAAATGTCATTTTGCATATGAACATCACAGTTTGCTCCAATTTTTAATCATTATCTATTAATTATCAAAAAAATGAAAAAAAATAATTTGTTAACAAACTACTTTTTGTTTTTTGATCTATCTTGATCTATCTATCCATAACCACTTTTCATTATTTTCTCTTTATTACTATTTTTCATTCTTATTCTTTCATTACACCATCATTATCATTCTCTATTATTTTCGTTTCACAACCATTGTACTTATACCATAAATCTTGATCATCAATCGCTGCCCCCATCAACATTCACCGTCTCTTTTCCTATCCAACCACAACCATCAACTGCAAGACCACCACCATCATCACATAACTGCCTTAAACCTGCCGCTATAGAATATGCTTGTCCGCGCAATAGCACCACGAGGTCGACGTTGGTGCAACAATCACAGTCTGTGAACCAATTCTTTGTTTTCAAACCACTTCTTTTGCTATTGTTCTATTCATATTGTTTTATCATTTTAGTTTAGTTTTTTTTTTAATGCTTTCGGTACATTAGTGGACACATTCTTTGAGCTAACATTTCTTTTTTTTTTTCTTTCATTTTTGTATTATTGAATTTTGGGATGTGAAATAAAATATAATGTGTTTGAGCCTTTTATCTTTTTTTCTTTTCTAACCCATGCAACAATCAATAGTGGTGATTGAGTAACTAGTGTTACCTTCATCATTATTTGAATTGTAAAAGTTTATTAAGTAACTTAATGCTAACTTAAACTCTGTCTGTGCAAGAATGGATTCTATCCGAAACTAACTCTTTTTTTTATTGTTATTTAGCAAAATCTTTTCATCTTTTCATAAAACACAATCTTTTCTTGTTATCCTAGCCATAAAAACTTTCTCATTCCCTTTTAACATAAAACTAATATAAATCTTTTCAAATGTTTTGATTTGAGCGATGGTCATCGAGGGTGATTAAGTAGCTGGTGCTACCTTCATCGCTCTTTGAATCATTAGAGTTTATTAAGTAGCCTAGTGCTGACTTAGATTCTGTGCAAGAACAATTTTTTTCAGTTTGGGTGGGGGTAAGCCTCAGTATCCTACTAGGGACGGCGAAGACCCCCAACCTCTTCGAGGATTTTAGGAAGGATTACATATTGCACCCCCAATGAGGTCCTTACATTGGTCAGTGGTATTTGAATCCACATCATTGTAGGGTACGAGCCAAACCTTAACTAGCTGTACCCACCCTCCTTAGCGTGCAAGAATGGTTTTATTTTAAATAAAATATTTTATCATTTTTTATGAAATTAGAAAAGTCTTTTTTTTCTTTTTTTTTTTAAATAAAATCAACTAACATAATTGTTTTCTACAAGAATGACAATGGCTTTGAGTTCTTCATTGCACTGGAGGATACATAGGAGCTGATAACCCCTGTTAAGGCAAAAATTAAATTTTCTTAAATTTTCTTTTCTTTTTATCTTTTGTAAATAATTTCTCCCTTTTTTGTTGTGTAAATAATTTTTTAAGGGGAAAAATAAATATTATTAAAATTATGGTTTAGGGTTTAGGGTAAAGCCAACAAAACCAAAGTAGCTGGGGATGATGACAATGACATTGTGTGCAGTAGTCTAGGATGTCCTACTGAGAATATATAATTTTCACCCCTATATGTGTTCCTGTGTCATCTCCAAATATCTCAGGAGAATCTTAAGGAAGATCAAACAAGAAGAATTTGATCAAGACTAGATGGACGGCCAATGATTGCTGTTAAACAAAGTCCGTATAGTTATTGGTAACAACTCCTAAGTGTAATACTATGACTTAAGCATGGTATTGTACTTAGGAGGGTATTGCACTTATTCTTATTCTCTAGATTTGCAAATCATATATGTTTTGCCTAAGTGGGAGGGTTCAACAATAGACTCTAAGGTTCTCAAAGATGCTATTTCTCATACAAATGGCTTAAGAGTTCCACAAGGTACAATAATATACATTTAACTAAAAACCATACATGTTATATATGTGATATGATAATAATTCGAACTTCGTTCATGATAGGGTATTACTATTTATGTGATGCTGGCTACACGAATGGAGAGGGACTCCTTTGTCCTTATAGAGGTCAAAGATATCACACCTCAATGGGTGGAGACATTACTCACAACTAACTACGCCCAAAGAATTTTTCAATATGAACATGCTTCTGCTTAAAATTTAATAGAAAGGAGCTTTGGTCTCTTAGAAGGACATTGGACCATATTAAGAGAGAAGTCTTTCTATCCTATCAAAACTCAAGCAAGAATGACAATTACTTGTTGTTTACTACATAATCATATTATTAAAGAAATGATTGTGGATCCTTTAGAAGGGAATTTAGGAGAAGTTGAGTCATTTAATGATGTCATGGATAGTGATATGATAACTACAGTGGAGCCAAATAATGCATGGAGTCTATGGAGAAATAATTTAGCATTGGAAATGTTCAATACAAGAAAGGGTGGACAACATTGATTGATTTTTTACATAAAAGCGTATTGCTGATTTGCTTGTTACTCAAAATTTTTAGAAGTTTTGTTAAACTTGAAAATTGTAATTCTGTTTATCTATGAAGTATTGCTTTTTTATTATAATAATTTATTTATATATTGTATTTTAATTTTTCCTGCATACTTATTGCGTTATTAGACAAATGAAGTAGTCTTCTGAAACTCAACATTTAAAAGCCACAAAGCAACAATAGACTACAGGAGAAAATGCAACATTAGTAGACTATTTATTGCAATTGGTGGAAAATAGCCAATGGAAAGTTGATGCTGGATCACTTAGACCTGGGTATGCCAAATAACTAGAGAAATATCTTCATGAGAACATTCCAACTTGTACTCTAAATGCTAGCCCTCACATTGAATCAAGAGTGAAACATCTAAAGAAGCAATACTATGCAATCAAAGATATGTTAGGTCCAAATGCAAGTGGTTTTGGGTGGGATGATAATAAGAAGATGATTATATTAGAGAAGGAAATCTATAAAGAATGGTTCGAGGTAATAATATAGAAACTATTCCCATCTTTGACAAAAAAATGATATTTTTTTCATGTTTTATTTATTTTTTGTGCATTTATTATCTACTTCACATTTTTTTTTTAATTCAATGCAATCCTACCCTACTACAATTGGCTTGTATGGAAAGCCATTTCCCCACTTTGATAGCTTAGAAATTATGTTTGGAAAAGACAGCATGACTAGTGTACATGCAGAAAATCCAGCTAATGCTACTTCAGCAATGGAAATAAAACTTCATCAAACAATGCCAGAGAAAGTGTCACTAATAAATTTGGATAACGATGAAAATAACTTTGAATGACAATGACAAATACCAAAAATTCCCACATACAATACTTTTGAAGCAGTCCCACAAATTGGTTAACCACAAGGAAGAGGTACTACATCTAAAGGTGAAAAATGTGGCTGGAAAAGGACCAAGTATAATGATGATGTTTCTGATAAATTAGCAACTTCATTGAGCCAATTATGTGAGCTTTATGCTAGGACAACTGACAATATACAACAACTGACATCTTGTTTTATGCATGAGAAACATACAGCTGTAATGAGAAATCAAGTTATTTATATCTTAAAATAGAAGGAATATCTACATTAGATATGGTGAGGGCTAGTATATTGCTCACCAATAACAATTGTAACACCCTATCAACTTGATGTTATGCTTAAGTCATAGCATGAAATTGAATAGGTTGCGTTACCGTATTAGTCTGCTGTCTAAAGTTGTATTCAGTATTTTATATCCTGATATATATGTATATAACTGACGAAAGAATCTACAAAATCGGGCGCTCCATATAATAAACGTGATTAGCATAGAAGTATCATTAGTTGCATATATATACATATACATATGTAAGTTGGAAGCCAGGGCTTCGGTCTATAAATATACATATCAAGAGTAGAGTGAAGGAAAAGGCATAACAAAAATGGCGGAAGCCAGCTAGGAATAGCGAATCCCACTCGAGGTCCTGGTGCAGTTCTTGGTGCGGAACCTCAATGAAGAGGTAGTGCCGAGTCTATTGCCCACGCGTCACGAGAGTGAAGCGGAAAAGCAAAATCGAGGTGAGAATTTAAGAAAATTCGGTAGGGTTGTGCATGACGCTTAGTGACGTCGCGTTCATTCTCAGCTGCCTCGGGTTTTATTTACTTATAAAGACATGAGATTAAACTTAACTATTCATATTTAATAAGGTTGAGAAAATGTCTGGTCCCAGAGCGGTCGATTTACTTAAGACATATAAGGAGAGCGAGAATAAACCAATATCGACAATAAGCGAGAATAATGAGCATATGGCGATTACATGAATGCGATATAGAAACTATAAATGACATATAATAACCATTCGATGTGAGTATGCACTGAATGCAATCATGCAGACTTGCTCTTGAATCTTTCTTCATAAACTTTCTCATAAACTTTTCTATTACTTGTCATCATTTTCCATCTCTTGGTCACAGGAGTTCTTGGCCATTTAGACTCACGGGTAATAGTCCTGCTTATCGGGATTGAGCTCGTTCCTATACAGGAATTGCAGGGTTTACTTTCGGCGTCCCACGATCTATTCCCCTTAACTTCTTATCATTTGGGCCAAGTAGCATGGAACTTTCATAGTACATAATCTTATTCATAACTTTCATAACTTCCTTAAGGATGCACATGCATTAACATAGAATTCATAACTTGTGCATGGGTCTTACCGTAATTTCGTGACATAACGAACATGTCGCTTACATGAATAGTGCCAACATACCAGAACATCAATTTATCACAAGGATCACAATATTACATTCATATTCCAATATTGAACTCACATCAACATCGAATTCATTAAGGCAGAGTTTCTGCCTTAGCATATTCAATCAACCCGGTTATGGTTTATCCCACCTTTATTTCAATTTAACTCCTTTAAACCTGATTTTTGGATATGTTGTAGCCTTATGTGTCTAGTTTCTAACCCTTTTGGTCCCATCTAATTTTGATATCTATAGCTCCAGATATTCAGATTTTATCCCGACATGCCCAATGGCTAGCCCGAATCAGGCAACGAAAAGTAGAAATCCACTAAAAATCGAAAACTGACTCAAATGATACGAACTTGGTCTCATATTAAATTTAACAGGGCAAAGTTTCATTTACAAAAAGTTCCATCCCATTTGGCTTGGTAGGGCTCGAGTTATAAGCCCCGCAACTTAACCTTCTTGAACTGCTCTGATTTGGCTCGGTTTGGACATCGGTTAACTTTTTCAAATCACTGGGAACAAATAAGATGGTAACAAACTCGAAATTTCTGGGTAGAATGTTCTCCTATGTGTAAGCTTTCCAACAAAATTAGTTTCACTCAGTTTGGAGTTATATAGGGTGAGCTACACCCTTTTCAACCCATACTGCCCGGGTGGATGTCTGGATTCCTAGGTTAAACTTCAAAAATTCATATCTCTCTCAATATTAATCTAATGGTCTTATATGATATATGTATGGAAAGCCCTAGATGTCTGGTTTCATATAAAAATGGTTCCACTCATTTTAAACGGCGGGAGGTGGAGCCGTACACTCCGCTATACAGACCGCCGAGGGTTTTGAGTTTTCCAGCCTCTCAACTTCTTCATATCTTCATTCTTTCTTGTTTCCAATTCAATTTTAATCTCACAAACAGCCCATAAATCAATTATAATTCATCATAATCAGTCAATTAACATATCAAATTCAAGGAATTAAATCAACACCAATCATCCAAGAGTCAGAAAATCAAGAAACAAGAAAACCTCTACCTCTTACTATGAGTGATTTGGCTTGAGTTTGTCAGAATAAACTTGGATTTGAATTTCAAAGTTGGGTTGATCTGGGTGAGTGAAGAAAAGAAAAGAGAGCAGAAGTGAAGAAGAAGGCAACGTGAGAGGAGAGTCTGAATGAGGGGAGGAGAAGGTGTTATATAAGCATGAGTGGTAGTTAACTTGGAAGGTTTTGATTGGCCTCAAAACATAAAAATGAAGTTTCACTCACCCTGCTCTCCACGCCCTCTTTGTGTGGTAGAATTGCTCCGCGTACAAGTGGGATTTAGTTTACAGTATATTCTGAATATGAAATCTAACTCGTACCCTTTGTAAAGTCGGAACTCGGGCATATGTGGGATGAAGTCGAACTGGAAATATTGTAAAAGTTTAAACAAAGCATGTGAAGTAGCCTTGGAGTGAAGTCGGAAATTGGTAGCTCGAATGGATTCTAATCATAACAGGAAGTTGGAATTCAAAATGCCACGATGTCGAAACTTCGGTATTGGTAATAACTTCGAGATCGGAACTCGTGAAATTTTGCTTGGACTTGGAGGCTAGTTCAAAGACACGATCTCGCATCCACTCGGTTGACATCAAATCGGATGTCGGCCGTCTTAAGATCGGAAATCGGAATCATCGCCCACTATAAATGAAATCGAAATCATTTATTCTTGATGAGGAACTATTAAGGTCGAAGCGGGTATACATATATAAGATCGAATTCCCGGAAAAATAAGCGGTCAGTTGAGTTTCATTAAATGAAATCGGAAATTGCCCGATTAGGTGGAAACCTAGGAAATCCTGTATGCATTGGCCTTGAAGATGAAGTCGAAGGTCGGAAGTAGCGGACGTTACAATAATGACCTTTGTGATTTCTTTTTCACAATGGATACTCCAAAACACAAGAGACAATTTGTGTACCTTGTTTTAACCGACAATGGTACAATGTAGAAGGTAAATTTGATCAATTCTTCATATTACATATATCTTTCATGCAAATTCAATTTATTAATTCTTATATCTTTTTTTATGGATTTTGCAGCATCATTTGAGTAGATGGAGTTAATGATGATTTTTAACATGTCTATCCTATGGTGAAAGCGCGAAAGGATGATACAATAAGTTTGTTTTATGACTATAGTGATATTAATTATCTTTTGTTATGACTATGTCAAGGTCATTTTGACTTTTATTTTTTTAACACTTCATTTCATTGTTAGATTTTTTTTTTTTGGTACAAATTTTATTATTAGATTCTGGATGAGTTGAATAAATCTTTAAAAATTGATTTGGTAACTCATATTGTTTGGTACTAGTTCCTCCATTTTTTTTTCTTTTTTTCTTTTTTTTTTCAAATCTAACCATTATGTGTAGCCCTCCATTTCCCTTCTCTTTTCTGAACTAAACACTGCAAATGGATATATAGGATGTTGGTCATTTTTTCCCCTAGCTAATAGGTGTCCTTTTGTTAGAAAGGAAGGAAAATGGAGCTTTAAGTTGTAGACAGGTTGATGCAGTGATAATTTCCTTCTAAGTCCTTAAACTGGGCCAACGTTAAGTGGAATTATATGTTGTCTTCCTATTCTGCTGTTTTCTTGCAATTTCAGTATTAAGGATGTTGGATATTGGAGGCTTGCTCTCTTGGTTTGTTGATGCCAAGTTTGTGATTGGGTGCATTGCTCTGCATTTGCTAATTTATATTGCTGCTAGCTTCATATGGTTCATTGGCCTTTTACAATTATAGCATTTGAGTTCTTGCTATTTATTTTAGGATCTACAATTTTTTTTTCATATGATGATCACCTATTTTTTATTTTTTTTCTTTTTTGAAAGTGTAATTTTTATTTTAGAAAAGAATAATAAGAATAATAATATAGTTAAATATGTTACGAGTGTTTTGAAAATTATTACATATATTCTCAGGAATATATATTATAAACTAAACAAGTTATAATTTCATCATGGGAATATAAAAAAATATTTTCAAAAACTTTTAATATTAAAATAATAATCTTCATATAACATTTTCTAAAATATGATTCCTGCAATCATAATTTCAAATCTTGAAACAAACATTGCGAAGCTACTCTAACCTTATTAAAAGGTATATAAATTGCAGCTAAAGAATATCCATGATGATATGCATTCTTACTTAGAAACAATAAAATTTACTAACTGCATCTAAAAAAGAGTTTGCAAGTCAAACGTGTCGAAAATTGAACTGTCTACTGTCTATTTATTTTCTGCCGTTATGCGATACATTGATCCTTTCTAATTAATAATCCAATTGTTCAATTATTTCATATCTATGATATGATGAATAAGTTGTTTACTTTTATGAATTTGGCAGTGTTATATTATTAGAATAAATTTTATATTATTAATTAATTGTATATTATTATATTATTAAAAACATTTTATACATAATAATTATATATTATTATAATCTAATATAATGACATCATTTAATCTATGTATCTGATTTTACTTAATAAAAAAAGACTTGATTATTATATTGTTGTATAACAATAATTATTTTAAAAATTACATATTTAATAATGAATTAATAGTACAAAAATTTAATATTAATATTATAGTACCTAAATTGAACTTTTATGTTATCTAATTATAATTTTCATCAGTGACTTTTGATCTTTGAACTTGTAAGATACGCAGTTTTATCTCAGACAGTGGCATTGACATATATACGTAATGAAAAATATTTGTCCACTGGAATAATTAATTCAGCTCTATTCCCTTCCAAGTATGCCAGGACAAATTATGTGCCCTTGGAGCTTGTGAAAATTTTTTTGCCTTAGGGAGATATTCGGCCTCTATTGCCTTGCCACTGGGCTAAATTATTAGCAGTCCTCTCAATTCTTTCCGTGGAAAAATTTTTATTACATTAATAAGTCTGCACCGGCGGCGCGCCAACTTGCTGGGCACTTCATTAAGGACCAAGGCTTTGGGAAAAAAAAGTCCGGAAACCAATCATCTTTCAACGCGAGGAAAACTTTTGATTTTCACGGCTCAAGTAGCTTCGGTAGTTGGTAAATCATCTTTCACATATATAAAGAAAAGAAAAATAAAATAAAAAAGAACTACATGAATATGAATAAAAATCAAAGCCGACGACTTGACCTCTTCTGAAGTCTTCCTCTTATCCGCGTTCGGTTTCGATTAATTAAACTCCCCTACCCCTAGTTTTCACGGATGCCATAATCACAAGCACCATTTTTCCATGGCAACTCATCAGTTCCACACAATTCAACACTCTCTGCCTGTACTTCTGCTGCTGCTTCTTCTTCAGTTCTCATCACTTCAGTTCCTCTCACTCGGGTACACTCCCCCAGACAAGTACTTCATCAATTGTGGGTCGAACACCAATGTTACCGAAAGTAAGAAGGTTTACGTTGGGGATGAGGAACCAAACGCTCTAGCCAGTTTAAGCAGCAGGGGCAAGGCAGAATCCAATCAATCATTAGTGCCTTCACCTCTCTACCAAACAGCAAGGATCTTCCAAAGTCAATCTCGGTATGACTTCCAAATCGACACCAATGGCACCTACGTAGTACGCCTTCATTTCCTTGCTTTCTCTTCCCCCAGTAATCTCCCCTCTGCCACGTTCAATGTCTCGGTTCCTAGCTTTATGCTGTTGCAAAACTTTGAGGCCAAAAACTATACCAACTCTGCTCTGGTCAAAGAGGTTTTCATGAACATAACCGCTGCTAGGTTCAGCATCACTTTCACTCCTCTAGAATCATCGTTTGCGTTTGTGAATGCCATAGAACTCTTCATCCTCCCCCGCTACTTAATCGCCGACGTAGTCTCACGTTTCAGTGGAAACTTAACCACCTACGGTGGCCTGCTCTCTCGAGTGTTAGAGACCAAACACAGGCTTAACGTTGGTGGCCTTGACATCACAAGCGGCGACGATCTCTTATTGAGAAGCTGGTCCTTAGATGATACTTACCTCGTTAATCCACAAAACGCCAAGAAGTTTCAGTATCCCGGTAACATTAAGTTCCAGGTAGGTGATGAATCTGATGGTCCAAACGCTACTAGCTATACTGCGCCAGATGATGTCTACCGAACAGCTAAATGGATGAATGATGCCACCAAAAACATAACTTGGGCTCTTCCTGTGGACAAGAATATAGACCACCTCGTTCGGGTTCACTTCTGTGACATTTGGAGTCAGCAGTTTGGTCTTACGGCCTTCAGTCTGTATATTGATGACCAGTTTGTTTTGTACATAAATAATGACACAAACGTGTCTCAACAATTGCCTGCTCCTTATTATTATGATTTGTTGGTTGAGTCTGATCACTCTGGCCTCATGAGGATCAGTGTAAAGCCTCTTCAATCGGAGTCTTTTCCTGTCCTCAGAGCGTTTCTAAACGGTCTAGAGATAATGAAAATGGTTAATAAATCATATTTTGGCCTTGACCAATCCAGTGGCAAGCATAACGCTCTGCCAGTGGTGCTGGGCTCAGTTCTTGGAGGTTTCGTCCTGGTTTCTGTGGCGGTGGTTGTCTATGTTTGGTGTCTTAAGACCCGGAAGCAGAAGCCCGTTGAGAATTCAGATTGGTTACCAATTCCTATCACTGCAGGAGGGAGTTCTCACAGCAGAACAAGCAGATTGACTGAGGGAACCATCCAAGGCTCCCCTCTCCGCAACATCAATCTTGGACTGAAGATCTCTTTGCATGATCTTCTACTAGCAACCAAGAACTTCGACGAGAAGCAGATAATTGGCAAGGGTGGTTTTGGCAATGTCTACAAGGGAGTTCTCAAGAATGGCATGAAAGTGGCTGTGAAGAGAAGTGAGCCGGGGTCTGGTCAAGGCCTTCCCGAGTTTCAGACTGAGATCATGGTTTTGTCCAAGATTCGTCACAGGCACCTTGTTTCTTTGATCGGTTATTGCGACGAGAGGTATGAGATGATACTGGTTTATGAGTACATGGAGAAAGGGACGCTAAGAGATCATTTGTACAATACAAATTTGCCAAGCTTGTCCTGGAAGCAAAGGCTTGAGATTTGCATTGGAAGTGCCAGAGGTCTTCAATACCTTCACAAAGGAGCTGCTGGGGGAATCATTCACCGTGATGTTAAGTCCACTAACATACTGCTCGATGAGAACCATGTGGCTAAAGTTGCTGACTTTGGCCTTTCAAGAACAGGTCCTCTTGATCACCAACCATATGTCAGCACAAATGTTAAAGGCACTTTTGGCTATCTCGATCCTGAGTATTTCAGGTCGCAACAGCTGACAGAAAAATCTGATGTTTATTCATTTGGGGTAGTTCTTCTAGAGGTGTTATGTGCGAGGCCAGCCATTGACACGTTACTTCCAAGGGAGCAAGTGAACTTGGCTGAATGGGGAATCCTTTGCAAAAACAAGGGGATACTTGAAGAGATCATTGATCCTTCCATCAAGGGCCAAATAGATCAAAACTCACTCAGGAAATTTAGTGAGACGATTGAGAAATGCTTACAAGAAGATGGTTCCGATAGGCCAACCATGGGTGATGTGTTGTGGGACTTGGAATATGCGCTGCAGCTTCAGCGGGGTGCAATACACAGAGAGCCTCATGAGGATAGTTCTAGCAGTGCTTCAGCGTCGCTTCAATTGCCCAATGTTAGGCGTCTTCCTTCACTCTCTACACTAAGCGAAGTGGATGACTTGTCAATTGTGAGGGTTGATCAATCCGATACTGCGGATGATTCAGTTTTTTCTCAGTTGAGAATTGGTGATGCCAGATAGAATATCAAGCCCTTCGTTGCAGATAAACCTATTTTTAAGTGTCTGAAGTAGAGTATCTGTGTTTTGGACGGCTTGCATAGCTGTTTCAATCTTGTTTTCTTGTGTTCTTTTCCTGCACTTATGATTCAGTCCGTTCTCGCTGAAATAAAGTTATGAAAGCAATTGTAAGATAAATGATGATTAATATATTTCTTATGTTTGCAATAAATTATTGATCATTAGGTACTTTACATGCAGCAATTGTTTGAATGCTTTTCTCGAAACTGCAGCCAGCAATGATATATATGCTTCAGTATTCTTCACCTATTTTGGGCATCAGTGGCATGTAAATCAGCTAGTACAAGGGAGAAGAGAGTGGCACTATTGTCCTAGCAGCTACTGAATAAATTTCTCTCTATCCTGTCTGCCAGTTACCAGAATGCCAAAGTGATGATTGCAAGCCAGTCGAGTTCATTGAACGCAAACTGGGTACCTGTATATGTGTAAATTGAAAAACGATGTTATACATGCCTTTGAACTTGCCTCTCAGAGCACCTAAGAATCTCTTACTACAAATTTATTAAGCCAATCAGGTCCTAGCCTCCTAGGACTACTTTAACCAAGGTGAATTCTGCTCCTTTTTATGTTAGATTTTGTTGGATCAAGTGCTGTTGTAGAACTTGTGACCTTAGCTATAATACCACTTGTTAAATCTAGTGCTTACCACTAGTCAGAAGTTATACTTAACAGTCAGGACATGAGTCTTTTTTATTTAAACCCATGACCAAACACCATGGTTTGGTGACTCTAACCTTATTTAGGCCTTGCGAAGGTAGGATGTTGGTCCATAAAGAACAGATATCGTGGTTGGTTCTGATGACTCTGGACTTGTGAATATCAGCTAAGGCTCTGAGGAGAATTCTACTGCTAAAAATGCCTTCGTACAAGGACTGGTAGTGATGGAAACCATTGACGCAATAGGTTTTCAGTTCCTAGGAAGAGGGAGTTTGGAGGAAAAAAATGTGGCTCTTATTGCGTTTGAATTTCAGGAAATTGAAGCCTGCTGAAACTTTTGATTGGTTGCCACTGCCATTTAAAAGGAGGAGGGGTTTCAGACAGCGGAAAGAGAAGCATCCAAGGCCTCTTATCAGCGTAAATAGTTGATTTGTTGTTAATTAGTTAGCCTCACTATTCCTTGCCCAAACATCACATTTGCTGTCAATAAATTTGGCCACCAAGGGAGGCAGAGTACAGATCTCTAGCTGCTGTTGCAAGTGAGATCATTTGGGTTTCTAAACTACTAATGGACCTTCAAATTCCCACACATTCTGTCTAGATGTTCTGCAACAGTCAATCAATCAACCATGCATATTGGTTATTACCCAAAATTTCATGGAAGGACCAGCCAACAAATTTACATTGATTGTCATTCTGTAAGAGAAGGTGGCTCAGGCCTAATCAACTTGGTCCATATCAACTAAATTCCAACTTGCCGATATTCTTATTAGGCCTCTCCCTTCAATTTACAAGCTTGTTATCCAAGACGGGAGTCCTCAATCTCTACCTCCAATCTTGTGGGGAGTATGAGTGTAAATAGTTTATTTGGATTTGTTGTTGATTAGTTATTACTGCTTCTCTTGTTCTGCTAGGTTAGTTATTTATAACAGACCCAGTTGTTAGGTAAAACTCAGCTACCTCATACATCACTCGTGTATAAATATCAGAGAATCAAAGGGAATACACACATTATTCATTCTTCAATTCTAAATGCCCTCTGTCACTATCTTATATGTTGGACGAATAATCTTTCCCTTCAACTTCAATTTGCAACCGATAACTTTGACACAAATGGAGAATTAGAAAGGGTGGCTTTGATGTTGTATCTCAGGGAGTTAGAATGGCCATGAAAAGAAGTGAGCCAGTGTCAGGACAAGAGCTTTTGGAATTTCACAATGAGATCATGGTTCTGTCCAAAATTTTCCATCTTCATCTGGTTTGCATTTTAATTTTGAGTGTTTAAATATATTTATGGTCCCTTAAGTTCATGAAAGATTAGAGAATAGAGAAGGAGACCAGTGCGTGCTTTCCATGGCTGTGGAGGATGTCCCTTGGGTAGTCCAGGAAATGACACTCCTTTGAATCAGCAGCTTGCTTCCTGCAGAAGCTATGGGAGTTCTCTTGCTAGAGATTAGTTGTTTTCTATATAGCTACTTTTGTTTTTTCTCTTTTCCTCTTATCTTCTGTACAAATAAAAAATGTTCATGACAGCCGTACTTTTAGCTCTGTAGTTGACTGTAACAATTTTGTGATCTTGCTTACCAATTTCATGAAGTAGATTAAAATGTCAATATTCTATTGGTTTAACACTTTAACTTACCTATCTCTCTGTTCAAGCTAGATTAGCAGGGGTTTAAAAATATACAAAAAGAAAAACTTGCCTATCCTTCTTTCTATCACTGATTGGTTTAATGACCAAATGATATAGTGTGACTGTGTGAGTCTGCAGTGATTATTTTATTGCCGCTTAGATGGTTTTTGGACCAACTTGGGCATATAACTAATATGCTTCCCATTCTAATCAAAGTCAGGGCATCCCGCCCGAGCTAAGACATTTATAAGAATTTAACATATCCCCAAGTAATTGTTATACTCAGATCCCGGTGCCCATTCACACATCAGATCCTCATTCACCATTAAATTAATTCATTAAGAATCCAACATTTCTTGCTTTGCAGTTGAACAAAGTCAAGTGAGGAACTAAAATGCAACAATTAGAGAACTAGAAGCTGGAGTTAGAAATACGGTGACCAAGATTTTTTGAAAAACTACGAGTCCGGAAATCATGTTACTCACAATTGCAAGTAAACTGCACTTGAAAGTTTTAATTGTAATTAAAATCCGTGACTCTCTTTTGGGAACAGATAGACGCGGGATAGTCCTTTGACTTAGGACCGCAAGCATGGACCTGATTATTGACTTGCAAACCAAAGGTTAGATCTCACAAGAGCTAGTCAACTACCTTGTCATATTTTGGTGACCAACTACAATTGCTGTAACTTTTTCTCCTAAAGGACAGGAAATTGGCCGTGGCATTTACAATTAATATACCCGAAAGTTTATCTACCGGGGAAAATGTTGGCAATTTGATTTTGATGGGTTTGGCGATTTGCTTTGCCTCCATGCTCATTTGAGTGACCGATCAGACGCACATGATGACATAAAGCTCTCCGTTGACCCATTTACGTACTAAATTTCTACCTTACTCCAACAAACTACGCTTCAACCTCTTTTAGAGGCTGGATTAAAGAATAAAATTACTTTTAGTGGCACGAAAATCGTGTCACATCCTAAAAGTCTTATTACTGCCGCACGCAGGCACCTACTTCAACAGATTACAACATCAATATTATGATCGCCGAGCTGGTTACTACTATTAGTATTTAGTTTACAGAGCAAGTCTAGGGAGAGCTCAGGATTTTCACACCATCATATACGTTGAAATTCACACCTTGACTTTTTAATTAACAATTAAATTTAAACTAATCAAGTCAACTAAAATACCAATTTTACAGAAGAAAAAGAAAAAGGGAAAAAAAAATCGAGACATGAGAGCTTGAACTCTATCAATAAGCTCACCTCTTTTATATGCTATAAACTACGTAACTTGTAAGTGTCAATCATTTTCCAAGCCTACAAATTGTTATACAATGTAGCAAAATTCAATTTTTCGACATACTTCAGTTCTGCTAAAAATCAACACCTGAATTCCTTATAGACAGAAGCTTACACTTCCCATATATATATAGTTCATGTACAGAGATGCTCTATTACATCAATAAAAGCGTAAACCAGTGATAAAAAGCCAATAAGAGTGTCATTAACTGAAACATTGTGTTAGTGACCTGAACCTCTTCTGCTTGGCCCTGAAGCCATCGTGTGGAATTGGCCCTCAATCAAAACTCGGTTGCTCATATTGTCGACAGAGATAACCTTCTCTTCCGTCATTGAATTCCCGGGAAATTTAACCTCTTTGGCAGGTATATGAGCGGCCTTCTCCGTCTTAGTTGGCGATGGAAGGGCTCTACAAGTTACAAGCCTTGGCCCTGTCACACCCAACAGCACCATGAGGACCACAAAAAGTAAAACTTTGATCCTCATTCTTGTGTTGTAAGAATGGTTCATGCCCCTTCAAGGCTTCAGCTCTATTGGTGACGAAGTGCCTTGAAGTGCTTATACCCAAGTAAAAGGGTGGAGATGAAAGTTTTGGTTTGGCATCTCGCAATGAGCAAGCTAAGTCAAGGGGCCTTTACATATTAACGAGCAGCATGGAAGGACAAAATGGACGGTGAAGGGCTTTTGGGGAGTGGGACCTACTAAAGGGAGTAGTTGACTGAAACTGCTAACATGGTAATAATCAGGCGCAGTCATCGCTAGCCAGTTCCACACTTCCCATTTGTGTGTGTCCAAAATTTGACTTTTGTATATGATTGCTGACTTGGGAAATAATGAGGATCCAATCGTTCCCAAGTTTGTGGTGCATATATTTATCGTGGAAAGGGAGTAGCAGATGCAGAAGTGGAGGGGGAATCCGCATGCGAGGGCAATTAGCCAGCGGAGTCTTTGGAATTGGTTTCACATCCTCACAAATTGCACTTAAAGGAAAGATTGCAAGATTCTCAATTGTAAAATTTGAGTGGTTAGGACAGCTAAGAAAAAATTGCTAACAATTCGAATTATGGTGAGAATTTGATTGCCAGAACGATATAGCGTTATTATTGATCCATAGATAAATAAATGAGCTCTATTAGTTCATATTATTTAATCAACACCATAATTTTTTTGTCAAGAATTCTGGTTGTGTAGCTTTGTTTGAAAAAATAATTGATAATTTTGTGTTGGAGGAATTATTGGCATTAGAAAAAATTAGGTTTAAACTAATTTTTAAACCTAATTTTTTGCCGTTACACGTGTTCCAAATTTTGATTTTAGTACCTATATTAAAATAATTTTTGATTTAGGTCTCTTTATTAGTACTTTATTAAGAAATTAGTCCTTATTATTAGAGAAGTATAAGATGGTGTTAGTTCTTACTGATATGGCTAATAGAATTTGACATAGATAAGGTATGGTATCAATATAATTTTAAAACAACCTCTTTTAGATATTTTTAAGGCCTGAAACAATCTCTTTTAAAATATAGAAAAAAAAAACCAAAATAATATCGAAACAACCTTTTTTTAATCCAAAATAATCTCAATTGAGTTTCACCATATCGCATGTCAACTCTCGTTAACCATGTCAGCAAAAACTAACACTATTTAATAATGTTCTAACGGCAGGGACTAACTCAATATTACTATAGGGACCTAAACTAAAAAATTTTTAATATCTAGGGACCTAAACCAAAAATAATTTAGTGTAAGGACTAAGACCAAAATCCACAATACATATAGGGACTAAAAGTTTGTTTTAGTCAAAAAAAAATCATAAAAATTCTTTACTCAAATCAGCAAAGATAGTTTTCTTTTTCTTTGAGGGGTAAAAAAACAACAAAGATAGTTATTATATGAAATAAAGTTAGTATATCTTACTCATCTTAAAAATAATAACCATGAAATATTATTCTTAGAATTGAGTTAATCTAATTCAATCCCAAAAAGTAGGTAATGGGAAGAGGATTGCCTAAGCTAGTATAAAGAAACATCTGGAGCATGAAATTTGTAGGATTGAATATTTGTGGAATGCCCAATATCAAATATAGGATATGAATTGATACCATCTTAAAATTAAATAAGTTTAGATGAACTCCAAAAACTAGCTCATAATGAAAGAATTATCCAAGTAATCATAAAGGCCATTATGGCCATATTCCCAAGTAATGTGGGACTATAATAACTATTCTATCAAATGAAGGTTTTTTTATTTTCTATATGGTTTTTTTAGGGGGGATATATATTGAGATATGGTATTTTGGTGTAATTTACCTCAATATGGGATTAGGAAACCTACCAATGGTGGTTTTTGGTTTTCCCATAAAACCATTGAAAAGTAAAAAATCACCAATGACAGTTTTTGCTTTTTCTAAAATATTGCATGGAGTCATATAATTAGGAAATGTGTGGACCAAAAAATCACCATTGACTATTTTTACTATTCTGCAACCTTGAAAAATCGCTAATGATAATTTTTTCTCAATTTTCATATTTTCGTAATTCATCCCAGAATCCCAAACTCAGATACATAATATTTTTAAAATTCATATAATAAAAAGACCCATCAAAACATTATAATTATGTAACAATTTTCTCCTTATGTTGTTAAAAGGCTAATGCTTCACATGGGTTTCTAGGAAAATGCCTAGCTATTTTTTTCCGAGTATGGAAGAGCTAAGAAAAGAGAAAAATTCGATTGTAGCACAATTGACCGGTGTAGGCGTCAACAGATAAATGGAGGAAGATGGAAGGTGTATGTGTAAGTACCCTTGTTTATTCCTTGTTCACTTTTCACAATTGATGGACGACAGAATGGTGCACCAAAGCTCAAGATAACCAGAATCCTCAATTGGTGGTTTCCAGTTTTTTCAAAAAATCAAAGGGCCGGTCTTCAAAGAATCTCGGTTTCTTTAATTAAAAGGAAAAAAAGGAATATGTATTTCTGCCATCAACTTTTTCGGCTTGTAAACACAGCGGCCAGAAAGGGTTTTTTTAGTTCTAGTCCCATCACACAAAGAAATGAAAACCTTGTTTGTTGTCGTTTCTCACTCTTACTTTCATTTTATCGTTAGTATAAAATCATTTATCGAATGGAAGAAAGGCTACAAATGGCATTATGATTCAGTCAATAAATCGTAAAGATCAAGGTAGATTGTCTTTTATCCTATGGTGTGCATTTATCTGTCTCTCTTTCTTTCTTTCTTTCTTTCTTTTTTTATAATTTATCTACTTGAAGTATTTGAAGCTCTACAAATTGGAAACAGTGATAATTCAGTTATAATAATTAAAATATAAATTTAATTTTAATATATTATTAATATAATTTTTTATATAAATATTTAATTACGTATTTTAATATTACCAAAAGTGTTTGAATTTTAAAAAAACTACCTTACAAATCATACATACTTGCCAGAAGATTGGTTAACAATATAAATATTTTATATTAACATTATATTAAAACTAGTTTCTTAAAATATTTAGTTTGTAAGGTTTAAATTTAATTCTCATTGTTATCAACTATTCTTTTTTAATTTATGACTATAAATTGTTGCTATGGAGTATGTGACATACTCTTGTTATTGTCCCATGTCATTTAAGGATATGATTAAAATAATCTTTGTAAGGGTTTGGACAACTCCTCCCCCTATGAGTTAGCTTTTAAAGTTAAGTTAAATATACTCAATTCTAATATGGTATTAATATTTATCCTATGTTTGATATTGAACTACTGACAATGTCTAGTCATGCAAGTTTCATGTTCTAAAAGTCCAATCTTGAGCATAAAGGGGTGTATAAGAGCTTGGACAACTATTTTTATGAACTAATTTTTGGAGTTGAGTTAAATTCATTCAATTCTAAAAACTTCAATTTTAAGATAAATGGATTTTTTTTTTACTTTAAAATGTTCCGTTTGTTTTTTTGTTGTTGGAGTGGTAGGGACCTTTTTGGGGGTGGAGGGGGGGGGGGGTTATGTTACGCTCCAATAGAATGAATTCGGCAATGGCACAATACACCCCACGGCCGATTGAGGGTAAGCCTGAGAAAGATTTGGATTTTCTTCAGTTTTCTTAAGAATATAACCGTTATTATGTTATTCTTGTAAAAAATTCAGATTTTTTATATAATAATTAACCATTTTCTATGTACGGGTCCATCGACTTTCACAAAAGCCATTTGTGTTTTTTTTTTCTTTATAATATAATATAATTTTGTGTTTGGATTAATTTATTTTAATTTAAAATAAATTATATTTAAATTTTAAAAAAATAATCTCAAAAAACATTTCTTAAAAATAAGCAACAGCTGCAGTGAAAATTTACAGTTAGAACAGAATGCATTGATTGTGGCTAATCAATGGAAAGGAGATATCACAAGAATAAAAAGAAGGGACTGAGATATAACAAGATAATATAATTGAGTTTGATCCGGGATGGGATTGATATGAGACAAATCATAGATGGGCACTTATTAATCACGACTTGGATTTATTCAAGTCTCAAAAGAGTGGCTAACTTTCACCAGTCACGATTCCTTCATGAGAAAACAACCCTCTTCTCAATCATCATCTTCTGCATCTTATTCAATGACCATTCAGCGCCGTGACCCATAAGCTTTTCGTTACAAGATTATGGCCTTTGATAACGCGCAACACACCACAGATTGGCTGTTTTCTTTTGAACTCTGGTTTTTAAGGGGAGCTACATTATTGAATTCACATGCAAAAAGTAGGGGAGTATTTTTATACTTAACGCCACTCATATTTGGTTAATTTTTATTTATTTTCTCTAAAACATCAATTTTTTCATAATCAAAATAATAAACTGACATTAATTTCTTTTTGTCAATCATATATAATTTCATCTATATCATTATTAATTTAATTGATAATTAATTTAAGTATTTTTAAATCATTGATATTAATCTCATTTTTAATTTTTCATCTGGCCGTTAAATATAATAAGTGTTAGTATTTTCAAGAAAATTATTTAATATATTTATTTAGATCTAAATATCAAAATAATTCTGAAATTTGTTTAATATAATAATTATTTGAATAATATAGTAATGAGTATTTTTAAAAAAATTGAGTAAAAGTAATTAACAACGACGGATAACTAATAAATCTTGATATCTAACACACGTGTCCAGTGTTATATATATAATTATTTGAATAATATAGTAATGAGTATTTTAAAAAAAATTGAGTAAAAGTAATTAACAACGACGGATAACTAATAAATCTTGATATCTAACACACGTGTCCAGTGTTATATATATATATATATATATATATATATATATATATATATATATACCAAGACTTGCAGCATCGACCCCTTAATTTTTACTGTCACTTTTTTCATCATCTATGTTACTAAAAATGTAATGCAATTTGATGCATTGAATTAATTATATATTTAAGTAATGTGAATTAACATTACTAGTAGATTAATGGACTGGCATGTAGTTTCTTTTTTTTTTTTTTAATGAGAAACTGGCATTTAGTTTTAAATTTTTTTTTGTAATAATAGTTAATTTATTTTGGAATGTATAACGTATAATTATGTAATATTCTTCCCATCCATTTTAATTCTTACTTTAACAATATGCACGGGGATTAAAAAACTTAAAATCAAGATTCGTTTATGAAATTTGTTTACGAAAATTCCTTTATTCAATTTTCAACATCTAATTATATTACTATATTAGTGTCACACAACGTTTTTTCAATTAACCATAACATGTGAAATGGTAAAATTAAAAAGTTAATAATTAATTTTTCACTGATATACTAGAAACATAGATATTATGGACTAATAATTTTTTTTCAAAGTGACAAATAAAATAGACAGACATTACGATCTTTATACTCTGTCAATTTTAGCGATAGTGCATGGTATTTTTTTTTTTTTAACTTTTTGAACTCCATATGATGTGAGTAGGCAACTAATTTAATGTATTATATTAATTATTTTTCTTAAGATAGAAATTTTGATCAAAAAATATTATAGTAAAAATTAATGGACCGATATCAATAAATCCTAGTAATATATAATTTTTTCTAAATTATATAAACTCTAGACAGTAATATATTACTTATGTATGTTATATATTATGATTTATCATTTTGCTTTTATTGTTAGTCATTTTTAATTACTCTCTTTTGTAAGATACTAATTACTATATTATTTTTAACATTATTGTTTTAAGAACAATTTAAATAAAATAATTTAATATACTTATACATAAATAATTATGAAGCAACTAGAAGTGATATAGTGGTACGTAGTTTAAATAGTTCGTATGAGATTCTAGATTCAAACCCCATTGTCACTTATGTATCCAAAAAAATTACATAAATAATTATCTTAAACAAATTAATTCAAAATAATTGTAATATTATTACATAAAAATTATTGAGATTAATGTTAAATATTTGGAGAAAATTAAATAGCAGCAACAAATTTAAATAAGATTATGATTAATAATGAAAAATTAATGTTAAAACTATCATCTTTATTAATAAAAAAATAGAATAAAAAAAGTTAATTAAATATGAGTGATAATAGAGATATAAAAACAAAAATAGAACCATTAATATATTGATCCGATTGGAAAGAGCTTACGTCTCTTTAAGCGTGGGATCGTGAAATCGATCCTAGGATTTATATATATGGAAGGAATCTCTGCTTAGACGTCTGACTATATTTTAGGAGATTAATCTCTCATATGTTGGATGAGGGCATTATAAGAAATCAAAAATAAAAACAAAAATAGATATTAGTAAAATAATTTTAGGAAAAAAAAATACGTGAGACTTTCCCGGCCTCACGGCTTTTAGCATTTGATCCTTACGGTTTTACTGTCGAATTAGTATTTTACTCCTCGGTCCCTTTGGTCCTGAATGAAATGAATGGGTGATATCCGTAACTTTGTTTAGAGTGGAATTAGTCAAGATATTGGTTTTGTTCCGTCATGAAATAGCTGTTCGGTTGGGTACCACATAGGGCTGAGTTTGTGGGTTGAGCCCGCTTGAACATATTTTGAAACAGAGGAGTTATGTGATGACTAAACAAAAAAGTCAGGACCCCCACCAAAAAGTCAGCACCAAAAAAAAATGAATTAACTGGACCAAAAATTAATAATTAAAGACCAAAAACGAAACAAAAAGGGGACTCACGACAAAAAATATACAAACAAGATTTTCGTGACCCAAAAAAAAAAGATAGGGAATGCATGTTTTTGTTTTTTCAGCTACGCCAACGACTAGACAAACGAAGTTAAATTTACAATGCTATGCACCTTCTCTCCTGTCTATGTGATGCAAGTGTGGATGCAAGGTTTTAAGGGAAGGGGGACTTTGTTGCTTTGAGGAGATAAAGGAAGCCACTATTCATGATGTTGTGTAAAGGAACAGATTGTACCTGTTAACATTTTTATCTGAATGCTTTGTTTGAATGAAAAAAAAATTACTTTGTAAATTGGGCGTGTTGAAAATTTGAGTTTATAAGAGATATTATTAAGATTAGTTATTGTAATTATTGATAAAAATTAGGGTTCTTCTATGGAACCCTTGTATAACATTGGGTTTCATAACCTTTTGCATACATGGACCAATAAAAAATATCTATACAAATTTATAATAATAACATATTAATTGTATTTATGTTAGTATTGAATTCTACAAAACAGTAGTTGAAGAAATAACTTATAAAAAAAAAATGAATCTTATTTTTTTATGAAAATATTACCATAGATTTGAGGTTGCCAATAGCGGAATCAAATGGGCCAAGCTTAACATGTCGGTTCAAATAATCCAACAAAATGGGTGGCTCAAACCAATAAATTTTAAGTAAAAGTAATTTTAGCCTCACTTAACCTAATCTATTTTAACTTGCCCCATTGCAAGTTAATTCACAATGGACTAGAATGATCCATAGAGCTATTAAATAGCCTAGCCCAACTTGTTTAGACCTAACCCATTCAAGCCTAGCTCATTTAGGCTAATGAGTTAAATGGCTCGAGCAAACCTGTAACAAAAGTTAATGAGCTAATATAATGTCAGCCCAACACATTTAAGGCTAGCTCGTAAATAGGCTAGCGTCGACCATTTAAGCCTAGCCCATATAAATTCGCAAGTTAAATGGACTAGGCCAACCTATAACAAGTGTTAATAAATTAACATAATATCAATTTGACCCATTTAAGGATAGGATGCGAGTTAAATAGGTCAGGCCAGCCTATAGTAAGTTATAACGAGTCATCATATAGCCTAACCTATTTAAGACTAGCTTGTGTGCTTAAACAAGCTAGCCTAAGTTTGATTATGTAAAGTGTTGAACCTTGACACTCAAGACATTGACTTTGGATTTTGATATTTAGTTTGTTTTCAATTATTATAATTCAATATGTAATGTATTGAAAAATTAAAGCTTAGACATAAGTTTGATTATATTTGGAGTGTAATAGTGTTTAAAAATTTTGATTTGAAAAAATGAAAAAAAAATGGACCATTTAAACCTACGAGCTAGCCTTAAATGAGGTCGATGACATTATGCTACCATGTTAATACTTGTTACAGGTTGGCTTGACCTATTTAACTCGTAAATTAAAAATGGGGTAGGCCTAAACAGCCCAGGCTAGCTTGTTTAAGGTCGTGGGTTAAGATTAAATGAGTTGAGTTGACATTATACTGGCTTGTTAACATTTGTGATAAGTTAGTCAGACCCATTTTACTCACTAGCCTAAATAGGATGGGCCTAAATGGGCTAGGTTGGCCTATATAATAGCCCTATCGGTCAATCTAACCCATTGTAGGTCAACCTCCAATAGGGCGGGTCAAAAATGAATAATGTTAAGTGAGGTTAAAATTACTTTTTCTTCAAATTTATTAGTTTGGCCAACCCATTTTGTCGAATTATTCAAGTCGCTATGTCAGACTCGACCTAATTTGATATTGTTATTGGTAACCCTAATCTCCTATGATAATTTTATAGAGTAAAAATTAAGAATATTTTTTATAAATTTTATTTCTTCAAGTACTATTTTTGCAAAATTAAATATTATCATAAACACAATTTACATATCATCATTATAAATCTACATGCATGTTTTTATTGGGCCATATATGCAAGGGTCTTGGAAACCAAAGAAGGGCAAGGGTTCAATAGAATTTCCCTAAAAATTACCGTGTTGATATGAACATTGTTGGATGTAGTTGGTAGAACTAAAATTAAATTAAATTGGTTGCGATTAAGGGTAGAAATGGGTTATGTTATCTAATATTTCGATTTTAATTAGGCCTTAGTAACATGGACATGAGACTTGGTGATGGATAGGAACGACTTTGACCAAATAAAATTGTATTTAATTAGTTTCTTTGTTTCTTATTTTCTATTCTATCATTGTCCTACATTGAATGGCGGAGGACTTGGAATACAAATATTTAGTTATTAAATGACTCCCACTATTTTTAGTCCTACATCACTTGTATCATAGATATGAGGAGAGAAACTCCCTCATAGATAAGGAGCTTTGGTTTATACTTTGAAATATAAATATTTTAGAGAGTTGTTCTCTTTGAATGCAAGTGAGCATTGCGTGAAGGTGTTGCTATGTACGAACTTTTGTTTAGCTCAAAAGTTTATGCTCGAAAGTGATGCTTGGGCAAGAGACTCAAGGTTCTCACCACTCAATCCTTTCATTAGCTCAAAGGTAATCTCTAATCCAAACTTCTTTCTATATCAATAGTTTTCTATTGTATTCTTTAAAGATTATTCTATAGGAAGGGTTTAGGAATCCTAAGGCTTAGTAATTTAGAAATTGATGACACATTGGGAAATTTTGGTTTAATTCTTAAATTTTAATAGTTTCTAAAAGTTATATATGTCAGCTTCTTGTTAGGAACATCTTCTAAGTTCCGTAGGCTCCAAGGAATTGGAACATTATCTCTTTAGCCAAGCACTATGAGTAGATTGTGGTTTGTATTTAGTTTGCTCATTAATATTTATTTTGTGTATATGAAATTGTTACTAGACTCTATGATATTACTAAATTTGATATTGAGATGAAAGCTGTGTTTTACAAATTAATGACATGAAATATTTTAGAACTGGCGCGTGGGACCAAATTGTTTATTATCATTATTATTATTGTTTTATTTATTTATTTATTTTATGAGCATGTGAGCAAAGAGTTTATGAAATTATGAATTATGATCTATGAACTTTGGCTATGGTTGAGAATAAAAATATAAAAGTTGATATTTCTGAGTTTGAAAGATATTTTATGTAGGAGGAATTCCTTAACATGAACTATTAACTAACAATAATAGACGTTAACCCTGGTGCACGTTGAATAGAACCTTAGCTAGTAAGGGTGGTGCTAGCCCAACGTATCGGCCAACACCTGAACTATTTTGCTCATGGATGTTATGCCAAATTAATTACTTGCAAAATTTATACCAACTTTATTTGCTCACACAGGGAAAGTGCTACCCTTAAAGGTGGAGTGACCTAGTGTGATGTTAGATTCCATTCTATAATTGATGACCACCCTAAGTTATTGTATATGTCACATTTTCAGATTTCTATGCTTATGTATGTAATAATTATATACTCATGTATGCTATACTATATTATGTTTAATGCATTGGGTTTTCTGAAAGCATCCCATGTGTGTTATGGGCATGTTGTCTACCATTGAGTTGTATGACTAACTCCTCGTTGTCCCTCATCTTGTCAACTACAAGTGTTAATGCAAGTCTCGCTCTCCCAGCTTCATAGGACTCAACTTTCCATTTCTTAGTGAGCCCTTTATTGTGAAGTGAGACCTAGAGTTTTTGTTCATTTTTATTTAGGTTAGAATCGCTCCAATACACTAAAAGCAGGGTCCTTATTTTATGTAATAAACTATGTATTATGTTTTGCATACTAAGTTTTTGTTTTCTAAAGTTTTAAGGATTTGAGCATGCTTATGTACCAATACTTGAGATTTATGATTTGAGATTTTATGGAATTTATGCTAAGCTTGAACAGAAAATTTATATATATTTTTCTTATTTTACTTATAAGGTTTTATGTTACAAAGTAATTACATGTTTATCTCAGAAAATCTCTAAGTACGTTTGCTAAGGAATCAATGTCCCCTATGTGTCAGTCATGGCTTAGGTGAGGTATGACAAAGTTGGTATCAGAATCAGGTTTTCTTGTGGTATAGCAAGTGTTCTTAAGTAGGATCATGGTCATGCAAATGGAAACCGACCTATTTTCACAAGGTGTGATGTTGCTAGAGCCCTATAGGGAATATCATTCATGTTTAAGTGTCTATAACTATTAGATATATCTATCTATGACTTGTAAATATTCCTATCATAATTTAGTTTACTCTTTCTAATAGCTTAAGATGCCACCTAGAACTCATGTTCTTGTTAGGAAGGTCAAAGCTAATGCTGAGCTTGATAGGTTTCCTTCCCTTCCAGTGACAGGGTGAGGTCGAGGTGGGCATGGGATTCGTGGACCTATGACTCAGGGTAAAAGAATAATAAAGGGCAGCAGAGAAGCTAAGCAAGATGACAATGTGATAGATATGGTAGTTGAATTAAGAGGACTTCACTAGGCCATTGTAGGTTTGACTGAGATCTTAGCCGGTCAAGGTAGGGGTGGACCACTACCCAACAGGGGGGCAGTTCTACTTGCTCCCAAGCAACCTCATCCTCAGGCTAAGGTGGAGGTGTCCTTAGAGTCTTTTCTAAAATTAAAGCTATCGTCATTCTTAAGGAATCTTTTGGTAGAAGATGCTAGCTATTTATGGATAGGACTAGCAAGGTTATCAAGGATCTTGGGTGTTCTTCCACAATGGCAGTTGAGTTAGTTACATATCAATTGGATGATTTGGCAGAAAAACAGTTTGATACCCTCTATCTTGGAAGATTAGCAGACTTACCTCCAATTACCTAGGAGGATTTCTTTAATATTTTCATCGAGAGATTCTTTCCTACCAGCAAAAAGGCAATCTTGCTAAGAAATTTGAGAAGTTGATACAAACACAGGGCATGACGGTTATGGAGTATGACAAACAGTTCACCCAACTCTTATGCTCTGCCCCACTTCTGGTACCTATTGAGACCATGCGGATTGTGAGGTTTATTCAAGGGTTAGTTAAGCATATATTCATCACCTTATTACCATAGATTGAGAAGATGACTAATGCTGAAGCTATGGATGTGGCTAGTCACATTGAGACTAGGAGAATGGAGCATAAGGCCTCCAAAAAGACAGGCAAGAAGCTGAAGGTGCAAGATTCCTTCTTTGAAGATTCTCGTTCAAGTAGAGTGCAAGGATAGCAGAGTAAGTAGTGTACACCATTAGGGGGGGCGTCACTTTAAGTCCCTCTTTGATGAATGTCTGAGTCTTGCAAACCCATGCTAAGTCTTATTTGGGTATGCAAATTTCTAGGCACTCTAATTACTCCAAACAGCTATGTTAGACTTGTGGGAAGCCACACTCTATGGTGTGCCTCCAAAACGGATCTGGAGGATGTTATAGTTTTGGTTAGACAAGTCACATTAAGAGGGGTTGTCCATAGTTATAGAGATATGTAGGTTAGGGCTCAGTGCATCCAGACACACCGACATCATCATTTTTAACTTGTCTCCAGATGTTTCTTTGGGTCCTTCTAGTAAGGGTTCATGGTAAGTTAGGAAAGGACAACTACATCTTTTTATGCTCTGATATGTTAGGATACTTGGGAGAATGAAACACCTATCCCTACTGCTAGAACCTTTGCCACCAAAACCTCTACCAGAAGGACTCGAAGAAACACCTAGAGATAAAGCTGAAAAAGATATGCGGGTGTGTCTGGACACATTAAGCCGTGACCTAGACCTCTTACAATTATGGACAATTCTTCTTAATGTGACCTATCTGACAACAACCATGACATGCTCCATATCCTTTCTAGCATGCCTAGAGTGTGGCTTCCCACAAGTTTGACATGGCTGTCTAGAGTAACCAGAATGCCTAGAAATCTGCATGCTTGAATAAGAGCTAAAATGGGAGTGCGAGGCTGAGACACTCATTAGAGAGAGCCTAGAAAATGCGGCCCCACCTAATTGTGCATGTAGCTAACTCTGTTGTTCTTGCATTCTATCTAAACCAAAACCTTTAGAGAATGAGCCTTTCACCTTTGGCTTCTTGCCTATTTCCTTGGAGGCACTATGCTCCATTCTACCAATTTCAATGTGACTAGCCAAATCCACAACTTTAGCATAAGTTATCTTCCTAATTTGTGGTCATAAGGTGGTGACCATAGGCTCGACTAGCCCTTGAACAAAGTTCTCAGTCCACATAGCCTAGGTAGGCACCATATGTGGGGCATAATGAGATAGCCAGGTGAATTATGCATTGTACTTCGTCACCGTCATGCCTTGTGTTTGTGTTAGCTTCTCAAATTCCTTAGCAAGACTTGCCCTCTTGCTGGTAAGAAAGAATCTTCCTATAAAAAAATCAAAGAACTCTTACTAGGTGAATGGAGGTAAGCTCGCTGATCTTTCAAGATAGAGGATATCAAATCACTACTTTGCCTGATCATCCGGTTGATATGTAGCTAACTCAACTACCATTGTGGAAGAACACCCAAGAGCCCTGATAACTTTGCTAGTCCTGTCCAAAAATAACTGGGCCCCTCCATTAGAAGATTCCCCAAGAGAGACGGTGGCTTCAACTTCACAAACAACTCCAAGGATACCTCCACCCTGGCCTAAGGATGAGGTTTCTTAGGAACAAGTGGAATTGGCCTTGTGTAGGATGGAGCTCCACCCTACCCTAACTTGCTAAGATCTCGATCAAACCTGCAATGGCCTGGTGAACTACCCTCAATTGAGTTACCATATCTATCACATCATCATTTTGATTGGCTTCTCTATTGCCCCTTGCTATTCTTCTACCCTAAGTCATAGGCCTGCCTCAGCCTTGCCCTCTCACTAGAGGGGAAGGAAACCTATTGAACTCAGCATCGGGAACTTCTTGGAGTTTGACCTTCCTAACAAGAGCACGAGTTCTAGGTGGCATTTTCACTTATCAGAAGGAACAAAGTGGATTATGATAAGAACATTTACAAGTCACAGACAGACATAATTGACAGTTTCAGACACTCAAACATGAATGGCATTGCCTACAAGCCTCTGGTAACATCACATCTTATGAAAATAGGTCGGCTTCCATTAGCACAATCGTGATCCTACCCAAAGACACTTGCTCCATATACCACAGGAAACTTGGCTTTGATGCCAATTTTGTCACAACCGACTTAGGCTGTCACTAGCGCATAGGGGATATTGATTCCTTTGCAAGCCCACTTAGAAATTCTCTGAGATAAATATGTAATTACTTTATAAACATAAAACCTTATAAGTAAAATAAGAAAAATATATATAAATTGTATATTCAACCTTAGTGCAAATTCCATAAAATCTCAAATGATAGATCTCAAGTGCTGGTAAATAAACGTGCTCAAATCCTTAAAACTTTAGAAAAGATAAACTTAGTAAGCAAAACATAATCGATAGTTAACGTAAAATAAGGACCTTGCCTATAGTGTACTTGAGCTATGCTAACATAAATAAAAATGAACTCAAACTCTGGCCTTGACTCCAAAGTGAAGGGCTCACCAAGAAATGGAAACTTGAGTCTTACAAAGTTGTGGGAGCGAGACTTACGTCGACACTTGTATCTAAAAAGAGGAGTGACAACAAAGAGTAAGTGATAGAACTTAATGGTAGACAATATGCCCATAGCACACATGGGATATTTTTAGAAAACCCAATGCATTAAGCATAATATAATATAGCATTCATGGCTACCTAAGCATATAATTATTACATTTATAAGCATAGAAATCTAAAAATGTGACATGACCAGTAACTTAGGGAGGTCATCAATTATAGAATGGAATCTAGCATCACGCTGGGTGGCTCCACCTTTAAGAGTAGCCCTTTCCCCATGTGAGCAAAAAAAGGCTAGCATCACTTCCTTGAGCAATTAATCTGGCATCACATCCATGAGCAAAATAGTCCAGGTGTTGGTTGACACACTGGATTAGCACCACCCCTGCTAGCTAAGTTTCTATTCAAGGTATACCAAGGCTAATGTCTATTGTCGTAGCTAACAGTTATAGATAAGGACTTCCTTCTACATAAAATATCTTTCAAACTCAGACATATCAATTTTTATATTTTTATTCTCAACCATAGCCAAAGTTCACAAATCATAATTCGTAATTTCATAAACTCTTTGGTCACATGCTCATAAAATAAATGACTTGATAAATAAATAAATAAAACAGCAAGAATAATAAACAATTTGGTCCCATGTGTCGATTCCAAAATATTTCTTGTCATTCGTAAAACACAGCTTTCCTTTCAAGATCAAATTCAATAATTTCATGGAGTCTAGTAACAATTTCATATGCATACAATAAATATTAAAACACACAATATACTCATAGTGATTATTTAAAGAGATGACGTTCCTAATAAGAAGCTGACATGACAACATGAATTTTAAAAATATTGGAATTTGAAAATTAATCCAAATTTAGCCAATGTGTCATCAATTTCTATATTATTATGCCTTAGAATGCGTGAACTCTTCCCATGAAATAACCTTTAAAGAAAAACAATAGAAAACCATTGATGGCACAGAAAGAAGTTTGGATTATAAATTACCCTTGAAGCCAATGAAAGGATTAGGTGGTGAGAACCTTGAGTCACTTGCTCAAGTGTCACTTCGAGCATAAAATTTTGAACTAAACAAAGGCAAGGCCTTCACGCAATGCTAACTTGCACTCAAAGAGAACAACTCTCTAAAATATTTGTTACTTTAATGAATTCCTAAGTACAAATCAAAGCTTCTTATTTATATGGGAGGTGCTCTCCTCGCACACATTATACAAGCAATATGGAACTAAAAATAGTGGGAGTCATTTTCTAACTAAACATTTGGCTTCCAAGTCCTCCACCATTTGATGTGGGACAAGATGGAATAGAGAGTAAGAAACAAGGAAACCAATTAAATACAATCTTATTTGGTCAAACTCATTTCTCCCTATCACCAAGCCTAATGTCCATGTTACTAAGGCCTATTTAAAGTCGGAATATTACATATTAGAACAAACTTTGTCTTAGATAAATCTAATATGCTTATCAAATATATACCTAAATTTGGTCTGTTTACTTGATATAGGCCTCATTTTAAGGTTTAACATAATTATTTTTAAAAACTAACATAAATTAAAGTTTATTTTGAAACTTCCTACTAACTATTGTGGTATAACCTCTTATTAAGTTGTCAACTAAGTGATGATTAATAAGGTTAATAGCTAAAACATAAGGAAAAGTGAACAAATAAGCAAAGCATATAGCATATACTTTATAAAATTAAGGTCATTTGATTACAGTACAACTCTTGGGACTAATACTTATTTACTATAAAATTAGATTCATGTGAAACACTCTCCTAGCTCTTCTTTGTTTAGTGCTAAGTCCCTATTTTACATCGTTTTTTGTCACATGTATCTCCATGGAGTGGACTTAGATGTCTCTAATGATCTTCCACTGTATATCTTCAATTGAACCACCATTACATCATACCAGACTGCCTTTTCCTAGTCTGTAAAAGAAAAGATAATTTAAAAGAGTAAGAACATGGGTTCTTAGCAGAAAATCGAGTAGGAAGCATAGAAGAAGACCTTTTTTATGAATATCAGGAAGGTTCAATGAGAAAGCTCAAAAATATTCCAAGGATCATCTTTAAGAAGAATATATGCTCAAAACTTCAACGGGAAGATAATCCTTTCTTGGTTCCTTAGAACCCTTTTCTCATCTTTCTTATTTCCTAAAATTCGCTTTTAAGCTAGAATTCCTCCACTAGCCAGTCTGGAGCTATGTCTATTTTTAAATCTTTTGTTCATTCATTCTAGTGACCGTCCCCTTTTGTCTTGAGTCTAAAACACTTGATACATATATAAAACATTTAAATTTACAAGTAAATAAAGAAAACTTACTTTGAACATATAATGTCAACTAAACAATAGTAACTTGGAGGGTGCTGATCCACAAATATAGAAAATAATGAGGAAGCAAGTAAAGAAGACTCATTTTTGAGCATATAGTACTTCTCATGTAAAGGAAAATAAGCCAAGAATGATAGACAATTTACATAATGAATAAGACAATAGATGAAGGGGCGACGAGACAAAAGGAAGCTACTAATTAAGGAATAACGAGAACTAACTTCATTATTTAAGGAAAACAACTTTCAAGCAAATAAAGAGCAATAACTAAGAAATCAATCCCAAATTAAAATGATAAAGGAACTTGAATATTTAACTAGAACATTAAAAGGCAAAGGTTCAATCATCATGTCTTCAAGGCTTGATAACAAGATGCATAGAAAAACATAAAGAGCCACATTTGTGAATATCACACTAAACATTATTAGAATACTAATGATGTTGAGAGCAAGGAACTTGGAAAGGATAAGGAAGAATTGAAGAGAAGAAACATAAAAAAATTTGGACAGCACATGGTTTCCTAAAGATTGCAAAACTAACTCTCATTCTCTACTTTAAACTCTTTATAGAGGTGAAGTTGGTGTAAACACAATGAGCTCTTATTCTTGGTCCTTCTTTGTTCCTTGTTTCCACACGCTTTACACTTGACTCTTGCTTCTTCAAGCTCTCTTGCTTCTTCTTTCTTCCTCTCTACTGTGAATTCCTCACAAGTTTTTAAAACACATCTTCACTCTCAATAACAATCCCTCACTTAATTTGTCAGTGCTTCAGCATCACTTACTACCTTCTAAGTATACATTCAAGCAGGCGCTACTGTGATACTCCTCAGTGAAGCAAATTTGCTTGACAATCTTTAATATATATAGAGACACAAATGAGGTGCTAACAAACCAATCACGGCCAATCTTGTTAACACTTCACCATTGCATGTTTTTAAGGAAGACATATTGTCTTCCACGTTTCGACATTTTAAAAAGCTTTGGTAAGTCATGCACGTGACTTTGTGAAAAAATCTTTGCATAGTCATGAAACACTTAAATGGATTATATTCTATTTAGTAATAAAGTGATATTTCACATAAAAGTGTGAATCCTATCATAATCAATGCTAAAATATCAATTTATCATTAGATGGAATACAATCCACTTAAGTGCTTCGTAATCATGCAAAAATTTCTCCACTTTATGACAAGTGGCATGATTTGCCTTTTCACATAAGCACATAGCAAGATGGCATGGGTGCTGATTTGTTTTATTATTATTATTTTAAATCTTTTTCAACCAATTAAGATTGAAATCATTACAATTGTTGGGTGCTGATTGCAACGCTAATTCTATATTTCTATTTAATACTTATGTTATCATTAATATTATTAATGGTATTATCTCATAATAGAAGTTTTAACAATATATGTAACTTCCAATAGTTATTGTATTACTTATATCAAACATACGCAGTACTATTATAATATTGTTACGTTAAATATACATAATATCATTATAATAATAATGCTATTATATTAACGTACGCAACTTTAATAAAAACTCTAATAATATTATCTATATTAACAAAATTTATATATTAGGATTACTTTTTAGTGTCTAAAACTAATTCATTAATTGTCTATTATCTACTAGTATAGAAATCGACTTAAATAAATTAATTAAAATATTTGAATTGTCTAAATAACACAAAACTACTCCATACAAACTATTCGATTAAAAAAAAAAAGAGATGCTACATATTTGGTAACAAGATCTTTGAATATAATGAGCCAATAAGCCGACCATATGCTAATGAATGTATACTTTAAATAAACTAATAACTTAAGTTTTTATTTTTAAATGAAATAAATAATATATTACATATAAATTTATGAATAATAATAAGATATTATATATTATTTAGCTGTGTAAATTGGCCTATTAGACTTACAAGGTTTTAAAAAAGAAACTTAAAGCTTATTTTTTTTAGCTAAACAAACATTTAAAAAAGTCTTAACCTAATTTTTTTTTTTTTAAATGGACTAACCCAGGACGGACGTAATACAAACTACGTCAAAGTTTCTCACGGGACTGTCATGCCTCTTTTTTTTACCCTTAATTAGTCGTTGTGTTCTTGTATTTGCTTCTTTGCTTCTTCTTTTTTTGTGATTTTTTTTTGCTAACAACTAGCAACACACTTTGTAGCAAAGATGCATGGTGTGCTTGAATATATATATATATATATACTTGGAGAATCATAATTATCATCTTTGAGGTTTATCCAAACTACACATATCCCTTAATTTATAGAAATTACATTTGACACCCTTATATTTTAATGGATTATGACACTAAGTACCTTTATAGATAACATGTTATCTTGACAAAGATAACCCTTGGCATGTTCATGGCACATGATAAGTGATGATAATTTTGTAATATTTGATTATTTCTAGACATTTAAAATTATTAAACTATTCCTTATTACATAAAATGAAAATCAAACTCTCATCTGAGCTGCACAATGAACCAGGACCATTGTAGCTTGCCCCTTAACGGTCTTGTGCGTTGTGCCTCCACTGTAGATTAGCACCGCTACCAAGTAGGATGAAGCCACCCTGTACCTTCCTCTATAGCCAGCAATCATCGCATGTGCTTCGCCGCGTACACCACCGAAAGCACCTAGCAGTAGAACCTACCGGGACCTAGCATCTCCATCACTCAACTCATATCAGCTGCAAGCCGGCACAAGATCTGCTACACATGACCAACTAGCAACCACACTTTAATCTCCATGAAAACTGATTGACGGTAAATTATTGTAGAAAATGATACTCATCGACGGCAATCTGACATTGACGAGTTGAGTGTGGTTTTGGGTTGTGATTTGATTTCAGGGGATTTGGATTCTAATTTTCACGTTTCATTGTCTTTTTGTTTGCTTTACTGTGGTGCTACAATGACTGAAAATTCATGGTTAAAGAGGATGATAGTCTAAAGTGATGGATTGAATGCTTACCACGAAACTAAAAGCTATAACTATTTGACTCCAACCCAACTTGGACCTTGCTCCATAGTCGGTGCCTTCCAAGAACCGAGCCTCCAACCCAATTTGAATCCGACCCCATCTAGATCTTGTCAAGACAAAATATTGGCCTACAACCAACATCCCCCTTCTCTAGCACGTGCAGTCAATATTTTGTGCCTACTTAGGAATTAAATCCAATACCTTAGTTTCGATACCATTTGATGGAATGAATGCTTATCGCTAGATCAACAGTTATAATTACTAGTTAGGGTGCAATTTTTATTACTTAAGCTCATTCGACCATTATTAAGCTCCATGGTCTGATTTCATTTCAACCCAACCTGGGCCTTGCTAAGACAGGGTGCCAACCCATGGCCAACATAAAGCTTATGGATGGATTTTATGTCTTTTGGTGAAGAGTATTTATGAGACAATGATTAATTTGTAGTTTAATTTGACTGATGAATGATTGTATGATAGATATTTCAATATTTACTCTTCTCTCTTTTCATTCAAAGTCAAGATGAATGAAATCTAGAAGGGATATGTTTGAATAGTAGTCGAGGTTCAGAGAGATATGAAAACTAAAGGGTAAAATGCACAAATTACATACATATAAAACGATGTTCAAATCCATCACTATGAGAAAAGGTTAGATAAGTGTGGCAAATAGTGGGTATTATATGTGTAATTTTGCTAATCTTTAAAGGAGGTTAGTATAATTATCCTTTTTTGTTTTTAAATGTGGATCCATTAACTATTTAAATTAGGCTAATTAGGATTGATTAGACTGGTTAACTAGCTTTCGACCTAATTCACCTCTCTTTGACCAAATTTGTATATTGTTAATTTTTGACAAAATCGAACTGAATTAGGAACTAGTTCTCAATTTAATTTGTCAGATCTAGTGATATGATCTAATTTTCAAAGCCATGATTTTATGAAAAAGAATGAAGATATCATTTTTTATGTTGTTATATGTGGTGGAGAACAATTGTAAATGTTTCTTTTTTTTTTTTTGGTTTTTTTGGACGAGTGTAGATCAATTGCTAATGTTGATACTTTTGTTTGAGCATAACAGTATTTTATTGTGCTAGATCAAAAGAAAAAATGTATTATTTTGTGACAGAATAATGTGCTATACAGTCAGAAAAAAGTTATTGTTTTTAGAAATTAAGAATAATTGTTAGATAAAATAAAATGGTATGATTTACTTACCAATTCAAGGGTTAATATGTATATCATATTATTTTGACAAATAAATTTAGACAAAAATTTTGATTTTCTAACATATTTTTTTTTTAAATTAAGTCTATTGGAATGGGTATGTATCGTTTGTTAGAAACGTTTTTGAAATTAGTGAATTTTTTTCATAAAATCATTAGCATAGACAATGAAAAAAAACCATATTAAAGCTTTTTTGTTCCTGCATTAAAATATTTGCTTAATTTTGGACTTTTTTTCCAATAACAAGCAAGATGTTTTTAGTCATCCAACAACAATAATGGGATTTTTTTTTCTTTTAAAAAATATTATTTGTTCATAATATTTGTGAGAACTATGCTAACATGCATCTATTCATTATTAAATAAAATATATGACCCAAAGAAAATAAAGTCCACGACATATTTACTGATAGATAAAAGTGATACAATATCTCATAAATATTATGTACAAATCATTACTCTTTTTTCTTTTTTTTTTTTTTAACTCAGTTAGAACAACAAGTTGGTTGGAGAGTACATCAGTCTGACACGTCTATCTAGGTGCTTAGAAAAAAAAAATTGAAAGTCAGAATTTTTATTCAAATTTATTTATTGGAATGATTTAACATATAAGTTGAATTTTTAGTGAATAATAAATTATATTATTTTATTTTATCTAATAATTAGCTTTATTTTTCGTCAAAATTTTCAATAATTTTTTTAACAATATATTATTCTGACTAAAAATGAAAAGGACATTCCTTATTTTATTTGGTCAGGTAAAAGGACATTCCTATCCAGGCCAAGATGCATCAGCGGGCCTTGGACAAATCGGTGGTGAACTCCTCCCTGCTGTCATGCCCAAGATGTATCAATGGGCCTATGACTAATAAACAAACTCCTCTCTGCTATCATGTACCCCAATTCCTCATGACTGGATGGCCAAGGATTCGATATATAAACAAATGTACCGTAATCAAAGGATAATTAGAAAATTATATCCATAAATATGAAGACTATTTGAGTTTTAAGCATGGTCTTGAATGGAATATAGTTTATAATAGGGAAGCAATGATGAGAAAGTTACATATTATGATGTCTGTTTTTTTTTATTGAAACTTATGTGAGAAGAGAAAGAATAGCAAAAATCACAAAATTATAATTTTACACCCATAAGCTAACTGTGTCAAAATAAAATTTGTAACATAGTTAACAATACTATAAGCTTTTAAGTGTAAGATTCATTGATAAAAATAATTTTTTATTATCTTTTATTCCTATTGTACCATGTTACAACTAAGGAAAAAACTAAATAATTAGAACTTTTATCCGAATTTATTTATTAAAATAATATGATATGTATATTGATCCTTAAATAAGTAAATAGATCATATCACTATATTTTATCTAGCAATCACTTTTATTTTCTATAAAAATTTGACAACTCATTCTTACTCTACGACTAATAGACAAACAACCAACGTTAAAGGCAAAAAAAAAAAAAAAAAACTGCTTTTTATTATCAATTGGGTCAACGAGAGTAGTCGCCTTAATTAACGGGGTTAAATAAAATCTGGCAAACACTTTTTAAGTCGATTTTGATTATTATGTCTTATTGATGAATTATCAAATTAGCTTTTATTCAGACTTGTGGAATGGTCTCAAGTTAAAGGCGACGTCTCTTTATGCTAAAAGCTAATCTACCCCAAAAATAAAATTGCCAATTGGACCGGGAGGAAGTTTCAAGATAAGCCAATTATATACTTTAAGGAAAGAGTTTTTATTTTATTTCATACTAAATATAAAAAAAGTTATATTATTTAAAAATCATTTTTGTTGACACCATGTAAAATTGCAAACAATTGGTGAATTATGTACTAATGATTTTAGTTGCATTTCTGGTAAATTTACTTATGAAAACATATAGAGAATCTTGTGTTGATAATTGTGAATTCCAAAGAGAAATATAACTATCATTAATGAATCCCAGTAGAAAGATTTTTTTTTTCTCAATTATCTAACACATTTACTAGAAATATAGCTATAAAATCTTCAATTACTTATTTATACATCCATCCTAAATATCCAAATAATGTCTAAATTTTTTATAGCAAACATATTCTCATATAAAAATGAAAACAATCCAAAACTTGCTCTATGCCTCTATGACTTATTCACACAAAAATAGTGAAGGATAGGACGGAAGAGAAGAAAGGATTTAAGAACAGAAGACTTTTTTCTCCAAATGCCTTGATTCTAAGTGGATTCCCAAGATATTTCAGTCAAAAACTGATTAACGTTTCTGTCAGACGAACCACCCTCCACCACTGCTTTCCTTGCAGCTGCTTTCAACACCTTCGCTCTTATCTTAATCTCCTTAGCCCTGGGGCCCTCCATGACTTCCACAATGCACCTCTCCACCTCTTCTGTGCTCACAACCCCATCTTCCCGAAACCTCATCTTCACCCCAGTCCTGAACGCATCTTGCACAAGCTTTGCGTTCATTGGCTGATCAGACCAGTTTGGAAGAGCAATAATAGGCACACCCGCGGTGACTGCTTCCAGTGTCGAATTCCACCCGCAATGACTCACAAAGCATGCCACTGCAGGGTGCATTAGCACCTTCTCCTGAGGGCACCACGTGACCACTAGCCCTCTCTCTTTGGTTTCTTCCAAAAACCCTGATGGCAATTCGGCACCCTTTTGCTCATCAGAACCTTTCTTCCCAGGCCTAATCACCCACAGAAACGGTTTGTCGGTGTTCTTCAACGCCGCGGCTATGTTATCCATCTGCTTCTGTGACAACTCCATTAAACTACCAAATGCCACGTAGATAACCGAAGAAGGTGGCTTATTGTTGAGCCACTCTAAGCAAGAATCTTCTGGTTTCAACAAATTTACGCTAAGAGCGTCATCATCACTTTCCTCTTCTCCCAACAGAAACGGTGACACAAGGGGTCCAATAGTGAGGACCGGGAACAGTGAAGCCATGGACTTCACTATCTCCTCCTCAAACTCGAAAACGGAAGCTCCGAAAACCCATTTCAGTTTGTCCAAGATTCGTAGAAAATCCGAAACCAGTTTCTTGTGGTAGGGAGGGCAAGAGGGAAGTAAGAAACTGGGAAGCTCTCGAACCTCTAGTGTCGGTAGTGCAGGCAATTCCACGGTGTCATTTGGATTCTCCAAGTTGGGAAAAGGATTTGTTTTGTGTATGTAGTGATAGTAAATGGAAAAGAGTGCAGAAGCTTGGATCCAAAGCATGGCACAAGGGATGCCATGAGTAGCGGCTAGTTCCGCAGCCCATGGCACCAAGGGGTTTATGATCACGCAGGAGAATTTTCGGTCTTTGCCTAGGTGGGAGATAAGGTTGGAAAGGTTTTCTGCACCTTTAGTCTCGAAGGAAGCCATAAAGGCGGCAGGGTCCTTTCTGCGATCAAAGTCAAGGCCAAGGCCATCGGAGAAAAACTCTAGTTGGATTTTTGGGTTGTGGGAATTTTCGTTTGCGCTGTTGGTGGTGGTGGAGACGCTGAGGTTTTGAAAGCGGTGGCGGGCCTCTTCGGTCAACGCCAGGGTAACATGGACACCCTTTGATGCAAGGCGTTTTGCGAAGTTGAGTGTTGGGTTTAGGTGGCCCTGAAGGGTTGGTGACACCATTAGGACATGAACTTCTTCAGATGATGACATTTTCTTGTGTTTTTGTCCGATGACTCCTGACCAAGAAATTTAGGAGAGGAAAAGGGCAAAGATTATTTGATTGATGAGGGAAGGGGATAAGTGCATTATATAGTATGGTCTGGTGTGGTTAATTTACCTCATGGCAGACGTCAGTGCGAGTTTTGAATAAATTTGTGTGATTGGAATGTCAATGATACTTCACCACTAACATGAATTTTGAAAGAAATATCCAAAGTGAATTTTCCATGTTTTCAATGATGCCGTGTTTGTTTCAGTTCTTTGACTCGCTGAATGGTCCTAGATGGGCAGTTATTAATCACGACTTGGATTTAGTGCACTCTCAAGATTGAGAGTGGCTAATTAACATTCACCAATCACGGTAGAAACCCTCTTATCAATCATCTTCTGCATGTCATGCAATGACCATTCAGCGCGACTCATAAGCTTTTCCTTACAAGAATATGGACTTCGGTTTACGCGCAGCACACCACAGATTGGCGGTTTTCTTTTTTATCTTTTGTTTTTGTTTTAAGGGAAGCTACATCATTGAATTCACATACAAAAAGTAGGGTGTGTTTTTATACTTAATACCACTCATATTTAGTGACTTTTATTTATTTTCTCTAAAATATCTATTTTTTTCTTTCATATTTAAAATAATAAATTAATATAAATTTTCTTTTGTCAATCATAATTTCATCTAAGTTTATTATCATTAATTTAACTATTTAAATATTGCAAATCATTAATATTAATCTTATTTTTAAATTTTCATGTGGCCATTATATATTATAAGTATTAGTATTTTCAATAAATTAAAATAATTTAATATAACTATTTAGATCTAGATATCAAAATATTTCTCAAATTTAATTTGTTTAATTTAGTAATTATTTTAATAACATATAGTAGTGAGTATCTTAAAGAAAAAAACATTGAGTAAAAATAAATAACAATAAAGGTCAACTAATTAATAAATAAATAAATAAAGCATTAGGTAAACATATGATACTATGACTTCAGTATCGACCCCTTAATTTTAACTGTCACTTTTTTCATCTATGTTTTTAAAAATTTAACAAATGTGAATTAGGCTTAATTATACTTTCAATCCCTCAAAATATCACTTCTTTTTTTCTTTCTGTTTGGTCGTTCTTTTTAAAAAACTTTCAGCTTAGTCTGTCAAAAATTATTTTCATTCCCATTGGTTTCTCCATTAACTTTCTGTCATTCTGTACCATTAAGTACTAACATGGCAGCTTATTATGTTGATGCTGACATGGATTGATGAGGGCCCAAAAGAAATATCAATCTCCTCTCATTATCTTGTATTTTCACACACAAAATTTACTTAAACTCTTCCCTCATCTCTAATTCAATGCTATATGCAACCATTTGTTTAGGTAGGATGATTAATTAATTAATTTTTTAATATGTTTAATTAACAGTATAAAAGTCATTGCATGGAAATTAAAATATATATCTAAAAATTTAATTTCTATATATTAATAATATAAAATAATTTTATACTGATAACCAATAAAATTACAAGAAAATATCAAATCATGGTAGGTCATTATCCATTATCATAACTACCCTCCATAATTTGGCATTTTTTTATAATTTTGTTGACTGACAGTATAAAATTATTTTACACTATCAATATATGGAAATTAACATCTATGACTAATAGATTTAAATGTTTATAAATTCATGATTTAAATTTGTAATTAGCTTTTAATAACTAAATTATTTTAACAACTTAATTAGTGAATATTTTGTTGACTATAATTAATTATATGATCAAAATTTTCACAAACATATAACTAATTTAGTTGTTGAAATAAGTTATTAAAATGTTAATTACAATTTTATATCATGAGTTTATAATTATATTTAAATTTATTAGTTATATATAAATATTTTATTAGTTAAATATATTAAACAAATAATTAATCTCAGTTAGTCGTATTGCTTGAACAAATGATTATATACACTAATGAATTAGAGGTGGGCGAAGAGTTTGAATAATTTTGTTTTGTGAAAATAAAGGATAATGAGTGGATATATATTTGCTTAATTGCGTTATTAGTTTATTAAATATCATGCTTTTTTCCCTTTAGTCCCCAAATCAATTTTTCTGTTTGCTCCCTCATTAATCCATACTAATATCTACATAAGTTGTCATGATAGTACTTAACACTAGAAGACAACGAAAATTTAATGAGAGGCCAAATAAAATGGAAATAATTTTTTAGGGACTAAACAAAAAGTTTTTTCTTGAAAAGGAATTAAACGGGAAAAATGCATGTAATATTTTAAGGAATCAAAAATATAATTAAACTAAAATAAAAAAAAAAGCTGCAACAGGCAACATATGAAATACTCATGGCTACGACAACTTACTCTTAAAATACCATTATTTAACATCAAAATAAACCATTATTTAACTTAAGCAAATGGACCAATATACAAAACCCGTTACTTAATCCTTTTGTGAGTTCCCATCAATCAAGTGACTGATAAATTGTTTTTATCAGAAGTACCACCTTCTCGTAACGCTTCTCTTGCCAGCTCCTTTATCTTCAATGCCATCTTCTTCATCTCTCCAGCATTTGGTCCACCCATGACTTCCCAAATGCACCTCTCAATCTCTTTTGCGCTATTAACCCAATCTTCCCCGCACTTAGCTCTCAGCCCATTCTGAAACATATTCGTAATAAGCATAGCGTTTGTTGGCTGGCAGGACCAATAGGGACAAGCAATAATGGGCAACGCAGTAACCAGAGTCTCCATCGTGGAGTTAGACCCACAATGACTCACAAAGTATGCGACAACAGGGTGCATCAGTACCCTTTCCTGCGGGCACCATTTCACCACCAAACCCCTCCCTTTGGTCTCTTCCAAAAAACTCATGCGGCAATTTAGCAACATGTTCCTTATTAGACCTGCTATCAGCTGGGTTGAGCACCCACAAGAATGCTTACTGTTCTTCAAAGCCGTAGGTATGTTATCCATCTGGCTTTTAGATAACACAATCGTGCTTCCAAATGACACATAGATAACTGAGGAAGATGGCTTATTGTCAAGCCACTCAATGCAGGAATATTCAACATTCCACAAATCCACAGTAACAGCATTGGTTTCCTTTTCTCCTAGCAAAAAATGGTGAAACAAGTGGCCCAATAGGGTCAATAGGGGATGGCGAAGCCATTGAATTCACTGTCTCTTCCTCCACCTCCTAAAAAGAGGTGCCTAAAACCCAGTTTACTTGTCTAGTGATTGGTATAAACTCACAAGAATCTGCCTTAAGTGGTCCGGGCTAGAAGGAAGCATAAAAGAAGGAAGATCTCTAACCTCAAATGTTGGCAAGCCGGGCAAGTTCACCTTCTCATTCGAATCACCCAAATGAGGGAATACATCAATTTCCCTAAAGTACCGGTATTAAATGGAGTATATATAATACCCTACTAATTTAATTATTAATCCAATTATTCTTAATTATGATTAATAGTTAATCTAATATATGTCACATTACTCAATTATTAAATGAATTTAATTTAAATACACTGACAGTGTAAAATTATTTTATACTGTTAGCTAATAGAAATAGTGGAAAGTACCAACTCATACAAATAACTATTCATTATAATGAGAGACCCACCATGATTTCTCACTTTCTCTTATTTCTATTGGGTGACAGTATAAAACTATTTTACACTGTCAATATATACCAATTAAAATCTTATTAAATTTCATTTTTCTTATTAATTTTTTTTACCGATCTCATTAACTATTTAATTGTTACTATTTAAGTCAGCATTTTAACTATGTATACTAGTCGGATGTAATCTACTGAATAATATCATAATCCATAACAAGCCATCAAGATCTACCAGTCTAAGGTCTACTCCCCAAAGGGGGTTGGATATTCAGTCATCCAAACTAAAGGTAAGGTCTAGGGCCTAGAATATCAACGTATAGTACAATCATCCAACAAAATAATCCCGCTTAATCCATATACAGACCAATGGATAACAAAAGAATCTATTTATCCATCAAGCAGAAACAAAAAATATAAAAAGGTCCTAAGAATTACATCAGGTAATAGCATAGAATAACGGGTGGATATCCTGCAGCACGAGGAATCCCTAACCCGTAATAGGGTCATGGACGACTATCACCTCCACGCAAGAATGATCATGATACGCATTTGAAAACATTAAGGAAAATCATTATGAGAATTGAATCTCAGTAGAAAGCGGTACTTCCAAGAGTTTGTCAGTCGCCCAAAAACTCCTATGTTTGTACATGCAGATTTAAAAGTGAAACTAACAAGCAACATGTAGTAACAAATATGGTAGCATACAATAATGATATACTAGCAAATGATAATAATGCACATATATAGAATTGAGTAGATAAATAATTTAAGCCAAAGAACATAGGTAAACTTAGAGCAGATAAAGAGTGCAAGCGACAGAAATAAATATGCAAAATGCAGAATATATCATGAGGTGTACTTTTCTTTGCTTTGTTGGATGTTTCCACTCTTTCTTAACTCCATGGGAGGGAAACCAAAGGAAAAATCATGATTTGATGGGACCTCTTCTTTCAAGGCATCTCCTAACTCAGATTCAGCATCATAACTATAGAGCCCTTGCCTTGACATCCCCATGGACCCTTGCCTCGATATCCATGGTCATCCTTCACATCCTAACCGCAAGGCCCTTACCTCGGTATCACTACGGCCCATGTGACCCTTGCCTTAGTATCATACAATCATCCTCAACAAGCCAGAGCATCATGTTTTTTTCATAACTTCTCATATCATTTTCTCATGCATGTATATATATTCACACATTCACTATGCCATGTCTTTAGATCTTTTTATATGTTCATGCAGAAAATAATTCATGCTTGGATGCCATATCCCACACACATTATGTATTTTTGTCACAAGCATATGAGTTTGCTTAAAAATGTCATATGGGTCATGTATAGCATGTGCAAGTCCAAGACAACAAAGCATATAAGAATAGAACACCACTTTATTTCTAAATTGGATCGAGTCCATAACTCAATTTTTGTCGCATCCTTTTTCTTTTGCTTTTGTTACTTAGCCCCTAAGTTGTAATATTCATTCTAATTCATTAAAGTTGGGAAAATTCATGTTTTTATCCTATTTCTTTTATTTGGATTGAAAATATGCACAAACGCTTAATCAAACACATAGTTTCCACAAAAACAGCATGGCATTCCAACCCAACAGATTATTGAGAAATATTTTTAAAATAGTAAACTATTTCTAAAATTCATGAAAATTTACCCGTAAGCTCTTTAGGGTGTTAGGTTTAACATATCCCAATTTCAAACCAAAATTCAAAGAATAGATAGGGTAACAAAATTAAAACAACTCAAATAGTTCAAAATAGAGTTTCAGCAGGTCAATTTCATCTTATTAAATTTATTTAAAATAGTAAACAATTCTTAAATTTTTACAAAAATTCTTAGTCATATTTTAAAGTTTTATTAAAGTTCTATCCAAAAATCTATTCATAACTTGTAGATCTAGTATATTAACAAAAATAAACAAATTCAGAGGTTCTAATAAATCATCATAGACTTCAAAAAAGGGTAGTTCTATCTCTAATTTTCTAAAAATATTAAATTACCACAAAAACATGAAAATTTATAGGTAAGTAGATTGTTAGCTTCAACATATAAAAATTTCAAGCAAAAATAACAAGGTTTATTATATTAGAAAAATCGCAAAACTTAGCTGTCCAGCAATCCAGAATAAAGTTTCTATACACCAACACATTTAAAGAATCATAAAGGAAGCATCTAAACATCACCAATTCCATATAAAACAAGCATAATCATGCAAAATCATATAAGAACCAGAGATATAGAGATATTATGCAAACCCAAGCAAGGGAAATAAAGCCTAAAAGTACCCTTAGCAATCAAATTAAGACTTCACCTATGAAGTCTCACTCAAAAATCCCTTAATAAATTATAAACCAAACTCTCATCCTCGATCACCACAAATTACATCACCAAATTTATGTCATATATTGCTCTCATTCAAGGTACAAAAACAAAATAGCTCCTTCCAAATGATGGAACATAGTCGCGACCAAGAAGAGGGTGGAAGCCAGGATTATCAAGGATCATTAACAATAACAATCATTCCATTATAATCAATCAAAAATAAATAATCCATGAGATCATTTAAAGAAAGAAAAAACTCCTACCTTTAAGAAATAAAGAACTTGGGTGAAAGGTTGGATAAGGGTGGCAGATTTTGATACTTGATGGAAGGAGCAAGATGACCTTAAGTGCTTAACACACAAACCTCACTTTGTATATCACTCTTTGGGTTCTTCCTCTTAAGAGTGAAGAAGAAGAAGAAGGTAGGAACTCTTAGTGACTCACTCTCTCTTCTCTTCTTGATGCTGTTGAAGCACACAGGGGGAGGGAGAAGAGGTAAATGTTTGTTAGTAATTTTTTCTCTACCATTTACCTATTTTTAAATTATTTTTCTTAATCTTACAATTTACTAATTATCACCCAAAAATTACAGAAAATCCAAATAAATTCTAAAAATTCTGATTTTAATTCTATAAGCTATTTTCATCCTAATTAGACTCCAGAAAATTTTTCATAATTTTTTAGGAAATTATTTCTATTTTCCTAAATTTTTATTAAATTTCAGGCACTATTATATTAATAAATAATTACTTAATTATCTATAAAAATTCCAATAAATTTTTTCGTTGTTATTTACATTATTTGTGGTTAAACTGATGAGAAAGAATTTTATTATAAATTATCTATAGTCATTTAGCATTTTTAACCCTTAATGTTATTAATAAACTTTTTATTTAATTTAGTCTAAGAGATATTTATGCATAATTAATTTGGAGATATAACTAATAACTATATGGAATGTTACAGTACACAGCAAAGTGGTGGATCCAAAGCAGTGCACAATTGATGCCGTGTTCCATAGCAACAGCCGTAGCCCAATGCAAAATGGGGGTAAAAATCACACAAGAATGGTCATGAACTTTGGTGAGGGTGGCAATAAGACTCGACAAGTTCTTGGAGCCTTTTGTTTGAAGAGAATTGATTACTACCCCTGTGTTGCTACGATCAAAGTCAAGGCTAAGGCCATCAGAGAAGAACTCGAGGCGAATGTCTGGGCTCTGGTAATTTGGGTTTTTAAGTATGCGGGTGGCATGCCTTTTCTGTGGTGGCGATGGTAACATGAACACCCTTTGAGATAAGTCATTTGGCAAATTTCAACATGGGGTTGATGTGGCTCTGTTGGATGTATTTGTAAGGAGAAGTTTTGGAAAGGAAAAAAAGTAAGGGAAGGGTTTGAAAAATAAAATAAATTCATAATTGCTCTTTAAATTCTCCCCTTCCTTCTCTTCCCCTTCAAAACCTTAATTCACAAACATGTCTGGCAACTAAAACCATTAGAACATTTACTCTTCTATCTACTGACATTGTTTATGGGTACATAAGATAATTGAAAGGTGTAATTGTCAAGGTTTAATTAGTATGTGAGACTTTGTAGATGGGAGGTGTGTATCTTAAACTTTATGTGACGTCCTAATGGGTGTCATCATATCATTTTAGTCAAAATAAAACCACCTAATTTAATAAACAAAAATAATATTAAATGCTAATATTAATAAGGAGAGAGAATAGAGAAATACAATTTAATGAAGAGAGAAGTTTCAATTATTAATCTATCTGTACATGTAATACTATTTTAAGAACTTGAAATAAGGAAAGTCTTGCTACATGTTGCATTCCTGAATATTTTTACCCCCCAAAATGCAAGTCTTACTATTTATAGAAAGCTTTTTCATTAATTAATTTAATGATTGATTAAGTTAAATGTAAACAATTTCATTATGTTATTGGTTTATTTTAAATGTAAATCCATTATATCCATTAAGCCACTTCATCCACTAAGACTTCGTTTGCTGTTACTGTGAATCTTTAAAAGTTGCTGAGCTCTCTTGGCTCTCTAAAAACTGCTTTCAAAAAGTCATAGTAGTATTATTTGATAAAATAATATAAAAATTACTTTTAATAAGCAGAAGCCACAAAAGTAATGTTTGATAAAATTGCTTTTAATATCTAAAATGACTACAATAGTTATAAATACTAAAGAGAATAATTTCTATTTTTATTGTTATTAAATAGAATAAGGTTATATTAGTCTTTTAAACGTTGGAGAGCATAAGCCAGCTCCGAAAAGTACCCCATGAGAGCTCCCGAGAGCACTCCCTGGCTCTCAAAAGCCGGGAATAAAAGCACCCTAACTTTTCGGTTTACCAAACAGAAAAAAATTGGCTTATATAAATTAGAACACCCCTTTAGAGAGCACTACCAAACTAGGCTTAAGTCATAAGTGTTTCAAACTGCGTTCCAACAATTCAACCAATTAAATGACGGTGCCTTCCATTTCAACCAATTAAAATTTAATTAGATTTATTTCAAATTAAATTGAAATCATATTTTATTATTCCGTAGACACACTCAAACCAAACGAAGAGTCACTCCTTTATTAATGAGTTAATAGCTTTCATGGCATAGATTCCTATCCATTCTTCATTCTTATTTAAAGTTGGGATCAAGAGTTATTACAATATACTTTTCTTTTTCTTTTTCTTTTTTTTTTGTTCTTTGTATTTTAATTGTTTAGTTATTTATATAAGATGAATTCAATTTTAAAATTGTTCGACATAAGATGTTAGAGATTGATGAACTTTTAAAACGATATTCTTATTTGGATTAGTAAATTTCATTTCATGACTATAATAAACATAATTTATTAAATTCATTTCACAAGTATCTAGATTATTTAATTAATACTTGAATTACAATTTTATTAAATAGTTAAGTGCCGATTTTATTGTTTATGTTTGAGTTCAACATGCTCATGTATGTAAATTGTGTACATAGTTAAGTACTAAGCCGATGTCGGTACCATGCAAAACTTATGATTATTAGTTTCTATTTACATTGTTTTATCTGTTATATATGTTTTTGAGAAAAAAAAACAAATTTATTTTTAATTTCATCACTTATGGGGGATGAGGCTATAGTGAATCCCTATGAAAAATTTGTAAATAGATATTATAAATATGTTTCAATAAGACTCCGTTATTAGGATCTGAAACAATATCGAGGAGGTGGTAAAATAAATAGATGTTTTTAATTGCTGTATTTTCACTTATGTATCGTAAGATTATATTTGAATTAAAACTTTAGTTTTATAATATATATATATATAAATATTTTTAGTTCATCTTTAATAAATTGTTGACAAAAACCTCGTTTGGGTTCCTAACGAAAATTATAGGGGACAAGTTAGTTCTTTATGATTTAAAAGTCTAATAACAATTCTTCTCTATTCAAAAAAAGAGAATAAATTAGTCATTCCAATGAACTCTACATAAATTCTAAACACTTTATCTCATTTTATTATCATTAAGGATCAAATTTGGACACATGTAATATCTCCAACGACTAATTTATCCTCAAAATTGCTTATTGATTAACGATGAGTTTACGAAGGGATTAATGTGTCCCCTCCTTTTTTGAATTATGGGGTGGCTATTATTCGACTTTAAAATCTTAAGCAACTAATTTGTCTCATGCAATTTTATCATAGACCAAATTGAGATTTTTGTCTAAATTGTTATTAGGAAGTTAAATAAATGGGAAGGGGAGGTTTCAATCCTCAATTAAAAGTTGGAAAGAAAAGTTTTTATTAAACGAATTATACTTCCAATAATAAGATATTATATAATTTATCTTCTACAATAATAATCTAACAATTATAATTTTTGTTGCTATAATTATTTCATCTAAATTTAATTGTACACATAAAGATATAATGTAATATTTTATATAGATCTATATTTATAATATAGATATGTTTCAGATTGGTTTTAAAATTTTTTTATTAATTAAAATATTAAAGAATATTGTGGAATGTAGGAAAAAAAATGAATTTTTCTTTTAATTATTGAGTTTTCAGGTAAATATTTCAAGAATACATCTTAAATTAAATTTTAGTGTTATGATTAATATATATTTTCTTTAATTTATTTTTAATGAATTGTTATTAGGAGGTTAAGTAAAGTGAATGGAGAGAGAAATGAATATTTTGTTAATAAAGAGGAGGAAGATGAAAATGTAATAAGTGTCTTTCTTCCGTGGCTGGATCCTCACTTCAAAAGTAAGAAAATAAAACAAATTACATTTTCAATGTTGATTTATTATTTATATTGAATGAATTTATACAAATATTCTCTAAAGTTACTTAGTTTTATTCAATAAAAATATCAACATTATACCTTTTTTCTATAATAATTTCATTTTACATAAATTTAATTTTATAAATATTTTTAAATTAATTTAGATAATCATATCTTAATTCAAATTTTATAATTTTTTATTAAGCTTATATAATATAATAAAATTTCAATAATAAATTACTATATTAAATTATGTTTTACATATTACACATAACTAACACCTGTGTATTTCACGGATCAAATACGCTAGTTATATAAATATATGAAGAAATAATTATTAACTAGCAATAAAGCCCATGCGTTGCAATATTTTATGATAATTTTTTTAATAAGGATATTTAAAAAAAAAAGTTACTATAATGATAAAAAAAATTGGATATCGCAAAAATATATTGAATTTTTTTGTTTATTTGGAGAGAAAAAAGTAGTTAATTTGACAAATAAATACTTCCAAATATTATTTTACTTTGACAAAAAAACAATGACATTATTTTACTTGTTTATTTGTGCTTCTGAAAAAATAGAATCAGAAATAATTACATTTCTGCTTATTTTGAAAGATAAAAGATTAATGTAATAATTTAGATTTTAATCTTATAAAATTGAATGACAAAAGATTAATATTGTTATGTGTAACCAAATAAATCGTTAGGTAAAATTAATTTTTCTTGAAGATGTTAAAGTCATTCTTCCTTTAAACATGACTCTTAAATAATTTAAAAGTAAAATTATTTTGCCTTTTCACTTTAAAAATAAAATTAATTTTACATTTTTTTAAAATTAATTTTATGTTATCATGAGCTAAGAGATTAATGTAAATATTTTAACTTTAATGAAATGAACACCAAAGATAAATGATTAATATTCATATGCAACTAAATTATTGCATTAGATTGAGTTTTAACTATAAATTACATTATTACTTGAATTATACAATAGTTGGAAGCATGAATTTTAATTGCAAAATGTAGTGAGCCATGTAATAATTGTAAATCAGCATGAGTATTAAATATAAAGTATAGTGAATTTTACTCTCTCTCTCTCTCTCTCTCTCTCTCTCTCTCTCTATATATATATATATATATATGCAGATTATAGTATATCAACTTTTTTGAATAAATTGTAATATATTAATTTAAAAAGGACTATAAATTATAATAAATATAGTGTTACTCAACTAATATTACTTTAAGCTTTATAAAATTATTGCATTAAATAATAAATAAAAATGATATTAAATGCTAATATTAATAAAGAGAGAGAATAGAGAAATATAGTTTAATGAAGAGAGAAGTTTTAATTATTAATTATATACTCATATAAAGAAATAATTATTAATTATAATATATTAATTAAGCGGTAAAAAAGCTTGACACTTAGCAATCGATAAAATTGTATCTTTAATATTACCTCCATACACTTTTAAGTGTCCATTTAGTCAAAAAATTTTGTTCAATATTATTTGTCATTTGAGAGTTTCAATATAGCATCAATTATTATTATTATTATTTTCAGTTTTAACCTTAATGCAATGAAAGAAAAGAGAAGATTTAAGTAAGAGAAAAAAGGTGAAAAATAAAAAAAGAATAATTTAGTTCAACAAAAATAAACATTTTTATATTTGAACTATTTTATTGGTTTATTAATCTGAATGCCAAAATCTTAAAAGACAAACAAAACGGATGGGGCTAGTATCTATTTGTCACATGGTTGTATTGTCCCTTATTAGCCACATTCCTATGATGTTCTCATGGCTATATTGTTCTCTATTGGAAAATTGCTATATTCTTCTAACGTAATTTTAAGCTCAGTTAAATTTACGCTTGGCCAAACACGTCGCCTGAATGCCCGGCTAAACCATCTTAGCAACGTTGCTACAATGCCCAGCTAGGCCATAAAAATTTTGCAATACTAGTGTGTTTGGATTGATGGTGGGTTATGTTAGAATTGATTTTGGGATGTTAAAATTGATTCTAACCATTTTTTATAATGTTTGGTTTTTCATTTCCAGAATCGATTCTTGCCTCTAGAATTGACTCTGTGAGAAACGAAAATTTTTTACTTTCTATCAGAATCATTTTTGGAGGAACTATCAAATATAAATTATTTTACTTCAAAATTAATTATAATAAAATCAATTATATCTAGAATCAATATATAAATACAAAACCAAACACACACATAATCTTTAGCCCTTCCATTTATCTATTCTGCTTATGCAATAGCTCAAACAATGTTCAACCATAAAATTTAGAGGAAACTATGAGCTAGCTCAGATCGATCACAGATTAATTATTTTTTATATGAGATTTTTGTAAAAAATTTCATAAATTTGATATTTTTGATGAAATTAAAAAAATGTGGTATTTTTATTTTTTATAATTTTTTATCTCTCTTTCTCTCTTCTTTTCTTCTCTCTTTCTTTTTTCTTTTCCTTCTCTCTCCTCTCTCTTTCTTTCCCCTCCCTCTTCTTCTTCTCTTTGTCCCACTCTCTCTCTCTCTCTCTCTCTCCAACACACACAACACAAAAAAAAAAATCCAATTGAAAGTATACCCGATTTCCTTTTTCTCTTTCCTAATTTTTATTAAAATAATAAAATTCAACTGATAGCAAATTGGATCTCTTTTGTCTCTTTTCTCTTTTTTATTAAAATTATAAGATCCGACTGATAGCAATCTGGATTTCATTTTTTCTCTCTCCTTATTTATATTAAAATAATAGGATCGGTTGGAAATATGCCGAATTTCAATTTTTTTATTAAAACTAATGGGATCCGTCTGATAACAAATCGGATTCATTTCAAAATTTCATATTTTTCAAAGTTTATCAAAAATCCCATATATTTCCAATAAATCACTCAAAACAACATATTAAAAAATATCACCCGATGGTCACAAGAAGCATTAAAACATTGTAAATAACTTACAGGGGCATTTGGGAGATGGAATGGATTTTCATTCTTGAAAATAATTTTTTCGAGTATGATATTAATATGCAAATTAAATTTCGAGAAATATTTAATAAATTTTCAAAAATACTCTTGATGAAGGCGATGAACAATGGCTAGCGGTGGAGGAGAGTGGACAGCGACAGGGTTGGTGGCTTTAGATGATGATAAGAATATTTTAATTTTTTCATGATAAAAAATATTCCCTTCCCATAATAATATTGTATTCCCATCGGATGGTAATATTTTTAGAAAAAAATTTTCTTTCTAAAAATATAATATTCTCAACAATGTTATATCAAACGTCTTATCAATTATAAGCATATATATTTCATATTCTTGGCCAAAAAAATATTTGTCCCTTACCAAACGCCCCCTAAACCAAAATGTGCGTTACATATAGCGAATCGCCCCGTCTACCAATGGCGACCAATAAAGATTGTAAAAGTAAAAGGACAAAAGGACAATGAAATTACAAAAGAAACTCGCACATTCCTCAACCTTAATTCTTAGAAAAATTCTGACATACTCCAGGAAGATGAGCATTTCTTCCTCCATACTGATTTCTCACCTTTGGATACTTGCATGGATGCACCTGCAAGTACAAAATTTAAAAATCCAATGGTCTAAACAGTTAGTGGCTGAAGAAAATTTTTCCTCTCTGGAGTATGGAAGCATGACTCTAATTCTTATTTGTGCAAAAGAAACTCAGGGCATTTCCTAACATCAAACTTAGTCGCTACAAAAGAAACTGGAGGCATTCCCCGACCTTAAGTTTCTTCACCAACAACAGCACTGTTCTCATCCCCTTCTTCGTTTTCTTTGTCAGCAGAAGGAGGAAATAACTCATCTCCCACTAAGGTCTACTAGGGCCCAGCTCAGTCAAAGTGTTGGGAAGTATTGGGATAAGGGTGCTTGAAAAATGAAATGTTCCCTAGCCATGGCACAATCCTCCTCGAACTGGCGAATGACCTGATTCGCCTACTCTTCATTCTCCCTCGCCAGAGCCTCTTTTCTACTTCAATTTGTCCACAGCCTCAGCGTTCTGCCCAGCATCCTCAGCATTTTTCTCAGCCAAGGAAAGGTCGAACATCAGCTTCTTCAGTTCCTCCTCTAAAATGGACACTTGGGTGCGGAAGGGCTTCAACATTTTGACCTTGCCGCTCAACTGGGTTACCTCACCATTCAACCGAGCTACTTTGGTCTCTAATTGAGTATTTTGACCAGTTGCTTTTGACCACTTGGCTTCCTTCTCGGCACAAACATGCTTGATTTCTTTAGTGTGCCGCTCAGACAGCACCCGGTGTTCCAACTCCAAATGGCAAATCATGCTGGCACTTCAAGAATGTAAGCCTCCCAAGCATGTAGGCGGTGATCACTCCCGTATCATAGTATTTGTGCCGATCATGAGTGGAAAGCAGATGTCGGTCAACTTGACCCTAATTCTTAAAGCGGTAGCCCCAGAAGGAGCAAAGCTCGGTCCCTGCATTGCCATCGAATCGACGAGGGATAGAGTGTGAATATAAGAAGGAACAGAGATTACATAAGTAAACTGGAGAGAGGAGTTTGAAGAGAAGCAGAGCACAAAGAAGACGTAGAAACAAGAGAGTCCCTAGAAAAAGAGCAGAAGGTGAAGCAAAAAGAGGAGACTAGACCAAAAGGAGAAAGAAGAACTTGCAGATTGTGCTACAACCAGGTAAGATCCTCTATATCCTCATGTTTTAGCTTGTGCAGTAGTTGATTTGAAATGCAATGTATGAAGTGTTATGATTTGTTTGGCTCTAACAATGATACCCAGTCTCATCATAAATGCTAAAAGAGAATTCTTAGCAAAATTTTCCTTTCCCTTTAAACCATGAAGATCACCTCACCATCTCTACATGAACACAAATACACAACCAAAATGATCATAGAATTTTACGTGAACTCTAGCCGAAAAATCAATTTAACTACAGAACCATTCCTACATCAACCTCAAAGCCATAAAATCCTTGGAACAACCAAAAAAAAAAAAAAAAGAAACAGAACAAAAATAAACCCAAAAAAATAACGAAATGATAAACATAAAAATCCGCAACCTAGTCCTTAACCGCTACCCTGCCATTCCGCAACCTTGCCAACAACAGTACGGACCCATCTCCACCACCAGCCACCGCCGGACAAGCCATCGTGACCATCTCTGCAAAACCCTCCAAGGCCAGCTTGAACCGCGACCAAAACACACCACCACAGACCGTCGCCGCGCCCTGCTCCGTCAACCACCGCGAGCACGTCGCGCCCTCCGTCCATCCCCGCTATCAGTCATTGTCGCTGTCTCTAACCCATGCCAGTTCACAGCCACTGTTTTCATCGCCGGAGCACAGCGCCACTGTTGCAGCTCTGTGCCGCTGGCCACAACTCGCTAGCCGTTGCCCTTGCTTTGACCCTTTTCGGTTGTCTTTTTTTTCCCGGTCGAATCGTGGACATTCTTCCAGGGTGAAGAAGAAGGATCATTTTATATGTTTGGGTTTGGGCTAAAGGCAAAAATTGCTCTGGGTCTTTTGACGTGATTTGCTGTGGATCTTTATTTCCATTTTTTTTTTTGGGTCTGAATTTTTATTTTATATTTTTGTGTTTTGCTTCCTATAGTTTATGATGGGCAAAATGGTTTTCGGTTAGTGAACCTTTATTTATTTTTTTGTTTTCTTGTTTTGTATGTCTCGAGGTTCGAGGGCATTAATAAGTTTCAATATGTGATTACTAAATTACAAGATAACTCTAATGATAAAATGTCGTGGTGAAAATGTTCAAAAATATATTTAAAAAAGATTAAAATAGAAAAATAATAGGGAGAGGATCAACTGAGAGAAGTGGTTAAATATAAGAATGAAGGGAGCAAAATTTGATCATTAGATTTTATATAAATGATCAAGATTAAAACACAAAGTTATATAACTTTTTGAAGTATTATATGATCTTCAAATAACTTTTAATTTTAATCATCTATGTATGATTATATAATTTAGATTTATTGTACTCACTCTTATAATAAACCTTCACTTGATACACCCCTATATATATATATATATATATATATATATATATATATATATTATTTAAACGATTTTGTTATACTATTTCGTTGCCCAATTGAGTTTTAATCTCTTTCTTTGATTACTCATTTTCTTTATATTTGTTTAATCGCTTAATTAAATATTTCAAGCCAACATGCTGCTTGGTTGAAATAAATTTATTTTTATGTGTTTTTTGGCCATGCAATGACAAATAACTCTGAATCAGTAGCGAAAACTACTTTTAACGTTATTTACATTATAAGGGTTTAATGAGTAGCCTTGTAAAAATTTGAGTCTTGTGTGAAAATGAATTTCTTTTCAAAATAAAGTTCATTTTATTTTAAAGAACTATATAGTTTTGAGTACTTTATTATATAAGAAGATACATAAGAGCGCATCTCAAATCAAACTATAAATTTTTATAATTTTGTTTGTTATCTCATTTCCTTGTTTTGTAAATATTTTATTTTATCCTTTTTTATTATTTAGCTGTAAATTTATGACTAATATACTCAATGATATGTTCGAGTTATTTAATTTGCACTACTAATTTTAGGGTAACTATTTTAGAATAGATGTGTCAAAGTTGCAGTGTAATTCAACTTTTCCATGGTGTGGCCATGAGTGCAGTGGAATTCGCATCTTTTGCTCCTATTTGCGTGTGTCAAGATTTGCTACTTTCCGACACTAGTTGGAAACTTCAAGAGTTAAGAACTATACACCTCTTGCTCTCTCTTGGCATTTAGGGGGTATACTCCATGTATCTGGCTTAAGGATGTGGCAATCTTCTTCTCCGAGCTTGTTTTGTCTCCCTTTTAATTTGACCTCTTGTTCTGCTTGCCATCATCGCCGTTGATCTTCTGGTTGGCTCGCTGTCTCTTGGCTTTTCTTGCCTCCTTGAGTTCCTCCATCTTTATGTATCCCACTACCTTTTCTTGGAACTCAACAATAGTCTTTAGTCTATCAATGGCCACATTGTAGGCCAATGGACCTGACTTAAGCTTGTGCTTAGTGGCAGGTAGCTCCTCATCGAGCTCTAAATTGGGTATTTCCATGGCTACAACATTGAACCTCACCAAATAATCTCATAGAGATTTGCATTGCCCCTACTTGATGTAGTTGAGAGCATTCAAGTCTTTGTACAAACTCGAGATGAGGAAAACTGGTTGACGAAGATCTGGGAGAGCTCCTAGAAATCATGGAAGGAACTTGTAAGGAGAGAAGAAAACTAAAGGAGGACAAATTTCTCCAAAAGGTTGGAAAACTCGACAAAGGAAAGGGTCAAAAGTACTATTAATAAATATCATAGACTTAAACATGGTAACATAGGTGGTGGGATCACCCGTGCCATCATATGGACGTGAGGTCATTAGTACTTTGAAGTTATTAGGGAGGTTTACCGACGTGATAAACTCGAAGAAAGGGCCAAGTCAACTGGGAGTGGTTAAGTGTAGCTGGTGGTCCTAGTGGTATTCCTAGTGGTATTCCTATGTTGCTTCGTGTGTGAGGCCTCATCCTCCCTATGGTGGCTATTGACTTTGTGCTCCACTTAGTTGCTGTTGTGTTCAGGGTCATGCTCTTCATGCTTGGTTTCTTGGCAATCTCGAGCACGGGCTAGATCTTCTAGCTAGGATACCATTCTTTGGTTTTGTTCTTGGAGGTTCTTCACAATATATTGAAGTTCCTCCACCATTGGATTATTCACGTTCCTGGTGCCATTGTTGTTGCCAACAATGTGGCTGTTCATTGTCCATGGTAGCATTGGTTTGGCTTCATGTGTCAACTATGGTGGGGCGAGTAAGCTTTACTTGACCAATGATGGGCACCAAATGTTCTTACTTGAAGAACAAGGTGGTGTACGTCATCCTCTTCAAGCTAGAAATGACTTCGATGGGATTAGCAAAGACACTTCGATACTTAAGTCAGAGAGTATTCTAAGAGGATTAAGGGTAAGTAGAATTAATTAGATAATATACTTGGAGGACTATGAATCTTTACACAGTTGATAAACATGATGATATAAAATTGATTGAGATCTTTTCTTATTATTTGGGATAAACAAACCCTTTTTATTCTTGCCTTAATTGTCACATAGATAAATCGGAGGAGAATCAATTCCCATTAATACCCTGATTCTTTCATGTACTTACCCCAATTAAGGGGTCTAACACTCTAGTGGATGATCTTGTAGATTCCCCTCTATTATTTGAACTTCTAGGCACAAATTTGATGGAGGGAAAGCTTTTTGAGCTACGTCTGAGTTCCCGCCTTATTGAGTCAAGTTCACCACCATTGGGTCAAACTATAAGACCCATGGAATTATCCTGTCCAAATATCATTCAGAGAATCTCACATAATAGGCTCCAAATCTATCAAATAGTAATATAATTATTTATCTTCAAGTAATGTAAAACAACTTGGTTATATATTGAATTTTAATTTATATGCATTATACGAATTTGAACCCATAAGTAAGTATTTGCACATTGGGATAGTTTGAATACCTAGAACAAAATGAGTTATTTGACTTACTACTCGTTTATATTTTCATTTTTTTTTGTTTTAATTAAAGAAATTATTCACGCAATTTACCCAACGGTTGGTTAAAACTTTTTCTAAAGAGATAATTTTAGGATTTGAACTTCTGATATTACTAATAAAGTTCGTTGGGTGTAATACACAACCATTACGACCAATTACTTTTAGCATTTAATTATAAAAATAACATTATTTTATGTTTTTAAATTATGAGAAAACCAAATTATTTTTATCTTTAGTTTAATTTTGACATGGAATTATTTTTTGATTACAAACATGATTTTCTGTTTACAAAAATGTCAAAACAATATATCCTTTTTGTTCGGATTAATTAATTAATTTGAAAAATCATAAGGCATTGATTTTTAAATTCAAACAATTTTGTTATATTTTTTTATTTTCATCATCCATGAAAATGATTAAAAAAAAAAACAAAGGAATGTGCAAAAGATAATCTTAAAGAAATAGTGATTGTCTATTAGGCCAAACTTCAAAATGAAATTGGAAACACTTGCACTATATCTAAATTATAACGATAGCCATTGAACCAAACACAAACAACTAGCACCAACATTTGAAATACTCATCATGGCTACAACAACTTATTCTTAAGATATCATTCTTCAAAATGAAAAGAAAAGCCATTATTTCTTTTTTTTTTTTTGGTATATCGATGACAATAAAGTTTGAACTTATAATCTTATATAAATTATCCAAATTTCTCATCACTAAGATGGAAAATATATAAAAATGCTCATGAATAAACTTAGATTAAGCCATGATATTGAATTTATCAATTGTTAAATTAAATAAAAATACATAGATATTTTTTTTTTTGTCAAAATGAATTCATGTTTACTCACCTTAATAAAGATATCTGCATATTTTTCTTTGATATAAAAAGCTTGATACGATATTTAACCTTTGTGTGGGTTCCCAACAATCATGCAATTGATAAATTGGTTGATGCTCTCATCAGAAGTACCACCTTCCTGTAACGCTCCTCTTGCTAACTCCTTCATCTCCAATGCCCTCTTCTTCATCTCTCTAGCATTTGGCCCCTCCATGACTTCCCAAATGCACCTCTCGATCTCTTCAGCACTAGTAACCCCATCTTCCCCGCACTTGGCTCTGACCCCATTCTGAAACACATTTGCTATAAGCACAGCATTTGTTGGCTGGTCTGTCCAATCAGGACAAGCTACAACAGGCACTCCAGTAACCAAAGTCTCAAGTGTGGAGTTCCACCCACAATGACTCACAAAGCATGCCACAGCAGGGTGCATCAGCACCCTCTCCTGCGAGCACCATTTCACCACCAAACCGCTCCCTTTGGTCTCTTCCAAAAACTCATGCAACAATTCAACACCGTCTTCCTTATTAGACCTTCTGTCGGCTGGGTTGAGCACCCACAAGAATGCTTTGTTGCTGTTCTTCAAAGCCATAGCTATGTTATCCATCAGCTTTTTAGACAACACAATCAAGCTACCAAATGACACATAGATAACTGAGGAAGATGGCTTTTTGTCAAGCCACTCTAAGCAGGAATCTTCAGCATTCCACATATCCACATTAACAGCATTGATTTCCTTCTCTCCTAGTAGAAATGGCGACACCAGTGGCCCAATAGGGTAAATAGGGGTTAGCGAAGCCATGGACTTCACTATCTCTTCCTCAGCCTCAAAAAACGAGGCACCCAAAACCCATTTCACCTTGTCCAATGATTCGTACAAACTCACAAGAATTTGTTTGAAATAACCAGGGCAAGAAGGAAGCATAAAAGAAGGAAGATCTCTAACCTCAAATGTTGGCAACCCGGGCAAGCGCACCTTCTCATTTGGGTCCCCCAAATTGGGGAATACATCAATGCCCTTGAAGTACCGGTAATAAATGGAGTACACAGCAGAGGCTTGGATCCAAAGCACCGCACAAGGGATGCCATGATCAGTAGCAACATCTATAGCCCAAGGCAAAAAAGGGTTAACAATCACACATGAATAGTCTTGAACTTTGGTGAGGTTGGTGATGAGAGTGGACAGGTTCTTGGATCCTATTGTTTGAAGAGAATTTATTACCGCCTCAGAGTCACTACGATCAAAATCAAGGCTAAGGCCATCGGAAAAGAACTCGAGACGGATTTCTGAGCTCTGGGAATTTGGGTTTCTAGGCATGCGGTGACGTGCTTCTTCTGTGGTGGCAATGGTAACATGAACACCCTTTGAGATAAGGTGCTTAGCGAATTTCAACATGGGGTTGATGTGGCCTTGTAAGGCTAATGAAACCATCAGAACGTTTACTTGTCTGTCTGCTGGCATTTTTTCTGGGTACCTAAGAATCGAAACTGTGGTGTAATTATATCAAGGTTTGGTGTGTGAGAGATTGCAGTAGGGAGGACGGTATCTTATATTTGATGTATATAACGTCCTAATGGCTGTTAAAAGAGTCCAGATAAATTTCTCTAGTAGAACAATCTGGAACGAATAAATAAGCTGGCGTAATATAAATTCAATGCATAATATTTTAAGGCCTTCCTTGGATGAATCAGAACTCATTAAATTATTTTGGTAGAAACTTAATTGTTTGACATGCTTGAACCCAGAAAACATGATGCGATCATATGGAAAAATAAAGGATAAAGGAAAATTGTAAAGACTAAATCTCTCTATATATGAAAACTAATTTTCTAGAATCAATTATTGATAGGTTGTTGAAAGCTATTACAAATTTGGGTTTATAAGGAATGATGCAAATTATGGACATATGTTCAATAATAAAGCAAAAAGGAATTGCCAAAAAAAATTGAAAGAGATTTTAAGATTTATTTAGTTTTAGTACTTTTAACATTATTTTGGATTAAAAAGTAAATTTCTTTCTATTGAAATAACTTTAATGCCATGAACAATTGTGGAGTATCATTTTAGCCAAAATAGAACCACCTATTTAGTAAATAAAAATAATATTAAATGCTAATATTAATGAAGATAGAATAGAGAAATACACTTTAATGAAGAGAGAAGTTTGAATTATTAATTATATAATCTAGAAATGTTTAACCGCCCTAAATATCTTCCTAACTACTCTATTCATTTCAATTATTTATCTATTTAGACAATTTAATTTATTCTTAAATCAATATATCTCGATATAATCGTATCCACATACAATGGTTTAAGAACGAATTAAGTTGAAATGGAAAGAGTATTAAATAAAGGAATTATTAAATACCTTATATTAAATATATTTATTTTTATTTAATACTTTTTTATTAATTATAGGGAAATATTTTAAGAGGATATAATATCTCTTATATAATCATATCAAGAAATAATCTTTAAATTATAATATATCATTTAAAAAAGGTAATATAAGCCACTAAGAATTGGTTAATGGTATGAAACTTACATAATTTGCATAAGGTGATAGGTTTGAACTCCATTGTAATCGGTGAACCAAAAAAATTTAAAAAGTAATATACATTTTAAGAAATATAGTGTTATTTAAAATTATTTTAAGTTTTATATAACACTATTCCATTAAAAAATGTTCCACTATTATTATCAAAATTTTGTAAAATTAGTCTACTAAAATATTGAACTTTAAGTTTCGTAACAAGATTAATTGATTATACTAAAATTATTCTTTTACATTGTCTATTTTATAAGATTCATTTTGAAATAGCTCATTTTTATGTGATTTTTCAAAAGAAAAAATAACTATAACTTATCATGTTTTATATGTTTAAGTTATTTTTCCTTTTACCTGTAGGTTTTGTATCATGACTTTTTTATTGATATAAAAAAAAAAATTATGTACCTATATACATCAATTTCACATTATTTTTCAAAATGTCCTTTTTTTTGCAATTTTAATAAATCGATTTATGTTATATTGATTCATTACTGTCAAATTTCAGGTTTAAAAACAAGAAAATCGATTTGGGTTATATCGATTATTATACTATTCGAATAGTGTAATAATCGATGGAGCTTAAATCGATTATTGCACTATTCAAATGAATAGTATAATAGTTAAATCGATTATTATACTATTCAAATAAATAGTGTAATAATCGATTTGATTTATTTATAATAAAATAAAAGTTATAAATTATTTATTTTATTAATTTAGAATTAGAATAAGATAACTAATAATTTTAGTTAATAAATTTTTATAATGATGATTAATTAAAAAATTGTAAATAATTTTTTTAATTTAAGTATTATTAATTTTAATATTTTAGTCTCAATATTATTTTTTATTGAAAAAATTTAGATATTTGAGTTACTTAGTTTAGGATATATTTACGTGATGTGGGCACAAGACTGCATAATTCAAGTAATGCACTGTTCATTGAAGTGTATAATTCGATTAATGTATAAAATCTTAAACCCTAAACATATGAATTTTGTAACCCTAATTGTTCACACATGATTAAATGATTGATAAAATTTTAAATGACTATAACTTTTGACTCGGGACTCTGATTTACTATTACTATACCTTTCCGAAAAGCCCGAGATGAGGCCGTTAGTGTGGAAATTGGCGAGGCCGATTGGTATCATTTTTTATCTCAAAAAATGCTGTTTAAAAGTGTTTTGGCCTTTTTTTTTATTTTTGTATAAATTTTTTATATAATTTGTATTATTAATTTTTATGTGCTTTTATTATAGCTTAGGTTTCCTTATTTGACTATAATATTATCCACATTCCAATAAGAGCTTAATTGGATTTAAGCTCACCACATAAGTTAAGTATATCATTATTTTCAAAGTAGTCCAGCTGAGTGGCTCCCTATCAATATGTAACCCTTGCTGTAAAGTAATATTCTAGAGCATGATGATGCACTATCGGATTGGGACGGCATCTCAGGACGCCACTGCCGCTAAAAAAAAGCGCTAATTAGTGGACGATCATACTCAAAATTATGAATTTATGATGCATGCCAAAAGTCCATATTGCACAAATATGTCCTAAAGTAACTCAAATATCTAAACTTTTTCAATAAAAAATAATATTGAGACTAAAATATTAAAATTAATAATAATTAAATTAAAAAATTATTTACAATTTTTTAATTAATTATCATTATAAAAATTTATTAACCAAAATTATTAATTATCTTATTCTAATTCTAAATTAATAAAACAAATAATTTATAAATTTTATTTTATTATAAATAAATCAAATTGATTATTGCACTATTCATTTGAATAGTGCAATAATCAATTTCAGTTAAATCGATTATTATACTATTCAAATGAATAGTGTAATAATCGATGGAACTTAAATCAATTATTGCACTATTCATTTAAATAGTGTAATAATCGATATAATCCAAATTGATTTTCTTGTTTTTAAATCTGAAATCTGACAATGATAAATCGATGTAACATAAATCGATTTATCAACGTTGCAAAAAAAAAAAAAGAACATTTTAGAAAATAATGTGAAATCGGTGTATATAACTCTTGAAGAAAAGGAAAGTCATAAAAACAAAATTTTGCTCTATATTATGGAATAATGACATTTTTTTTTTAGTTCTAGATTTTGACAAAATATAGTAACTCTACAACTTTGACTATTAATTATCTCTGTTACTTATGTAAAAGCTCTTCGCATGATCAAAAGCTAATAGGTACAAGCTAATTTATATAAATTACAATAAAATAAATAAAATATAGGGTAAATTACACTAATCTCCTGTAGGGTTTAGAATAATTACATCTAGCACTCTTCTATTTATACATAATATATTGACTACCCTTATTACCATAGTTATTGAAACCAGACCGAATCGGCCGATTCAGACCGGAAATTGGTGAACCGGTCACTTGACCGGTCTGATTTTTTATTTAGATCAGATCTGCATTTGAACCGATCAAACCCAGTGTGAACCGGTCAACCTGATATGAGCTGGTTTTGAGGAAAAAGTATTTTGAGCTCAAAAATTGTTGTTGATGGGATTCAAAACCTGTTTACGGATAGTGCAAGGCATACTCCACTACTACTAAGCCATGCAATCTGTTGTGTTATAATACGCCAATAATGATGTATATTATATGTTTATTTGAATTATATTATCTTTTATATATTCATTTAATTAAATCCAGTTCAACCAATGATCTATGCGTTGAACCAATGACCCAGTGACCCAATGTCTTGACCGGGTTGATCACCAGTCCGAATTTAATAACTATGCTTATTACTAAAGGAAGTTAACTTTGTTTGAGCTATATGCGATTTGTTTATATTACATCCGATACTCCTCTATTTACACATAATATATTGACCACCTTTATTACTAAAGGAAGTTAACTCTGTTTGAGATGTATGCGATTTGTTCATATTATCCTCTTTGTTCACCCTGCACCACACAACACTGAATCCAAAAATAATCTCTCCAGATGCAGAAACGAGAATCAAATTGATGGTGGAATACCTTTTTTCGGTCCAAGCATTATTTCTTGTAGTTTACCAATAAAAAAATTATTTCATGCATCACATATAAAAGCCAACCAATGGGAGAGAAATTAAGCAAGGGAAGGGGGAAGGAATACAGTGAAAACATTAATAGCAACACACATATAAAGCAAGTGGTCATGGTGTCCAACACTGCAATGCTTTTTTTTTTTTTTTTTGGTTCTTAATACTGAAATGCTTCAGTTCTAGTAAGGTAAATTGGCAAACCTAAAATTTACCTGACAGTAAATACCCTTGGCTCAGAAGAAAGTAACTTGTCTAATTTTTCACTAGCATGTGAAGAAGGAGCTTGTAATTTTAAGGGATGATAAAAAGGGTATTTTAGTTAATTTTTAAGCCAAATATTCTCAAAATATTACAATCGTACCATTAATAATCATGTCCAGCATTCTTGTTATTTTTTTTGTCCACTCACTTAATAGATCATTAGCTACAGAGGAAGTTGGTGTAGATTTTAGTAAACCTTAGAGACCTCTAGTGACAACTTTATAAATAAAGGTGTGTCCGATATAATTACATTAAATCTTAGGAGAGGTTAGTTTAATTCACCCTAAAATAAAATATGAAAAATGTATTCTATGAATTTAAATCAAGTCGACCTAGTCTTCATCGATCTACCCTAACTCAAACCACTTAATAGGATAATTCAAAATAAGAGATAATAATTTCTCCCGTCATTAAAAAATCCTCATAGAGACTTCCTTATTCGATTCCTAAGTTTAGGGAATTTTGCCTTGCAAGGATAGGGATAGAGAGACAAAATTCCCCTTGAGACAAAGTCAAGGATAGGGATGGGGATTATTGTCATCATCCCACGATATCCCTATACATTTGAATTTTTTGGTACTTTAGTAAAACTTAGGATTGAACTTATGACCTCTTACAAATTACTCAGACTCCTTTTATCACTAGCCTACTCATAGTGACTTCTCAATATAGTTGAATTTAATTAATACCCTTTTGATGATACACACACACACACACATAACATGTTTGATACATAACATGTTTGATTGAAGGTTAGCAGGGGTTAAGGTTGTCTCTTTTACTCTTTTAATTGGACAAAAAAAGTCCATTTTATCTTTCGTGTTGAAGTTGAATAATAGTGTCTAGTACAGTAATTAACAACCATGGTTTTATTAATTGGAGATGAAAGTTTCTCTCTCTTGATAATTACCAATAGGAAATTTCTATTTTAATAATTATCAAAATCATAACTTTATTATTTTCAAAAATAAATATTTTATCAATAATTTAATGTTAGGTAAAATTATGTATGTGAAGAAATTATATAAAATTATATAATGCTGAATAATATAAAATCACAAGATAACATGTGTTCGAAGGTGGGACACCAGATTCTAGAAATGTGGTGTTTAACATCCGAATAATAGTACATATAACAAACACTGCTGTATGATTAATTTTTGATACATTATAGGTGTATAAGTGGGCCATAAGGAGATATTAAAATCTTTTCTATAGAAAAATAGATATGTTTTGCTAGCTGAAGAAGATTGCCTACTAATGATGCCTTATAATACCAAAATCAAATTGGTAGAAACTTATACTATAGGATAACATAAATATTAGTTAAAAATCCTAGGATGTATGGCTAGAAAGTAGCCACACAAACCCTCTTAGTGGATAAAGATAATCCACTTAAATTTTAGTTTAAAGCAATTTAAATTTTGTCTCAATTCCACCAATAGGATTTAAGCCGCCAACTTAAGAAGTAAGACACGCCAACTTAAGAAGGAAGACACACATTTTCTATTCTTTTCTTCACAATTTTCGTGCATCCCCCTTCCCCTTTCTTTCTTCTTCCATTTTCATTCTCATACTATCCAAAATCACCCAAAAACTCTTGCGCCTTTCTTGTCTTGCTCAAGTTGCTAACCCTTTCACTTGTTTATCATCAAAAAGCTCTAATACAAGCCATAAAATTCTTTCCTTTGAGTCACATAACCTTAACTAAGCAAGGAACAAGAAGTGATTTGTGCTTATCTTGAGGCTTTAGAGGAGGAAAGACACCAAAATATTCAAGTAGAAGAGCTTCAAACCTTGAATTTGAGGTAGGACTTCTTACCCTACTAGAAACTATTGGATTCGCGATTGATTTTGCGATTGATTTTTTTGGTCGCAAAAATCTTGATTTTGCGACCGATTTGAGTGAGGGGATTCAAAAGTCATGTTCTAAAAATCGGTCGCAAAACTTAAATTTGAGACCAATTTTATTTATATGGAATAGAAAAATGAAAAAAAAAAACATCGGTTGCAAATTTAAATTTTGCGACTGATTCCATTTAGTCAACGATGATAGGAGTTCAGTCGCAAAATTTAGATTTTGCGACTGATTTTCAAAGTTCAGATAATTAATTTTATTTGAAAAATCGATCGCAAAATCGGTCACAAATTTAGAATATTTGTGACTGATTTTGCGATCGACTTTCGAAGTTCAGATAATTAATTTTATTTGAAAATCGATCGCAAAATCGGTTGCAAATATTCTAAATTTGCGACTAATTTTGTGATCGATCTATAATTATATATAAATTACGTTTAAATAAAAATCGGTCATAAATTTAGGATTTTACGACTGATTTTGAGTCCAATTTTGCGACCGAAAAATCAGTTGCAAATTTTAAAACTTAACCAAAATCAACATATAGTCTGCACGTCTGTTTCTTTTCTCTTTTTCCAAATAATTTCTTTCTCTTTCTCTTAATCCTCCCCACCTCCAAGCCACCCCCACCCCACCCCCAAGCCACCCCTACACACAACTGCACGCCACCACTGGAAAGGAGCTTACCACTGCCGCTGCCGTCGCGTGAAGTTGCAGAAATGGAGTGTTACTGCTGTCCGCCACACAGGATCACCGCCGCCAGCATCTTCATTGCGCAGATCTACACTGCCACCGCTATCCCCAAGCTGCCGCCACTCTGGTTCTCCCGTATTGATCTATTTTTTTTTCTGCTGTGATTCTTTTTTTTTTTCTGATGTGTTTCTTTTTTTTTGTTATTATTCTATTTTTTTTTCTTCTCTGTTGCTTTTTTTTTGTTGTTGATTTGTTTTTTTTTTTTTAATCATGGGGGTTTGATTGTTAGTTTGTTAGTTAGGCTTAGTTTTTCAAATTATATTATGTAGATAATTATGTTGTTAAATTAGTTGACATTTTTGGTTTTGATTTTTGATTTTTTTAGTTGATAGAGACTTTATTGGTATTAAAGGTTGTTGTTTTTTATTTTTGATATATGTTATTTTTTCTAACATAATGAGAGTTTTGGTATATTTAGTTATTGTGTTGGTTTGTTTGTGTTGGTAAATTGGTTGATGATGTTGATAGAAAGAGTTTGGTTAGATTGATTTTTGGGTCCTTAATTATGTTGAAGCAATGTTTGGGTTAAAAGCATTATTGTGTGAGTTAAAAGTGTTAATGTTTTGAGTGACAATTGTTAATTTCAATTAACATAGCTAATTGAAGCTTTACAAGTGTTAATTTATAAGATAAAATTGTTAATTATTTAGTTAGAATTGTTAATTTGGATTAGAAATGTTAATTTTTGAGTTAAAAGTAATAATATTTGAGTTAGAAGTGTTAAATTCTCAGTTAGAATTATTGATGTTAGTTAAAATTATTAATTTTTTTTGTTAAATGTATTAACTTTTGAGTTAGAATTGTTAATTTCAAAATGGTTAAAAGTGTTAATTTTTAAGTTAAAAGTAATAATATTTGAGTTATAAGTATTAATTTTTCAGTTAAAATTATTAATTTGAGTTAAACTTGTTAATTTTGAATTAAAATTGCTTTAATATAATTAGAATGTAGACGGCTGTCAGTATATGTACTTACTTGTTATAAAATATATAGACTTTTCTTGCGGGATAGGATCTTTCAAATTTTGTGTTCACCAAATTCATACCTTATGTATATGATCTTCTTCACCACATGTTATTGAGTTGTCCTTTTTATTAGTAAACATATTAAACTAGTTCATGGTTTATGGAAATATGCTAAATTTGTTAAATTATTAGATTTGGTTGTGGATTTGTTTTATTTGTTTTAATTTTTTTTTTAAGTTGTGTGTCACTACATGTTTCAGTTTTTTTAATTTACAAAATATGGACATGCATTAGTTTCACATTAGATGTAGTTTAGATTATAAACTACTTACTTTTATCTAACTTTGTATGTTTTGAACATTAGGTACTTGACTTTTATGCTTTGGGATGTTGTACAATTAACTAGTAACACTTAATGATATGCAATATTGACTTGTTAGCCTTTGGATTATTGGTTTTTGTTTTTTGGGCTGTTACTGAATGCAGATGTAATAATTTTGGATTTTAAAAGATTCTGGTTGCTGTCTTGTATTAGTTGTGAAATTTGCAACTGAAATCTACACTAAAAGAAAACGTGAAATCAGTCGCAAAAAATCAAAATTTGATCTGTCTCAAATATTTTCGACCAAAAATCGGTCGCAAAGGTCGCAAATTACACCATTATTTTGGAATTTTGCGATTGATTTTTCGGTCACAAAATTTTTTGCCATCGATTTACCAGTCGCAATTCTTATTTTTGGACCCAAAAATCGGTCGCAAAATAGTCAATAAATGACCAAATTTCAATTTTACAAGCTCTGGCAAATTGCGACTGAAAAAATATGTCGCAAATGAATTTACAACCTACCTATATGCGATTGACAAAATCGGTCGCAAATGGTCTTAGCGACCCATTTTCTTTTCGGTCGCAATCGGATGATTTTCTAGTAGTGTTAGATGTTGTATCTAGGATTTTTAGGCTGTTAGGGCTTCTTTGTGTCATCCCTTATTTATTCTTGTATGATATTAATATGACTTGTTTCTAGTGATTTGAGATAGAAAATTTTGGTTTTGGTTGAAAATTAAGTCAAGACACCAAGAGAAGCATAAAATAGAAAAGATATTGGAAGAAATCCTAAGACGCCATCCATACAGAAAAGCTATTAACTCAATCCATAGAATTCACATTCGAGAAAAACTAATTTTAGATGAAACTAGACTTCAAGAACAATCTAACCATATAAATTATAGAACCATTTGACTTAAAATAAATTAGTTATGATTTTTGGAATTTGGCTATTGGATTTCGCTCTCTACCCTAACCAGAGTGTGATATGAGAGGCATAACTTACCTTATATAACTTCAAATTAAGTGTAACTAATTTTATTATAAACCTAATACATAGCAAATCACATCATAAAAATTTTAGAATTGATCATGAGTAGATTTATCCTTGTAATTCTTTGAAGTTGACCTATGCTCTATATGGGTTGAAATAGGCTAGCCCATTTGAAGAGTTCATAACTTGAGCTCTATCTACCCAACTGGAATGAAACTTATTGCAATTGAAAGAGGGTCAACTAGGTACATTTTGACACAAATTTCATATAAAAATGATAAAAATATAGATTTTTAGTGATTTTCTAAACTTAGGTGTGCAAGTTTATCTTGAAACAGGACAGCCTTGAGTAATAATTCAAGTTATACATCTTAAAATTTAGTGAAACCAAAAAAGTTTAGAAGTAAACAGCCCTACAATCTATTAAATTTATAAATTAAAATGAACTAAAATGAAATTTTCATGTAATTTACAAGTTTAAAGCAGATTTGAGAATATAAGACAAACTTGATAAGTTTCAAGGTTAGAAACCCCATAGACTATAAAGAATCAAAGGGCTAAATTATCTATGAGATTTCGTATCAAGAATGATATGTTATTGATATATTGATATGGTAATTCTGATTACTAGAGCTGGCTAACTATTTGTATATTGGGACGCCTCTATGTTTTAGCTGTTGTGCTACTAGATTTTCGACAGAAGTATATGAATGTTATGAGCATTTATATGTTATACACATGGAGAATCATGCATGCAATAAAATTAGAAAGCAAGATATGAAGCATGTGTATAAGTGCATATGGCATATTCATGTATGATTATGTATAAGAATGAAAAACTAAAAAGGACTTGCAAAGGAACATATTGAGCTTCCACCTTCTACTGGGTCAAGATAGTACTACCTAAGATAATTACTTGGATCAACCCCTGAACAGATTTAAGGGTACCAAGTAAGAAAAGATAAGAATGTGACATGACACTTATATCCTAAGGAGTGTAATATGGTGATTACACTCCGATAGAGTATGACATGGCAATTATACTCTAGAATGTGGCATGGCGAACACATCCTAAGGAGTGTGACATGGCGATCATGCCTTAATGGAGTATGACATGGCAATCATACTCTGGAATGTGTGCGTCAATTAAAGAAAGTTAAAAAAGATCAGAAAGTTAAGTGCACTTGCATGATTACATGATGTGCATCTATATGTGCATAAATTATATTCTCTTTTATTTCTATCATGAAACTACTATTTTACTTATTAAGTATGTGAATAAAATTAACCTGCTTTGAAAAGATATTTTTAAACTTTATAAAATAAAATTATAGTTGTTATGGCACGGTCACTTTTTTTTATAATAAACCGAAGCAGCTAGAGATGATGACAACGACACTATGTAATATGATCTAGGATATCCTACTGAAAATAGCCCAGAAGATTATGCTAATGACCACTATAGACAAATTTTGATCGAGATTGGATGGACGGTTGGAGTTGCTATCAGATAAGGTCCGTTTATTTATTAGTAACAACTGCTAAGTGTGATACTATAGCTGAAGCATGGTATTGTACTTAAGATGGTGTTACAATACCCATATCTTTCAGGTCCTTTTGGGTTAGTTGTCTTCTTGGGCATTTTTACCTTCTGTCTTTTTACTTTCCTTCTGGAAAAGTATCTTTCAGAAGAGTATCCCTTCTTATGATAGTAAATGCATGTAGGGATGTTATTTTGTGAATCTTTGGATGGTTTCTCATCATCTTCTTTCTCAAACCTAAGTCCTGTTTTATCAAAATATAGCCTTTGACTACCAGGCATCAAATCTAGATTTTTCGAGCCATTTATTATCTTCTCAAGATTTGATTTGAGAAGCCTAACAATTTTCTAAAGTTCAGAAATATCAAAAGAAGCATTCTGAGATGCATTAGAAGCTTTCGTTCTTAGGGCAGTTACATCCTTCTGAGGAGGATTGTTTTCTTTTAATAGCTCAGATTTTTCATGCCCCAACTTTTCTTTTTCATTCTTGAGGTTTTCAAATTCAATAGATAATTTTTGAAAATTTTTCTTTAAAGAAGCATAGTGAGAAGCAAGTGTTTGAAAATTATCCAAAAGTTCATCATAAGCTTTCTAAAGATCCTCAAATGAAAGTTCAGGTTTAGAACTAGATACCTCAGTTTCTTCTTCTGAAATTATATTAGCTATAAAGCAGAGATTTGCCACAATATCTTCTTCTTCTTGAGATTTGTACTTTTTCTTGGGAGTATTTTTCTTGGAACTCTTCTTTAGCCTTTCTGATCTCATATGTCCAAGCTCTTTGTACTCAAAGTAGATGACTTCACTCTGCTTAGCCTTTCTCTTTTTGTCCTTTTTAGGGACAAAACCCTTCTTCTTTTTCCTCTTAATCCAAGCTTTGGATTTCTTTTTTGACAGATGAGCAATTGCATCCTTCTTATCATCATAATCATCAGAGGAATTTTCTTCTTCTTTTGATTCTTCTACAACTTTCATAGTCTTAGAAGAATTGGCTTTTCTTTGAGTATACTTCAAAGCAATGGATTTGCCTTTTCTGTTTGACTCCTTAGAGGCTTCATTCAGTTCAATCTCATGAGTCTTTAAAGACCTAATGAGAGCATCAAGACTGAGCATATTTAGGTCTTTTGCTTCTTGAATGGCAATCACCTTAAGGCGCCAGGCCTTAGAAAGTCTTCTTAGAATCTTTCTTACCATCTCAGCATTTGTATATCTTTTGCCCAATGCTTTCAATTGATTTACGATATGCATAAATCTAGTTATCATCTCATCAATATTTTCATATTCTAACATTGTGAACATTTCATATTGATGTATTAGTATGCTGATCTTTGTTTCTTTGACCTAATCAGTTCCTTCATGGAAAACTTGGAGTTTGTCGCAAATCTCCCAGCAAAGTCACATGAGATGATCTTATCATATTCATTTTTACTCAAGGCACATGTGAGAAGATACTTGGCCTTGGCATTCATCTGAACTTTAGCTTTATGTTTATCAGTCCATTAGTTTCTTAGAACTATTTTGACAACTACTAGTGGGGTTTGATCAGGATCAGTAACCACTTGAGCTACTTGTTGCTCAATAATTGGAACATGGTCACCATTCTCAATTATTTCCCATATATCAATGCTTATAGACTTAATATAGAGTCTTATTCTATCTTTCCAATAAGGGTAATATTCACCACTGAAGTATGGAGGCGGTTGATGGAATGCCTTTCAGCAATATGGTTGATCTATTGTGCCATTTTTTGGATCTTTATTCTCTGCAACTATTAGGAAGCTCAACTCCAGAGGCTTGGCTTTAATACCAATTGTGGAATGTGGTAACACGAAAAGGGGGTCGAATCATGCTTTCAAAATAATTTTTGTTCCTAAAAGATTTTTTAAACAACTTTCTCAATTCTTAGATTTGGAATGCAAAAGCCAAAATGTTAGAAACAAAAACTATTATGTTCACAAAGATCTTGTTAAGCAATGAATAAGTTAGCATACAGAATTAAAAACTTTATGAGTAAATGTAATAGAGAGTAAAAGCGATAGAAAAACTACACAGAAATTTTATACTGGTTCGGCCAACCACTTGCCTATGTTCAGTCCCCAACACTTTATTGAAATTTTATAACTTGAGTATTGTTTTTCCAAGTTCTCCAAGCTTTTACAAATAAGTAGTTCTTCCTAGCCTCTCCAAGCTATCCAAACAAATAGTCTTTGCAAAGTCTTTCCAAGCTAACACTGAGTAGTATTTTCTTAGCCTCTCCAAGCTCACAAAGACCAGTATCGGGTAAGGTTCCAATAAATAGATTTGAAGATTTGTGTTTAATACACTCACACTAAATTTCTCAATAGAGTATCAACACTTAGATACAGTGTGTAGTGACTCTTCTAAGCTCTCAATAGAGAATTTTTTTAATACAAAGCAGAAGAGAAGATTTTTATCTTTTCAGAAGATATAATAAGTAACTTTTTGGATGTTCAAAAGGTTGAAAAAAAGAAAGTATTGAATGATATTTCAAAGAGTAGAATGTTCAACAGTCTAACCACTTCTTCATCAATTTCCAGCTTTTTATAGACTTCAAAATATATCTATTAAAAAGTGCAGATCTTGAGCTCTGAGCCTTTTTGACCCACTAGTCTAAGATTGAGCAGAGAAGAAGTTGTTTTCTTTCTCAGCAAACAAAAATATCATAGAAGAGAAAAAATAGCCGTTGATGGGTCACCAGCTTTTCAAACTTGTTAGTGCTTCTTTTAGATCTTGTCTTGTCACGTTTAACTTTTGAAATGATCCTTGAGATGTGCAGAAGAAGCTTGGAGTACCACAGGTATGGTACTTCAAGAAATATAACCTTCTAGTAATCACCCTTCTAGACATAGCCTTCTGGATACTTCAACATTCTGGAGCATCTGTCATCCTTTTGATGGTTTATTTTCCTTTTTGATGGCATAAATCCATCATTTTGAACTTTCTAATATGCTTCTTAGTAAGAGAGATTAGAGATATGACAAAATGTTCTCTTTCTAAAGTGTAGACGTGAGATATACAAAAGGACTTTGAACTTTGTACAATCCAATATTCATTCCTATGTGAATAGCTTGATCTAACTCAAAAAAGCATTCAAACATTTAAACAAACGGTTAGTTAACAAAAGATTCTATTAAAGCTTGATTTGTTGTTCATCAAAATCTTTTAGCCCATTACAGTTTAAACCACGAAGTGGCTTTTGAAGGGTATTGGAGCTTACAAGGTCAAGATAGTAAGGTAGTACTTTTATTTTTCTTAATAGCTCTAGTCGAGCAGTTTATGTGCAATTAAGAGCATCTTGGAAGTCTTGCTACTTAATTTGACCTATTTAGACTGAACAAATCCATTGGGCCTTAGAGCTCGGCCCAGCCCAAAGATGGCTTTTCTAGAAGGAACTCGCCGCAGATAAGCTCAAATCGAATTAGCACAGGAAAGTAGCTAACCCATTACATGTAGTTACCAAGCATGGAGTAACCCCACGACTATAGGAGGATAAGCAACTACCACAAAATTAAGGGAATGGACGAACATAGCCAGATATAAAAGGGGACTCAGGGCAAGTCAAAGGTAAGCAATTGATCCTTTTTACTCTCACTTGGGTAGAATAGAATTTTGACTTGAGTGTTAGAGTCCTTTTAGGTTCCCTACTGGAGGAGCATTCAAAGAGCTCGGACTTGCCGCAAACATCGTCGGATGCCCTCGAATATTGGTCAGAACATTGGTGCCTACCGTGGGGCCGAGAGTAACCCCCACACAAGATCAAATGGTCAACATAAGGCGCCAAAGTGCGAACATGGTCATGAATGATGGTAATAATATGGGTGCAAACCAGCATAATCAGTATAATTGGCATAATAACCACCATGAGCAACACAACAGAAACAAGGTGAATCATATCCCTCTCTCTCCAACTATAGAATGGTTGTATCAAATGGTCCAATAACTCTAAGATCATAATAGGAGGTTGGCCACACAGATGGCAACAATGAATTGAGATAATAGCATAAAAGAAAACAAGGCCACCAACCACCACAATAATGATAGCCCCATTGGAGGCGAGGAGGAGAGCAATACCCACAAAACTTGTGGAAAGGAAGAAACCGATAAAAGGACCACCACACAAGGCCCACTAATATACTCCGAGCCATTCTCAGAATTCATTATATCAATAGCCCTTCCAGAAAACTTCTAACTGCCGAAAAAATTAAAGTTGCATGATGGAACCGAGGATTCCCAGCTTCATCTAACCATGTTCAAATCAATGATGTTGGTTAATGGAGTAAGCGATCCTATTCTCTATAGGACTTTTTCAACCCTCCTAGAGAAAGTATCTTTGTTGTGGTTCTCGTCCTTACCCACGAGGACTATCCACAACTTTGCCAAGCTATTACAAGCCTTTGTGAACTGATTTTCCCCGAGCCGAGTATACTAGAAGACCTCAGACATCCTGAATGCCATACGTAAGGGCCACAAGAGCCACTGAGGGAGTACTTAAATCGATTCAATGCAGTGGCCATGCAAATAGATGATCTCGATCCAGTTGTCAAACTATATTCCATTAAGAAGGGACTAAGAATGGGTCCTTTCACCAAATCTTTGGCAATCAACCCCCAAGGTCCTTGACCGAATTTAGGGACCGAGTTGTTAGTTACATCAACATGGAAGACCGAGAAGCACCAAAGGTGGAAGCTCGGACAGAGAATGGAAAGATGGACGAGACAAAGCAAAGCAAGAAGCAAGACAAAAGGAGTTAGAGGAGATCGGGGCCTCCCCTGAGGGAGAGAAATTGAGGCAAAGGAAGATGCATTTTTATATTCCTCAATCGCGGCACGACGAGTATACCCAATTACTATCAAAAGGGAAACTATCCTAAAAGAAGTATACAATGTTGGAAAAATGACATGAGAAGGGAGGTTGAATTCTATCTTAAATTAAATTTGAACCTAAAAACTTTTATAGAATAACTTTCTCAAGTCCAAGACTTGGAATGCAGAAGCAATTTGGTTACAAATAAAAGTTATTTAGTTTATACAAATATATATTTGAAAGATTTAATGGCTACACAAATACGTAGACTGAATGAAGATAGCAAATAAAGTAAAAGAGATAGAAGAATCACATAACAAGATTTATCCTAGTTCAACTAACCAAATGCCTATGTCCAGTCCCCAACTCTTCATTGTGTTTTTTATATCACAAGTGTTCTTTTTCCAAGCCTCTCCAAGCTTTTATAGTTGAGTAGTCTTTCTTTAGCCTCTCCAAGTTTTACAATCAAGTAGTATTTGTTCTAGCCTCTTCAAGCTAAACAAGAGTAGTATTTTTCCTAGCCTCTCCAAGCTCACTTTAACCACTATTGAGTCTAGTTACAAGATATTTGATACAAAGGTTTGTGTTCGGACACTCACAATAAAAACTCTTCATAGAGTATTAATCAAATACATACAGTGTGTGTGATTTCTCTAAATTCTTAATACGAGAAAATTATCTATTACAATTTAGTAGAGAAGATTTTAAAACAAAAGTTATAATGAGTAACTTTCTGGAGGATTTGAAAGTTGAGAAGGTAGAAGAATGAAACTATTGTAGCTTTGAAAAAATTTAAATAGCGTCACTATATTCTTCTTCGTATTCTAGCTTTATATAGACTTTTAGATGTTACTGTTTAGGCTTGTAGATCTTGAGCCCTGTGCTACTTTGATCTACTAGTCTATGATTGGAATAAAAAGGTGCAGTTTTCTTTTTCAACAAGTTAAGATGACACAGAAGAGGAAAAATAGCTGTTGAAGTCTTCACTAACTTTTCAGACTTGTCAATGCTTCTTTTGCATCTTGTCAAATCAAATTTGACTTCTTGAATTTCTCAATGAAGCATATGGAAGAAGCTTTCAAGGTGAGCTACTTGTGAGAAGTATGTTTCTGAATGGTCACCTTTCTAGACTAAGTCATCCTTGTGAATGAGGTGTGATCCTTCTTGTGGCATGATTTTCCTTTCTGATGCTATACCATCATCCTTCTGAACTTTCTATCTGATTCTAGAGTGAGTAATCACATAAAACACAAAGTGATTTTTCCAATATAATCATGTTCAAGTGAAGTACTATAGATTTAGATGCTTTGTTTGATTCAATAATTGTTTAAGTTCGAGATAAATGATTTTACTCACAGAAGAATGCGTTTAGCTATAACAAATCATTTGCTATCCAAAAGATTAGCCAAAAGTTTGATTTAGTATCCATCAAAATCTTAAAGCTTGAAACATCTGAAGTTATGAGACTATTTTAGTTGGACATTTGAGCTTACATACAATACTTAGTTGATCAGATTCCCGCGTAATACGGGAAAGCAACAAGTTCCCCCTGGAGCTAATAGAAGCAAATAGTGTGAATTCCATAGGAATTACGGCCACACCATAGAAGACTATACCATCATAAGAGACCAAATCATCAAGGATTGCTTGACAAATACATAGCTCGGTAGAAATAAAATCGCGGAAAAGATAAGGAAATTGGAACGAAAAGACAAAGAAGCTATAATTGAGGAAGACAGATGCCGAAAACAAGTGATGAGGAAGAAAACATAAGTTAGCTGTAACACCCTACCAACTTAATGTTATGCTTAAGTCATAGCATTAAATTGGATAGGTTGCGTTACCATGTTAGTTCTCTGTCTAAAGCTGTATTGATTATATTATATTCTCTTTTTCTTTGATATATATATATATATATATATATATATATATATATATATATATATATATATATATATATATATATATATATATATTTGATGAATATACCTACAGAACGGTGCGCTGTATATAATAAACGTGATCAGCATTATAAAACATAACAAAATTTAATAAAAAGCACTATAAAAGGAAACAAAGACAAGTAGTATATCATCAGTCGTATACATACATATGTAAGTTGGAAGCCAATGCTTCAGTTTATATATGGGTTCAAAAGTGGGTGAAATAAAGGAATAGCAAAATTTCTATTGCTAAAAAGGTAGAGACGGAAATGGCAGGAACCAGCTATGTAAAACAAGTCCACTATGGGATCATGGTGGAGCTGCAGGTCCGGGATCTCAATAAACAGAGTGGCTGGCGAGTCCATCACCAAGGTTTGAGAATGATGTGGAAATACAAGGCGAGGTGAGAATTTAAAGAAATTCTCGGTAGGATTCGAATACGGTATCCAATTGACGTCACATTCATTCTTAGGTGCCTCGATTTTTATTTAATTATAAAAACATGGGATCAAATTGAACTATTCACATTTTATAAATTTAAGAAAACATCTGGTCCGAGGCAAGGTTCCATTTTACTTAAGACAGCATAAGAAACAGAATAAGCTACTAAATAGTGATACACAGAATAATGAGCAGAATAAACGAACATACAGCAATAAGTGAATATCACAGTTAAACAGTAAACAACTTATAATGACTATTCAATGTAACCATGCAAGAACTCATTCTTAAACTTCTTTTTATAACTTTTCCATTACTTGATCCCTTAGGAGTTCTTGGCCATTCAGACTCCTGGGTAATAGTCTGCTTTTCAGGATCGAGCTCGTTCCTATACAGGAATGCCGGGTTTACTTTCCCTGACCTTCCCACCGATCTATTCCCGTTAACTTTATTTCAGGGTTGGCCCAAGTATTATGAAACTTTCATCATAACATAACCTTTATGTTCATCATAACATAACCTTTATAAACTCCTTGCAAATGCACATGGATTTAAATGTAGATTATAACTCATACATAGACTTTACCGAAATTTCAGCAGCATAACGGAATGTGTTCACTTCCCCGTGAACAGTGTCAGTACTCAGAAAATCAATTTTTCAGAGATATCATAACATTTCATTCACAATTCAATCATCAATTTCATAGGAACAATTGTTGCATTTAGAACATGGTTGCTGTCTCAGCACATTCATTCAACTCGATTTTTGTAAATTAGGTCATAATTTCTATTTAACTTATTTGGAACTAAATTTTGGATATGTTAGAGTGTTATGTGTCTATTTTCTAACCACTTTGATCCCATCTAATTTTGATAAGTATAGCTCAAGTTATTTAAGTTTTATCCCGGCTTTCCCTAAAGCTGGCTAGAACTACACACTTAAAAGTAAAAATTCACTAAAAATCGAAAACTAGTTCAAATCCTACAAAATTAGTCTCATATTAAAGCTAACAGGACAAGGTTTCATTTGAAATATTTTCATTCATTTACTTTAGTAGAGCTCGAGTTATAAGCCCCGAAATTTGACCTTCTTGAATTGCCCTATTTTGGCCTGGTTTGGACATAGGGCAAATTTCTTGAGCCACTGGGAGCAAACGGGACCTTATCTAACCCTACAATTTTTATGGAATATTCTCCTATGTGTAAACTTTCTAACAAAGTTAGTTTCATTCAATTCCAAGTCATATAGGACAAGTTTTGCCCTAAATAACCTAGTCTACCCAGAATTAAGCTCAAAACCCTAGATCGAACTTCCAAAATTCATATCTCTCTCAATACTAATCCAATGGCCTTATATTATATAAGTATGGAAATCCCTGAATGTTTAGTTTCATATAAAAATAATTTCATCAAATTTAAATGGCGGTAGGCAGATCTGTACACTCTGCCATACGGACTGCCGAGGGATTTTGGTCTTCCAGCTCCTCCCTGCACTCTACTTTCACTCCTTTCTACTTCTAGATCGATTTTAATATCAAAAACAGCCAACAAATCAGCCAAAGATCATCATATTCATTCAATCATCACATAAAAAAGTGAGAAAATAAAGTCCCAAATCAGCCACCCATAACCAAAATAACAAGAACAAAGTTGAATCTCTACATCCTTATATGTGATTTTGCTAGATTTTGGAGTTTGGATTGATGAAACCTTATCAAGCTTGAAGGTTTGATGGAGTTGGTTGAGAGGAGAAGAGAAGAAGAAGGCTAAAATCAGAGGAGAGAATGGTGCAATCAGTATGAGAAGGAGGAGAGAAAATCTTATTTAAACATATAGGGGTAGTTGGCTTCAAAGGTTGTGATTGGCTAAAATTTTGTGGTTGATTTCCAGCCATGCTTTCTTCTCCTTGTGGCTTTCCTTGCGCCACCAACAGCTAAATGAATGGCTAAGTATTCAGCTATTGGGTTATAGGGTTTTGGGCATATAATTTTATTGGTTCGGTTCCGACAGTTTAAAATACTGTAATCTTACCGATTTCCTTTAAATTGGTAAATTGGTTTGAGAAAATTTCTATGAAATCTTCTATACTTCTAACCTAATTCCCTCATATCTAAACTCAATTAATTACTAATCAAGTGATCCTGAATAAACATTTAGTCAAATTTTAATTAATTTCGATTATTCGATAAAAACCGAATAACTAGGCGAAAAACGATGAGAAAAATTCTAGTGGATGTTACATTAGCAACCACAAGAGATTAAAGGCATAATTGACTACATTGTTGGGGGATTTGCCAGAGGATGGGAAATAAGCTCAGCAAGAAAGAGGCATCTCCAGGCTATCATGAATGTAGAATTGAATCCTTGCCGACCACTAGAAATGTCGAGCCTAGTAATTTCGTTCTTTGACTATGATTTCAAAGGGATAGATCAAAACCTGCATGATCCTATGGTCATATATGATCCTATGGTCATATCTATAGTTGCAGGAAACTACATAGTCTGAAAAGTGCTAGTAGATCAAGGAAGCTCAGCTAACATACTGTATGCCTTCACACTACAGAAAATACAAATACTTGAATCCAGCCTTAGTCCATACCACATAGATTTGGTGGGATTTTCTAGAGAACGGGTTAATGTTGTAGGAGTAATCAAATTAAGAACCACTTTCGGAATCGAATCGAACATAATAACCATTGATGTTCGGTACTTGGTTATTGAGCCCCTAGCTGCATACCACATGATACTAGGGAGACCCTATCTAAATACCTTAGGAGCTGTGGTGTCAACTCTACACTTGGCACTAGAGTTCCCAATCTTGCCAACCGAAGTAGGGTTCATGCATGCTGATGAAAAATAAGCTTGGCACTATTACAACGAGTCATTGAGGAGAAAGAAAAAGAAGCAAGGGGGAGGAGGAACACAGGAAGTTCACATAGTTGAAGTTAATTAACCCATGAAGATGAGAATGAGAGATTTATATCCTAGACAAGAAGAAAGGGCGAGGCCTAAGCCCAACGATAAGCTTCAAAAGATCCAAATTGAAACAGCATCAGAGAAATTCACATTCATTGGGTGAGGATTACCCAATACTATGAAAACTAAACTCATAGGCCTGCTGCAAAAAAACTCAGACCTTTTGACTTGGGCACCCAAGATATGCCCGAAATAGATCCAAAGATTACTTGCCATAGATTGGTAATAGATCCAAAGGTCTGACCTACGTTGGAAAAGAAGAGAAAACTGGGAATGGAAAAGTAGAAGGCAGCAATACAAGAAATGGCAAAGCTGTTGAAAGCTGGGTTTATAACAGAAATACACTTTACAACTTGGTTGGCCAATATAGCTATGGTTCCCAAATCATCAGGGAAATGGAGGATGTGCATAGATTTCTTGGATCTGAATAACGCATTGCCCTAAGGATGCCTACCACAGCCGAACATTGATAAACTAGTTGAAGGAGCCTCGGAGTCAAGATTCCTTAGTTTCATAGATGCAAATCCTGGCTGCAATCGTATTAAGATGCATCCTATGGATGAGGAGAAAATGGCCTTTATAATAGAAAATGCAACTTACTATTATAAAGTAATGCCATTTGGTTTGAAAAATGTTGGAGCCACTTATCAAAGGCTCATGAACTTGGACTTTGCCGAGCAAATTGGAAAAACAATGGAGGCATATGTAGATGATATGGTCGCCAAAACAACTGGCGACAGAGATCATTGCAAAGATTTGAGAGATATCTTCACTTAGATAAGGAAATTTAATATGTGCCTAAACCTAGAGAAGTGCGCATTCGGAATTTGAGGAGGAAAATTCCTCGGATTTTTGCTTAACAGCCAAGGAATTAAGGCCAACCCAGAAAAATGTCACACAATACTAGAAATGAGAAATCCAAGCAAATTAAAAAATGTGCAATAGTTAACAGGGCATATTGCCACCTTATCAAGATTTTTGGCAAGATCAGCTATCAATTTTTCAAGAAACAAGTAGATTTCAAATAGTCGGGCGAATGTGAGAGAGCCTTCCAAGACTTGAAGAAGTTCCTGGTAAAACCCTCATTGTTGAGCAAATCGAGGAATGGAGAGCCCCTTTACATATACTTATCAGTGATCGAGAAAGCCATATGCTTGGTATAGGTGAGAAAGGAGGAACAGCAGTAGAAGCTAGTATATTATGTCAACAAGGCATTGCAAGGAGCTGAGGTGAGATATTAGAAAATTGAAAGGCTAACATTTGCATAGGTGATCAGTGCTAGGAGGTTATGACCCTATTTCCAGAGCCACTATATCATTGTGAGGATTGAGTACTCCATCAACCAAGTGCTAAGAAAGCCTGACCTTGCTAAAAAAATGATAGCTTGGTCAATTGAACTTTTCAAGTTCAGCTTGGAGGATAGACCTTGGGGACTAACAAAGGCTCAGGTGCTTGCTAACTTCATTGTAGAGCTATCACCAACAATGAAGAAGGGGCAAATATGGTGCTTATATATGGATGGATCATCCAATAGCAAAGGACGTGGAGCTGGAATAATCCTAGATGATCAAAATGGGGTGTCCATTGAACAGTCCTTGAAGTTCATGTTTAAGTTTAATAATAACCAAGCTAAATATGAAGCTTTGTTAGCTGGTCTGAGACTAGCCAAAGAACTGGGAGCTCGAAGGCTAAACATCAAAGGGACCTCCTCGCTTGTAATTGGCCAAATCCAAGGAAAATTTCAAGCGAAGTAATCCCAGCTGTGGCAATATTAGGCCAAAGTCAAGGAGGTTTTTAAAGAATTTGAAGAATGTACTATGGAGTATATCCCAAAGAAGCAAAATACTCGAGCCGGCTTATTGTCAAAATTGGCGAGCATAACAACAGTAGTGAACAATAGGTTAGTAATACAAGAGGTAGTCGACGAGCCAAGAATATCTGTGCCACCAAATCCAAGCGTATACTGTATGGAATAGGAAATTGGTTAGTAACAACCTATACTAGAATATCTAACCACTGGAAAGCTACCCGAAAAAGAAAAGGAAACCAAGGCAATAAAGTAAAAGGCAAGTTTTTACACGATAGTCGTAGGCGAGCTCTATCATAAAGGATACTCTCAGCCACTGCTAAAGTGCGTAAATGACGAGCAAGCCCGAGGAAGAACAGAAGAAATGTATGAGGGCATATGTGAAAACCATGCTGGAAGCAAGGCACTAATATCCAAAATACTTTGGGCTAACTGCTTTTGGCCCACTATGAAACAAGATTGCTTGACATTTGTTAAAAAAATGTGACAAGTGCCAGAGATTTGGAGAGCTGAAGTACATGCCTTCCAAATAGTGGCATTGCTCGGAAGTAAGTTGGCCTTTTCATAAATAGGGGATAGATATCCTTGGACTTTTTCCACTAGAACCCAGGCAATTAAAATGCTTGATAGTTGCTATTAATTACTTTACTAACTAGATTGAGGCTAAACCTTCACCTACGATTATCACAGAAAATGAAAAGGATAGTGTGTAAGTATGGAATTCCGTGCCAACTTATTAGTGATAATGGAACCTAGTTCATGGACTGGAAATTTGACAATTTTTGTAGGGAACTAGGAACCATATAACTCTTCTCATTAGTGGAATATCCATAGATTAACAGGTTGGCAAAAGTCACCAATAAAATAATTCTGACAGGACTGAAGAAGAGACTGGAAAAAGCTAAGGGCCTATGGACCGATAAGTTGCATGTTGTATTGTGGGCTTACCACACCGCACCCACTCATCAACTGAAGAAACTTCGTACCTATTGGTATTCGGAGCTGATGCAGTGATACCTATTGAACTCTCGAAGCCAAGTCCTAGGATAATTACTATGATGGAATAATCCAATAAAGATGCTCAGCGAGCCAAGCTTGATATAGTAAAAGAAGATAGAGAAAGAGCCAGGATAAAAGGAGAAGCCATTAAATAACAAATGGCTAGAAAATACAACAGAAAAGTCCACCCGTAAAAGTTCAAGGAAAGAAACCTAGTTCTAAGGAAAATAGAGCTTACTCGAAAGCCTTAAGAAGAAGAAAAGTTAGCACCAAACTAGGAAAGACCATATCGGGTCATTCAGAAGATCGAAAAATGAGCATACAAGATAGCAGAGCTAGGAAGAAGAGAGCTACTGAGGACATGGAATATGTCCTCACTTCGAAGATATTATAGTTAGAAATCCTTAAATTACGTTGGTGGATGTACTCCTTTTCCTCTTAGCATTTTTTCCCACAAGGTTTTTTATGCGTAAAAGGTTTTAACGAAGCATGACCCATGTAAGCTGAGCATGTGCAATACTCGGTGCTAAGAATAAAAATGAGCATTCCCAAAAGCTCATCTTTGTAGACATTTCATTCAATAAAGGTTTATTTGAATTACTTGAATTTCTTATCATAGAATTATCCGAAAAAATGGAGAACCAATCTAGGAGTAGACTTATATTCCTCATCCGTAGGCGAAGACCTGGAAAACCAAAAGAACATAAAGAACAAGTCCAAGAGCGGACTTATATTCCTTGGCCATAGGCGAAGATCTAGAAACTTAAATAAAACGGAGAATGAGTCTAGGAGCAGACTTCTATTCCTCACCTATAAGGGAGGATTGAGAACAGTAAAAATGAAGAATAGGTCCAGGAGCAGACCTACACTCCACACTTGTGGGTGAGGGTACAGAGCCCAAAATAAAAAATAGAGAGTAAGTCCAAGATCAGACCAATACACCTCGCCTATAAGCAAAGGTAAGAATAGCCAAATTGAGAAGCAAGTTCAGCAGAGGACCTAAAACTCTTTTGTAGACCATAATCTTGGAAGATGTTTCCAAAGCATTGAAAATGGCTTATCGTTAACAAAGAGATACTCGGAGTTCGAATTGGAAACAGAATTGAAAAGCTTCCTAAATTAACAAAGCTTTAAAGCGAAATCATGCACAAGAACATAATTAGCAATACTTAATGAAAAAAAGCACAATAAGAGTCCAGAAATATGCATCAAAAAATTTTATACACAAGAAAAAAATTTCAAATATAAGAAAAATAAAACTAAAAAGTAAGAGCGTCATCCACTTGCTCTTTGTGAAAAGCCTTCAACTGGTCCCCCACTGCAACATCAGCCTCGGCAGGAACTCTATCCACCAACTCTCTATCCCGAATCTCTTTGAAATAGCCGCAAGAAAAGACATCCAGGTGAGCATAAAGGAACCAATCCAGGTGAGCATAAAGGAACCAAACCTACTTAAAGGCTTCATCAAAACCCTCAGCATATTGCTCAGCCGCTTCCCATTCATGGTCATTGGCATATTTGGTCTTGGCATCATAGTTCCTTCATATCAAACATCTTTATGGTGTAAAAGTCCTGGTGCTCCCTGAACTTCTTCTCCAGAGAAGTGACCTTATCTTGGAGTCCTTTCTCCTAAGCCTTCCATTCTCTTTACCCAACTGAGTACTTATCCTCAACCCTTTTTGCTTTCTCTTCCACTAAACATACCTCCCCAGCGTGATTTTCCCTGAGCCTCACAAGCTCCTCTTTGAGCTCAGCTATGGTCCTTGCCTCAGGGCACTCCTTAAGCTCCATGTGAAGAGCTATTGAGCAGAAGCGAAGGCTAGCCACTTAAATCCACTGAAGCATCCCTGTAGCTCTAGTAGCATCGAACATGTCAGCATCAAATGAGAACTTAAGAAGCTCATCCCCCTTTTACTAGGTAGGGAAGCCAGGACTCTAGAGGGAGAAAGGAGGAGCATCTTTGTGGAAATCACTGACAAGTTGACGAGGTGCAAAAGGGCTAGAGTGAGCATTCTTCAACTCAGAAGCCGCATCCACAGTGGCCGACAGAGTTGGTTGGCGAGTGGAGGTGGTCTCCAAATCAACTACCTTATTGGACGACCTTTTCTTCCTTTGCCTAATGATGAGATGGGTGAAGTCAGATGTAGTTTCCAAACTGTCCCCCGAAGGCTTAGAGATAATCACTGGGGCACCACCTTGCATGACTTGGGCTTTGCGTTGACCAAGGGTGGCTTGGAGGTAGTTTTTGGAGAGTTTGGGGGTCATTTCCTCTATAAAAGAAAGATACAAGAAAAGAATAATAATGAAAGAAATTATATTAAGTGGTAGGCAAAGTAACTATGGAAGAAACTTACTGAGGTATTTGAGCATCTCGACCCTTTTTGTGTCCTATTTTAAGAGCTCAGTGTAGGATAGAAATCTTTTCTTACTAGACAAGTGCTCGAAGAAATAGTCAAGGACAACTTTCTTATATTGGGAAAGGTTGCGAGAGTCTTTACAAAGAACCCTCTTCATGAACTTACTCTAGTATAATGGGAATTTGGTATGACCTTACTTATCCAAAAAGAAGGGGCACTCAAATTCGGAGGCTCTAACCCTAAAAAATTGATCTTTAAAGTGTTTAAAGTTAAAGGTAAAGAGATAAAAAAATTTCATCCTAGGTTGGCCACTTAAGCAAACCTACTTCCCCTTATTGACATCCTTAACCTGAAATAATGAAAACAAAATTGCTATGCTTGGAACAATGCCTAAGAACTCCATCAAAATCTCGAAAGTTCAGATAAAGGCCCAACTGTTCGAATGAAGTTGGGTTGGAGCTACGTTAATAAAATCGAGGCATTCAACCTCAAATGGGGTAAGGGGAAGCCTAGGGTAAGGGGAAGGCTAACACCTAAAGTGGAGAAAAGGACGTCATGAATGAAAAAGAAAGTGGGTTCTTAGTCATCAAAAACCTTAGCTATATGACAAGCTCAAACACTAGGTTTGCATGGAAAGCACTCAATAAAATGTTTGTGCTTAAGGCAAGCTTCCTTAAACTCCCTAAGAAAATGGTCTAGAATTTGTTGATCAAAATAAAGGGAATGGGAGCTCTTAACCTCATCTACAACCCAGAAGTAGTAATTTGAGGACCCTTTCTTCTTGCTCTGAACGATCCCACAAAAGTCTTTTTCTATTTTTGACAATGAAGGAATTGAGGGCTCAAGATTACTTCTAAAAGAAAAAAGAAAAACTAATGAATGGAAGAGGAATAAAGGAGACCAATTGTCTACTACCTAGGGTTCCTAACACAAAATCATAAAAGAACACACTCAAAAAGTGAAAACTGAATATAAGGGAATTATACTTACTCAAAAAAATCCAACAAAAGGAGAGGATGAAGCCGAAAGATTGGATTGAATAGAAGACCTACAGTAAGAAGGATTTGCATAAAGCAATGGAGGAAAGTACAAGAGGAGGAATTCGGAGCTTGAAAAATCCAAAAATAAGTTTTGTAAGAAAGAACTTGAGAAATTGAGGCTATTCAAATAGGGCAGGACGTTTCCCCTGTAACATCCACCATAATTTTCTTATCGTTTTTCGTCCGATTATTCGATTTTTATCGAATAGTTGAGATTAACTAAAATTCGACTAAATAATTATTTAGGATCAATTAATTAGCAATTAATTGAGTTTAGATATGAGTTAATTAGGTTAGAAGTATAGAAGATTTCATAAAAATTTTCTTGAAACCAATTTACCGATTTAAAGGAACTCGGTAAGATTACGGTATTTTAAACTGTCGTAACCGAACCAATAGAATTTCAACTCATTAACCCTACTTTAAGTGGCTGAGAACTCAGCCACTTAATCCCTCAAAGTGGCGCAAAGAAGGCCATAAAGAATGAAGAGGGCTGGCTGAATTTCAGCTTTGTGTGTTTAGACCAATCAAAAGCCATCATGTTACCTACCACTCCATGCTTTTATAATACATTCTTCTCTTCTCATTCAGCCCCATTTTCTGCGCCCTCTCTTCTCCCTCACTTCAGCTCTCTTCTTCTCTTCTTCAATCACCCAACTCCATCAAACCATCAAGCTTAACCAAGTTTTATTTATCCAAGCTCCATAATCAAGCCAAATCACACATAGCAAGAGGTAGAGGTTTGATTCTTGTCTTGATTTTCTGAATTAGGTGGCTGGTGATGGCTTATTTTCTCAATTTTTGATGTGATAATTGATTGATTATGATGATATTTGGCTGGTGTATTGGCTGTTTGTGAGGTTAAAATTGAATTGAAAGCAAGAAAGGATGAAAATAGGAAGAGCTGAGGGGCTAGAGAACCAAAAACCCTCGGCAGTCCGTATGGCGAAGTGAACGGCTCCGCCTACAGCCGATTAAATTTGACAAAACCATTTTTAGATGAAACTATACATTCAGGACTTTCTATACATATATCATATAAGGCCATTGGATTATTATTGAGAGAGATATGAATTTTGGAAATTTGACCTAGGTTTTTGAGTTTGATTCTGGGTAGATTGGGTTGTTCAGGGTAAATCTTGCCTATGCTACTTGGAATTGAATGAAACCAAACTTTTTTAGAAAGCTTACATATAGGAGAATGTCCCATAAAAATTTCAAAGTTAGATAAGATCCCATTTGCTCCCAGTATTCCAAGAAAGTTGCCCTATATCCAAACCGGGCCAAAACAGGGCAATTTAGGAAGGTTAGATTTCGGGGCTTATAACTTGAGCCCTACTAAGTCAAATGGGATGGAACCTTTTGTAAATAAAATATTGTCCTGTTAGCTTTAAAATGAGATCAATTTCGTATGATTTGAGCTAGTTTTCGATTTTTAGTAAATTTTTACTTTTAAGTGTACAATTCTGGCCAGCCACAGGGCAGGCCAGGATAAAACCTAAATAACTTGAGTTATACTTATCAAAATTAGATGGGACCAAAGAGACTAGAAAATAGACACATAACACTTTAACATATCCAAAATTCAGGTCCAGATAAGTTAAATAGAAATTTTGGCTTGAGTTACAAAAACTGGGTTGAATAATTATGCTGAAGCAGTAATTCTGTCCTAATGTAACTAATGCTCTTATGAGTTCAATGTTTGAAGTTTGAATGGAATGTTATGACTTCTATGAGAAATTGATGTTCTGAGTACTGGCACTATTCATGGAAAAGCAGACACATTCCGTCATGCTGTCGAAATTTCGGTAAAGTATATGCATGAGTTATGATATACATGTAGATACATGTGCATTTTCAAGAAAGTTATGAAAGTCATGTTATGATGAACCTAAAGATTATGTTATGATGAAAGTTCCATGATACTTGGGCCAGCCCCGGAATAAAGTTAAGGGGAATAGATCGGTGGGGAGGTCGGGGAAAGCAAACCTGGCGTTCCTGTATAGGAACGAGCTTGATCCTGAAAAGCAGACTATTACCCAGGAGTCTAAAATAGCCAAGACTCCCAGGGGACCAAGTAATGGAAAAATTTATGAAGAATGGAAAAGTTTATGAAGAAAGGTTCAATAATAAGTTTTGCATGATTGCATTAAGTGCATGATTACACTGAACAGTCATCACAAGTTGTTTACAGTTTGTCTGTTATATTTACTTACTGCTGTATGTTCATTTATTCTGCTCATTATTCTATGTAATACTGTCAATAGTTTATTTTGTTTCCTATGCTGTCTTAAATAAAACTGAACCTTGCCTCGAACTAGACATTTTCTCAAACTTATTGAATATGAATAGTCAGTGTGATCCCATGTTTTTACAATTAAATAAAAACCGAGGCAACTGAGAATGAATATGACGTTAGTTACATACCATGCGCAAACCCTATTGAGAATTTCTTTAAATTCTCACCTCGTTTTGCATTTCTGCATCATTCTCAAGCGCTGGTGATGGACTCAACAGCCACTCTATTTAGTGAGGTCTCGAACTTGCAGCTCCACCATGACCCCAAGTTGGACTCGTTGTACTTAGCTGGCTCCTACCACTTATGTCCCTATTTTCTAGCAATAAAAATTTTGCTGTTTCTTTATTTTACCCGCTTTTGAACCCATATATAAACTGAAGTGTGGGCTTCCAACTCACATATGTATGTATATGACTAATGATATACTGTCTGTTTTCCTTTCTGTAGTGCTTTATGTTTAATTTTGTTACGTTCTACAATACTGATCACGCTTATTATATATAGCGTGCCGTTTTGTAGGTATATTTGTCAAATATATATATATATATATATATATATATGTCAGGGAAAAAGAAATTATAATATAATAAATACAGCTATAGATGGAGAACTAACACGGTAATGTAACCTATCCAATTTCATAGTATGACTTAAGCATAACATAAGTTGGTAGGGTGTTACATCCCCCATTAAGAATAGATCTTCGCTATTAAGAGAATTTACGGCTGGGGGCTCAATCCAATAGCTAGAAATTTATGCAGGAATAACGTGATAGTGGGGGCTTAATAATGTGACACGTGTCCATGCACATTTTCCAACAAGCATGGAATGAATTGGAACATTTTCAAAATAACTGTCAATAATCTGAACTCTGAATACAAGCTTAGAAGGAAAACCGACATAACTCAAGGTCGGCCTTGGATTGCGAGGTCAAACTTTTGAGAATAAGCTTGGATTATTATTAGAAATTACAACCAAGCTCGGGGGCTGTGGACTAAACAAATTCATTGGGTCTTAGAGCTCAGCCCAGATAACCCCAGAGACGGCTCTTCTATAAAGAACTCATCGCAGATAAGCTCAAACCAAATTAACACATGAAAGTAGCTAATCTGTTATAGGTAGATATTGAGCATAGAAGAATCCCACGACAATAGGAGGATAAACAACTACCATGGAATTGGGGGAACAGATGAACACAATCAAATATAAAAGAAGACTCAGGGCGAGTCAAAGGTAAGTGACTAATCCTTTTTACTCTTACTTGAGTAGAATAGAGTTTTGACTTGAGCGTCAGAGTACCTTGCAGGTTCCGCACACCAGAGGAGCATTTAAGGAGCTCAGACTTGCCATGAACATCATCAGACACCCTCAAATATTGGTTAGAACAATGCTATTTTCATATATTCTGCTAATTTCATTTAGAAAGAACTTCCATTAGTTAAGGGTAATAACTAGTGATGCTATTAAATATAGTATGATATTATTAGGGTATTACAGTTCCCTTTTTTAGTTTTTGTAGGACTTTAGCCCCTTTTGTGCGCTTAGTTCCCCTTTTTCATTTGCCACAGGACTTTAGTCTCCTTTTTAGGCTCTCTTCTATTTTTCGTTTGCTGTGGGACTTTAGCCCTCTCATGGGCTCACATCCCAATTGCTGTAGGACTTTTGCCTCCTTTGTGGGCTCATTTTCGCTTTGTGCCTGGTTATGGGACATTGGTTTCTTGACAAAATCCTTTTCCTTTTTTGTTTATCTGTGCGACTTTGGCTATCCGTGAGACTTTGGCTCCTTAACAAGCTCCTTTCCGATTGTTCATCCATGGGATATTGGCTTCTTTATGAGCCCTTTTCCCCTTGTTGGGTTATACGTTATGGGGTTCTTAATCTTTTCATCTAGTGCCATTATTATCATGTGTTTTCCTACTTATTTTGGAATGAATCATTTCTTACCGAATAACATCAACCATCATGTGCCATTTCTCACTAAGTCGACTCACATGCACTTCTAAAAAATATTAACGGGCAGGTTAAGCCACCCCTATTATGTGCTTTTTCACACAACTATGCATAATACTTTCTAACATACTTAGAATTCAAGGGCCATACCTCTTGTTAAGGTCTAGGATCGAACAAGACTATTATTATCAATACCGAGGGATGATATCGAGACGAGAATAATGGGATATAACTATTCTTTCACTACAATTATAGCACGTGTCTAGTACGTACATAATTGTCCTTAAAATCCTTGAATTAATAATTTATAATACAAACTTGTCATAATCAAATAAGTAGCATATATGAAACTGACAACGATATTGTGCCAATTTTTTTCTCTTTTTAAATGCCGACTCATTTTATAAGTTTCCAAACTCTAATGAGTCAATGGACCAAAAATCGTCAGGTGAGTTAGTGATATTGTTGTCTATAACTGCCAAGATAAGCTTTCCAAGTAGATTGCATTAAAAAATAGCCTTTGGCATCACAATATATTGTTTCAATAGTCAATTTGATCCCTGGAAAATTAGGCTGCTTTATATAAATATGGTAACAGTAAACAATAATAACTAAAATATTGCATTTTAAATATTTTTACAAGAATATGGGAATGATCATCAGTTTTCGCCTTGGAGGGGGGAGAATCATGAACAAAAAAAACTGCAAAGGATTAGCCCTATAGGGGGCGAAATTTGTTACAAACAACTGCAAAGAATTCGCCCTACAGGGGGCGAAATGTGATACAAAAATCAACACACATGTCGCCCCACAATGAGTAGAAATTTGACCAACATCTATTTCACATTTCGCCTTGCAATGCGTAGAAATTTGACCAACGTTCAAAATTTTTAACGATAAAATTTTAATGGCTCTCAGTTCACTTGTATATAGACATAAACATTTTACAATTCCTTCAAACGAGTTGTTTTTCATTTTCCTTGTCTTCTCTCACTTTATTCTTGCTATTCTTCTATTCAATTATTCTTATTTTGGTCCATTTTCAGTTATAAGAGTGAAAAGTAATACAAAAAAAGTGAGAAAAATTATGGATAATAGTTTAAATGTTACTATTATTGTACATTTTAATGGCTCTGTTATTAAAAATATAGAGGAAAGTGTAATATTTATGTTTGACGAACCGTTTATTATTTTTGTTCCTCAAACCATGTCGTTTGATGAACTAATTATCATACTTTGTCGAGACATAAATATTAACACTCCAAAAAGAGTGGTGAGAATTAGATATAAATGTCCAATTTCAAATGATAATCACAAAATACAATTTCGACTAGTCAAAATAAGCAACGATAAAGAGATGCAAATAATGTTTAGGATGTATAGGCAGTACATACAGTACATTACTGCCATTGAACTATACGTCGCTTTTGAAGAAGTTGTTGCTGAAGCTGGTGGAGCAAGTTTGTATCACAATGAAAATGCTCAAAATGCATATTCAGCTATGCAACATGAAGACACTGTCCCCAATTTATATCAAGTGAGTCAGGCAATAATTTATTAAATTTTTTTATTTCAAAGTAAGTTATGTAATTTCTTGATCATAGTGCAACTTATTTACTAATTATGAATTAATCTCTTTAATAGTATTCTAGAATAAAATTTGTATATTAATTAATATAATACTTGTATTAATTCAATTGATTTAATAATTCAACATGAATATCATGTTACTTTTTATTTTATTTAGCTTTTTAATAATTAATATGATATGTTATTTAACTTTTTATTTTAAAACTATTTATGTAGGCAGGCTTCTTTGTAATTTATTTATTATTGAATTTTATTCTATAAGTTTGTATTGTTGTAATTAATAGTTTTTCTTAAGTTAAATTAAATTTTTATCTTGATAAATATAATAACTGTGTTATTTTTGTTAATAAATTTTAGTAATTTTTGTTTCAGTATCATATTGCTCAAATTGGTACTAGTTCTTATCCGGATAGACGGCATGACTACAACACTACTCCCAGTTCAAGTCAAGTAAGTCATTTAATATACATTATTAACGCACCTTACTTAATATTTTCATTGTTTAAGTCTAATTAGTATATTTAACATAATTATTAGAATATATATAAATGTTAAAAAATAATTTCGTAAATTTGGTCAATTTCATGATTATGTAATTATTTAAAAAACAATTAAGAATAATTTTTTATTTTAAATTATATTTTTAATGTATTCTTGTAAAAAATTACTAGAAGTAACTTTTTAATGAATTTAAAATACTTCCATAATTATATTAATTTTTTTATTGCTATTCAAATTTATTCATTATTTCATTAGAATACTCACCATTATAATAATTTGAGGATGTTGTTATAGTAAGAAAAAAATTAAAGAAAACAAATTTATCGGTTAGATGCAAGTAATTGAGTTAAATATGTTAATTGTATGTTTATCTTTAATTCAATTAAATTGTTATGTTGATTAATATAATGTATATGTTAATTTACTTAATTCTTTTCAATCCAGTATCAGTGGGTAAATGAACCTAGCCTATTTCCAGTAAGAGGCATTGAGTGCATGGTTGATAGCAGTGAAAGTGAAAGTGATGGCAAAAACTCGGAAGGAGAGCATAAAAGTGGTAGTGGTGATGATACAGATGACGAGCGTGGACCAAACACAGTGGTAGCAGATCAGCATATAAAGGATACTCCACCTTTTATGCGAACTTTACATCTGGAGGCTATGCATGTTCCTGAGTTTCCAAAGTATGTGAATATAATTAGCAGTAATGTTCCTGATGGTGAATTTTATAGTGGAATGATATTCAATGATCGGGAGGCTGTAGTACGAGCAGTTAAGAACTACGGCATATCTAGATCAGTGGATTACAAAGTGCATGAGTCAGAACCACTGACCTTTTACTGTAAGTGCAAACACTTTGGCCTCGGATGTCAATGGCTTATTAGAGTCAGTTTCAGGAAGAACCAAGACATTTGAGAGGTTAGGAAATACAACGGCCTGCACACTTGCACTTCGGCAATGCTTTCTCAGGATCACACCAAACTGGATTCTGTAACACCCTCCTAAGTACAGTACTATGCTTAAGTCATAGTACCACACCCTGGAGTTATTACTGTTACCTGAATGGACCTTGTCTATCAGCAACTTCCGTCGCCTTCGGAAACTTCTGTAATTATCTGGAGACAACACGGAAAATAGGGGTGAGAATTATAAATTCTCAGTAGGATTCTCTATAATACACATGTAGTGTCATCGTTGTCATCTCCAGTTTGCTTTGGTTTAGTATGAAAAGGGGATCATATAATGTGGACTATTTAATTTTACAGTTTGAAAATATATTATTCGAAGTAACGTTCATTTTTATCATACACTTGGCATCTGAGAGAATCCATAAAAATTCAAGTCATGAATCATATTGGGACTAATAACTGAAATACAATAAAGTACGATAGCATCAATGCACTAGAGACATAACTTCTACATATACTTTACTGGAACTACAGTATATTAAGATGATGCCCACATGACATTAATATGTTGAGAACATAACAACTGCACATAACTTTACTCATATTTAAACGTATGCCTATTCATAAAACTTGCTTTTCTTTCTTCATTTTTCTTTTCATCATAAAATCTTTACGTGCCACATTCCAGAGTATGATCGCCATGTCATACCCCATCAGAGCGTGATCGCCATGTCACGTTCCTTAGGAATATGGGATCTTCACTTGGTACTCACATTAGCTGGGTCGAAGCCATGCCTCATGTGAGTGGGGTGTCTGCATATACTTTAATCTTTAATCTTTACTTGGCACACCTAGGGGTTACGTATCGCCGTCCCTAGGGTGCTATTACTGCCCTTCGGTAGTCTGGCCTTGGAGTGAGCTCGTCAGCTTCACCCGTGACCGTCGTCACACCGACTCACCCGCAAGGGGACCCACGTGCCTTTAGTCTTGGAGGGATCTCATTCTGGTCACGTGCCTCTAATTGAAGGGATCTCTTCTGGTCACGTGCCTCAAAATTGAGGGATCTCATCTGACCACGTGCCTCCAAGGTAGAGGGATCTCATAGTCTTAACTGCCTTCACAAGGAGGGATTCAAAGTGCACTGCCTCCAAGTGAAGGGATTCATATCTTTATCTTTTAACTGCCTTCGCAAGGAGGGATCTCAATTAGCGCCTCCGAGTGAAGGGATTCACATTTAATATACTCATGTCTTTTCATTCTCATACATGGTTATGCATAGTCGTGACATATAAAGGCCCGTATCCTCTTTACCATTCTACCGGCACTCATACATATGCCTTGTCCTTTACTTTCATATACCTCATCTCATACTCATGTCATTCTTGAATTTAGGGTTTCTATATACCCATTCATATTCTAATTCATCCTTGATAACCCATATCATCTTCCAATTCATCCTTGCATGTAAATATTCCTAGTTTCATAAACTTCTCGGCCAGAATTCGACAATAAACAGAACGGATCAGTTCCATCTCCCCATGAATAGTGCCAGTTCTCACAGACAAACCAGTCATAGCAACATAATCAATCTAATATATACATATCAATGTAAAACTGGCAATCCTCAACTCAAACCTTATAGGTTTCACTAATACTTGTAAAATTATCAATATGGCCATTCTGCCAATTCTATTCGGTTCTGTCCGAATCTTGTATGATCCACCTTTATCTCTATTCAAATCATTTAAATCTGAAACTTGGATATGTCATAGCTCTACATGTCTACTTTCTAACCTCTTTGGTCCCATATCATTTTGATTTATATAACTCAAGATATTTAACTTTTGCCTCAGCTGGTTTAGTCACTAGCCCGAATTACACTCCTGGAAATATAAATTCACTAAAAATCGAAACTAAGCTCAAATCATGCGAAATTGATCTCATATTGAAGCTAACAGGACAACCTTTCATTTGCCACAAGTTTCACTTGATTTACTTAAGTACACCTCGAGTTATAAGTCCTGAAAGTCGACCTTCCTGAACTACTCTGTTTTAGTCTGGATTGGACATAGAGCAACTTCCTCAAATTACTGGGATCAATTGGGAGCATAAAAAACTCAGAATTTCATATTGGGATGTTTCCCTATGTGTAAGCTTTCTAACAAAATTGGTCTCACTCAATTTGGAGTTGTATAGGGTGAGTTATACCCTCCATAAGTCACCCTGCCCGGATGAAAGTCCTGAACCCTAGGTTAAACTTCAAAAATTCATATCTCTCACAATACTAATCCAATGGCCTTATATTATATGTCTATGGAAAGCCCTGAATGTCTACTTTCATCTAAAAATGGTTTCATTGGATTTAACCAGTTGTAGGCGGCGCCGTACACTCCGTCGTACGGACTGCCGTGGAATTCTCACTCAGACAGCATCCCACTTCTCCATTCCTTCTAATTTTCTCCTTCTAATCATAATCCTAACTCAAAATCTCCTATTAATTCAATCATAATTCATCATAATCCATCATAATACAGCCAATAATTCATCGAATACATAGAGAAGAATACAATTTCATGCAATCATATTGCAAGTAATTCAAGGACAGAATGGAATCCTACCTCTTTGGAGTGTGATCTTGAGTTAAGTGTTGAAGCCTGAATTATTAGGACCTGGCCAAGCTTGAAGGAGTGATGGAGTTGGGTGAATGGAGAAGGGAAAAGAGAGCTGAAGTGAGGGAGAAGAGAGGGCGCAGAAAATGGGTCTGAATGAGGGGAGAAGAAGGTGTTATATAGGCATGAGTGGTAGTCAACTTGGAGGGTTCTGATTGGCCTTAAAACACAAGGCTGAAATTCTGCCAACCTTCCCCTCTTTTGTGACAATTTGCTCTCCACGTCGCTCTAACAGTGGGACTCGTTTCCAGTATATTCTGAAGATGACATCGGAACTCGTGCACTTCATGAGATGAAATCGGAACTCGTTTCCTTTGTATTTGAAGCATAAGGTCGGAAATCGAGACCATTGCCTTGAGACATGAGGTCGGATATCGGGAATTGCGTGGATACCAAGGTTAAATCGGAAGTTGGGAGTTGAGGAGTGCTGGATAAGGTCGGAAGTCGGAAATTAATGCTGAAAGTTGAACACGAACGAGGAAATCGGGAATAATCAAACTTAAACGAAATCGGAAGTCGTACAATACGTGAAGTCGGGAATTCAGCCATACAAACTCGGAAATCGGAAATAATCATTTCTGAATTTCGAAGATGAAATTGGAAATCGAAATTGATCATCTTGGGGCGAAGTTGGAGCTCGGAAATAGGGATGTTACAGATTCTGATATGATTGCACAATATACAGAACCAATGGTAAGAGCGGACCCATCTTTAAAAGTAAAGAATGTGATTGCCGAGATCCAAAATCGGTATGGATACTTGACAACATATCGGAAAGCATGGGTGGCGAAGCAAAAGACAATTGAAAGAGTTTATGGTAGTTAGGAAGGTTCGTATGAAGAACTACCGATCTGGCTAGGGGCAATGTGCTATTTTGATCGACATGCACGTGTTGAGTTTGAAGCTGTGTTGGCCTACCATGAAAATGAGTTGGTGCCCAACACTCGAATATTCAAGCGAGTGTTCTGGACTTTTGGTCCCTATAGGAGAGCTTTTAGACACTGCAAACCATTAGTACAAGTTGACGGGACACATTTATACGGGCAATACAAAGGGACTTTATTGATTGCTGTCACACAAGATGGCAATCAGAACATATTGCCCATTGCTTTTGCAATTGTTGAAAGTGAGACTGCAGAAACGTGGTCTTTTTTCCTGAACCATTTACGCAGACATGTAGTGATCGAGGATAGGGTTGGTATTATTTTTTATCGGCACGAGTCAATCAAAACAGTAATAAGACAGAGCCAAGGTCAGTGGGAACCCCCGAGAGCATTCCACATATTGCAGCCAACTTCTTAAGGAGATTCAAGAAATCGTATTTGCATCGACTTGTTGTGAGCATAGGTAATATATTTCGTTTGTATTTCTGAATATTTTTTTTTTAAATAATGTATTGATCACTTTTTCTTTTGCAGGGTATTCAAAAATGGAGCGTGAATTTAATCATCACTACGGACGGATGCACCAACATGGTGAGGTGTATACTAGTTGGCTTGACGAAATTCCACGAGAGAAGTGGGTTCAAGCTTTTGGCGGTGGGCACAGATACGGACATATGACCACAAATCTAGTGGAGTGCATCAATTCTGTGTTAAAGGGTGCTCGCAATCTACCCATTACGGTCTTGGTTCGAGCAACATATTTTCGGTTGGCTGAGTTGTTTGCAACTAAAGGTCGGGAAGCACATGCTCGAAGAGATGCAGGCTTCGTTTTCTCTGAAGCCCTCACGACACGGTTGCGAGAAATCCAACAAGTCTCTGGTAATGTGCGTGTCACGCAGTTTTCAAGGTAGAATCAAGTTTTCCATGTTCAAGACCTCACAAATGGAGATGAATTCAATGTTGATTTGATTCGAAGGTATTGTGACTGTGGCGATTTTCAGACTGATCGATATCCATGTCGTCACGTAATTGCATGCTGTGCCAATCAGAATATCGATTGGCAAGTGTATATCGATAGCATTTACAGCATGGAAAAGGTTTGCAAAGTGTACGATAGGGAGTTTTAGGTGGCTGGGAATCGAAGTACGTGGCCACCATATACAGGTCTGGTGATTCGACCTAACCTTCAGTTAAAGCGCAACATGAAAGGTCGGCCAAGATCAACCCGTTTTCTAAACGAAATGGATATGCGTGAAATGCGAGGACCAAAACGGTGTGCCCTATGCCATGGTGAAGGACATAGCCGCAGACAATGTCCACTTAGACCTGGGGCTAATTAGTACTGACCAACAAATTATTTTTGTTTGAATATTTGTTTGTTAATGTAATCTAGAATACTAGTAAATTGAATAAGTTTATTTTAAGTAGATGACTTTTTATTCCAATATAATGTGCTTTTAAGAAGCTATATCTTAAAAAAAAAGGGACTTATTTTGATTTCTTTATACATTTATTTTAATTAAAAATATATTTTTTTAAATACTCAAATAATCAAATCTTATTGATAGATCATGAATGAATGCATTGGTGTTTTTTTCTTTTTTATTAGATTATGAATAGATTAATACCTTATTTTTTTATTTAACATACTTTGATCTAATCCAAGTCAGAACCCAGTTTTACACCCATACACTCAACGTAATAAATTTATTCAAATTACATATTACACTAAAGTTTATACTCAACGTAATAAAATATAGACACTAGATAATCTTAATTTCTTTAACAATACATGCACTGAAAGTTCAATACAAATTACATATTACACTAAAGTTGACACAATAATAAAAATTATACATCAGAAAGAAAAAATACAGAAATTAAATTACTTACGCCCTTTGTCCTTTTTCTTTTTTATTAATGAAGGGGACAATCTCTGTGGGGATCTAAGAATCGGACGTAAGATACCTGGAAAGTTAAATCCCCTTCTCCTTCTTCCCTCACCCCCTCACCCCCCTCACCACCCTCACTTACCTCCCCCCCCTCACCTCTCACCCCCTCACCTCCTTCACCTACCTCACCCCCCTCACCTCCTTCACCTACCTCACCACCTTCACCTACTTCACCCCCTCACTTGCTGCTGCCACTGCCTCACCTTGAGTGGATGGATTGCCATGGCGATGGAACCAAGGTTCATAAAGTGCTGTCTGATTCCAATTGAAATTCCAATTTGCAGGTGCAATTGCAGTTGCAGCTTCAGAATCTAGAGGTGGCATCTGCAGTAACTCATCCATGGTTGGGATATACACATCTTCGATAGGAGCATTTAGATCAACATGCATCGGACGAGGAGGAGTATGAGTACGATCGGGTTCATCAGCATCATATATAGGGCGAAAATTATTTAAATTTGGCATGCTACTACTGCTCGATGATGAATCTACCGACATACGCCTTGGCTGAAATAACTGTGCTCGACTATGACCAGCATTGGCACGGAATGCCTCAGGATCAATGGACATTCTAGGGGGATCCATATGGATATGCTGTCGGGGGCCTGACCTATTGGGCTCATGCCGAGGGGGTGGCGAAGGCGTGCGGAAATGCTCTTGGGGGCCTGGCATATGGCCATAATGTCATGGATCTTGCAGGTGAAATTCTGGAGACAGCCACAATTGGGACGAGTTCTCGCTGCATGCTCTTGATACCAGTGCCAATATTCAGGGGATGGCGTGTAATTAATAATGGGATGACCATATAGCACACACTCAAATCGACTATGCCACATATTAATCCAGTGTTGATGTGTCTATATCCAGTTCCAGTCTGTTTTTCCCCTCAAATCTTGGTTTTGAGATTCTCCTAAGTTCATAGGATCAGGCGGAATAAGCTGATATAAGCCAAACTGACACGTCACACGGTTGCTTGGGTGCCACTCAACCGCCTCAAAGCACACAAGTGAGGTGACAGTCGAGCAAATTGCACGTTCATCCCTCACATGCGATAGAATACATGAAATAATAGCAGGAATCTCATATGGACGCCGTAAAGCTATGTTGCATTATAAAATAAAAAGACATAACATGAGATATATATATATATATATATATATATATATATATATATATATATATATATATATAATCAAATTATAGGAATTGTTATAGTATTCCATTCGTTACCTGATTCTGTAAGCCAACGCGATCTAAAGCCCCCCTTATATTAGCGACAGTCGCATAGTTAAATCTCCGTAGATATTCAGCACCAGCCCATCTGTGTAATATTAAAATTACTATTTTCAATGCAATGCTATAATTTATTTTTTTTTAGGTTATCGTTTTAATTAATAAGTAATTGAGTTAAATTAGTTTACCTCGCACATAAGGAAAATGTAATTGGTCTATCAATTGGACATAAAAATGGAAGCCGATGCCATGCCCATGATTGCAACAGTATGAGGCAACCGCTAACCTCCTTTGTACCTTTTCGTGAGGCACGACATAAACCTCGATATAGCATAGTAAGGCATGCCGAACCCCAGCTATATTGCCCAATCTGGTCCAACTGTAAGAGCAATGGAAGATACTTTCCATGGATGCTGGATGACGTCTTGTCCGGCGTTATTTTACAGCCCAATAAGCGCAGTATACAAACATGTGTAAAGCGCTCTATTGTCTGCTGGTCGGCATTCTTTGCTAGTGTCGAATTATGACGCTCCAACCAAGACAATCTGATTGCACAACCAATAAAGTCATTGGCTTCAGGTCGTTCACCAAGGCATACCTCACACATATCCTGAATTAATTATACATTTAGATTTGTTGTTCCAGTGACAACCAGCCCATTGATGGGTAGGCCAAGGTGCAGTGCAACGTCTTCCAGTGTCACGGTGCACTCCCCACAAGGAAAATGAAATGTGTGACACTCCGGCCTCCATCGTTCTACCAATGCACTAATTAGATCTGGAAGTAGATGAAATTTGTTAATACAAGCAACTTCATTCAATCTTGCCCTTTGTAAGTACCCTTCTATCATATGATGTGGTGGCTCAACATTCCTAACTCGCATGCACATCTGTCTACCATCCTATAACATTATCATAAATTAATAAATTAGATAAATTTATAATAAAAATTGTTGCATTATTATTGTAATTAACAACAGGAAATAACAAATCGCTCTAAACCCAAAAATAAAAATAAGTATCATTACTTCTATTCTACTTTTTTGTTTAAATTAAATGTCACTTTAATTTAATTTAACTATTTAAATCGTATGTTACTTTTATGTTATCTATTCTTTGTTGCAACAAAGAATAACAATAATCATAATAATAATAATACCACCAAAAAATAAATTAAACTTCTATCACCGATTTATTAATTTAAATTTATATTCTATTAGCTACTGTCATCTCTTAAATATTTATTGAATATTTCTATTGTTAATGTAATCAACAAATAAATTAATATATTATAAAAAAATATATGTATAACCTTATTGTTATAATTGTCTAATGCTTTTATTCTCACATAAACAATTAAAACAAACACTTGTTGAGGTGCATCTTTAGTAACTCTGCCATTCACCTAAATTGAACCCAACAATTATCAAAACTAAATATGCAGTCTTAAAAAATAGAATAAAACCAAAATTACATACAAAAGTTTGAAAAACAAACATCGCACAGACCTTAAAAAGATTGAATAAAAAAATATATATAACCATTTTTTAATAATTATCTAATATTTTAAAACTAATAATGCACTAAAATTAATTTCAAACATAATATTACCACAAAATAATAATACCTCTTACAATATTTATCTTATGGTCAATCTAATTTGATATACACAGAATCCTAACAAACTAAAATTAATTTTACACATAATATCAGTATAAATTTTTAAATATAATTTTTGAAAATAAACATATTACCTCAAAAATTTGTACTGCAATATGACTGCTTGAATCCACTGTTGAATCACGGCGTCGATTGCGTCAGCTCATTCTTGCCGTCTCGTTCTGTCTTTCTTAATCACACACTAAATTAGATCACACATTCAAAATAATTTTTTTCACTCTGGCACTCAAACACTTCTTACTTTCATTAACAAAACCCTTCACTCCTAGAAAACGAAGAACTGAAGTTCATTTATAGAACTTTCAGTCCAACTTTCATTTATAGAACTCTCACCTTACACATGTCAACTCCCCGTCTAACATACTTTTGCCCTCTCCAACTTATTTGCAGAAAGCATCATAGACAATGCTATTTTTTTCAGACTATAAGGGCACTTCGGTTTGTATTTTAACACGTGTATACTGTTTATGTGCATGCATCACTATTTACGGCTTTTTTTTGTCTCACATTTCGCCATACTGCAAGGCGAAATGTGCTTCACTTTTTTACTGTTCATCCTTTTTGTTTGTTTCACAATTCGCCTTGCTGCAGGGCGAAATGCATGCAATTTGTTTGTATCAAATTTCGCCCTGCAGCATGTAGAATTCGGGTAAAAAATAAAATAAAATATAGATACTATTTATAGTATGGCGAAATGTGTATTAATTTCCCACACTCCCATAATTTTGTTATCAATCCCATATTACTGTATTTTGAATCTACTGTTCCCATAATATAATTAAAAAACCGGAAAATTATACAATGCTCACCTAAAAATGTGAATATTCAATGTTCACCTAAACATAAATCGCAGATCTAAAGCTTTTTCATAGATCCAATGATAGAGAATAATTCAGTACGATTGCTCCAATTTCAGCTATTAGTGTAACACCCCAGCCTGAGTGCAGGTACCTGGCAAAACCGGAACCTGAAAAATTCTGAGTTTGAACCCTATGCCTCCTTGGAGGGCTATAGGTTTGAGGCATTTTCTTGAGATCAAAAGTCCCGGTAATGGTTCTCTAGGCATTAATGAGTTGAAGAAGGATTTTTAACGAATTTTAGGGAATGGATAATCCCTTCGTTTTCAACCCTCAAGTTTGTGAAAACGCAAGTTTTCGGAGAATTGTACTAAAACCCAAAAGTTGTATTCTAATTCTTAAGGATTTTGAATTTTTAGATATTTTTATTGAATCCAAATGGGGGGTATTCCCTTATTTACATTTATGTTTTAAAGTTAATGGAGAGTAAAGTTAAATAGGACATTAACTTAAAGTTAAAGTTAAGAAATGTTAATGGAGAGTAAAGTTAAAGAAGACATTAACTTAAAGTTAAAGTTAAGAAATGTAAATAAGTCTGTGCAGTATCCTGGACTTGAGAAAGGACTGCAGAAGGAGGGAACTAAGTTTTTGGAGTTAGTAATCGATTACAGAGGATCTATAATCGATTACAGTCTTCTCTGTATGCCCACGGATTGAAATTTTTCGCGTGGTAATCGATTACCATATTTGGTAATCGATTACCAATTCTGGGTTGGTAGTGATGTCGACACAAGATTGGTAATCGACACAATTCTTCGTGTCGATTACGGACCTTGTGTCGATTACCAAAGGTCAATATATAAGCCGAGACGCGTCCCTTCCCTTCATTTTCGAATTTCCTTTCTCTCTCTAACCCAAACTCTCTCCCTTCTCTCTAAAACACATCTCCCTTCATTCCTAAACACAATCCTTCGCATCTTTCCATCAAATTACACCATTCCCATTCATTTAAACTCAATTTCTTCCTTTAATCTCAAATCACATCCTCAATAAGAAATCAACACATTTGGTCTTGGAGCTTGGAAGAGGTGACACCAAGGCTCTCAAATCTTTCTTCTTCCTTTCCCCTTCAAAAAGGTAATCTTCAAACTCCTTTCCTCCTCCTTTCCTGTGAAATTATGAATTATTTTCCCCTATAGCAAGTTTTTGGAGAACCCTAGGTTAGAAGAATTAGGAATTTTCATATCTGGGAATAAAGTAGATTAATCCGTAATCTAAGGGACTGACCTTGAATCAAATTGTCATATTATTGATAGTATATGCCACTGGAGGACTGGCTTTGGCTATCTGAGTTCATGGGATTAGGATTCCACGATTGGCGCTAAGTTTGTGAGTGGATAGCTTATCCCTTTCTTAGTTTTAACGTATTTTTGTCTATATATATTCATATGCAAATGATTTGGTCTGTCTTAGCAATATAATTTAAATTTTGGTAGCTTATTTACTTCGACTTGGTCACATGAGACAATGACTTGATTTTGGGAAGAAAATATGACAAATGTTTGTTGCGTTAGTTTCCTATTAAACTTTGGAAAGTTCTCTTTGTTTTGAAAGGTTTTGGATAAAAACTTCGGACTTTTACTTGTTTTTGATTTATTAAAGTGTTAAAGCTTTACTTTCTTTAAAGTTACGATTTTATTGTTTTATATAAGATATATTGGTTTGTTTTATAAGAATCTTTATTAAATATTCTGTATAATGGAAAAGAAAGATTTGAGAAAGTCTAGACTGGGATTTATAGGCTAACGGCAGTAGGCATTAGCCCTGGGTGCACCTAGGATGTTGGATTTCATGGCCACTCAAGGGCGTGGTGCGTGCCTGTTATTCATGGCCACACATATAGTGTGGTGCGTGCCTGTTATTCACGGCCACAGGAGGAGTGGTGCATGCCTGATTACAGGTTTCACACGAAGGAAAGGCCACCTAAGTGTGATTCCTGATGGATTTATCCTAGAATAGATGGACTCTGTTTTTGAAAGAAGATTTGGATAATATGGATTAAGATTTCTATTTTTGGGTTCGTTATACATATTATAGTATCATCTTAATATCTAAGTTTGTACATTGTCTCATGTGGGTTAGGGACATTCTATCTCTCACTGAGTTTCTCAAAACTCACCCCGTGATTATTCTATCCTTTTCAGATACAGGTTTAGGCTTGGGAGCCGATTCTTCAGTTCAGCATCATTTGATTCCTATCTGGGTGAGTCCTATTTAGTAATGGGCCTTGATTTGTAATTCTGTTTTAGTTGTAATCTTAGTATGTAGCTCCATAGTACTACAGGCAGCATCCGGCCTTGTTCTGTTTTTGTTGTTGTTATATATTCAGTCATACATGTATATGTATATTTTAACTTGCTGGAATTAAAGTTGTTTAAAGGATTTGTTTTCTGAAGAACTTAAGTAAAGTATTTTGAATATACGATTGTATTTATATATTTTATTGTTATACTGTGTGCTGAGGGGTGTATTATGAGAATACCTGAATCCTCGATGAAATATTGTGTTTGTTTATCTTGCAGGGTATCCTTTTGTAATTGGGAAATATCCGGATTACAAAGGGGACTCTGTCAAAAATTTTATAAAAATTTTCGTGGTGAAAGGCTTGCGTGGGGACGTGTCCCTATGCGCCGGTCATGGCCGGGGTTAGGTCGTGACAATTAGTATCTTAAATTTATTCTATCATTTTCTATTATTGGATTTATAAAAAGTTTTAGATCTACAATTTGTATTTAGATGAACATTCAATGTTCACATTTTAAGGTGAACATTCTAAAAGTTAGGCATACCCAAATCTACTTGAAAGGGTTAAAAAACATATTCAATTATATCCAATATGTACATGTGCCAGAAGAAAATGATGATGATAACATTACGCACATGCTGCGTAGAAGTGTCAGATGGATAAGAAATCAAGAAATCATCTATGTTTGGAAATGGAATGACATGTGCTCACAGTATACATAGGGCATTGTCCCTTACATCTGGTGTTAGATTTTGGCTGCTTAACAAATGACAACTACCTGACATATGCAACTCTACAACTCGTGCTCAAAAAAGGAACCAATTTACCTTATCTTGAAGGTTCCCCCCTCTTTCTCTTTTTCATGCAAATAGGTTATGAGAGAACAAATTATCCTCTTCCAAAGTTAAAACATATATATTGCAATGTTAAGGCGGAGATTTAAAAAATTAGTAATTTCATTTTTTTTTTTCATCTAGTCATTCAATTAGTGCAGCAGTTAGGAACATCCCTTAGTTCAAAGAAAGATCACTTCAGCTCACTGGTTTTCTACAAGTAGCTTTGATAGCTTTCTCTCTCTCTCTCTCTCTCTCTCTCTTTGTCAACCAAATATTTATAAGTTCCCTTGACACATTTCTACAATACATTATATAAATTCTCTTCCTTTACACATTCTTTTCCTTCAACATGTTTTTCTAGTTTTCTTCCTTTGAGATGTCAATGGTTGACACTAACATAAAGGATTTGTGACAATAACTGCTACGTATTTCTTGGCGTCTAGAATATGAATTATACCAGTGCCCGCATGGATAATTTGCTAATAGTAAATACAAAACCTTGAAGAGTAATCCACAATTAAACCTAAACCATGTGATCATCAAGATACTAGAAGTACGTTCAGTAACTTTGAAATAGATCTCGAAGTAAATCATCCCAAATCACTAAGCAGCAACATAAATAAGCACAAAAACTAGCTGGGAAAGAGTCTTCCCAATTCAAGAAGAAAAAATGCTTAAGAGTTGAGTTAAGAGTATCATTTTTGTTTTTCTAGGCTGAGCAAGAGGAAGTCCAAACCGTGGGGTTCTGAGGAGGTGACCAGTGGTTCCTTAGGGTCTCCGACAATTGTTGCTCCGCTCATGGCTCATCTTCACCGCTAAGTCAATACCGTCGCAGCTCGCTATTCATCACAACTATTGCTCGCCATGGATGTGGTTCCGTCACTGGAAAAGAGCAGCTCACGTGTTGGTGATGAGGTGGCTTCGCGACCCACTCCCCGTTGTCGAAGTCACTACTCCTTACCGATAAAGTCAAACTTCTTCACTGCATGCCCACTGCAGAAGAATAGCTCATGTTGAGGTAGAGAGCATTGTCGATTGTGGCTCTCAGTGAGATGACATCTTCAGCTGCTAGATTTCAATGCACTTTGAAGGTTTCTCCGTGCGCTACTCTTTGTTGGCAATCGGGGCGATGATTAACGCTTGCCTTTGCTTCTTGTTGCCAAACATTGACGGTCATCGGCGGTGGGAGACTGGAGCGAAAAAGTGAGATTAGGGGTTCTGAGAGGTGCAACCAACACCGGCAGCTGGGGAAGTGGAATGTCAGTTGATTACAATAAAGGCATGCAAAGATTCTTGCTTGGTGTTTTCAACTAGAATTTTGGATTTTGGGGAAATACCCAAACATGAACCCTAAAACAAAGAAGTTGGGGGTTTTAACTTCTGAAAGATTGGGGGTTTCAGTTAGGCTTCGCTGATTCACTACTCTCTACTTCCATCAACTTGTAGTGATCTCAACAGCCTTCCAGAGTCCTCAAACCTCCCCAGTGGCGTTGCCATTGTTTCTACAGTGAGTCTTAGGTGGTTCGGAAGCTTAAGAGGCGAAGAGGAATCTAGCCAGTTGACTTGGGTAGCCGTGGAAACAAGATGTGCATGGGCTGATAGGCAAGAACCATTATATCTTATTCTCATAATTACTACGTGGAAGAGTTGTTCTGTCTCACTCTTAGTCCTCTCCTCTTCTTTTATAAGAATTTCTTTCTCATGAGATGACAAAAAATCTTTCTGGGAGACCAAGGTTAGTATCATGGTCTTATAGATTGTTATTGTCATAGGACTGATTTGTCCCTTTTTCATTATCATCTTTTCCCTAAATAATAACAAAAAATAGATAATATGTCCCTTTTCTCCTTTCCTTTAGCAAGGTTCTCTACCTCGTGAAGTCCCCTTCATGTTGTGAGACCCCTCTTAAGGGGAAGCCTCCGACTTCCAAGCCTATTAGGCCACGTGGCCCAAGGATTTCCATTCTTGAGATTGAGAGAATCTAGGCTTCTAATTATTACCCTAGCTTTAGCCCGACCCCTATTTCTCGTTTCTTATGCTGCTTGTTGGCATCTCAATTAGCCTGTAACATAATTCACTAAAGCACGGCTAGGTTATAATTATTCATTCAATATGGCTAGATTATGGCTTGATATTTATAGGTTAGCAACAACTAACAATCACTTTCACACACAATACAAGTGCATTTTCACACACAACACACCTCAATTTTCTAATTTCTTATCTACAAAAGATTAAAGAAAATTTAAATAAATAAAAGAGAAGGAAGAACCAAAGCATGATCAAAGAAGTTTATTGCCCACAAACCAAATTTTTAAACAAAATTGGTAAGCAAATTATTGCAAACCAGCCACCCATGATTCAAGCTCTAAGCCCACAAAAAACAACAAAATGAAAAAATGGCATAGACCCATCAAGCCTATAAGCCAATATCATTCTCAAAATCATCAACCCCTCCATCTAAAATCCAACCACCTCCAATCACCATACACAACTCCACCACTACAATCACCTTAGACTTGCACCTCATAGTCGCACCACAACCATTGCCACTGTGTGGCCTCCACGATGATGATTACAACACTACCTCCACCTATCTCCACCGTGATCGCCGTTGATGTTGTTGTGGTTCTCACTAGAAGCTACACCCTTTGCCTCGATACCTACTATGCTCAAGTCCAAAGCAGCCAAGAACCTTACCCTTTCATTTCCTTTTGTTTCATCATGCTTTGTCTTCTTTTTATTTTACTTACCTGCTTTATTTTATTTTATTTTTTTTCCTTTTTCTTTTAGCTCTTGCAGATAGTTGGTGGGCAGGAGTTTATTAGGCCTTATACATTTGTCTATTGTTCTTTGGTGTTGGGCTAATTTCTTTGAGTCTATCTCCCTTTCTCATTTTTGTAATTATCTAATTTTATTTGTTTATTTATTATTAATATTTTTTTTATAATATATCTATTTAAACAAAAATAGAAGTATATAATCTCTAATCATCTTGCTTTCATATGTTCACAATATTTTAGATTTTTATTGTAATTGTTTGTAATATAAATTTCAATTATTAGATAAGGCTAACAATGGAAAACCAAGAGAGAATCAGAGTGCCGATTAAGCAAACTCTTCATAATTTTCTTTAGGTCTTATATTAGATTTTATCAAGAGTGCCGGTAGGATCTAACTTCATCTACAAAATAAAATAAAATAAAATTCATTTTCATGATTTTTATACAAAAATAAATAAATGATAATAGTAAACAAATATGTTAAATCCCAACGTTATAATTAGATTTTTTTTTTAAAAAAATATATATTGCTAATTTAGGGAAACATCTATAATAATTCCTTTTGATTTTTCATTTTATTTAGAATTTTATATCAATAAAATAGCTTAAAACTGGCTAACAATAGAAAAATTAGGAGAGGATCAGAGTGCTGATCAAATAAACTCTTTCTAAAACTCTTAAGGGCTCATCAAATTCTGCTAGAGCGCTGGTATGATTCAACATTGATAATAAATATAAATAAAAATATATATTTCTTTTCATTTTTTATAAAAAAAAAATCTTGTTATAAATTTATATAAAAAATACATTCATATGAATAAAATCAACCTACACATAATTATTTTTAAAGAACTACATGGCTTTGAGTTCCTCATTACACTAGAGAATACATGGGAGAGCAAGTCAAACCAAAATTAATTTTCTCAATTTCTTTATTTCTTTGTTCAATAATTATTATATTCTTATTTGTCCTTAAAATAAAATAAAAGAATTTATTGAGTCAAAAAATATCTTTTTCTTAGAGAATAAAAATTTTAAAAATAATTAAAAAAAAAACAAAGTTAGGTTTTCCATTTTTTATGAATAACTAGTTGCTTTCAATCCTTTGTTTAAGGGATAAAATAAACAATGTTAGTTGCACAACTCACTTAAGATAACCGTCTAATGACAGATGTGTCAGAAGTGCAATAGGATTAAATTTCAAACTTTTCCTATGCATAATCAACTCCCAAACTCAAATCTAGTTCTTGAAGACCACCTTCTTCTCTTTTCTTAAATAAAAGGATTTTTTCCAATATTTTCCTATTAAATAAATATTGGTGGTGACTCCGGAACTATTTTTCATTAACTTACTCCCCATATCACATCATTTTCCACCTGTCAATGTCATTTTCATTTTATTTTTTTTCTCCTGTTTCACTCTCTTGTCGCGATCCTTGTTACGATAGGAGTCTACATTCTCCATAATAAATGTGATGTGTACAAAAGATGTATGTATAGTGTTTGTGTGTGTGTATGTATATATGTTTGTAACTATGAGAATGAATACTTGGTATCTGCTCTACTTAAGAGTGCTCTGAGAGCCAAAAAATTGTGTATGCTGATTAGGTGTCTAGAATAGGTTTAGCTATTAAGGGGAAATGTTAAAAATACATAGGAAATTCCATCTGTTTCTCATAACAATTAGACAATAGGCTTGCTAGAAGTTTGTTACCTTTAAACACCGATCATGACTCTAAGATGGGTCATGACTCTAAGATGGGTCATGACAAAATTAGTATCAGAGCATTAGGTTTTCCTATGGATAGTGGAACAAGTGTCCTTTAGTTAAATCACAATTATGTAAATGGAAGTCAATCAATTTCCATAAGATGCAACAATACTAGAGGTCTGGAGGAATGTTATTCTTCATCCTTGTTCCTTGATTATTTCATATATTCCTTAGTGTCATGCACATTGTATATGTCATATTCCACGAGTCATTGTTTTCATTTAGTCTTCATATCTCAACCCCAAGTCTAGACCTTTTTATTGAGTCCTCATTTTCTTGTTGTGAAGTGTGTGGTGGTTTTTATTTATGGTTTCATTTTGGTTACCTTGAAAAAATTTTCAAAATGTTACTCTTTTTCTGACTTTCTATTTAGGGGTTTGGCTTTCCTCTATAAGCCGTTATAAAGTAGATCTAAATTTTAAATGTAAGGAACCATTACCAACAAACTAACTTGTACGCATAATATAAAAAGCTGCATTTTTTATCTTGATGGTTTACATGGTAGTTTTATTTTTATTTTTTAAATGAAAGGTGGCTGTTTAAATACTTTAATTTCATTAGTTAAATGTCCAAAATGAGTTGCCAATGCTGCGAGAAATTTCAGTTCTGGTTTAGAAGATTTTGGATGATGATTGCTTGAATATTGATTTTGAGACTTGCATGAACTTCCTGGTTTTAGGTGGCTAGAGTGTAATGTTGATTTTTTTTTTTTATTTAATGGTTGCTTTCACCACTTTAATTTAGTCATTTGTATGCTAGAGTAACACTTTCATCATACTAGAAAATCTGGTTAAATTTGGAAAGAATATATGTAAGGTTGAACATGAATGGAGGTGCAAAAACTAGATAGTTTTCTTGTTGAATCCAAGAAGTGCCTTCATTATAATTTGAACATGCAAAAAAAAAAAAAAGTTTTTCCATCATTAAATAGGCACGACACGCATGACCAACTTAGTATAATCAGAATTGATGAATCTTTGTTTAAAATAACTCTGAATTTGAAGTCTTCCCACCTTGGTAATTATGCCAAGAAACATGCTATGGTTTGAACTAGGTGCTTGAGAAATGTTCTGATAGGCTTCTTTTCAACTAATGTTTTTGGGTATATATACAAGTATGTATGTGTAAGTGTATGATTTTGCTTGTCCATAGAGCTGGCTCTCATATGTTATTAGTTTATTGCCCATCACTGAGTTAGTTGAACTCATCCATTTTACCTTCATGTTACAGACCCCAGTGCAATAGCTAACTCAATTCCTCTAGTGCCGTTGGGTGCAAATTCTTTCGATGAGCCATCTGCATGTGAGGGCCTTTTGATACTTGCTTATTATGCATTTTTGTCATGTCTGCAACTTTTAGAGTTGCTTCACAATTCACAAGCAAGATCTTGTCACCTGGCGATTTTTTGTTTAGGATATTTGTATGTAAATTTTTGTAACTCTGGGGTCTACATTCTCCATAATAAATGTGATGTGTACAAAAGATGTATGTATATATATATATATATATATATATATATATATATATATATATATATATATATATATATATATATATATGTTTTCAACTGTGCGAATGAATACTTGATATATGCTTTACTTAACAGTGCTTTGAGAACCTAAAAATTGTGTATCCTGGTTGGTTATGTAGAACAGGTTTGGTCATTAAGGGGAAATGTTAGAAAAATAGGGGAAATTTCGCCCGTTTCTGGTAACAGTTAGGCAATAGGCTTGTTGCAGGTTTGTCAACTCTAAGCGGCGGTCATGACTTCGGGGCAAGTCGTGACAAGTAACCTTCAAAAACCATAGGTACATGAGTTATGTATGGTTTTAGATGGCATTTAGCAACTAATTACTAATTAATATTTTATAATAATTAATATATTATTATTTTGTGACATTTTGTGAGATGACTAATAAGGTTGTTCACCATCTTGTTAAGTTGAAATAAAATAATAGCAAGGATAATAATCATCAAAGAAATTTTCCATATGAAGGCTACTCATTACTCTAGAATGCAGATTGTCTAACAATGGATGAAAGTCAATAAAAAGGGAATTTCAAATGCATTTTTACTTTTTGGTCAAGAGAATTTTGAATGAGTTTTTTGGTCAACAAAATTTTATTGATTAAAAATCAAGGGCATAGCTTATTACAAAACAAAGTTTGGTATAACAAAACCTAATAAAACATAAGATAATCCTAAGATTATAACTGTTGGTTTTATTTGGCCAGTATCACCCTTAAGATTCAATGGATTTAACATCTTGGTCTATAACGCCTGTAATTGATGCAGTCTCTTATGCTTGATGCAGTTCTGAGAAACTTTAAGAAAATAAAGTTGTACTCTTGCCAATAACTATAGCTTTCAGCCTAGCGATAAGCACATGATCCTACAATAACCAAGGGACATTATATAGTATTAGATACTAAGCATCAAAACAAGGACAATTTTATGTCACATTACAAGTATACATGATACAAAGGCAAGCTCCCCAGATTTATGGTCTTGGGTTAAAGGTGCTTTTCAACCCAATTTAAACTAGCTATACAGAAAGAGGAACAATGCCTAGAACAAGATTAAAGCCACTAGCTAAAACATTCTATTCACATAATCTAAGGAACCAAAGTGCTAAACACGTGGGTATACAAATTACCAAACATAAGGCACCTAACTAGACACCATAAAACACATCAACTCCCTAGTGGCTCCAACTTCTATGCGCTTCACGGTCAACGGTGCACTACGCACTGTGTTACTGTAGCGCTCGTGATGCATTGATATAGGGCCGAAAAACATCAACCGCTGTACTGAAGGAAGGGAAACCTGTTCTGCTAGTTAACATGGAGCATTGTAGGAGTCGCCCTTTAAATAGTATGTCATAAGTGCTTTTATATTAAATATTAATTTAATCGTCAGTTATTGATTGAAATTTTCAGAGCATAAGGCTAGTAGGTGGTGGCGTAAACCGTTTGTAATTCATCTTTCATCACATTGGACATGGCTTCGTCCTTCCCGCCGCTGCCGGTAGCACGTTCGCGAGGGCCCCTCCACCGTGACGGGGTTGGTGTCATCTATGGCTAAAGGTACTCGCCCAGCCGGTGTCCATCGTAGCTCCTGGTGCTCCGCCATTCGGGGCTAGGGCTATACGCCATCTTCATTGATCATGACATGATCAGTGTCCTGCGATAGTGACACCAGTGGTTGAGCGGATTGTAGCCTCCACTACGTCAGGCGTCGTGTTCACCAGCGAATAGCCACCCTTGATGGTAGTTCCGCTCATATCTACGTTGGCTCTGCTCATATCTCTATGATGAATTGGATTTTTATACTATTTTTATCCTTCATACTTGTCTCATTAATCCTCCTTTGTGCTTAATTGGTTGAGTTTAGATCATTTTCCTTTTTTTGGATCTTAGTGAGACTTAGTTAATTTTTGCAGCATTTCGGTTATTTTGACCTACTTCAGTGTTCAGATCATATCTTGAGCTCTATACCTCATTTTATTACGCTTCTTGATTTGTAGGAAAGCTAAGAGATAGAGCTACAATTTCTATGAAGAGGGCAAGGGCTAATTCTGAGATCTTAAAGCCAAAATTGGGCTCGGAACTGAACTGAAGCGTTTGGGCGCGGTTTCTGAGCAGCCTTCAATGATTGGACTATATCTTGGGCTACAGGGACTCAATTGAGCCCATTCCGGTGGCATTGGAAAGCTAACATCCAGGGCTTCATTTTATGTTCAGAGCACTAAGCCAAGAAGAACCGTTATGAGGCCCAAAAACGTGTTGGAAGTCGCTGCTGAGTCTAAGAGAGCCCACTCAACTTGTTTTGGGCACAACTTTCTCTCTAAGCATCCAAATTGGGCAAATGAGCTATCCAAATTTAGCTTAGGAAAAGAGGATAATTTTAATTAAGTAATTAGTGACTTTTAATTAGAGGTATATATAGAAATTCTGATTATGCTTCAGGGACCTTTTTGCTCATTTTATAATTTTGAGTTTTATTGAATAAGAAAACTCTCTCTCTCTCTCTCTCTCTCTCTCTCTCTCTCTCTTTCTTTCTTTCTTTTGCGTTTTCCTCCATTAATGGAGGGGTGATTCTCCTCTGATCCAAGGCATCAAGAGAAGCATTCAAGCTCTTGAGGATTGGTGCATCAAGACATGGAAATTCCAATTTCGGTTTCATTCCTCTTCTCTTCTTCTTAATCTCGTAATTGAATTGGAGGTTTTCATTCATGCATGTTGATTAAGAGTCAATCAAATCATGCATAATTCGGTTGATATATGTGATTCGATTGTTCAAGAGTGTGATTCATATTTCGGTTCTGAATATGAGATTAGAGCATTGGTTTGGAAGCTAATCCAAAATCAATTCGGTTTTAGAGGTCTCTAAAAGAATTGCTTGAGTGATTAGTTGAATGCATGGAGATTTTCATGTGAATGCTAGGTTTGATTTGAGGTTTCAATTGAATCTAAAATTAATCATCGAATTGGAGTGTGCATGTATATTTGAATCCAATGATTGAGTGTTGATTGCTTTCTTCTTGTGTGTCTTGGATTAGAATTTTAATTCGGTTTAGTCTTTTTGTTTTCTGTTTGCTTTGGAATTCAGTATTGCATTTTAAGTGTTTGTTATAAAAACCCCCCTGAATTTTCTGATCAAATAGTGTGTTCATCTTTAGAAAACGATCCGAGTTGGCTACTATACTATAGTCGCTATTCGGTTTAATTTGCTCGTGTTACGACCTTGAGTCAAATTTGGCGTATTGAGGATGATACATTATGTTTGATCATGTTCATACTGTGAATATCATGCTAACTCCCCTTTGTGCTTGTGTCAGTCGGTGCATGTGTGATTACGTGTCTTTGTGTTCATGAGTTCTTTGTGTTTGTGCATATTCGCATTGCATTTCTGAGTTTCTGCACTAGGAGTAGTCTGCATTAAGAGTAGTGTTTAATCCTGTTTTATGTTGTGGTTTTGCATCCATACAGCTCCCCAAATTCTACATTGCAGTTTTACATTTGTTTTGTTTGATGGCTCTGAGTTGTTAGTTTTAGTGCTAGTGTCCAATTCTATTTTCTTTGTGTGGTCCTACACTCTGCACATTTGGCTTCTATCCTTGCATTCTGGTTTCTCTTACGCATCTGCATCACTGCATTACACGTGCATCCTGCATCCTGCAACTAGGAACCTTCATAAGCTAGGCTAGGCTAGGCAAATTCCTCATCTGCATAACCAGCTCATAGACTAGTTCGTACATAACCTCCATTCTACATTTCCTAGTCTACAGACATTAATAGAGTTTGCATCATAGAATAGTCATTCATATAAGCCTTAGTCTGCATCCATATCAGTAGCATCTTTAGCCTCACCTTGCATAGCATTTAGTACTGTCATAGCACTTTCTGCATCAACCAATAGAACAGTGCCTTTCCTTGCTTCTATAGACCACATTAATCATATTAGGATTGTGGCTAACCTTGGCTGTGAGTGCTGACCCTGTTTTTACAGAATTACACCAAGGGAGCATAAGGGAGCCTAATAGGACTTGCTGAAGTAGATCCTAAGTTGGAGTTTGAAGCCAGGGATTCTTGTCCAAAGTTTTACCATCATCCTGAGCAAAAGTGACCCAAAGGAAAACATGGCTAACAATCATGATAGGACTTTGAAAGAGCTGGCAGCACCAGATGTCAACTACCAGGCTCTTGCCATCCAATACCCAGAATTGCATGCGGATTTTGAGCTCAAATCAGGATTGATACACTTGCTCCCTAAGTTCCATGGTCTGGCTGGAGAAGATCCACACAAGCATCTCAAGGAATTCCATGTGGTGTGCTCCACCATGAGGCCACATGGAGTTAATGAAGATCACATTAAATTGAGAGCTTTTCCTTTCTCACTTGATGGAGCTGCAAAGGATTGGTTTTACTATCTGCATCCTGGTTCCATTACATGCTGGCAAGACATGAATAGGCTGTTTCTAGAGAAATTCTTTCCTGCTTCAAGAGCTGCGCAATCGAGAAAAGATATATGTGGCATAAAGCGAGATCCATGGTGAGACCTTACATGAATATTGGGAGAGATTCAAGAAATTGTGTGCAAAGTGTCCACACCACCCAGATTAGTGACCAGCTCCTCATTCGATTATTTTTATGAAGGTCGATGCCAATGGATAGAAGTATGATTGATCTTTATACGGAGGAGCTCACGGTAGATAAAACCCTTTGCTGACCGGGACTTGATTGCTAACATGGCTGAAAATGCTCAACAATTTGGTACGAGCCATAGTGCCTACAAGAGGAGTGAATGAAGTGAATACCTATAATCAGAACAGAGAGGATGGAGAGCGAGAATAGATGAGTTGACAACTTTAGTGAGGCAAATGGCACTTGGTCGAGATACATGACCTCGGCAATCCATACCACCACCAGCAAGCCTTTGTGGAATTTCTTTGTATACCAGGTCATGCCGGACCAATGTCGCGGGCCGCAAGAAGGCAATGAAACGATTGCTGGAATTTTTCTGGGAGGCCTTATCAGCGACCCGCAGAACCGGCAGAGGAATTATGACCCTTTTCTAATTCATACAATCCGGATGGAGAGACCACCCAAACCTTAGGTATGGTAATGCTAATCAATTCCAACGGCAGCGGCCAGCCTCAATATCAATTCAAGCACAATCTTTGCGAGGACCAAACATGAGACAGCGATATCCATGACAAGCTAAACCGGACCCGACCACAAAGCGTGGCTTCGAGAACCAAGCTTGGCGGGTGGTGAAGCGGATGGCAACCGGCAGTGTTGATTTCAGCAAGAAGCGAAGCCGACATCCGAGTCTACAAACACAGTTGGTCGGTTGGCTACAACGGTGAATGAGCTAAAATCCCAAGGTTACGGCAACCTCCCTCCCAATCCGTGAGCAATCCAAGGAATGTCGGTTCCATCACTCACGAGAAGTGGCAAGCAACTTAAGGTTCACGATGTTGAACAACGGTTCTGCAGATTACGTAGAACAACCAAGGATACAAGAAAAATCGATTCTGCGAATCGAGGAGGAAAATTATGCGAGAACCAAGCAATAGCAAGCAAGTTGAACAAAGTGAGAAATTGCCTTTGCCTCTTCCCAATAGAGTGACACAAAACAAGAAGCGAAAGGTAATTGGACAAGGAAATCATGGAGACATTCAGAAAAGTTGAAGTTAATATTCCACTCCTGGATGCAATCAAGCAAATTCCCAAATATGCAAAGTTCCTCAAAGACTTATGCACTCATAGAAGGAGGCTGAAGGGTTATGAAAAAGTCAGCATGGGCAGAAATGTATCCGCCATCATCCAACCGAGCATTCCACCTAAATGCAAGGATCCGGGCACTTTACCATCCCTTGCACCATAGGGAGCAAGCAATTCAATCAAGCCATGCTAGACCTTGGTGCTTCAATTAATGTCATGCCAACATCGGTTTACAAGTCCTTGCACATGGGAGAGCTCAAGCCAACGGGAGTGGTCATTCAACTAGCCAGCAGAGCACAACCCACCAGAAGGAGTTTTAGAAGATGTTTTGGTGAGAGTAAATGAATTGATATTCCCTGCTGATTTTTATGTGTTGAATATGGAGGATGACATGCATATTAATCAACCAACATTGATCTTAGGTAGGCCATTTCTAAAAGCGCAAAAACCAAGATTGATGTGCATGCAGTACCTTGTCAATGGAATTTGGAGATAGCAAAGTGAATTTTAACTTGTGTGATGCCATGAAATTCCCAGGAAGAGCATTACTTTTTCACTTAGATATCATTGATTCATTGGTTGATAATGTGCATGAACATTTGTTGGATGATTTTCCAGAAATTGTAGGCTTTCAAGATGAATTTCAATGTTACGATTGTGATGGAATTCATGATAAATGTGTTGTTTGTCTTTGAGATTGATGCATGCCTCCATGATTGATTGAACCATTTAATTATGCTAATTTACATGCTGATATTTCTGGTTCTATTTCTGTTAATTCCAACTCTGATTGTGCAGTTTTTGTAGACTTGAACTCTGCAGGTATTGATTTAGTTCTGCGAGGTTTGAAGTTGTTAATCCTGCTATTGAGAGTGCAAATTCTGCTATTCTTTGCACACTTTGGAACTTCTCTTGTTGAGAATTGCATTTGAAATTTACATTCTGCGGTTTTGTTTCTGAAATTTCTGTTTCTAAAAATTCCATTTTGATGCTATTAATGCAGTTCGCTCTTGTTGATGATGTCCATTCCAGCTGTTTTTGTCCCAACAGTAAACTCAAACTCCATGAATATTCTTTGCTAACAAATGCATTTGATTTGCTTAGATTCTGCTGACTACAAATTACGAAGTTGTAAGTGCATTTTCTAACTGCGAGAAAATTCTGGTTTAGTTGCTATTCATACATTTTAAATTGCATATAGTGACTCTATTTGTGCAGATTCTATGGATCGATTTACGATAGTATGGATGAATCCACTATTTTCTTGATTCTAATGCCATTGTGCAAGATTCTTCATGTGTTGCAGTCTTTGAAATTAAACAAACAGAACAAATTCCAAGATTAGCACCCTCCATACAAGAGCCACCCACCTTGGAGTTGAAGCCTCTGCGAAAAACTTGAAGTATGCATTCTTGGCACCCAATGAGAAAGTCGCCAGTCATCATAGCCAAGGATTTGCTTTGCGGAACAAGAGGAGAAGTTGTTAAACATTCTAAAGCGAACATGAAGGCTTTAGGTTTGGACATTGGCGGACATACAGGATTAGCCCACTACATGCATGCACGTAATTCGATTAGAAGAGGGTGTGAAACGGTGAGGCAACCCAGAGGAGACTGAATCCTCGATCTTGGATGTGGTCAAGAAAGAAGTCGACAAGCTTCTAGGCTGCTGGCATCATTTATCCAATTTAGACTGACAAGTGGGTGAGCCGGTGCAAGTTGTCCCCAAGAAGACCGGTATTACGATGAGTGAAGAATTCAGATGGTGAGCTGGTACCCACGAGTGCGAGCAATTTGGAGAGTCCGTGCATTGACTATAGGAAGCTGAACCAAGCCACCAGAAAAGTCCACTTCCCTCTGCTCTTCATCGATCAGATGCTAGAGAGATTGGCAGGTCAGTCTCACTACTGTTTTCTTGATGGTTTCTCTGGCTATTTTGATTCATATTGCACGAGAAGATCAAGAAAGACCACTTTCACTGTCCATTCGGCACATTTGCATACTGGATGATGCCCTTTGGCTTATGCAGCGCCCAGTACATTTCAGAGGTGCATGGTGAGTATATTCTCGACTTTCTAGAGAATTTGTATGGAAGTTTTCATGGATGATTTTCTTTGTTTACGGCTCTTCTTTTGATGCATGTGCGGATAGCCTGGCTAGAGTTTTGGGTAGATGTGTTGAATCACACCTTGTCTTAAATTTTGAGAAGTGTCATTTTATGGTTAGGCGGTGTGGTCTTAGGTCATATTATCTCTAGGGAGGGTATTTACATTGATAAATCCAAGATAGATGTCATTGCTTCTTTGCCTTACCGCATGCGTGCGGGAAGTGCTGATCTTTTCTTGGCCATGCCAGGTTTCTATAGGCGATTCATCCAGGATTTCAGCAGAATAGCACTCCCATTATCGGACTATTGCGAAGGAGGTTGACTTCGATTCGATGATGAGTGTAGGAGGGCATTTGACGGTGAAGCAACACCTCATCTACGCCCGGTGCTTCAACCGCCAGCGGGAGTATGCATTTGGTGATGTGTGGCGCATCCAACTGCGGTTGGGCGGTTCTTTCCGCAGGTCGGGAACATACCCCATGTTATAGCCTATGCTTCCCGGACCTTGGACTCTGTGTAGGCCAACTATACCACCACTGAGAAGGAGCTTCTAGCCATTGTCTTTGCTTTAGATAAATTAGTGCTTACCTTTTGGGAACTAAAGTGGCTTGTTTTTACGATCATGCGACTGAAGTTCTCTTTGAAGAAGCCAGATGCGAAGCCTAGGCTCATTACGTGGATGTTCTTTGTTGCGGAGTTTGATATAGAGATCAAGGACAAGAGTGGAGCCGAGAATCTAGTAGCGGATCACCTGAGCGAATCCCACAGACCACAGAGAGCCTCTTCCTATCAGTGAGACCTTTCGGATGAGCGGCTTCTACACGGTGCAAGGTAAGGACCCATGGTATCTTGATCTAGTTAATTATCAGTTCTTTCTTTGAGTTACCTGCTTATTTTAAAAAGCATCAGATAGATAAACTTAGGAGTGAGGCTAAGTACTATATTTGGGATGATCCGTACTTGTGGAGGATGTGTAGTGATCGAGTCATTCGGCGTTGTGTGCATGAGTCCGAGATGCCATCTATTTTACAGGTTTGTCACACTCTTACTGCGGTGGCCATTTTGGTCCAGCGCCTTGCTAGGAAGATTTTAGATGCAGGTTTCTTGGCCCACTTTGTTTAGCGATGCCTACACATATTGTAGGAATTGTGAACAATGCCAGAAGGCAGTAGTATTTCCGTAGGAATGAGATGCCTCAGCTGACCCTTATTGTTTTGTGAGATATTTGATGTTTGGGGTATTGACTTTATGGGGCCTTTTCTGCTTTCTTTTGGTTTTGTTTACATATTACTTGGCTGTTGATTATGTCTCTAAATGGGTGGAGGCCAAGGCCACCGGTGATGATTCTCATGTTGTCATAGATTTTGTCGGATCAGGATATTTTGCAGGTTAGGTGCCTAGAGCTATCATCGGTGACCAGGAAGCCATTTACGCAGCGAACATGGCTACCTTGCTGAAGAAGTATGGTGTCACCCATAAGGTCTCAACTCCATACCATCCGCAGACAAATGGACAAGCGGAGGTGTCCAACAGAGAGTTGAAGCAGATCTTGGAGAAAAGCGTTCAGCGAACAGGAAGGGCTGGAGCAAGAGACTTGAGGATGCTTTATGGGCCCTATCGCCTTACGCCTACAAGACACCTTTGGGGATGTCCCCTATAGGATTGTCTTTGGTAAGGCATGCCACCTTCCAGTAGAGATCGAGCACAGAGCTTATTGGGCAGTTAAACACTGCAACTTGGATCTGGACCAGTCCCGGCTTCATAGAAAGCTTCAGCTTCAGGAGTTGGAGGAGATTCGTTTAGAGGCCTATGAGAATGCCCGCATGTATAAGGAGAAGGCCAAACTCATCCATGATAGGATGTTGTTGCGGAAGGAGTTCTCAGTCGGCCAGAAAGTGCTCCTCTACAACTCCCGCCTCAAGCTTTTCTCTGGTAAGCTTCGTTCCCAGTGGCTTGGTCCTTATATTGTTACTCAGATTTTTCCCTATGGTGCTGTGCAGATCGTGGAGCTGGGACCAGACGAGTTTTTCTGTGAATGGCCACCGTCTGAAGTTTGTTTCATGAGGAGCTATCCGTGGACACCATTGAGGAGGTTAAACTTGTTAGCGGCCACCTATACTTGATAGGGATGTTTTCTTCTTCCCTCTCCTACTTCTTTCTAATTGCCTTGCATTCTATTATGTTGCATGACATTGAGGGCAATGTCGGGTTGAAGTATGGGGGGAGGATGATTAGTTTTAGTTTATCTCTCGTGCATTTTTCCAGCTAGTCTTGCATTTTGGGTTTGTTTTTGTTGCTGAAATAATCTTTGCTCTTGTTCTTCTTTGATGAATTGATGGTTGTTGAGTTAGGACATTAAATATTGAGGTGGATGGAGTTCCAACATGATTTCAATTTTTCTTTTCCCTCTTGCAATGTGTGAATTGAGTGATTGATCTTGATTTGCTTGGATTGAGTATGATGAATACTACCCTTGTGAGCGTTTGAGCTATGTTTTGGATGGTTGCATTTCATACCATTCCTTTCTTTCTTGTGTGTCAACCCTCATAGTTTATGTCATTCTAGAACTTGCTCTGATTCTTCTTTGAGGCTACATTTTCATATGCATTCATGGACATGATAGAGGCATTTCTTTTCATTTTTAACCACTTGGCCATATAGCCCACCTTGCATTAATTCCCTTGTTAACCCCTTTGAGCCTTGTTGACCTTTCTTTCTTTAATTCTAGCACATTACAAGCCTAAACCCATTTGGAAAACCATGATTCTACCCAACCTTAGGGAATAGGAAGGCATTGGTTTCATTATCATTATTGTGTTGGAGATCAAGTGTGGGGGGGTGCAAAATGAAAGTCATATATGCATCAATTGCAAGTGTGGATGGTTACAAATAAAGCATAAATTGCAAGTGTGCAAATAAAAAAAAAAAAAAAAACAACAACAATAACAAAAAGAAAAAAAAAAAGAGAAAAAGAAAGAAAAGGCGAACAAAATGGGAGTGTTCATGAAGGGAATGAATATGTTATGGAATGACTTTGGGAAACCCCCCACATTTGTGAACTTGGCTTATATCTTGACCAATATTTCTCCTATTGCCTTAGGTTCTACCTTGTCATTTCCCTATTTTTCCTACCCTTACCTTAACCCCATTACAACCATTAATGAAGCCCTCTTGATTTGTGTTGCATATGATTGCAAGTAGTGGAGAAGTAGAAGATTAGCAAGCCTATGGTAATGCATGATCCATTGAGGTGAATTGAGTGAAACATTTCTACCCACACACTTGAGAGTTAGTGAGTTTCATACACTCACCCACCATCTTGTGAGATTCTTCATACTTGATCTTTGCACTTTGAGTGATGTTGCTTGGTTTATACTTTAGAGAGGTGGGGATCATTTGATTTGATTGTTGGAAAATTCTTGATGCCTCACATGCTACTTTGTCCCTAAACTTAGCACTTTTGATGATTCATTGGAGAATAAGTTTTTCCACTTTGGTTTGTAGTTGATTTTGGTATTTTCCTTGTTTAGTTTCCTTTAGGTTGAGTCTTGCATGAGGACATGCAAGGGCTAAGTGTGGGGGAATTTGATGAATTGGATTTTTATACTATTTTTATCCTTCATACTTGTCTCATTAATCCTCCTTTGTGCTTAATTGGTTGAGTTTAGATCATTTTCCTTTTTTGGATCTTAGTGAGACTTAGTTAATTTTTGCAGCATTTCGGTTATTTTGACCTACTTCAGTGTTCAGATCATATCTTGAGCTCTATACCTCATTTTATTACGCTTCTTGATTTGTAGGAAAGCTAAGAGATAGAGCTACAATTTCTATGAAGAGGGCAAGGGCTAATTCTGAGATCTTAAAGCCGAAATTGGGCTCGGAACTGAACTGAAGCGTTTGGGCGCGGTTTCTGAGCAGCCTTCAATGATTGGACTATATCTTGGGCTACAGGGACTCAATTGAGCCCATTCCGGTGGCATTGGAAAGCTAACATCCAGGGCTTCATTTTATGTTCAGAGCACTAAGCCAAGAAGAACCGTTATGAGGCCCAAAAACGTGTTGGAAGTCGCTGCTGAGTCTAAGAGAGCCCACTCAACTTGTTTTGGGCACAACTTTCTCTCTAAGCATCCAAATTGGGCAAATGAGCTATCCAAATTTAGCTTAGGAAAAGAGGATTATTTTAATTAAGTAATTAGTGACTTTTAATTAGAGGTATATATAGAAATTCTGATTATGCTTCAGGGACCTTTTTGCTCATTTTATAATTTTGAGTTTTATTGAATAAGAAAACTCTCTCTCTCTCTCTCTCTCTCTCTCTCTTTCTTTCTTTCTTTTGCGTTTTCCTCCATTAATGGAGGGGTGATTCTCCTCTGATCCAAGGCATCAAGAGAAGCATTCAAGCTCTTGAGGATTGGTGCATCAAGACATGGAAATTCCAATTTCGGTTTCATTCCTCTTCTCTTCTTCTTAATCTCGTAATTGAATTGGAGGTTTTCATTCATGCATGTTGATTAAGAGTCAATCAAATTATGCATAATTCGGTTGATATATGTGATTCGATTGTTCAAGAGTGTGATTCATATTTAGTTCTGAATATGAGATTAGAGCATTGGTTTGGAAGCTAATCCAAAATCAATTCGGTTTTAGAGGTCTCTAAACCGAATTGCTTGAGTGATTAGTTGAATGTATGGAGATTTTCATGTGAATGCTAGGTTTGATTTGAGGTTTCAATTGAATCTAAAATTAATCATCGAATTGGAGTGTGCATGTATATTTGAATCCAATGATTGAGTGTTGATTGCTTTCTTCTTGTGTGTCTTGGATTAGAATTTTAATTCGGTTTAGTCTTTTTGTTTTCTGTTTGCTTTGGAATTCAGTATTGCATTTTAAGTGTTTGTTATAAAAACCCCCCTGAATTTTCTGATCAAATAGTGTGTTCATCTTTGGGAAACGATCCGAGTTGGCTACTATACTATAATCGCTATTCGGTTTAATTTGCTCGTGTCACGATGTGCGAGTCACTCTACCCGAAGACCACCAGTGGAACAACGCCGTCAATCTGCATAGCACTGCCCTCGCCTCTGTTGGAGTCACCCTCACCGCTCAGATCTGTTGCCAATTGTAGAATATTTGTTGCTGATTTTTAGATCAATTTGTGGTTCAATCTGATTTGTGAATCGTTATGGAATTGTTGATATGTTGATTGATGTGTGGTTGAAATTTTGTTGTTGCTTGTGACCTCTGCTTTGTTGTTGTTAATCCTGAATTTTGATCTATTGTTGTGGATCCTGAGTGTTGATTTGTTGGTATTTGGATTTGTTGATTGAATTGTTGTTGAACCTTTGTTGGTCTTGGTGAACCAGTGGTATGTGATTCACGATACGCTATGGCTGATTCAACATTGCCTGAATAATTTTCAAAGATTTCAGAGTGCCCTGCGATGTTTGTTAGATTCTTGTTTGCTTGATTTTGTTGTGAAATTCTTATTTGTGTCTAATTCCACTTTTCCTTTTTCCAGAGTCCCAATTGTGTGAACTTTTCTCATTTAATTGTCTTCCACTTTTGATTGGCATCTTGTCGGAGAAATGCAGTAAAACTGGGGCAGGGATCATACTCTGTAGAAATTGTAGCATGTAATAAATTTTTAATGTATTGATGTGTTAATAAGATGGTGGGTATAAAATCAGAAATGCATACGGGCCTTAATTAAATTAGTGGCTTAAGCAAAGGAATGGAATGCAGGTAAAACATAAGATGTAATGTACAAAGGATTGGAATGATCATAATCATTGATATAGTTCTAAAACTTGTTGATCGAAAATTGAATAAATTGTTTGATGGCTGAAGTGTATGGGTCGGGCTGCTAGGGGGTTCGCCGTAGAGAAATGGAAGTGAAGGCCTTTTTGGAGGACATTGAGGTGGCCTTTGTCATTTGAACCCAAAAAAAAAGAAGGCCTTGGGATTGTTTAAAGATTTTTAGGTGGGGCATGAGTAAAATGGGCTTATTGGGTTACGGTATGTGGAGCCCATTGGTGACCGTGACTGATGAGGGTGACGGTTTAAACCTAATTGGATTGCCAACCGAAAAAAAAAAACGTAATTGGATTATATTGTAACATCCCGATTTCCGACCTCATATATCAGATTTTCCGATTTCCGACTTCATGGACTGGCTGGTTTTTCCGATTTCCGACCTTATGTAAGCATGTAAGAATTCCGACCTCATCAGTAATAAATCCCGATTTCCGATTTTATTAGCTCAAATGGAGTGGCTGATGCTTTCAATTTCCGATTTTAAGATTTTCGACTTAACCAGAAATCCGACATCCGATTTGATCTCAACCCGAGTCCAAGTTCGACTCAAAATTTCATGAGTTCCGATCTCGAGTTTAAAACCAAGAGCGTTTCATTTCTCTTATTTTCTCGAGTTCCGAGATCAAGTTTGGAGTTCCGAGATTCCATAAGTTTCGACTTCTTGGAAATGAGATTAATCCCAATCTCCGTTGTTGCACTTGGAGTCGATTCAAGTTCACATATGTCCCCTAACTTCCGGGTTTGAGTGTTTTGGTTTCACATTCTGGTCCTTGACTTTCGATTTTAAGGTGACTATGCTTTACGATTTCCGTCATCCGACTTTGATTTCAAGTTTCCAATAAAACAAAAATATTTTCGAGTTTCGATTTCACCTCTTCAAATTAGTCCCTACTTTAAGTAGTGTACGATTTCCGAGGTCATCTTCAGACACAATGGGAACGAGTTCCACTACTTGGGCGACGTGGAGAGAAATTTTGTCACAAAAGAGGGAGACATGACTGAACTTTGCCCACAAAATTTCACCCAATCAAAGCCACTCTTTCTAACTACCACTTCAAAGCCCTGCTTATATATATTCTCCTCCTGCCTCTTCAGCCCCATTTTCTTACGTTGCTTTCCCTTCCTCACTTCAGCTCTCTTTTCTCTTCTTCACTCACCCAACTCCACCCAACTTTGAAATTTAACCAAGTTCCAGCTACAAACTCAAGCAAAATCATTCATAGTAAGAGGTAGAGGTTTTAATTCTTGCTTGATTCTCTGATTCTTGAAGGATTGGTGGTGGTCTAATTCCTTAATTCTGACATGTTGATTGAATGATTATGATGAATTATAGCTGGTTTATTGGCTGTTTATGAGATTAAAATTTGAATTGGAAGTAAGAAAGGATGAAGATATGAAGAAGTTGAGAGGTTGGAAAACACAAAACCCTCGGCAGTCCGTACGGCGGAGTGTACGGCTCTGCCTCCCGCCATTTAAAATCGATGAAATCATTTTTATGTGAAACTAGACATCTAGGGCTTTCTATACATATATCATATAAGGCTATTGGATTAATATTGAGAGAGATATGAATTTTTGAAGTTCGACTTAGGAATCAAGACATTCACCCGAGCAGTATGGGTTGAGAAGGGTGTAACTCACACTATACAACTCCAAATTGAGTGAAACTAATTTTGTCGAAAGCTTACACATAGGAGAACATCATATAGGAATTCCGAGTTTGTTATTATCTCAGTTGCTCCCAGCGATTCGAAGAAGTTACCCAATGTCTAAACCAGGCCAAAACAGGGCAGTTCAGGAAGGTTAAGTTTCGGGGCTTATAACTCGAGCCCTACTAAGTCAAATGGAATGGAACATTTTCCAAATGAAAGATGGTTCTGTTATCTTTAATATGAGGCTAATTCCGTATGATTTGAGCCAGTTTTCTATGTTTAGTAGATTTTTACTTTTGAGTGGGCAATTCTGGCTAGCCACAGGGCAGGCCGGGATAAAACCTGAATAACTTGAGTTATGGTTATCAAAATCAGATGGGACTAAAGTGGTTAGAAACTAGACACATAACACTTTAACATATCCAAAATTGAGGTCCAAATGAGTTAAGTAGAAATTATGGCATGATTTACAAAAATCGGGTTGAATGATTTATGTTAAGGCTGTAACTCTGCCTTAAGAAGACTAATGCTTCTATGAGTTCCATGATGAATTGTGCATGCAGTATTGTAAATTCTATGAGAAATTGGTATTCTGATGTACTGGCACTAGTCATGGGGAAGTAGACATGTTCCGTTATGCCGCCAAAATTGCGGTAAAGTATATGCATAAGTTATGAAATACAAGTAGATGCATGTGCATTCTCAAGAAAGCTATGAAAGTTATGTTATGATGAAAGTTCCATGATACTTGGGCCAGCCCCGGATAGAAAGTTAAGGGGAATAGATCGGTGGAACGTTGCGGAAAGTAAACCCGGTAATTCCTGTATAGGAATGAGCTCGATCCTGAAAAACAAACTATTACCCAGGAGTCTAAAATGACCAAAAACTCCCAGGGGACCAAGTAATGGAAAAGTTTATGAGGAATAGAAAAAGTTTATGAGTAAAGGAAAAGTTTATGAAGGAAGGTTCAAGAGCAAGTTTCACATAATTGCATTAAGTGCATGATTACAAGTTATTTACAGTTTAATTATTATGTTTACTTACAACATATGTTCACTTATTCTGCTCATTATTCTGTGTATTACTGTTAGTAGTTTAGTCGGTTTCTTATGCTATTTAAAGTAAAACTGGACCTTGCCTCGGACTAGACATTTTCCTAACCTTATTAAATATGAATAGTTAAGTTTGGTCTCATGTTTTCATAATTAAATGAAACCTGAGGCAACTGAGAATGAAAGCAACGTCAGTTAAACGCCATACACGAACCCTACTGAGAATTTCTTCAAATTCTCATCTCATTTTGCATTTTTGCTTCATTCTCAGACAGGGACGATAGACACGATAGCTACCCTTTTTATTGAGGTTCCAGACTTGCAGCTCCACCACGACCCTACAGTAGGCTCGCTGTATATAGCCGGCTCTTGCCAGTTCCACCTTTATCTTTTTAGTAATAGGAATTTTACCGTCCCATTACACCATCCTGCTTTTGATCCTGCCACCCCATATTTTGAGGTCCCACTACACGTGGCACACCCCGCCAAGACCTCGCACTGCAAAGACTGTAGCCCCCTGCTGACCCTGCACCAGAGTCACCTCCGCAGGTAGTACCTGACATCCCGCTCAGCTCCAAGAGCGGCCCTTCAAAGGCCACCAGCTCATCATCCTCCTCCACCTCAGGATCCAACATCGACTACTCACCCAGTAGAGCAGTATGGCCATGGCCACTACTGTTGAGTAGGTCGGTAGATGATGTTGTACAGCGTGACCCTCTTTTGGCAGCATACAGCTTTGGGTCATAGACCTAGTGGTAAGCTTTTGAAATGTCCTCTGAGGACCACATAGGATTAGGTTGACAGACATGGGCCTTATGTCTTTTTGGTAGACGGCCCCACTTATGTATCCTATTTTGAAACTTGTATATAAACCGAAACAGTGACTTCTTACATATGTATGTATACATGTATACAGTTGACGGCATGTATGCTAGTCGTTATTATCTTTTCTTTTGTGATAAATTAAACTCCATCGCGTTTATTATATACAGCACTCCGCTTCTTCTATTAAAAATAAATAAATAAATAAATAAGAATAGTACGCTAAACGAAACGTACGCAGAGCAATAACACGGTAACACATTCTACTTAATTTCATGCTATGACTTAAGTATAATATTAAATTAGTAGGGTGTTACATATATGACAGGAGAAAAGAAAAAGCCTAATTGGATTAGGTGTCGCGTAATAGTTGTTGGGTAAATGAAATGTTTATAATAAAATTTAGCAGTTGTTATTAATGAATGCTATTGTTGCATAATGACAACACATATAATATTGCAGGAGTGTTGAAGAAAAGAAATTATTATTGTATATTGTGGAAGAAATATTTGTAATTGTTTACTATTTAATAATTTTAATACGTACAGATATAATAGCAGTAATTGGAAAAACCAAAGATTATTCTTAATAGCGGCAATAATTGTTATTAATATTGGTGATAACAATGTGAATTGCCCTTCTTATTTTTTAAACTAGTATGTTTACACTCGTGTATAATATAATTTGACAAAAACAATTTATTATTGGTATTCTATTATACTGTGTAAGCATAATAAAATATAAAAATTTAGTAAAATGTGGTTACATAAACTAACTTTAAATTATGTTGGACTAAAAATGTGTGAAATAAAATATTTGTATAAATAAAAGTCGGGGGAAAATGTTTTATTGAATAAAATAATTATTTGAAAGAGTATTTGTATACAGTTATTTTATATATTAACTTATTATTACAATTGTAATATGTTCTTTTATAAAAATATATTTATGTCAATCATGAAACGAGACGGAAAAATTGATTCCATTTATCATTTCGTCATCTTTATTATGAAATTTTTTTCATTTGTCTTTCCCTCCTATGAGCAATTTATCAAAACCATCGTAAAAAGAATATGTTTTAATCATAAAATCTAAAGTTTTATCTAATATCTGTGCTTGAAATATTTTAGTAAAAATTTAAGAATAAAAAATGCAAAATAATCAGTTCGCCCATCTGTATACTTTGAGATTTAATTAAATTATATAAAAAGTTTAAACTTGATATATAATATATTTAGTTCTCAGTATTACATAATAATATATATATCTTTATTTAAATATATATATATATATATATATATATATATATATATATATATATATATATATCTTTATTTAAATATATAGAAAAATGAAAAAATGTAATTGTGTAATCATTGATGATGGAAAAAATTAATTTTATAGAAAATAGTGTAAATACACTTTTCAAAGCATTATTTTTAACACATAATTAATCATGTATATCTATTTTTAATTTTTAAATAAAGATGAAACAACAAAAAAAATTTATTCCAAAAATTCATTTTTCCAATTTTTTATCTCATTGTTTTTTTAAATGATTCATTTTATTTCTCTGAGGCTCACTTTTAGTTAGCCTTTTTATATAGTTTGATAATAACAATATATTAAGTTCGTAATGTAAAGAATATATATTTATTATAGAAATTTAAATTGAAATTAAAAATAATTCGTGCAATATTTACATAGATATTCAATGTTTTATGAGGTGTATCAAATGAGAGAAGTTGTTACTCATAAGGTAAGGACATACCCCATAATCATGTCCATGTTTAAAAATTTGCCTCCTGTCCCCGTGTCCCCACATCCTTCTCAGGGGAGACGAAGCCGTTCATCAATATTCTCAATGGTCTAGGGTCGCCACGTAAGCGCCAACTATCTCTAGAAGCAGAAGAGGAGGAGGAAGAGACACTCATGTCTAAAGGGTCGATATCCATAGCTGGCGGTGAGGGTTGAAGTGATACAGCCGCAGTTGTGCCATGTATAATCTGATCACATAGTTACATAGTTTTCCTATGTCTCTAATACACTTTAAAGTTCAATCCCGTCCTCTTGATAAACTTGGAATTCAAATCTCAGAACTTGGAGTACAGAGACACAGAGGTGGTGTCCTTCTAAATTGGGAGTCAGAGACTAAGGATATGGAGGTTGTGTCCACCTAACTCGAAATTCGGAGAGTAGGAAGGTGAAGGTTGTGCCCCATCTAACTCGGAGTCGGGGACACAGAAGTTGTGTCCATATAACTCAGAACTTGGAGATTAAGGACAAAAAAATTGTTTCCTATCTAACTAGGGAATCAGAAATTAGAGTCGTGACCCATTTAACTTGGAACTAAGGATAAGAAAGGAGTGAACCCTCCCACATCAGGTGATACCTTAAACTCAGAGTTTGAAACTCAGTTAAGGGATATGTTTAGGCTAAAGCTCGGGAATTAGGGTGGATATCAAAAACTATCCTGTTTTAATAAAACTTTATACGAAAAATAAAATTTAGATAATTTTATATATGAAAAGATCAAAAATAAAATATATATTATATTAATATTTATGTAAAAGTATTTGTAAATCAAAATGTACTATTTCAATACTAAGAAATCAAAATTAAAATTATTATTATAATGTTGTTTGTTTAAGTAATTTATATAAATAAATTAAGAATTAAATAAATGCAATATGTCTATATTTTATTACGATAAGGGCACACATATTATTTGATATCATATATCTAGATCTTAAAGTAACCCTATAACCTTTCATATTCTAGACTTCAAATGTCTTAATTTAATACTCTAAATTTAATATTTTTTTCCTTTTTCCAACACTTGCATTAAATATCTATAATACCTATTTTAGGCTTCTCCACCCATTTGTTGACATATTTTTTTTTCTAAAACCAAAAATTTTCAGTTTTCCAAAAATGTATACCTTCCCAAAATATGTTTTTGGATAGAAAATAAAATTTGTTTGCTTTTAGATACAAAATCAAATATATTTTCAATCAATTAATTTTTGTATGTTTGTAGAGATTTCTTATATGGTATCATTAGTGTTTTCATTAAAAAACAATGAATAGAAATTATTTTAAAAATTAATATATTAACAGCACAAAAATTTATAAATTGATATTTTAAGTATTTGTTGAACTTGTAGGAAAATAAAAGAGAAGGAGGAGTGTAGGTGAAAAAACTGTGTCGAGAAATTATTGGCCCATACGCTACATAGGTACTGTCTAGTAATTATAATTAGCTTTTTCTCATTTTTTATACAACTCTCATTTTTTTCATCTCATTTTTATTTTATTTTCTTTTTATCTAAATATACCAAAAAAAAAGAAAATACACATTTATTTTTTTTCCTTCTCTCCTCGTTTTCTTTTCTTTTCACTCATTTTGTATTCACACTCAAACGAAGCATTTAGCAGTTCAAGCATCCCTTATGCTATGCAATGTCGGTGGGGCGTACCACCTGCTCCCTGCGAGCACGAATTCCTAAGAACTGCAAATGTCAGGAATAAGTTTCTGTCTGTTGTAGGTTTTGCAAGTGGTGGCTTAGGATTGTGGTTGATAACATGAAGACATAAAGCTCTGATGTTGAAGCCTGGAATTCGAGAATTTCTTGTAGTAAAATATTATTCTTTTCTTTCTTTTGAGACTCGTTTGTCCTTATGTAGAGGGCATTAGCGACACAAGGAATTACGTCTGGATGGGAACGCAGTGGATGAGGGAAATGACAAACACTTTACTCATGACACTTGCAAATGGAATTATTTTATTATTAAAATATAAACCATGCAAACGGGGAATGTCGTGGGAAAGGTGGGGCTTTATTTTGGTTCCTGCAGCATTGTCAATGCGAACTAACTCTCAGCCCCTCAAGGGGCTTCATTTTGATAATGCAGAGAATGAATGTGAGGATGTGCGAAGTGGAACACATGTGCAATGATGTCAAATGTACTATGACCCTTATGTCAAGGATCATATGCACACTACCTGCTGATGTTCCAAGAATTGCACCTAATATCCAGCTTGCACATACCAACCCTAACAAAAATAACCCACCTCCGACTAATCCCGTGGCAACAGAGAGGCCTTGCCACAAGGGCAAGGAAATTAACCCTGGGAAAGGCACATATATACTGGTGGGGGGTTCTGACGACAAAGAAGATCCTCATTCATTCCAGGCTGATATTGTTGGCACCCCAGACACGGGAGAGGCCAAGGCAGCTGAGTTTCCTACATCCATGGCAGAATATACCAAGTCATGCAAACGTCCGGGGGTTAAAGTCATCGACATAGATGAACAAAAGCTGCTGCAAAGTGCTTCAATACATTACCGAAAGCCAACTGCATCCAAGGTACTGTCTGAAATACACATGTATATTTTGGTCTGGATTATTGGCCATCTTGCTACATTAATTGCTAAGCCTTCTTAATTGCTGTGGCATTCTTTGCAGAAGCGGGGTAGTAAGAGTGCATTGAACCCCAAGGACACTGCAAAAAAGCTATTCATGTCCCCACCAACCTCATCGTAGTCACGCAAAAAGGCAAGGTCATCCCCTGCTACTTTATCTGAGTCCATGGACAATCCTAATGAATATGGAGAAGAAGCAGAGGCAGATGCATATTGTGGTGGAAGATTACTAAGCAAAGCCAAAGGCAAAGGCTATACTGTGCCGAAGGTGAGGGGTCTTACATAATGTCCTTCGTAGTATACCTTTATAATTGCAACTCCTTTTGTCACCATATGCCTATATTTATCCTAACTGCAGCATTTGAGGTGCAAGTTTCGACCGACAATGGAGATGAAACTATCACTGGAGGAATGCCAAATATGCTTGTACATGTTTAGAGAGGACCTCGATGATAGGTGAGAATATTCTCGTTTGTTGCTTTCCATGTAAAAACTCGATACTCGTAAACACTAGGTTTTCTCAACTGAAACATTCCCCATTGTGTGCCACTTTGTAGTGAGATGCTGTTTAAGAATGGGAAAACAACCCTTGCTAAGAGAGACTTGCAAAACTTTATGTCCAATAAACCGGTGGAAGAAATGGTAATTTGTACATTATTTGCCTAATTCCCTCCATATGAATATCCTGAATCACATTTGAAACCATCAACATCAACAAACTGATCTTCTTACCCATTTCTGTATATTCATAGATCATTGCTGCAATGGCTAGCAAAACAACATGGACACAGCAATAACTGTCAAGGCTAACTGTTTAGAGTTTACCTCCAGAATTTAGCGTGAGTTACAAGCACACTATAATTCCCAACACTTAACTACACATCAGCCCATATTTACTACATTTTTACTAACTCACTGCACCAATATAGGCGGATGTACTAGGCGCACATGAGTTTGATGAAATTTTCAACAATTACAGCCAGATCTGGATGAAACCAAGTCGGAATCTAAAATATGTAAGCAATTTAACCTTTTTTTGGTGCACAACAAAATCGATTTTTGCAAGAATTTCTTCACAATAGCTACCACTAACCAATAATTACATCTACGTAGATATATGTTCCCATGGTTGATGAAGTGTTTCACTTTTACTTGATGGTCTTCTCAATTGATGAAAGAAAAATTTATAAGTTGGACACTTTCCCAGAGATAGGCAGCGTGCCGTCAAAGACTAATGCAATACATTGTGTGGTACGTGCTTTTCTACTCCATAAACCTTATACAATATAATGTTTAAACCCTCTCCTAGGCATGGTTGATTTAATTCCATGTTGGCCTCTGGAGTCAGTCACCATGTTGGCCTCTGATTTAGTTATTCAATTTTCCTAAATTTATATAGTTTTTAATCCTGTTTATTTACATGGCTGTCATATTAATCCAATGGTTACAAATAATACTGAATGTGTTTTCTTCTAATTCGGTTCAACAAATTTATCTGCCATGAAGTATTAACTTAGTTTTATACTTTTTCAAATTACACAAGAAACTTGTAAGAGAGTAAATTATATTCAATATTTCTCTAATATTTCAATCTACAAAGGAAGCGAAGGGTATTTCCCACCAAGACAAAAAAAAAAAAAATCATTGGGAGGTATGATATAATTTATGAACACTACTACTATCTCATTCTCAACTTTTGGCTACAATGGTCGTAAACTGCTCCGATGAATTAATTTCCCTTCAAATTTACCTTTTTATTGCTCTCCAAATGGGAAATCAAATGTGGTCCTTCATATTCAAACTGAAAAGAATGAAAAAATAGGTTTGCTGCAGTTGATGCTGAACGTCAACCTATGAATTAATTTCCCCATGGGCCAAAATTTTTTCCTCTGCTTGCTTCTGAAACTTAATTGGTATATATTTTTTAATTCGTATATATTTTTATTTGGTAGAAAAACAAGGTGGTTTTTCAAGTTTTTAGTCTGCACAAAAAGAACGGTGGTTTATGTGAAGTATTGTCCATACCATTGTTATTTTCAAAAACTGCTAATCGAGAATTATTCCATACGAATTAAGAGTTACTTACAAAGTTATTCTTTGTCATTGATCTATTACAAATTTTTTTCTAAAATTAATATCTACTTAGATTAAATCAATCATTAGTCACAAAAATATTAAATTTCTCCATGACATCATCTTCCTTTATTAGAAGTGTAATTTATTATTGATAGCCACTCAATAAAAATAAATATTTGATCAATAAAAAACAATATACTTATATTGCATAAATAACAAATAACATAAGCTTAATTTCAAATAGTAGCTATTAGTTTACTAACCTTCCTAGTTTTTCCCCTTACATGCTTATGTTGTGCTTATGCAGAAGCATTAAACTAAATTAAGTGTTTTTAACTTGTGCATGTGAGGATTATGGCTTGTAAGTATTTAATGAATTCTGACATGTTACCAGGACTCATGACAAGTTTTATCTCCACCTATTTCTTTGCTTGATTTAATGACTACATATTGTTTATATGTCTTAACTCTCAGTGTATTGTGTTGAACTACATACTCCATGCCAAGTATGGGGACACTGGGTTTTTGGATGGCAAAGTTGACATTGAGAATTGGCCTATCGTCGAAGCAAAGGGCATACCAAACTTAGGAACAAGGTATGTCACCTGGAAGATTGATTCCAAATACAAATAACTCTCTTTATTTTGTGTTCCACTTAATAGAATTTAATACTTTATTATTATTATTATTATTGTTGTTGTTGTTGTTGTATCAGTTCGTAACAACTAACTAATTTACTAGTGTCACCTGCAAGCAACATGTCCGGCCTTTGGGTTATTGAATGGCTTATGATGGAATTTGCCTTCACTCCAAATCTGGTTGGAGATGTAAGTCCCTCTCCAAACTATAACTACATGAACTATTTTCTTTTCTCCTCTGAATTCATGCCAAAACAATAAAAATGAATAACCATTCTTTTTCAAATTTTTCACTGTAGTTGCAAACTCGTCAGAATCAATGTAGGATGCACACTATGATAACATTGCTGTTGGGGTCTCACAATGAATTGACCAAGATGTTGGAGGCTAGAGCTGCTGCTCGGTGGAATGCGCTTCTGCCATTGCCCACAGATGATGAATGACTTCTTTTATGGCTATGAGGCATTCCTTTTTTTTTTTTGGGGCCCCTTCTGCCTACTTGGAAAACTATTTTGTAGACCTTATGCTACTCCTCATATTATTTTGATGTTTGTTGCAGTAACAAACATGTCAATGGGCCCCATATTGATGCCCAACAAGCATGCAGAGTGTGGCCCTTTCTGGGGTTTGTTACTGTAAGAATCACAGTCACCGTGACTCTACTATTAACCTGATGTCTTCTCATGGTCCTTTTTTTTTTTTTTTTTCTTGCGCCTTTAGCTCTGATTGGGAAATAGTTTCCAGACCTGCTATTGAAGAACTCATTTTGCTACTTGTTACGGTAACAAATGATCACCGGGGGCCATGCCCATGACTGAAAACCATGCCAGTTTGGCCCCAATGGCTGCTTGTTACTATAACAAGCATGGTCAGTGTTACTCCAATACTAAGCTGAACTCGTGTGATATTCCTTTCGGCTACAAAATCAATTGTATTGTGCTTGCTAAAACTTATGCAATTATACCTACCTAGTTTTATCTGTATCTTTTTCATTTCAATTACACCTAACAATTGTATCTCGTGAGTAATGTGCATCATAGTGTGCAATTAAATAAGGCCACTACTAACAATTCGAAGAAGTTTTCCAATTTAATACAAATGTAACATTTGCATCTCGTGAATAATGTGCATAAGATAGAAAGGGTATATCTACCTGCTTCCACTTTGCGGTGTGATTGCTGATTTGAGCTCTCACCAGGCTGAGAAACCTCGTGCTCCTTGACCTAGAAAAAAAAGGTAGAATTGATTGTAAAATATATCACATGACAACTTTTCATTGGCAAAATATGCATTACCAAAAAAAATATGCATTACATCAACCAATTAAAGATGTGCGTGGCTCCATTATATTGAAATTACTCTAATTAATATGCAATTTATTTTCTTTGAAAATTTGGTATTCTACAAATAGAGAAGTGATACTACACAAATTAGATTATATTGCAGAAAATTATTACCAGACACGTGATAAATTTTGAGTAAAAGCTAAAAAATCCTACATGAACCCAAAAGAAAGAAATAAAGTGTTCATTCTACATCTTGCCACATAACTAGGGCATATAGAATTCTAGCAAATTTTTTCATCCTCAAGCATTTTGCTTTTACATATAAGAAATACATGGAGATACCCAATGACTATCTTTTTTTTTTAAATTAAAAAGAAAATTCTGTTATGTAAAGCTTGAGTGCTCCAGCATTGACGCTACCTAGCTACCTTTTTCTTTTACTTGAATGTAATCACACTTGTCAAGTTTTTCTCATATATTAGGCTTCATTTATATGCATAACAATCAAATTTCTATTTAGAAATTTCCAATTAAAGAAGACGTTTGCTAAAAATTGCGGCCAAGGGACTAAATTACTAACAATTCCAAGAAGTTTTAAACCACACTGGCTAAGGCCATTTGCTTCATATTTTTCACAATGAATAGTCCCCCTCCTTATTAAAAAAGTTCATATATAAATTTATCAATATATTTTCAGGTTCTAAACTCGAAATCACGAAATGAAATATACATTGCTGATTATTTTCACCTTATGTCCTGAATAAATATTGGACACATTATTTCACATCAGCAGTGTTCATTTGTGATCCCCAACCAACACAATTGACAAACATTTAAATAATTCCACTGCTTTGGTGTACTCACTAAATACATACAGCAAATGATAAAAATCTACGATTGTGAAAAAAAATTTGACAAAATTTGATCTACCTAATACAACTTGACTTTACATATATAAGCACTTGACACAAATTTGACTTAAATCAAATATCACCAACTGCGGTTTAGTACATTACGAGTGGTTATATTAAACCTTTACAACATGATACCAATGGTAACAATGCCTAAGTTAATAACTAAGCTATCACCATGCCACTTTAAGAGGCCAAAATAATTAGGACACCATTACTCAAACACATAAAACAACCCAGCATGCACCTCATAATTTACGAAAACCAAAGCCCTGCCTGCCACATTAACAAAACTATATCAAAACCTTACTAGCAAAATCCTTTCACACTTACTCTTATAATAAACTTGTTATCAAAATGCTTACACTACATACATCACAAAACATAATGGGTCTATTCAGGTTACGCCACCAACACTTGGCAGCACACTATCCCATACATCAATAAATCCATCACCTTCCTTAGTCCTTACTAAACACAACTAACACGACATAGACCACTTACTGCTCACATACAAACACATTCTTCACTAAAGAAAATAAATACATGGCATAGAAATATGGCTAAAATAATATTAGCTATAGCAAATGCACATACATCATAGCTTACACCCATGAAAGATCAACAATCCCATCACCTAAGGACATATAATCATCCTGTAAAAAAATTATGTCAATCAATTAATTAACTACCAAAAAACCAGTTTCATAAATCCAAATTAATCTAGAAAGAACTAATCTCCAATAGTGAATTTTTACTCACCATATCCTCATTTTCCATATGATCCCCATAATCCATTGGATCTTCAACACCATCTACTGAATCACCATCTCCACCAGATACAATATGCTTTTCCACTTGTTTTGGACAATTCCTCTGATTATGGCCTTCTAGCCGACAAAAGCTACATCGCACCACTCACTTGTTCCCTCCACCCATTGCTGAAGTTCCTGCCCCACATCCCTTACTTCTCACTCGCCTTGGGTCCTTCACATTGCAATGTGATGACCCCCCAAAGCTTCCGATGCACAAATTTCTGCTTCATGCTTAGCCCTTAGCAATTCTTTTTTACTACTAACCCATTCCATAATCTCATTGTATTCATCCAGCCACCGACATGCCACACTTGCCAATTCTCGCCAGTTGTCATTCATCGACACAACACCGTTAACATAGCATCCATTATTACTAAACGACAACCCTCCGGCAATGCTTGCTAGACCTTCCTTCGCCTTCATCACCCATCTCTTTAGAACAAGTGAATCTGGCAGCTTGTCAAAATCTAAAAATACCATCACATTAATTACATGAACACAAGGGATCCCAAACGATTCCATGCGTTGACAGCTGCATCTAAATTCCTTGTTTCCTGGGCAATATGAAACATGCCATACCTTAGTTGGGTCACAATATTTGCTAACAACAAAAATTGCAGCACTTGATGTTTCTTTCCAAACAACTACTTTAACTGATGGTGCCTTAACCAATAAGGATCGAAATATATGAAAAACTTCTCTACTATAAACTGATGCAGCGGACTTTTCCAATGCTTGCAACTGAGTTTGCATCACAGGGACACCATAAGTGGAATCAAAGTCAGCCTCGTGCTCATTATTTCGTATACAATCCAAACATCGAACAAAGTTCTTCAGGAATTGTGTTAAATTGTATTTAGATTGCACATACTTACCAACTTGCGAGTGTAAAGCCTCACATCTCGAAGTTGTCCTCAGCCCAGCAAAGAAATTACCTCTCATATGTGCAGTTGCCCACATGCTCCTCTTCTCATACATATCCTGAACCCAGCTAATATTCTCCATGCCAAACTTCTTGATCATTGCTCCCCACCTCTTCTCAAACTCGTCCACCTCATAATCACCTAACATGCACTTTTTGAACTCTTGGGTGAACTTGGGTTTTGTGACATTACTTGTTGCATTTCTCAGCAAATGCCAACCACATAGTCGATGGTGTGCATCTGGGAAGACCTTCCTTATTGCATTTCTCATTGATGAATCTCCATCAGTAATCACAGATTGAGGATGCTTTCCTCTCATTGCATCAACAAATCTCTCTAAAAGCCATACATAAGTTCTTTCACTTTCATCAGAAATAATGCCACTGGCAAAAACTATCGTCTGTAAGTGATGATTAACCCCCGAAAACACCACCAGTGGGCACCTATATTTATTTCTGCCATATGTAGCATCGAAAGCCAGCACATCTCCAAAGACTTGATAATCCAATTGGCTTCTTCTATCAGCCCAAAACAACTGCAGCAATGCACCACCATCATCCTTTTTATGCCTCCAATACAATAATGGATCCATTGCTGACAACCTCTTCAAGTATTTGAATGCCTCATTAGCATCTCCCTCTAACATTTTTCGATCGGTCTCAATTTGATTATACATTTCCTTTCTTCGAAACCCAACCTTATCAAAACCACTCAATTGGCTTGCAAAATAACCGTATATTTTAGGTGTACTAATACCAGCATTTATCATACTGTTCATCTTCAAAACATCACCCTAGCCCATTCTCCAATGTGACCTCAGCATCCCACAAAATTTGGGACTCAATAACTCATGATTATGTTCATCTTCAAACACTGTCACATACCACTGGCAACTGCTTCCATCAATGTGGACACGCATTTGTGCTGCACAACCGCATCTAATTAATGCCTTAGGCTCCCTTTTACGATCAATCCTCTCTAAGTGCTTTCTCTCTCGATGACCCTCTCTGCAACACACAAAGGTCTGCCATAGCACACTATTATTCACATTCCATCTAACCTTATACCTCTGTATACCAAAGCCATTCATTTTTCCATATAGATTGTAAAAGCATATGCCACTTCCAAATTTGAAAATTCATATTTTTTCACATGAGCTACAGTCAAGCTCTGAAAATTAACCTTCGATATGCTGTCCAAATTGCTAATATAAAACTCATTTTCCTCCACTTCTTGTTCATTATTCTCCTCTACAACTTCACGGCTTAATGACATTCCTTCTGGACCCTACAAAGTATCAACTTAACTTTATTACTAACATACCTTATTGAGATTACAACTACACTAACATTTCACCTGACTCCTATCATGTTAAGTGTATACAAAACTGTTTGTCTTTTACCTCAGCTACCATAGGTACATTCTGATTGGATGAAGTTCCTTCAGTTACTTCAGCCATTTTAACCTTACTGATCCGAGTTCCTCTAATATCTCCAACAAAAAACTGCATCCAAATGCAAATTTACCAAACCAATGATGTCAGTTGACTCACAGCTTTAGATCCTAAAACTTTTTAAATTAGTCACTTACAAAAACTAACCTACTTCCGTTCACAGATGCAATCTTCACATTACTTTAAAATACTCCCAAAACACTTCAAAATCTTCCACCACCAACCAGCATTCACCTTTAAACCCATAATATTAGCTGACAAATCAACCTATTCAACAATAAAGAAAATTCAACCCCCCCTTCATCCAACAAAAACTCATACTCAAACACCAAAGAAAAAAGGAAAATCAAACCCCCCTTACGAAGCCAAAAAAACAAAAAACAAAACCTGCCCAGTTTCGTACAAAAACTCATAAATGTTGTATCAACAATCTCCATCACTACATTTTAAATATAGTTTGTAATAAAATATATCTGAGGAAAGACACCCAACACAAGGGACCTGCAACTCGGATCTTCACAATCATTACTCTCAAATATCCAGGTTAGGTTCCAGCAAAAACTTGGCTCGATCTGATATTGACTAGGGATAAGTCCATTTCCCAACCTATCCACAGATTAAGCGCCCTTCACGACGCCGCCCTTAACAGATCAGGCCACCCCATCGCGAGGACCTTCCACCACAATGTCGGAGCAGTATATCTTTCGAAACTCGCCAGAGAACTCACCGTTGCTGACAAAGCAGTGGACAATGTCGGAGGAGATGCATTAGAACAAAGCCAAAACAACGGTGTTAACCTCGGTGAAGAGTGTGGGAGACGAAACTGAAAAAGAAATGAGCGCGGTAGCCTAGGTGAATAGTGAGGTAGATGACACTAAAAAAGAAACAAATGAAAAACAAATAAAATATTAAACGTTTCTTAAACCAAGCAACTGGCTAAACAGGGGGCTCACTTCTTACCATGGGTAAACGTACACAGAGCACCACGCTCCTTGACCAGCGAAGCGTACCATAGAACACGCCTTCCCTAGTAGCCTACTTCAGCATACTTATGAACACATTGGCAATCTTAAGACATCATAAGATAAGAAAACAACAAAACCCAACTTACAACCATCGACATAGGCTACTAATTATCACCTCCCACGATTCAAAGATTACTGTCATCATGAAAAACTTGCCAAATAGAAATCAATAATATTATCATATAATGTAGGTGGAAAGAAAACAATATCGATAAAGAAAGAGTTGCCATAAACTACCATGGAAGGACTGAGTCATCTTCATGAGTTGACTCCCCTTTTAAAATAGGTTGAAGAGAATAGAGTGGAGAGAGATGGGTGCTTTGTATGCAGCTGGCTGGGTGGTTAGGGGGAGAGGTTTTTTTTTCTTTTGGGGTTTTTGGTCGAGGAGGAGAGGTTGGTAGTGCGCAGTGCGCTACACATGCGAATGAGTTGCGATTGGACAAGCCCAAGACAACTTTAGAACTGGGCCATGGATTAAATAGCACATTCTAAGGTGGCCTATTACGAATATATATCAACTCACTATTGTATTGCGTATGTCGTAGACCCAAAAAATAGAAGTATTGGGTATGTCAACAGTCCAAAAAGAAGAACCCTACAGCCAGAAAGTGACGACCAATAAAAAGTCAGAAATACCAGTCAAGGGACACGTTGTTTGTTGTGATTTGCCCTCGTCGTCAATTAACTTTTCTACTCCACTATTCTGCACTAATTGTATCGCCATTCATGCCCCATTATATAGACGGCTTCTTGACTGGTCCTAACAAATGCGAACGCAGCCCCTTCATTTTTAGACATATTTATTATTTGGTATTCATGTTATTTCATTAGACTCAATTTTTTAATAGAAAGAAATTGAAATCTTAAAAGTTAAAATCAAAAGCTTTTCATAAATTCATCTTTATTTGAAAGAATGATAATAATTTTCAATTTTTTTAATGTGCAATTCTTATTGATTGCTTTATCTAACTTGTCTTAAGAAAAAAAATATTCCTACGGGCTAGTTCCGTTTGGCTTTCCAAATTCAAGTTACTAGATGAATATCTTCGAGCAGCTATGCAAACTTCCCGACGACGCCAAAAGCGGTGGGCGCTAAGAAAAACCTACTGACTTCTTATTTACTAACTTAGTAACTTGGACACGTAACTGCTCTATTTTCTAATTCTTTTGTGCTCCATTTTTTAATACTTATATTGTGTTATATTATATGCCCTATATTCTCCCGAGCCACTGTACAAATTGACTTCCACTAACCAGAAACTCCTATGTTGTTTCCTCCACGGGAAATCATATAACTCACGTTGGTTTGAAGTTTGAACTTAGAAAATGTATAATATTTAATATCTAATATTTGAAGTCTCAATTCTAGTCAAGACAGTCGCCAAATGCTACCACTCCTGCTATAAAAAGGACTCGGTGCTTCCCATGCTGCACAAGTACCATCCATACAACTCATCCTCCTCTCTCTTTTCGAGTCTTCTTAACAGAGATCTCAAGTTTGCACACTTAGTCTCTAATTGGCTTCCTGTCTTCAACGTTGAAACAAAGATGACAGCCACCATCATCAAAACCCAGGCCTTCTTAGTTCTCTTCCTGTTGGTGAACCATGCTTTCATGGTCTTAGAAGCCCGTCCACTGAGCATCATTGGGAGCCGAAACTCAGGCACCGGAGGGGAAGTGGTGGACTTTTTTGATTGGTTATCTCTTGGAGCAATCAAGCAATCTGGGCCAAGCCCAGGACAGGGACACAAATTCACCAACACAAAAACCCTTGGAGGAATTAAGGACGCGGGTCCCAGTGGCCCAGGGGTGGGACACTCGTTCACAAATGCTAACACCCTTGGAGGGATTAAGGACTCGGGTCCAAGCTCCGGAGGGCAGGGTCACCAATTTACCACCAGTGAGACCCTTGGCGGAATTAAAGACTCAGGTCCAACCCCTGGCCAAGGACACTAATATACAAGTTCCCGGCACCTTCAATTCGGTGACATAGCCATTTACCTATTTATAGTTTAGCAAGGAAGTTTCAGATTAATTGATTCCTTCATTTCTTTTTCTATATATTTTATTTCATTTCATTATTCATGTTGTAATAGTTCAATACACTATACCTCAGACAATTCTTTGTTTTCCTTTTGGAAGTGTCTTAAGTAAAAACAGAGTAATGCTACCTACTCATGCAATTGAATAGTTAAATTTGATTAGTCATGTTCAAGTGGCTGTAATGGGCGCCAGATGGTTCAAATAAATATATATTTATTAATAAAATTTTAATTTATTTTTTTCAAGAAAAATTCTTAGTATTCTTCGAATAAGAAATGGTTTTTACTCTAAACCATTTAATACTCAATACTTTAATTTTATGGGCCATTATTATTTTATATTTTAACTACAATTTTAATACAATTGCTAAGGTATTAAATATTAAATGGATTAGAGGGAAAAAAAAATTTTAAACTTTAGGAGCACCTAAAAATCTCTCTCTTTCTAAGTAATAAACGTTACCAAAACATGTTTATGAAATCCTAATTGAATTAATAGGAGCCATTGATGAATTTATGGGAGATATTATTCTCTTGTCAACTGGTATATTTATTTTTGAGGTATATGGGATATTTAAATATAGACAACTCTCTCAATCAAGATTCAAATCATAATTTGCCACACTACGATGGATTAACCTGCTTACTGTTACACCAAATCTCAGTTAGTAATTTGTTGTCTGTTCTAATAGGATTTATAAAATTTTTATGATTTAATTATGTTTTAATCTCAAAATATCAGGATTTTTTGTTTGGTTATTTTTTTTAAAAAAAAATATTGCCTATGAAAATGCTTTTTTACTCCCTTTTGCTTATTGTGTTAACCTTCCACCCGTTTCATTTGCTAAGTGTCCACGTGGTGTCCCCCACATAGATAGATATAAATCAAAATAGCCTTTTGGATCTAAGTTAGATGATGACATGAACTGAAGGGTAAAAGCAGACTAAATGAGAAAATCAGGCAATTTTGTGAATGAAAACGTAATTAAACCAGACTCTTTTTGGGGGAAGATAATTGTAAATATTTTTGTTGGGTGAATGAGAAAGATAACTTTAATACTGCCAGAGGACTTTAATAGGCAACAAAATTTTTTTTGACAATTAAACAAGGTAGTGTTTAGTTTTTTTTTATCTACGTAATAAAATCATATTTTATGAAAAACATAAAAATTTCAGTTTAAGAATAATTAAACAAAACCATGAAATTTTTAAATAAAAAACTAATATAAATTTGTAATATATTGAAGATTAAATAATTTATGAATAATAATAACAATAATGATGACGACGACGACGACGATAATGATAATTGCAAAAGTTATAAGTTAATAAACCTTTTTCAGGTCTACAGGGGTAAAGGAAAATTCTTACACATACGCACGTATGAGCACACACATATGTTTCTAATTTTTAAGCAAGGAGTTACCCTACAACAATCCATTCCCTCCTTACACTCCCTCTCCCAAAAAGATGCGTACTTAAAAATTCTTTGGTACATATTCAAACTTCTTCCCATGACAGAATAATTTTTTTTAATCTTTGTTCTCACATCATGCAATTTATTTTAAATATATTTTAGGTAAACATTTTAATTTAATCAAATATGATATAAAAAATAAATATTTTTAAAATAATTATTTTAAAAATATTAAATATAATAATTTAATTTCATAATAATTATAATTACACATTAATTAAATTTATTAAATTTATAATTAGAATTTTTACTTTGTATGCATAAATTTTTTTAAATGTTTTTTCATGTAAATTATCTTCTGAGGTCCAAACACAATACCTAGTTTAATAGTCAAAAAACTTATGTTGCCTATTAAAGTATTCTAGACTTACCTTGCTCTTGAAAAAAAAAAAAAATCCGACTTAATTATACTTTTTATCCTGGAAAGTATCATGATATTCCTGTTTGATCAGCATTTTTACCCTTTAGTTCATGTCATCATTCAACGTGGATCCAATATCTATTCTCACCCATGTTAGCCTTCATGTGAGATGTCATGTGGCCACTTAGTGCATGTTTGGGAACAACCTTCTAATAGGTTTTTTTTTTAAAAAAAAAGTTGTTTCCAAAAAATTAATTTTGTTTGGTAAAATGTTAGAAATAGATTATAATAAAAAAATAATAATTTTAAGTTGAAAACAGCTTATGATTATTAGCAATATTTTGGAGTTTATGATTATAAGTAAAAATTGATTATTTCAAAATTTTTATATGTTTATCAAATTGACCTTAAGTAACAAATATTACATAATATAAACAATTATTTTATATCTTTTTTAGTAATTTTATCATATAAAAGTAATTTATTTTATACAACCCAAACGAAACAGATTATCTTAAAACTATTTTTCAGCTAAAGTATCCAAACATAATTTGATTCTCATATAGGTGATTATATAAAAAAAATGATTATACAAATAAGTGATTATTAAAATAATTTTAATTTTTTAACTTTTTCAAATGCACATTTAATGGACAAAATTGATGACAGGCCAAGTGATCACCCAAACAAAATTAAATGAAAAAAAATGAGGGACGAAATAGAAACTTTTTGACAAATAGAAACCAAATGCAAAAGTCGTGATATTTAGGCGACAAAAAACATAGTTAAGTCAATTTCTTTGATAGCATATAACACTTTATATTATTAAAGAATCAATCCTTTGAGTACTATTGGAAGACATGTTGGGGAAATAGTCTAAATTTTTGTTATACTATTGAATGACGACTAATTGGTTAATTAGTTCGAATTTAATTAGTGAAAGGAATGAGAATAGAGTTTGGTTTCAAAATTAGGTTAGTATAATTGAGGCCAAAAGTCAACATAAGTCATTTAGAGTTGAGGTTTTAATATTCTGATGAATGATTGTTGATTGAATTCTTAAAGGCTTCTAAGTTGAATTGTAGAAATGTGTGTTGAGATTTCACATGCAAATCGAATTAATAACTCAACTTGTGACTTATGCGTTGTGACTTGATGATAGAGATAATCATATGTCTAAGGAGTTCCTTGAGTTAGTGTCTTTATATTTGAATTTAATTCTCTTTGAATTACTAATCACAATTTGTTTGTAGAAAAGAAAACCCCTTCGAATTTGATTAAATGGTCATTTAGATCCTTGAGAGAAGATCCTAGTTGCATCCTTTATTACATTTTGTGTAACTTTGGTTAATTAATTTACATGAGGGCTACACTCACGTCACTCTTATTGCCTCTTAGTTCTCACTCCTCAAACCCTCTAAATAAGATGTTAAATGCTTTTGTGATTGTTTATTGTTCTACTTCTTGCTTCTTTTTAATTTGTATTATTATATAAAAATTCTTTAATTAAAAGAATAATGAACAACTTGAAAGCTAAACTCTATTGACATCAAATGATGTTTTTACTTTTTAAATGTTACGAGTAACTTTATTGACAGAGTGACAAGAATAAAACTAAAGAGTTTAATATAAAACTTTGTTTATATTTCTTCTGCTTCATGAATGTTCCTCTTATATATCTAGTTATAAAGTTAATGAGAGTTCTAATTTTGTTCTAACTTGTTTGTCAATTTATAGTCAAGCTATAAAGAATTATGTATGGGAATTTGCAATTTTGATGTTGAGGCGTATGTCATTACTAAAGAATTATTAACTCTATATTTATGGTGCTATCACTACATCCTATATTGATAATTAATTTCTTTGTCATTACTTTAGTTTTATTGATTGATATCTTAATTATATTTTAAGACTTATTTTTTGTTACATTGATAATAATAATATTTGAACTTAAAACCTCATACAAGTTATTCAAATCACTCACCACTAACCCAATCCTAATTAAAGAAAAATTATTCCTGCTAAAATTCTCTCTCTCTAAAAATAGAGTCCGTGGCAAATCCCCTTCCTTCCTTTCCTAAAAGATTTCAAATATTGATCAAATATTTTCTTATATTTAAGTTTAAAATATTGTAATTTTTTACTAATTTTACATTCATTTAGATTTAAAATATATTATCAAATATTATAGAATAAATTTAATCACTCATTATTTGATAACACACTATGAATTTGTTAGAATATACAAATTTAGTGCTTAAAATATAAAACTATGTCATGACCTCATTTGTTTTTAAGTAATATAAACATTGGACTCCTTGCATGTTCAATATGCACACAACTAATTTGATAATGTTGTGTGTGATATATAGCCAAATAGACATTATTTCACAAAATTTTTCAATAACTTAATATCAAAATTTCAACTTATGTCCATTTATTAATAATTTTTTTCAATATTTTAAAACTTTTATAAGGCTTTTTCAAAATATATAAATAAACTGATAAAATAAACTATTTAATAGAAATGATATAATTAAAAATTTTATTTGTAATTATCAATTGCTAATAAAGATACTCGTTTGTTTAAAAAATGTGAAAATAAAAGTAGATATAATTAATTTTAATTTTTTATTTTATTAACTTTTGACCCCACAAGCATTATTGTCTGGATCGTCTCTAAGGAGAGTAAGAGCATCTCCAATGTTATCCCTCATCTAAATCCCACTTCTGGCCCCATTACTTGCCACATTAATGCCACATAATCAATGCATTATAAAAAGTAAAAGTGTCTCAAGAGTGGAACTCATGTCTCCAATAGAAAGGATCAATTTTGGTCCCACCTTTAGTCCCATATAATTTTTAACCTTAAAAAATAAAATTAATATATTCTATAGAATATTTGTTATAGATATTTTATTATATAATTTTATTTTTGAATTAGATAAAAATATAAAATTTAGTTTTTTTGGAAAAATTTTTATTTCAAATTAATTTTTAATAAATTAAATTAAGGATAAATATACCATACATTTATTTCTTAAAAGTTAAAATCTAAAAAATTTAAACTATTTTTTCAGCTAAAATAAGTCTTCAATATACTTAGAAAATATTACATAATTAATAAGAATATTGCACAAATTTAAAAGGATTACATAATAGAAACATTACATAATTAAAATATGGGCTACAACATTGCACAATTGAAATATACTAGCAATTTTATTTAACAGACATTATGGAATTACCAGATATGTTCCACCAAATCTGCTTGTAGTTGTCAATGTTTTTGTCTATCATGAAGTCAGATATTATTTTGGATATATCTCTCATACGGAACAAAAGTTTCCTTACCCAGCTCTGGTTGTGATATGCCATTCTCGGCATCGTCATAAGAAGGAAGTTGAGCAAAGTTTCCTGCATATATTTCTCTCTCATCCTCAACAATAATATTATGCAATATAATAATGCTCTCGTTATCTTCGCAAGCTTTCTTTCTCCCAGAATCGTGCAGGGCCACGTATAATTGCAAACCGAGCCTGTAACACTCCAAATGCTCGCTTCACATCCTTTCATTGTCCTTCTTGATATTTTGCAAACAACTTTCGCTTATCTCCCTACAGTTGGGAGATTGTTTTGACGAATGTTGCCCATTCAGGATATATACCATCAGTTAAATAGTTCCCATATTATAATTGGTACCATTCACAATATAATTTACCTTTGGAGCTCGACCATCTAAAACTTCATCAAACATCGGTGAATGGTCTAACACATTTATGTCATTGTTCGAGCCAGCGACTCCAAAAAATGCATGCCATATCCAAAGGTTAGATAAAGCCACAATTTCGAGTACGATAGTTGGAACCCCACGGTAGCCACTCATATACATACCCTTCCATGCTTTTGGGTAATTTTTCCACTGCCAATGCATGCAATCGATGCTGCCCATCATTCTAGGGATGCTGCGGTCCTCTGCCATTTGTAGTAAGTGTTGTAAATCATTCGAATTTAGTTTTCGCAAGTATTCAGTCTCGAATACCAATATCACATCTTTGATGAACTTCTCAAAGCACTCAATTGTCGTGCTTTCGCCTATCCGTACATAATCATCAACGGCATCAGCTGATACTCCATATGCCAAAATACACATGGTAGCTGTGCATTTTTATAGTGGGATAAGCCTTTCTTGCCTGTAGCATCGACCCTCTGCCAAAAATATGGATCAACATTTGAGAGGGCTTCCGCTATGCAAAGGAAGACATGCCTTACCATTCGGAACCTTTGCCGAAATGTCTCAATAGTGTACACCGGATTAGATGCAAAGTAGTCATTGAAAAGACGTTCATGTCTTACTTTGCGATCCCTATCTAAGGTCCTACGAGACCTAAGGGAAGAGTTTTGCCTGTACTTCTCGAGAATAAGTTGAAGTTGGTGCTCATCTGAATTATCAAACATAAAATCCTCAATCCATTCATCTAAAGACATGTTATCGGATTGGTCTGAATCACCAAGCAAAACATCATTAATCAAGTCATCAAAAGACTTGTTATCAAGTTGATTAGAGGTTCCAGCCATCTCGAGTAATAGATATTTTAGTCGTGGTTGTAAGTGACAAAGTATTTTGAGAGGAAGTATGGAAGAGTGATACTTAATATTTATAAGTCTTTTTCCACAATGAATAGTGACAACTAAATGGCTAGATCTAAACGGCTAGTTTTGTAACGGCTAGTTCTGTAGCGGCTAGTTTTGTAACGGCAAATTTATCGTTCATTTATTTTTGAGAAGTTAAAATCCAAATATCCTTGCATAATTTTAAAACATTACTTGATAAACAACAACATTACATGATTGAAATATTTCATAATTAAAAGCATTACTTAACAGACATTAAAAATACTTTGCCATAATTTTCTCAACAAGCTTAGCATGAAATGATCGTTGTGTTTCACTTATCATGGAGGTGTCTGCATAAAGTACTTGCATGTCTGTTTGCCTTGCCTTAACCTCTAATTCCTTCGCCTTGATCGTCCTCTCCTTTTCCTTCTCCTCTAGCTCATTTTCTTTGATCATCATCAACTTTTCCTGGAATGCCCTATCCTTTTCCTTGTCCGCTAACTCCATTTCCTTGACTTTCTTAAAATCTTCTATGAGAGAAAGTTTCCTAGCTGTAATGGATTTGAGTGCATTAATATCTTCATCGAAACCTGTGGATGCTTTTGATTTCCCTTTTCCCTTTCTTTTAGATGCTTTGGTGCCTTGTGGATGAACTAGAGACTTCACACCAACACCTTTATTTGTTGGCACTTCTAGATTTGATGAGGATGAATATGCTCCACAAGCATCTATTTTTGTTCTCTTTGAACCTCTACTCTAAATTGATTGGGTTCTCCATTTCTATTCCTTCCGAAGCTTGTTCCAGTCTTTTGAAAGTGAATTTTTTTCCATACCTAGTAAAATAGAGTTCGTGAGCCAACTTTATTATATCGTCACTATTCGAAACACTTTGGTGTCTTCGACATGCTTAATCGTAACAACCCCCAAATTATTGAGCCCTCGTGTTGATCCTATGTCATCGCTTCTTCATCTCGCCTACCCCTTTTTTGATCAAGCCATAGTTGCTTTCCTCGCAATATGCATGGATTTGGCTCCAAAATGCATCACCTTTTTGGTCGGTACCCACCAAAGGATCTGTTGATACATTCAACCATGCACTTATTAACAACTCATCCTGTTCCCGTCGCCACTAACTGTTGTCTTGTGCACGATCTTCAATTTGCTTATCGTTGAGGTTGATAGCATCTAACCCGTCGCAATTGGAAAATTGTGAATATTGTGAACTCGAAGTGGAATTTATAGGCATTTGCTGAGATGGGTCAGATGACCCACCAACATCGGCTGATCATGATCTCGATCCCCCGAATTGGGTTTGAAATGGTAATGAAAATGGAAATGTTGATGTTTGTGGATTTTAATTGTTTGGAAAAAAAATGAGCTTGAAAAATTGTAGGAATTTGAAAATTAGTATTTGGAAAGAAGTTTGGAATTTGGAAATTTGGATTTAGATTTGGATTTTGAGAGTTTGAAGATTGTGACTTTTGGATATTTGGATTTTGAGGGAAGTTGGAATTTTGTAAGTAGCTGAGAAACTAATTGAAATTAACTTGATATGGATCCATTGTTTTTAGAAGAATGGAGGAATAGAATTTATGTGGAAAGAATTTAGAGAGTATTGGAAAGGATTAGGAAGAGTCATAAAAAAAAGTTGGAAGAAATTGATATTTATAGAGTGAAAATAAGAATAAAATAATATTTTTTACTTGTAACTGTTTAATTACAATGGTTAAAAAAATATTAAAAAAAAGTATATTCTTGGTCCCACTTGGGACGTCCCACTGCAGAGGGACACTACAATCTCTCTCCTGTCCCATGCTTCTGTCCCCAATGGCTTCAATGGAGATGTCTCTACCATTTTGTCAGTTGGGACGGGTGATTTTCACCCGTTGAAGATGCTCTAACACACTACCGCAACCTATTTTCTTTTTATTTAATATTATAACAAATTTTATGACGAATTCAACAATTTATTATTATTTTGATGTGAAAATTTTGTTATTATTATTATTATTATTGATTAGGTTTTAAAAGAGCTCATTTTTCTAAAGATAGCATATTCTATAATTTTGCGTAAGCAATAAAAGAAATAGGAACATGATTTAAGCTTAATATACAGATGGGACATTGCTCAATGGTTAGGACATTGAAAATAAAGAGTGAAAAGTTTTTGAAGCTTTTCATATATTGAAAATTTAAAAATTTTGTTTTTCAATAAAAAAAACTTTCCACTATATATAAATAATTATTTACAAAAATTTGTAGTTTTGATGTTGAAGTGCATGCCATTACTAAAGAATTATTATCTTTGTATTTATTTCTTTGTATTTATAGTGCTATAGCAATATTTTGTATTGATCATTAATTTCTTTGTCATTACTTCAGTTTTATTCATTGATATGTTAATTTTATTCTATAACTTATTAATTATTAATTTTATAATTTTTGGAATTTATAGATAAAGTTATATTTTTGCATAGTTCACATGGTAACAACAGAAGTTTCACAACAAGCATTTTTTATTTTATTTTATTTTACCCTAATTTTTTTTCCCAGGTAGAAAGGAGCCCTAGTATATTAGGCAGGGCATGCCAACAAATCAAGCATAGCAGCATTACATATTGTTTGAGGTGCATCCTCAATCCAAACATAATCCAGGAAAGAGCTAGCTAGTTTTGCTAATTCATGAGCCACTTTGTTGTCGTCTCTACCTTCGTGGTCAACAAGACATGATCTAAAATCCCCAATGCATGATAAATAATCCAAAATCAATAGATCAAAGAGAGTGTCGTCAAATACTTGTTCGCTCAAAGCCTTGGTCACATCTAAGCAGTCGATCTCGGCCTCCACATCCAAGAAACAAAGGTCACGAACTAGTTCTAGACCCATTTTGAAACTCATCGCTTTTGCAGTTCAGGGATCTAATTGTTGGTTCCATCCTCTGGTTGCAACTACCATATATACAACCATCGATATCTCGTATGACAGCTCCTTAGTTTGCTCATGGTAAATAATTAGTCTATTCTATTACCTATAAACTCAAGTTGGCTTTGAAAAGTGTATAGTGTTTCCATTTTTAAAGATATCGTGGTAGAATTGCACTTTTTGCTTTTCATAATAATTAAAATAAGAGTTGTGATTACAATTTCAAGTTTCTTATTTTTTATTTCAATTTTCTTACTTTGAATTTAATCTTTCTAAATATGGTAAATTTAATCTTTTGAAAATTTATCCTTATGTAAGTGTGATTTTTTTTTCAAATAAATGAATATTTTTTTTTTCTTTGCTCCTTTTTTAACTTAATCTTTTTTATTTTCAAAATGAATATATTTAATGTAGAATTAACTGGGGTTGCGACACATGTAAAACTTTCTATGTCAACTTTTTTCTGTTTTATGAATAGTATAGATATAGATATATAACCGTAAAACTTATATATTTTATTTTCTATTCTAAAATGCATTTATCTAATAATGATTATTGTTTTTAATTTTAATTTGGGTTATATACACTTTAGCCCCTGTATTATAGACCATGCGTACTTTACCCCATACATTTTGAAAATGCACATCCCGACTCCTTGCATTTTATTAAATGTATACTTTGGCTCTTTTGTTAATCTTTTTTATCAATTATAAAAAAAATATCACACATTTAGGATGTCGAGTTGCATATTTAGAAAAGTTCAGGGGATAAATTTGCATATGACCCAAAGTTTAGGGGAGTATAGTGTACTTATTTGAGGTAAAATACATATTCGCGAAATTTTGGGGAGTCGGGATGCACGTTTTTAAAATATTGGGAGTAAAGTGTATATGATCTATAATACAGGGGATAAAATGCATTAACCCTTTCAATTTTTAGTTCATAGTTCAACATTATATATAGTTATTTTTTAATAGTTATATTTATATGATGCAGTGTACTATGAGAAGTTGAAGAATTCAAATAAATGCGAAATAATAAAAACTAGTTCAATTTATACTTATCTTTTCTTTATTAGATTTCATGTCATATTTTTATAGTTAATTCATTTGATATGACAATATTTATTAATTTTGTATATTTTGTATTTAAATAATAGTTTATTACTTTATATTAAAATTTTATCTTACAACTTAATTATATTAATTTTTTAATTTTTCTAATTAAAGTAATATTTTTTTAACCCATACATTGCACAGGTCACAAAACACTAATAATGATTAAAATAAGAGTTGATAGCTTAAAATTAAAATAAGAGTTGAGACTACAATTTTAAGTTTCTTACTTTCTATTTCGAGTTTTTCATTGGAACTTTTAGAAATATTAGTTGATCTAATATGTTTAAAGCTTTCAGGTGTTTTATATATTTAATAAGGTTAGCTCACTTTGAAAAATGTTTTCGAACATAGATGTCACTCAGAAAAATCTTTCTTTCACTTTAATTTGCGCAATTACAAATATGAAGTTTCTCACACCAAATCCTTCTACTTTATACACAACTTCACTACTTTTCAATTCTCTTCAACAAACTATTTAATGACTCATTTAATTTTGAAGTTACTATTAAGAGATCGCAATATGTTTTAGAGTTTAATTGGTATATACTGACAGTGTAAAATAATTTTTCACTGTCAACCAATAGAAATAGGGGAAAGTGAGAAATTATGGTGGATCCCTCATTATAATAGATGGTTATTTATCTGAGTTGGCACTTTTTACTATTTCTATTGGCCGACAGTGTAGAACTATTTTACACTGCCAGTTCATTTAAATTAAATTCTATGTTTTAATGTAAGAAACTTATTTTGGTTTCATAATAAATAAAATAATATATGCTTAATTAAAAAAGTAAACAAAATAATTAAAAAATCAAATAAAAAAAATAAGGAAGTCAAAAACAACCTATGAAATCATATGTATAAATATTAGTTTTGTAACTAATCAAAATCAACCTTTACCGATGGATTTTGGGTGTGTTTATTTGAGATTTTTTGGTAAAAATCATTTTTTTTTATTGAAAAAATTTTATTTTCATATATTTGGATAATTTTTTAAAAATAATCAGATACTCAGAAAAATCTATTTTCAATTTTTTTTAAAAGTTGAAAAAAAAATAACTTTTAAAAAAAATTAATTTTTAAATTTTTTAATTATATATAAAATTTAAATTTCAAAATAACATTTTAAAAGTCGAAACAAATGCACCCACATATTCCGAAGTGTTACTTTTTTTTTTGTTGTTTTTAATGATAGAATGCTAAACGCTACTGTACTCGAATGTACCTCGTTTTCTATGTGGAACAGCTGGGATTCTCAATCCCTTCATTATAGACATGGCAACCGCATGCATGGACTAGAAAAATGAGGCTCAAAGTCGGAAAGTCATATATTATGCACTATTCGTGTTCCACCCTGAAGTTTTCAAATTTTCATGAAGCCAACGTGCTTGTCTGGTCTGCAAGCAACATAAGCCAGTTTTGAAACGTCTGTGCACAAATGCAAATCTTCTTTCGGTGCAGCCGATTTCTATAGCTTCTGTAATTTGTAGAAAGTAGAAGCCAAAGACCAAATTTAAAGTTTAAAAGAATGATATATACTTATTTGTAAAGTAGCCAGTAGCTAGGTGTCGCTAGGTACTAGAAATAAGAATAAATCAATGTTAGTAAATCTTATATAGAGATTAGAGAGAGACAGGAAATCACACAAAGTTTTTAGATTTTAGATGAAATAATTGATGAAAACATTTTATTTACTGATTGAAAATTAAGCTGTGAGAATTCTATGATGCACTTTTACGTGTGTGCATCAACATTGCTGTAAAAGATAGAAAAACTTGGGGGTAGAAAAAGTACTTTGACAACAATAGAAGGATGGATGCCAACGAGGGTTTAGTCAAGCTTTGCTTAGACCTGCTAGCAAGACAGAATAACAGTGGACAATCGCCGGCCATGTGGTCTATTTGTTTCCTTAATTTCTCAGCAAATCACTCTAAATATGAACCTCCCTAGCTCCTTCCAGTACAATCACTCGAGTTTTCCACTTATTTTGTTGAACGTTGAAATTCAACCATATAGTCAAATCTCATCCACAAGTGCGTTCACAAATTAGATATTCGACGACCGCGAAACAATCCGAATTCATTGAACTTCGTAAACATTCTTTATTAGCATGCACTCACACTCCATACACATGTGGCAACCAATGTGGCTATGAAACTCGCCATGCTTTCAAGCTTTCTGCTTGTCCTTGTCCTATTGCTCTTTGGATCCGGATCAGAGGCTAGGCCCTTCACTATCTTAAAATCAGGTCATTTTAGTAATGGTGCTTCCTGTGGAGGTTTCTTTAATGGGTTCATTCTCTTCAAAGTCACCCTTACTTCACAGATATCACGGTTAGATAACACATATAATTTGATTAACTATACCATAATAATCTGGTTAAAGAAACATAGTTCATGTAGAAATAAAATATAAAATAATTTTCTGCTAACATAAATAAAAATAATTGACAACGATAATACTGATAACATTATTCATATATACCCATAAAATAATTAATATTTTTTAAAATTAATTTTAATAGATTATAAGTGTAAAAATTTTATACTATTATCAAATATGTAACTTTTGATATAATAATTTTAAATATCAAATATTTTTATTAATGCAATAATATATGATTAAAAACTATATAAAAAATTAAGTTTCATAATTATTGATATGTACGTAGAATAACTTTATTTACATTATTACTTATACAAATGGATATATTGTTAAAAAAAGAAGAAGAAAGAAGCAAGAAAAATAAGTTAAACCTAATTCTTTAATTAATTATTAATGTAAAACTCGTTATATTATACGATCATGCAATGTCATTACAGTAACGGTTTTTTTTCACCCCTTAAACTTTAGACTTGGTATACTCAAAATTTTTAAGGATAAAATCATTAAAGAAATAAATGTTATGATTTAAAGAGAAAAGCATTTTGCTCGTTAAAAAGTTAAGTATATTTAATATAAATCGTAGTCAAGATCTGAATATGTGAAAGGAGCACTACTTCTATCAAAAACCAAATTAAATGGATTTGGTAAGAAAAAAAATGCTACGTCTCTTTGGAATGTTTATTATACATTACTACAGTACATATGTAATTTTTAGCAATATTTATTAATAAAAAGTGTTATTAAAAATATAAAAAAGTATTGTTAAAATTCTTTAGTAACATTTTTACAAGTATTATATATATACTATATCATTAAAGAGTTTTAACAATACATTTTTATAATTAATGTTGTGATAGCTGGAGAAGTAAATTGCAACTGCAAACAATTTTACTTCCAATAGCAAGTTTTCAAATACTGAAGTTGCCTTCAAAATTGCTTGAAGACAAGTGATAATAAAAAAAAAGTAATAAGAAAAAACAAAATGTATGTTTGAAAGGAAGATGCCCTGTGAGTACACACCCATATTATTATTATTATTTACCTATTGCATTCTTGCTCTTCTCTTGAATACTTATGCTGTGTTATATGTCATATTCTCCGGTAATACTATATAAATTGGCTTCCACTAATCAGAAACTCCTATGTTGCTTCCTTCCGACAAGTCACATACTCACCTTGGTTTAAAGTTTCAACTTAGAAAATGTATATATTTCAACTTTCGGTTTTAGTCAAGACACAAGTCAACAAATGCTACCGTCCTTGCCCAAAAAAGTACTACATATTTCCCCCATGCTGCACAAATATCATACAAACACAATTCCCTCCTCCTCTCTCTTGTGGAGTTTCCCAGAAATCTCAAATTTGCATACTTAGTTTCTAATTGGCTTTGTAACATCCTTCTAATCACAATACTATACCTAGGTCATAATATTATAATTAGAAATTGCCACTCATCTACATATGTGTATGTATAGTAATAAGATATTATATCGTTAATGGGTATACACAGGGTAAATTCATACGGCATGACATAAGTTTAAAGTACTAAAGATACATTTATAGTAAATATATACAATAGTGTATCCATAGTAGTTACAGACCCCTTTGTATCAAAAAAAGATATAAGTACAATTTAACAATTACCTGGCCTAGTAGATATGCTGAATTCAAAGCAGGGTCATGATGTCTAGTCCAATTGTTGGCCTCAGGGGAAATCACTATGGATGCCATCGGTAGTGTCTGAGAATAATACGGAAAGGAATAGATATGAGAATTTAAATTCCCATTAGAAAATTCTAAACTACTATATGTGGTGTATCGTGATCATTCCCAGCCGCTTCGTTGTACAATAATAAAATATGTTCTCTCCGGATTAGAAAACAAAGACTTATCTTTAAACGGTAACACCACTTCTGAATCAGGTTCATTTTAGTTTGCACAATCACAATAAATACATACTAATAACATCAATATCATAATAAGGAAATAGAGTAGATAGTGAATGAGCCATGATAACAAAAATAGACATGATGGAATGTACATTGCTCAGATCATTTCGTTTAACTTTAAATTAATACAAGTGCTTGGCTTGGAAATCCCTTGACTTTGATTGGCATTCATGTACTTTGGATAATAGTATGTTATGCAGGATTGAGCTTATTTCTGTATTTGATTGCCAAATTCACTCTCTCCGACCCTCACGCGGATCTATCCCTAGTCAGGTTCACTTCTCTTGACATATCATAGAAAGGTTGGATTCACCCTCTTCGATTGCCAGATTAACTCTCTTCAACATAGCCATATCAAATTCATTCTCCCTGACTTAATCCAAGGGAGCTAGATTCACTCTCTCTGACTTAATCGGATTCACTCTCTTCGACCCAGGCACAATACTAACTTTGTTTTTCTCAATCAAATAAGAAATAATGTACAATTACATGTCCATGCATGCATTTCATTATTAAGAGAACATCGCCATATTAACATGTACATTGAATTCTCATACTTCAAATTCCAAGTAGAAAATTAGGGAATATATATTGTCTCAAGGATTGTTCAATAAATTTACAGTCATACTTAGAATTTGTCTAGGATTTTAGAAAATTCACTAGAATTCCAATTTAAGTTAATTTGGGTTTAACTTTTACAAGGAATATCCTCTATTATTCTAATTTCAAACCTCTTTGGCCCCACTCAATTTGAGTTAGCATGAATCAAAGTATGCATATTTTTCTACTAATTGTCCTATTATAGAACAGATTTGGATACTTAATTTAGAAAAATCACCAAAATTTCATCTCTTGATAATTTACCCTAAAATTTTATGGACTTGTAGCTTAATTAACCCCTTTTTTTTTAAAAAAAAGCCCACTTGAAAATTCTAAGCCATGCTGAAGTTATAAATCTTGCATTGCACCTATTTTGTATTGGGTGCTAACATGGCAATAGCCACTTCACTTAATTACTAGGACCTCTACAAAAGGGATTTGGTTGTGATAATTTACAAAATTATTCCTCTATGTCTTAGCTTGCTAAAAAAATTAGTTTCACTTAAAAATGATATATATAGCTTAAGATATTAAGTCTAAACCCTAACCTATTTGGTGGTGTTCTCTGTAAAATAGTGTCTACTTCCAAAAATCATAACTTTCTCTACACAATTCATATGGACTTATATTATCTATGGATAATCTCATCTCTAAGTTAACTTTCATTTAAAATTAGTTTCAATCCATCTTGAGTTTCCTAGGTTCAGTGATGGAGGTCAAATTGCTATCTATCTAAATTTCCTCATATATCAAATTCGATGCTTAATTCCTTTCCAATCACACACAACAACAACTACTTATCTATAATTAAAATCTAACCACTTCAGAACATTAAAAGCACTAGAATGAATATCTCTAATCCTTACTCCAACATTCCCATCAAGAAAAATAATGAGATCCAAGCAACAAAAACACTGATACAAAATAACTCAAGTATTAGGATTTACCTCATTTCTATGAGTGGTGACCTTCTAGGTTGATGTTCTTGAAGCTCTAATTAACCTCAATCAACTCAAGACATGTCTATTTTCCTTATTCTTGCTGGGACCGAAAATCTTAGTTGGCTAAGGGAAGAGCTTTTTGGCTTGATTCTTATGTTTTAGGAAGAATATGGTAGCTAAGATGGATATAAGTTCTCTTGGAGGTAAAAAATTGAAAGGTTGGATGAATAAGGAAGAGAAATGAAAGGTGAAAGGGAAGATAGAAGCTGCGGTAGCAAGGAGAGGAGAATGAGAGAGTTATTGTATTATGCCTAATGTAATTTTATGATAAAGTAATAGTAAAGGTGCTTAGTTTATTATATATGTGGTTAATATTTAACCCTACTTACCTAGGTATGTGGCTAAATATTTGGCCATCATTTCTACTAACTAATTAAGTTGCCAATTGCTCAACCAGACATTATATTATATCATATGAATATAAAGTTTATAGCATAGTTATTTTAGCCCCTTGGCCTTTTAAAATTCTTAGTCCCCTTTTCTTCTTTGCTCACTTCCTGACACCGCCAGGTCATGACTTTCGAGTTTTGGGTTTAACACGTTTCTTAACATGAGAGAGCTCACCCCATGTCCAACTTTCTAAGTTTCAATCTCAACCTATCATCTAACCGAGTTTCGAGTTCGACACCTCACCCTTCTTCTTAAGTTATTGGGTTTCAGGTTTGACATCTCCTAAGTTACCAAGTTCCAACATTAACACTTTTTTCCTAGGTCTCTGGGTCCCGACTTCAACACTTCCCTCTTAGGCTTCCGAGCTTAAACCATCCCCTGATAGAGAGAAGGTTCACCTCTTCCACCACAATCTCCAAGCTCTGGGTTACTCCTTGCTCCTAAGTTTTCAAATTAAGAGTTCTAGTTTCTGATCTTATGGCATGAAGCGCTGATTTCCATTCATGTCCAACTCGAAGGACGAAGACCACTAGTTATAGTTGTACAATGCCTTAAAGCTCGACTTTTGTTTTCCGAGTTCAAAGGGCATTTTCACCACTAATAGTGTTATTTACAAACACAGTTAAGTAAGGATGTTACAGGCTTCTTATCTTTTTTTTTTTTTTGGTCAACTCAATGCACCAGGGAAAAGGGGGAAAAGGGTCATTGACCACTGTAGGAGTCGAACTAGCTACTCCACTCTATGCATTGCTGCAGAGGCTCTGACATGAGCACTTAATCTACAACCTTGCATGCAATTGGCTTCTTGTCTTCAACATTGAAAAAGATGACGAGTATGATCATCAAAACACAAGTTTTCATAGTTCTCTTCCTACTGTTGAACCATGTTTTCATGGTCTTAGAAGTTCGTCCACCTAGCATCATTGAGATTGAAAATTCAGGCACTGGAGGGGAAGTGGTGGATTTCTTTGATTGGTTATCTCTTCGGGAAATCAAGCAATTTGGACTAGCCTAAGTTAGGGAAACAAGTTCACCAACACTGAGACCCTTGGAGGGATTAAGGACATGGGTCCAAGTGACCCAGGGGTGGGACACTCTTTCACCAACGCCAACACCCTTGGAGGGATTAAGGACTTGGGTCCAAGTTCCAAACGGCAGAGTCACCAATTTACCAATAGTAAGACCCTTGGTGGAATTAAGAACTCAGGTCCAACCTCTGGCCCAAGGCACTAAAATGTTCCCGGCACACTTTGGTTAGGTGGCACCAGCTAGCGATTCACCTACATAGCAAGCAAGCTTCAAATTAATTGATTTTTTCATTTCTTTTTTGTCTACTTTTTCACTTCATGATTCATGTTGTAATAGTTCAATGTACTATACTTTGATATAGTTCTTTGTTTTTTCTATTGAAAGTGTGTCAAAGTAAGAATAGAGTAATGCTACCTTTTCAAAAGATTTGTGATATCAATTTGAGCATTGAAAAATTAATTTAATTTCATATTAGTCTAAATGTTAGCCTATTGTGAAGAAACCATTAACCTTTGTCTGATGTTATGTGCTGATATGTCACATATCTACTAACATGGACTTTAACTTAGTAATTGAAAGAGATATGAGATATCAATTTAGTCATTTAAAGATTTGTAATATTAATTTAGTCTTTAAAAAATTAATTTTTATTCACATTAGTCCAAAGTTAGTCTCAATGGAAAAATTGTTAATCGGTATCTAAAATGTTATGATATATTGCAGTATTTGCTAAGACAACTTTTCTTTTTCATGTTCTAATATTATGTAAGCCAAAAAAAAAAAAATCATTTCCCACTTTCTTTTATTTGTGAAATCCTATGGATCCCCATATTCATCATTATCGACAACCATCTGTTGGTGTTGGACTGTATTTCCTTCAAACTTTTTTTGCATGTAACACTGCAATGTGCCTCTTTTTTTTTTGTTGGTCAATAATGGGACATGCATTAGACTAAAACCTGACAATTGGATAGTATAATGTCATATTACAATCAGCCCACTCAATGGGACTATCCACAGAATAAAAGTATAAAGCATTTGGTCCAATTTGTAAGGAAAATAGAGTCATGATTCAATACACCTACGTTCCAGAGTATATAGTATAGGCCATTCAATCCCAAGCAGAGAAACAATGAAGCCCAACGAGGAATATACCGAATTTCATGGCAGGGAAAAGTAGTATCCAAGCACCGAAACCTAATCCCTCATCAATGGCAAAGCAAAGTTGCTCCACCGTCTGAAGGAAACCAAGATTTGACTTCAACAACCACATCAATACCAATCTAAACAATGGTAAATAACACTTCGAGTGATACCAGCTGCGAAAACCCACCACCAAGGCCATAGAGTTCCACACCTCGAGACATCCAAAATAAGGGAAGGGTTTCAGACCAAAAGCAAAGACAACCCTTTAACCAACACAATCATTCAGCCTCAACAAAAGCTATGATATAGATGAAATCAAGAAGCAAGAGCCAATACTCAATTAGGTTTATCCATCTCCAAAATTCTTTTTAGACTTAATGGAAATCTATGGGGCCAATCATAAGAGAGCTCAGCAAATACCCAAAGTCTTGCCACTTCATGGGCTACATTGTTTGCTTTTCTTCGAGATAATAAGAAACCACATCTGTCAAAAGAGTCTCAAAGTCTCAGAATATCAGCAACTAAAACAGAATAATCTGACTTCGATTTGCCACTCCTGCATACTTCAACCATAGTTCTACAATCTAATTCCAACAAAATTGCATTACAGATTGATAAGGTATGAATCTTCCTAGCTTTCCCTGTAATTACTTTGCTTGATGATCTCTAATAATAGCAGACATTGCCCCTAGGTTTCTTGATGAGGAGAATGCAGCATCAACATTACATTTTAGCAAGCCTATTAGCGGGGGTCTCTAAGAAATTCTTGCTGGGGAAGTCGCATTGGGGGCAAGAGGGGAACAAGTATGTTCTGTGGTGGAAAGATATTCATTGGAAAGAAGGGAAGATTTATGAAGTATTTGGATAGGGTCAGGCTTCTTGGAATTAAAGACATAATCTTTTCTGCCTCTCTAGATATGCCACAATAAGGTAGCTAATAGTACCAAACTCTAGGTCAAAAATTCTTTATCTTCCATTAGCAATTGACATATTTGCAATAACCACAAGTCAATTCTTGTGACATTTTCTATTGAAGGGATGAGATTAAGTTGGGAACCAAACCAAATTGGTAGAGTCCATGGACATAGCAACAAAGAATGCTCAATCGTCTCCTGAGTGTGGTGACAAATGGGACATAGTGGTGAGTTAACTAGTCTCCTTTTGTAGAGGTTATCTTTAATATAGACAACATTTTGGCAAACCCTCCAAAGAAAGTGCTTTATTTTTTGAGGGCATGAAATGTTTCAAATTATTTTTCACAATCATTGATTCTATGCTACTGATGTGGTTGGGTAGTCTTAAATACATTCTTGCATTTATTTGGCTACATAATACTAAATATGGTAGCTATACAATTAAACACTACAACATGCTCAAAACTATATCCTGTGCTTGAATATCCCGTTTAGATTTTGATCATCAATGATTGGAAACTATACTTAGGCTTCAATTTCTCTATCTTACCTTGGGCCCAACATTCTCAACAACCGTTATTATTAAAGATATCCACTAGCTCGAACAAAAAAAAAAAAGATATCCACTTGCTTCCAACCCCTCCCCCCAAAAAAAGATATCGATGTGCTTAGAGATAAAAGAATTTCACTTTTTTTTAGCTATCAAATTTCATAATAAATTTGTATTAATAATATTAAATTAGTAAAATATATAGGAAGACAAAAAGGGCCAAAACTCACAATGAACAATCATCACCAAATATTGAGTTGAGAATAGATATATATCAGACTTTGTGTATTATCCGAAGACATATTGGAGAAAAAAATTGCAATTTTGTTACATATAAAGTACTTAATAGGCATATAAGTCTGGATTTAATTGTATTTATATCAGTAATTTCATTAAATCATTTTTTGTAACCTTGTTAAAATATTTTGACTATGATAGTATGGGTGTTGGATTAAAAATACCTCTCTCTCTCTCTCTATATATATATATATATAGAGAGAGAGAGAGAGTAATTTGTATATACTGACAATATAAAATAATCAATCAATAGAAATATAAAGAAGTACCAAATTATAATGGATTCCTCGTCATAGTGGGTGGTTACCTAGTATAATTTGGTATTTTTTTACATTTCTATTGGTTAATAGTATAAAATTCTTTTACATTGTCAATGCATATAAATTAAACTTATATATGTAGAGTAAAATTCACTTTAACTAGTCATTAATGACACTCTTAAACATCATTTGATAATAATGTTATAATATTTTATTATTATTATTTATGAATAAAATTCTTCATTACCATAAATTATTTTAGTACTCATTAAAGTTTAAATGTATCAAATATATATATAAAAAAGAATTGAATGTATCAAAATAAAATGAATGATATGTGGCTTTATATGTGTATATAATTCGAAGAGGATTGATTTAAATTTCAAGTCAGAAGTTGCCACAATATATGATTGACTAAAAATATAACAATCAAATGGTGGAAAAGATTAAGATATGTTATTTCAAAAATCGTAGTAATTAAAGATTAGAAAACTGTATAAGTTTTGTATGTAAAAAATCACTAATACAAAATTTAAAAATTAAAATTAATTTTAAAAATAGAAAATATTGTATTATTTTATATTAAATATTAAATATTAAATGTATAATTTTTATATAAAAATATATATAATTTACTAAAAATATATTAATCAAATGGTGAAAAAGAATAAAATATATTACTTTAAAAACATAGTAATGAAGGGTGAAAAATTGTATAAGTTCATGTAAAAATTCAATAATATAACATTAAAAGATTTAAATTACTCTTTCACATCAAAATAAAAATTTGCTCTTGAGAATAGAAAATTGTATTATATATGTAATTTTTTTATGTAAATAAAATACATAAAATTCTTCATAAGATGCATTCTTTTAGTTAATTATTAAAGTTTGAATATTTCGAGATAAAATGGCTTATATTAGATCAATGTGTATATATATTTTTAAATAATTTTTGTTTAAATATTAAGAGAATAGTTGTCAATATATAAAATTTGAGTAAAAAAAATTACAAATCAAAGGTGAAAGATTATATATAGTTTCATTTCACAAAAACAATAATATGATATGATAATAAAATCAAATTACCCTTGATAATAGAACTTATTATTATTATTATTAACTATTAAGTGTGTGTTTGGGAAATTTACCAAAATAACTTTTTTTTAAAAAATAAAGCTATTGTTAAAAAAATATATTATGTTTGGATAAAAATGAAAATGAATCATAACCAAAAGACTATAATTTTAAGCTAAAAATAGCTTATAATTATAAGCAACTTTTTAGAGTTTTTGATTATAAATAAGAGCTGATTATTTTATAATTGTGATATTTTTACGAAATTAATTCTAAGTATCAAATATTATATTATATAAATAAATTATTTTATGTCATTTTTTGTCAACAAGTGCAAATAAATTGTATACATTTATATTATTTATGTGAGTATTATTTTAAATTATGATATTTTTATCAAATTAATCCTAAGTATCAAATATTATATAATATAAATAAATTACTTCATATCTTTTTTTTTTTGTGAATGACTGCAAATAAATTGTATATATTCATATAATTTGTATGAATAGTTATTTTTCGTATGTCAACATCAATCTATTTATTTGTTGGAACGTCCTTGATTAGTACTCTATAAAATATAAGCAATCTTACAACAAATATTTAAAATAAACCACTAAAATACTTTATCAAATTAAGCTCTATTTTGTTAAACTTTTTTCCCATCGAAAAATGAAAAACACACTTCCCAATGCTCTTTTTTTTCCCAAAAGTAACAGCATACCTACTTTAGTCAAACTTACATTTGACCTCTCTCCCCTGTAAAACCAAATAGGCACTTACTTAATATAGACTAGATAATATAAATAAAAATATTTACATGAAACATTAATATTGATGCAAAATACATAATTTGTTTTAAAAAAAAATAATTACTAATAAAAATGTGTTACGCAATGTTAATTAATAAAAGTCAAAGTTAATTATTAAATTATATGAAATTATATATATTTTTTAAATTTGTATTTTGTAATGCATAATCATATATGACGGAGGATGAGAAATGCAACAATTATACTAAAAATATTTTTTACAATGAAGTGTTTAATGAACTCTTTTAATGTAATTATCTTTGATATGTTTTATAATGCAAAATAATTCAAGAAAAAAACTCAATATATTATGTCACATATAATTTTTAATTGTTATTGTAATTTCCTTCTAAAAATATTATAATTAGAAGTAATTGTAAAAAAAAATCAAACTCGTGCAACGCATGAATATTATCTCTAGTTATTTAAGATGAGTGACCGATCCATAAATTTCAATTAATGAGTAAAGGTAAACATTACTTTTATCAATGGGGTTAGCTCATAATAGGTTGATCCATCAAATTTAATCCATTTTATTATCTTTAGCCTTTTTTTTATTTTTGATTCCCCACAGATATCTTTGTATTAGAGGCAATTATTTTCGAATATTATAGGGCACTTAAATATGGGTGATTCTTTCAAATAAAATTTAAATCATGATTTGTCATATTGTGATAAACTAATCCCCTTACTATTAGACCAAACCTCACTTAGTCTTCCTATAATTGAGAGGAATATTTAATCAAATAATGAAGAAAACTTGTACTCTCTCTTTATTTTCCATACATTTTACATATGTATCAAATGTATTTATTTATTTTTATGAAATTTTCGTGCCTTAAAATTTCAACCATATGTTACCTTTCAGGCTTCAACTAAGCAGAACTTTTTACATCAATGAATCAAATCTAACCCCATTAAACTTTTTGAAGAAATGCAACATTAACAAAACTTATCAAAATGTTTAACAGAAAAAATAAGGGTGGTTATTACTAGAGAAAATAAAGTGATATAATTTACTTAGTATTTACTCATCTAAAGATCAATTTTTATGTTATATCATTTTGACAAATAAATATCGATAAAAATTCTGACTCTTTAATATTTTTCCAATCTTTTAACTACTTTCTAAATAAGTGACACCATATCATTCATTGACAACATTGAATTTTTCAAACAAATTAAAAATTATAGGAGTAAAATCTCAAATTAATTTTTGAAAGAGTTGTAAAATATCAATTTAATTCTTAAAAGATTAAAATTAATTTTAAATTAATTCAAAAGATTAAAAGAAAGATTAACTCTAAGACTAATATTTGAGCTAACTTAAAATAAATTTTAATTTTTTAATGACTAAATTAATATTATAAATATTTTAAAAACTAAATTGATATCCTACAATTTTTTCAAGAGCCAATTTAGGGTTGTATCCAAGATTGCAGCTCGATTTTGGATGGGTTTGATTTTCTGCTTTTTTTTTGTCATGGTGGGTTTTTTAATTTTTTTTGGTCAGGTCATGGTGGGTTTGATTTTCTAAGATCTAAACTTTTAAGAGTTTTTCGGTTGGTAAATTTACGATCCTAAAAGCCTTGGATTTGCGTCTGGATCTCTTCCCAATCCAATAAGGCCTACAAATTTTGGGCTTGGGCGAAGCCCAAATAGAAAAAAAAAACTCTAAACCGTCCTCAACGGCAAGTCCACCGTGTTACGCTAATATGTTTTCACTCACATTCATGGTACGAAGGGGTGAAGTGAAGACAAACCAGACCCCGCAAAACGGCCTATTAATCTGTCGAGCGAGTGGTTTTGTTCTGTAAAGCGCGTCGGTTCCCGCCCAGTTACTTACCCCTCTTTGCTCCAACGATGGGAAACTCGTCCAAGGACGATTCCGCCAACTCCGGCGACGCCTCCGCCGGCGACGTTCAGCCCTCAAATTCCGGCCTCTACTCCGAGGGCGAGAAAGTCCTCGCCTACCATGGCCCTCGCATCTACGAAGCCAAGGCATCTCTCACTTCTCCCTCTTCCATTTTTGTTTTTAATTTTAATTTTTTTGAATTTCTTTTTTGAATGCTCTGTTTGTTGTCTCGATTTGCGTTTTATTTTTTCTTTTTGTCGTTTTCTGGTTTGGAATTTGCCAATTCCCGTGACTGTAGGGAAACGGGGACTTTGTTGTCGTTCACTGCTCGGTAATAGTTCCGCACTAGGCTTTTTTCTGTGTTAGGGATTTGGTTGGTGTTTTTTCGTGTCCGTGTTTTGTTTGTTAAAATGGCCAATTCTCGTTGCTTTGACTGAATTGTGAGTAAAAGCTTTTTCCTTGAAGGATAAGCTTCGAAAGGTCTTGGCGGTTTTGCATAATTTCCCTTAGGGTCTATTTGGTTTCTTTTTTCATTTCCTATGTTTATTTCCATTTATAAAGTTCTAGTGGCAATTTTTTCATCATCGTCATCTTCATATAATAATGTGTAATTTTACTGATGTATGATTTATTTAATATTTGCTACTGGGATATGTATGTCCACTTCTCATTCCATTAGAGATTAGAGAATGTAAAATTTCTTTAAGATGCTGAATTTTGAGTTATTTTAGGGTTCTTCTGATTTAATGTCTTCTTCTATGTACATACACTTAATACATAGCTTCATAGACAAAGTGTATTTTGTATATATACCCGTAAGTCTTCCGGTAATTTTGATGCAATTTACTGCATGCTTGACTGTCAGGTGCAAAAAACTGAGATCAGAAAGAATGAATGGAGATACTTTGTTCACTACCTTGTAAGTTCTGATACATCTTGTTTTTAGTACTCAAGTCATTTATATCAGTTAACCTTATTTCAGGAGTGTTCCTTAGTTTTACTTTCTAAAGTAATGCTATTTTATCTTGGCAAATATGAAATCTTAAATCACTTAAAATGTGGAACTTTAAAGTGATTCCTGGATTTGCTATTGACTTTGGGTTGCTTTACTGCTTTCTATTTTGCAGGGGTGGAACAAAAAGTGAGTTTCTTATCTTTCCTTTATTTCATTTCAAGTTCAGAGTTCAAATAATAGAGGTACAAATGGCATCGACTTAATGATGATGCGCCAATGTTTCAGTTTATAATATGTGTTCTGAATCATTATACTTGTTCTTGTGTTCCTATTGTGATAAAAAAAGAGTTTAATTTGGATACAATGACAGTGTAAAAAATTTTTATATAGTCAACCAATTATATCCTTTTATTTGCATGATCATTCAAATAGTGGGTGTGAGACTTAACTATATTTGCTGATGTGGTAAGATATGATTAAATTTTTGTGTAAAATTTTTTTATTCTGACAATGTATACAAATTAAATACATAAAAAAATGGCCAAAGTTATTAAGTAAAAATTACAGTTATCATTTATGGAAGAAGCATAGTTATCATTTGGTAATTTTCCAAAGTCTGCCTCTCATATTAAAGTCTCAGTGAAAGTGGTGTATATGGTACTTGTTAGTTGTTAGCGCTTGTTTGACAATCAATTTATAGGGCCTTTGTACTGATTGGTCTATAGGTTTTCGACAGAGCCCTCTTGATTGTTACTTATTTTTCCATAAATATTTCCTATCAATGACAATTATGGCTTTTAAAAGGTTACACAGAATCATTATCATGGTTTCAATCTTTTTATCAAAAAAAAAAAAAAAATCATGGTTTTAATATATTTCCAACAGTTGGGACGAATGGGTAGGTGAGGAACGTTTGATGAAACTTACTGAAGAGAATGTCCTGAAACAGCAGGCCCTAGACAAAAAGCAAAGTACTGACAAGAATGTTAAGTCTGGTCGTTCAACTCAAGCAAAGGCCAAAAGTTCTATGGGTAAGTAATGGTCTCTTTCATATGGTGATAATTTATTGTGACATTTTCTTGGAGCTTTTGCTTATCTAGTCTGTGGATGATGAAACACCTTTGGCAAGGGTGTCTGAAGTACCCTAGATTTTATGAGGGTGAGTTTAAACGCAACGGTAAGGTTGTTACCTTGTGACCTGGAGGAGGTCATAGGTTCAAATCTTGAAAATAGCCTCTCTGCTTGCGAGGTAAGGCTGCATATATCTACCCTTGTCAGATCCCACTAGGTGGGAGGTTCGTGCACTAGGCCACCTTTTATTGGTTTTTTATAGAATGGTCTCTATTAATTACACTCCATAGATTATTTGGATTGCACATTCAATTTTTGAATCTCTCTTTACTTGAGGCTTCTTGATTATATCTAATATATATAAGTTACAGATGTGGACTGGACACCTTAAGTCATTTATTTTTCATTTTAGTTGGTCTTTTTGGGGAAGTTTGAACTGGCAGGGCGTAGGGAGGTGAGGTATTGTCTTGAAATTCTTTTATGCGGAAGTGAGACCTTTTCCATTAGTTTAATATTGGTTTTAAGTTCTAAGTTAGTGATGAATAATGAGGGTTCTCATATGGGACATTGTCAACTGATCTCTGAAATTTTCAGTCAATTATATCTTTTCAACAAAAGTTGGCCTTTTATTGGGAAGAGGATATGAAGTGTTTAACAGGAAAAGAAGTCTGAGATAATGGATCAAAATTAAATCAGGTGCTAACATGTAATGGGCTAGTATAAAGTGTGATATAGCATGCACAAATAGTAAATTTGACTCACTTACAAGCACTAAACCATTTTTTAACATGCTTATGAAATTGATACAGAATCTGCTGCCTTCTATAATAAGTTATTCTATTGATAATTTGATATTAATTTACTGTTTTAGATACTTGACAAAATGTATTTACAATTGCACAGGCACCAAATCATCATTCTGCTCTTTTTCCTCAACTGTTGGACTTGGAAATATTATATCTAGATACTTCTTTTTGTTAGCATGATAATTTTACATTTGCTTTGGATTCTGTAGATGCAAAAGTGGATAAGGAGGACATCAAGAATAATGGTATTATTCATTAAACTTCATCGCTTTCATTTTCCCTTTTTGCAGATCTTTCTTTGTTTTTGACTTTATTATTTATGATCACTAAAATTGAATTTCTACTGCATCTTGAAGATAAGAGATTAGATTCCGTAAGTAAGCATTGCTTCAAGAAGTAAATTTAGAGCATTTTAGATAGAAGAGGTTTCAGCGTGGTGTTTTTTTTTTTTTTCAAGTTTCCACTCTGTTTTTGAATTTTAGTATCCTACTGGGTGAAAAAGTTATTCACTTTGCTGCTTTATTATATATACTACATGAATAATCTAACCTATTGATAGGAATCGGGCCTATAATTAATGGTCCTTTGTTGATAGGAATTAGAATTACTTAGTTAGTAACAAAAAGTATTATAGAGTTTGTTAGAAGAGGGCTATGACAGCTTGTTTAGGAGAGAAAAATTTTGCTATAATAAAGCGTAACACAATTAGCACCTCTGCTGTCTTCGTTTTCTTTGATACTTGCTTTTAAATTTGGTAATAAAAATGTTGAACCTCTCAAATTCTCCCCTTGTTTGAACACATTGTTGTTGATTTGTTGAATTTATGACTAGTGTTATATCTGCTTGTCATATGACTAATAAGTCTTACATGCCAAACTCTGTGCAGGACCAAAAGGGAAGAAACGAAAGACTGATTCAGGAGTTGAGGTCTGGTTTATATTGTGGTTTAATTGCACTGCTTGCATGTTCTGTTATTCTAATATCCTGGAAGTTCAACGATTTGCATTGAATTTCTCTTCATATTATTATAAATTAATTGCCTTGCTTGCCTATTGTCATTTCATATTTCATATGATAAAGACAAAATAGCACAACAAATTTCATAATGGTGTAAGGCTGAAACTAAAAGTGGTATTACTATGAAGAAAATTCAGATTGCAAATTTTCATTTTTGTTTCTTTAAGAAAGCAAAATACCTTCAGGTCTGTTTGTTATTTGATTGGAATTTGTTGTTTTTGTCACTTTCTCTTTAATTGAAAATGTTCTGCTAAGCTTGGTTTTCTAATTAATAGAAGGGCAGCATCACATTTGAAAAGCTTGTCAAGATTCAAATTCCTGCAACATTAAAGAAACAACTTGTTGATGATTGGGACTTTGTTACTCAGCAGGATAAGGTAGATGGAAACTCTTAAAATTCACTATTTGTAGTTGTTGTCATCTCATATATACTTAAAATGCACTTTAGCAGTGTTAGATTTGATGCATCTTTCTTGCATAGTTTACTACCATTACATGAAAGAGATAACATTGAGCTAAGTCATTTCTTTTGTCCTTGAAATTAAAGGATAGCATTGTGCTAGTACAGTTTAATATGCCACTTAGCAATTTTAAAACATTTGACTTGCCATCCGTCACAAGAGTTTTCTGAAATTTGGCTTGCCTGGATGCCTTGAACCTTGTCGATGAGTGATAACATTATAATGATGACTGACTTATGTGACAATGACCTTACAGACTCCAGCTCTGGTGTCTTATCATGTGGATAACTCGTGAATGTGCCCTCATAAATATGCTTTCATTTTTATAGGCTTCCTTGCCACAAAGTGCAATCTGCTTTGTTCTTATAGCTTGTGCTATCATGCCTTTTGTTCGGAAGTGGGTTACCTAAGTAGTTTCCAAACTAAGAATGGGATCTCAAGTTGCTCCGACTGAGTGTTTCCACGGCGGTGAAGGGTGTACCTGCAAGGACTCCGACGCTCAAGTCAGTGAGTGCAGGAATGTATGATAAGTAGGTCAGAAAAGATACCTTACATTCAGAAGCTGGACCCGTATATATGCGAGTGAGTAGTTGAGAAATAAGGGGGATTTGATCCCGCCTTTGTAGGGGATATTACCCTGGACGTCCATTATCTTGGGGGATAATGGATGGGTCTGAGTTTACCGGTTACACGCGAGGGAAAGACGTTCCGCGATGTCAGGGAACAAAGGGCTTAACTCAATTTTGGGCCCTAACTCGGGTCAATGACCCGGGATATGCTCGGACTGTTAACAAATTCGAGATCTATTTGGGCCCAATCATCAGGCCGAGTTGAGCTCTTATATTACTGTCCGGAACACCTTTATATCTAATGCTAATAGTATGATTTACCAAAATACTGTGCAAATCAAAGAGAGTTATTGCACTGAAAGTCTAAGGTTGTGTTATAATATGAGATATCTGCCCCTCAAATTCTTTATTGTGCATATCTTAGCTTCTCTTTTTGGCTTACAAAATTTATTGATGGCATGCTTTTGGTTGTGATGCCATGATTGATTGTTTGTCTGACTTCTTATTGCTTAATTATCACTTTCAAATACTTAACCTATTTTAAAGCGTGAACTAGCCCACCAAGTGTTGATTTGTTGATACTTGTCCCTGCAGGTTGTAAAACTTCCTCGTTCACCAACTGTGGACGAGATTCTAACAAAGTACCTTGAATACAAGACAAAGAAGGATGGCATGTAAGAAATTATTTGTTAATAAAAAATTTGTGTCGTTCCTCTGTTTCTACTCTGGCTATCTATTTTGTTATTTGTTCTTCTTGTGCATTTAGTTGTGCCTATGAGATGTAGGCTGTGGCCACCATACTTATGCTAATGATGAAGGCATGTGCAATGTGTCTCTGTTATACAGGGCGGCTGATTCTATAGGAGAAATTTTGAAAGGAATAAGGTGTTATTTTGATAAAGCATTGCCTATGATGCTCTTATACAAAAGAGAACGCAAGCAATATAGTGAAGCAATTGTGGATAATGTCTCTCCGTCCACCATATACGGAGCTGAACATTTATTACGCCTATTTGGTATGTTCATTACTTTAAGCAGCTTCTTAATGTATGCTTGAACGGAGGATGCAGTGTGCACACCCATTTTAGTATTTTGTCCTGGGATATGCTCTTTTTTTTCCCCCTCCCCTTATCCTCACTTCTGTATCACAAGAATGCTTGTGAGGTTTATTTGATGAAACATCTCTTACACATTAATGTTTCTTGGCTAGGTGCAAGAATATAATTTTAAATCTTGACCCATTAATGTGTTATATGCTAACTAACGAACAGATTTTCTTGTGACCTGAACTTTGATCTACCGGTAAAATTTTGACATCTCTTCACTTAATGGTTCCTAGCTAGTTGCTAGATATTTCTGTGTTATTTGTTACTATTTGTAGCCATTGCAATGATGGAATATCGTCAGAAAGCCTTTATTGGTGTAGTATTTTAATGGTATCCATGACCATAATCAACAAACCCTGATGAAATTTTCATCCTTTGTTCTGCAAAACAGTCATAGATTTTCTGCTGCTTGCAGTTAAGTTACCCGAGCTTTTGGCATATGTGAACATTGAAGAGGAAACGTTGACTCGCTTGCAGCAGAAACTGCTTGACTTTCTCAGGTATATACTGAAACCTATCTCACTTTATTCTATTCTAGATACTACTATTCTGAATCCTTACTGAAATCTCATTAAAGTGTTCTGATAATTTATAGTGCACTATTGCTCCTAACTTAAAGAATGACAATAACAGTCATATGTATGTCTTCTTAACCTTGTGTACAAGCTCGTGATTGTGCTACCGTTTAAGTGAATTTCTGGCGAGATATTTAAAAGGAATTCAATTTTAACTTCTATTTGTCACATAGGCACTTTGGTAGTTTTACTTTTTATCTTTGGGAGCAGGTCAGTCTCTCGCTTTGTTATACTTGAAAGATTCTTGTTGCAAATGTTCCAATTATTTCATAATGATCAATTAATAATTTGTAAGAATGAATGTACCAAAAAAAAAAACCAGTCGTTGGCATACATGTATGGAAATCCACATTCTGTTTCTATTTGTAGTTTTATTGTTGTTGATTTGATTAAATTCATTGCAGGTTTTTGCAAAAAAATCAGAGTGCTTTCTTTCTGTCAGCATATGATGGTACCAAAGTATCTGAAGGAAAAGGCAAGGGCAAGGATGAATGAGAGGCAACGCTGAATTGTAGTCTTCTCATCTGTTGTATTATTCATGATGAATTGGCATATGGAAATATCATATTTTCCCCGAAAAATCCTGGGAAGAAACTCGATTGTTGTTGTAACAATATTGACTAATGACTAATCCATTCTTTAATTATTCAAGCCTACATAATATTTTGCCAACGTTGTGTTACAGATGAAACTTTTGATGGCTCGTCTTATGACCTTATTATGTTCATTTTTTTGTTCTGGGTCAAACCTCATCAGGTGTTCGATGAGCAAAAATAGTAACTATTTAAATCTTGTTTGACTGGATCCCTATATTTGTGGCCTGTAAAATTATTCAGGCTAGCCCTTCAACCAGACTGCAAGCAGACTCATTCTAACTCATGACCAAAAACAAGGGTGAGTCTAATTAGTTTTGCTTTGACCAATAGATAAAAAGTCTAATTCTGCCTGGTTGACGTTTAGTTTTATATATTTCCTTAACAATGTATGTAGATGGAGTATTTTAAAATTTGAGGGAATTTAAAATATTAAGAAAAGTTTAATTGGGGTGTATTGACAGTGTAAAATTTGTTTACACTATCATCCAATCAAAATCTTTCATTTGCATGACCATTCAAGTAGTGGGTGGTTATATCAAAGACTTTTGCTGATGTGGCAATATATGATTGGATGTCTGTGTAAAAAATTTTTATACTGACAGTGTATTCAAATTAAATTCTATTAAGAAATTTAAAAACTTTAATTAAATTTTTTTCATTTTTAAATATTTTATTTTGATAAAGCAATTATATTACATAATTTTTTTGATTAAAAATTATATTATATCATTTAAAAAATATTTTGTTTGAATAGTGAAATTATATTACTCTCTCTTTGGGTAGGTAGTGACGATCAGCAAGCGACTGGCTAGCGACCAATGAACAACTGCTAGCAACTGGCTGGGATGAGTAGGCGGTTGGCAGCAACCGACTAGCAACGGGTGGCATAGGTCGCCCACCAGGTGATGAGTACTAGGTGACAGGCGACACCAGATGCCAAGTGGCAAGTTATGGTAAACTTTGAAGAGGAGAAGGAGGAGAAAGAAGAAGAAGTTATAAGACAAGATAGAAAAAAAAAGAAATTTAGGAATTTGAAATCTACTCTTTTATATTATGGAAAATATTTCATAAAAATATTTAAAATTTTAAAATTTCTTTATATTAATATCTAAATAAAGAATTTTATATTAAATTAAGTGAAATTCCTTCAACAAATACATTACTTTCTAAAATTACTCTATCCAAACACACTCTAAAACCTTGAATATTGTGTGCGATGCAGCTAGGCATACACACGCTGACCCACATTAGTGTGGGCTGTACTAATTTCTGAAAAATAAATCTAGTAGAAAATGTAATGTATATGAAATTGGTAGTATATATATAAGAGTTTACTTAGAGTACATATAGTGTAAAATTTTTTTATACTGTCATCCAATTAAAACATTCCATTTGTATGATCATTCAAGTAGTGGGTGGTTATGTCAAAGACTTTTGTTGATGTGGCAATATATGATTAGATGTTCGTGTAAAATTTTTTTACACTGACAGTGTATTTAAATTAAATCTTATATATATATATATACACTGTTAGCATAAATTTTTTTTACACAGATATTTAATTATAAATTGCCACATCACTAAAACTTTTTGACATAATCATCCACTACTTAAATGGTCATACAAATAGAAGGTTTTAATTGGATGATAGTGTAAAAAATTTTTAGACTATCAGTGCACCTAAATTATATATATATATATATATATATATATGAAATTGATAGTAGATTTTTCGATTAAGGCTTAAAGCACTCTAAATTTCACATTATCATTTAATAAACTGACATAATTAAATTTATTCATTTTAATAATTACATTTCCAATTTTACTTTTTTATGAAATTTATTTTATAATTTTTTTACAAATGTCAGTGGAGCAATTTCTTTACTTTTTTCCTTAATTTTTTTTCAAGTCTTAGGGAAATAGAGATTTTAATAGTGCTGAGACGATTTGTGCATCATTTATAAATTATTTTTGTATTAAGTGTATGTTGGATTTATATTTGTAAAATTGATCAATTAATTTTGTCAAGATTGATTTTAGTTGAAATTAATTTTAAAGTAAAATGATTTATGATTGATAATTTATCAAAAAAGTAATTTTGATTAAATAAATATTATTTAGATAATATTAATAAAATCTCTTTTAAATATATAATTACTAAAATAAATATGAAATATTAATCCTTATTCTTTCATTTTGATGTGACATATAAATACTTATATTTTAGTTAGAGTTGATTTTAAGATTAAAATTGATTGTAGAACAAACCAGCCAAACACAATTGAAAAGCATAGAATCATGTTGAACACCTCTTGAATGAGATTTTGAGGGTAGAACGTAAAACCAAACATGCTATAAATAACATTACTTTTTAATATTCTCCTTCTTAATTAAAGTTAAATTATCTCAACTCGTTTTCAATTTAATTTGTGAACATCTTCCTTTCTGCGCCGATCTTTTATCAATAAAATATTAAAATATATAATATATTTTTGAGAGGATTTATTTTGTCTGATTTTGAGAGCATTAAGCTGCATACTTTTATTTTCACCGTGATGCCCCCACACAAATTTACCTCCGACGGCCCCACCAGCAGCGTACCCAAACAATTGGAATGGCCACACTATGTGGTGTGGATGGCGTAACGACGAACTGAATGGTTCGTTTTCACTCCCATCCCGCACTACCCCAGTGAGTGTGAAGGCCCAGAACGACAACAAACCGCTTCGCCATAGCCACTCCCAAAAACCTTTTATTCCCCCTCTCACCGCTGAACCACGACGGCCTGAAGCTCCTCTTCCTCCAAGTTCGCAACCTCAACATGGAATCAATTCCTTACTCAATCCCCTCTTCCAAATTCCAATCACTACTTGCTTACAAAAGAGCTGCTAGAACTCGTTCCTCCAAGCTCGCTCTTCGCCCGCCCCTAATTTCAATCAAACCCATCTATTCCACCAAATCTCTCACTCTCCATCACCACAGGCTTCGCTGTGTCGCTCACTCCAACGCTAACCACCACCACAATCACAACCACAGCGATCAGAACCACCATCATGACCACGACCACGATCAAGACCACCATCATCACCATCACCATCACCACTCGCATGTCATCGACGGCGCTAATCTCACGGGTCCTCAACGAGCGATCATCGGGTTCGCCAAAGCCACCAGATGGATGGACTTGGCGGATTTCCTAAGGGAGCACTTGCATCTGTGCTGCTTCTCCACCGCCTTATTCGTAGCCGCTGCCATTTGCCCTTACACCTTGCCAAAGCCCGTCATCAAGCGCTTCCAGAACTCACTCATTTTCGTTGCCTTTCCTTTGGTTGGGGTACGTAACAAAGCAATCAACCTCTCACTCCTTTCTTTTTCTGCCCTATTCCTTTTTTTAAAATCATTGCTCTGTGTGTGTGTGTGTGTTTGTATCAGGTCTCTGCATCGCTTGATGCTCTTATTGAAATTAGTAGTGGGAAAGTGAACATTCATGTACTAATGGCAATGGCAGCTTTTGCATCTGTATTTATGGGAAACTCTTTGGAAGGAGGGTTACTTCTTGCTATGTTTAATCTCGCGCATATAGGTGAGCTATTCGGACTACTAACACACATCATGCTGAAATTTATTTTGCAAAGCAAGGTTCGAGTTTGATTTGCTTGAGTGAAATTGTTTCTGCAGCCGAGGAGTACTTCACGGGGCGATCGATGGTTGATGTCAGAGAGTTGAAAGAGAATTATCCTGAATTCGCACTTGTTCTTTATACCAGTGATGACAAGCTTCCTAATACATTCGACTTGGCATACAAGAGGGTTCCCGTGCATGATGTAACTGTAGGATCATATATCCTGGTCGGTGCCGGTGAGGTAAGTTTAAGTAAAATTTGTTGCCTTGCAATAATCTTGAAATTTGAATTGGTTGAATATAACTATAATTTCCTTCAAATTCTAGAAGAAGGTGAGATCTTGACTGTTGTGTTGTGTTGGGCTTCGAAGTTTTCGAATGGCTAAGCAGTTTTGACTGCAAGCAACAGCTGGAATTCATTAGAATTTCTGGTGGCTTGGGTATTTAGTGAAACTTGGCATGTTTTGCTTTTCTACTTTACTGCCTGATAAATCTATATTGAAATTTCTTATAATATTATTGGGATCCAAAGGTAGAAAGAATTAACGAATGAAAGCAATTAAACTTGCTCTTGCTTATATTAAAGCACTAAAATATTGAAATATTTTAAACTTAATAGGCTTCAGCAGCACATATTGTCTTTCTTCTATACAAACAAGTATATCTGTAAGTGTGTTTTACTGTTCTTCAAATTGAGATGCAAAAATCACTGTGGTAGTATAAATATTTTTGATGGCGTTAATAACTAGTCTAAGGACATTACTATGAATCAAACAGCATGTGGATGACTATGAAGGCCATTCTTTTTGAGATTTTATTTATATATTAAACATATAACTGTGATCCAAAAATACGATAGACCAATAATATGAAAATTTGTTGCAGAAAGGCTGCCCTCAAAACTTCTCAAGTTCAGTAGTTCTTTTCAGTCCCCTTGCAATATTCTTTTTTTTCAAATGTCTCTGCCCCCCCACCCCCCCCCCCCAAAAAAAAAACCACCACTCCCCAAATGATTGAAAAAAACTGTAGTATATTAATATTTTCATTCCAAACATCAAAGAGTACATTCTACATGGCACAGACTCATACATGCACAATTTGGAGTTTCAAGTCTTGTACATCAGACTATCGAAGTATAATGGGGATGGTATTGTGATTAGTCTGTGCCTGTAGATTGTGAAGTTTTCCAAGGCAGTGCCACAATTACCATCGAGCACTTGACGGGGGAAGTCAAACCGTTGGAGGCCAAAGTTGGAGATAGAATACCTGGTGGTGCAAGGAACTTAGATGGGAGGATAATTGTAAAGGTATGTTCAATTGTATATTAATGTTGGGTATTTCAGCAATTGAAATTTTGGAAGATATGACAACAATACTTGTGCATTTTTTTATATTCTATTAAATTTCAAATTTTTTCCTTTGTCTTTGCTCTGGAAATGGTGGCAACAGTATTGGTAGTGTGAACAACAGAAAAGGTAGTGGCAGTAGTCGTAGCTTGGGCGGGGCAGTGATGGATGTGGTGGTGTGACTGGGGATGATCGTGATTGATGGCACAGGTGGGACAAGGTCAAACTGGTGGTGTTAATTTTTGGTTTTTTTTTTTTGTTTGGGAGGGGGGGGGAATCTGCAATAATAATAGTAAGGTGGCTGTGGTTGTAATAAAATATTTTAGTCTTATTACTCTGTTGGTGATTTTTTTCAATCTTATATTTTATGTTGAGAAGGTGACTGTAAGGGTTTCGATAGACTGCTACTTCTGAGGTAACTAGGTGGGACTGGGGTGGGGAGGGGTTGGTGGTGGAGGTTTGGTTAGGCAGTTACTGAGAATTGCAGTATGTTGCAACTGGAACTAAATATATTTATTATTATGATTATTATTAGTTTGGTGGTTTATTGTTGAGTTTCACATTATTGAGAATCTTCATTGATTAAGTATAGGTTGATGAATCAAGTTCCAAGATATTTGTATGGATAAGTTGCTTGAGTTCCTCTCATCATATCTATGGAATTCAATTGTTAGAGATTGTGAAGCTAGGCTGCTAGTGCTAGCTTGTTAGTAACGATAATTTATGCAAGATTTCAACATGTCTGAATTGGTGCTTTTCTTTACTTTTCAAAGTGTGCTTTTGTTGGGAACTTACTACAAAGTACAAAATTATTTAATCACAGGTAACAAAGACATGGAATGAATCAACCCTCAGCCGAATTGTGCAGTTGACTGAAGAAGCACAGTTGAATAAACCTAAACTTCAAAGGTGGCTGGATGAATTCGGTGAACGTTACAGCAAAGTTGTTGTCATATTATCAGTTGCTATTGCTGTTATTGGGCCAATTGTATTTAAGTGGCCTTTCATTAGTACACCAGGTAACTTTTGAATTCTTTTATCCTATCAATGAAGTATAGCTTTTTAATCTCTCAATATATTTGAGAGGGAAACTCCTCTAAAGAGACTATATGCTTTATATCAAATAGAGGTCAAATGCCTATTCTATCCCACAAAATGAGCTTGTCTGAGAATCTCTCATTGAAGGTGCGAGAATTACTTTTAAGATGATAACTATTTTTTTTCTTTTTTCTTTGACAATGTGTCATAGGTGTCACTTTTTTAGTATCAATTCCTCCCCCCCCCCGGGCCCCCGCCCGGGCCCCCCCTCTCTCTCTCTCTCTCTTCCTTTCTCTGTGAGTTGCCTTTGTGAGATGAGATATGTCATTTACTCTTTCTGTTTAATAATCATTCTTCAAGTTTGTTACCAGAAAACAAATCCAAAAAATAATTAAAAAAATAAAAAAATAAATAAAAAATCTTCATGTGGTACTAAAATCTTGACTTATGGAGTTCTTATTTATTAGTACTATGCTACAGTTGTTATTACCAATTTTACAAAGTGCTTGTGCCTTTGTTTTTGAGTTAACTATTTTAATGATCACAAGCTGATGAAATGTGTCATAGTGCTGGAGCTGAATCAATAGTACCCTTGTGAGATAAAATATCGTGTAGATAAATGTTTTGACATGGGGGATGTATGAGCAATTATAATTTATTGAGACAAATATAGCCGTAAATTCAGATAGCCCATTGTTGAGGGAAAGCACTAGAATTGATAATTTGATAATATAAGATAGTTCACAATGTATAATCCACTTCGAGCTATTTGCTAGAATTGACAGGTTGAGCAATAACTTAGTGTTCTGCTTTGCTCCGATTGCTGTGGTTAAGAGCAATAGTATCCCACAAAATTTTTACAAATCTATATATGGCTTAATCTTTCAGCTTATTTAGTCTCTGGTTGATGTAGCTTGCAGAGGTTCAGTTTACAGAGCCCTAGGGCTCATGGTGGCAGCATCACCATGTGCCTTGGCTGTGGCCCCATTAGCATATGCTACAGCAATCAGCTCCTGTGCAAGAAAGGTATCAGTTAGCTGCATTGGGGGTACATCTGTTCACTATTTTGAATACACGTTGGTACATATTTAAAATTCAAAGTTACAACATATGAAATTCCACTTTAAAACTTTCAGCGTTTTCTTTTTTAGTTGTAATTGACTTAAGTGTTGTCAGTGTTTCATTTATGAAGAATTTCCACTATGTCAATATGATTTTGTGTTTTTCATTTTTGTGTTTCAACATTTTTCTTTCAAGAATTATAACCCTGCGCCTTTCAATTTCACTAGTTTTGGGTGGGATAATAATCCTGCACATTTACTATCATATTGTACAATCAATTTGCTTAGTTATAATTTTTTGAAACTTACGAATAAATATTATGATATCCTTATAAATAATGTCATGAAATCTGCATCATTTAAGTTATGCTGAAATTAGCATTTAACTTTCCCAATCATCCATTTGAAGAGGAAAGATTTTTCATGTGCTGTCATGCGTTGAGTAAAGTTTTGAAGCTTTGTATGTCTTGTATTGTACATGGGGTGGTATGTGTTTCTTTCTAGGAACAATTTTCTGACCCTCCTTGTCTTGATGTAAGCTTGAAACTTGATCAAGGCTTATTATTGGGAAAAAAACAACCAACCTATAAACATGCTTGACACTTCTAATAGGGGGACAAGTATTGTCTTCAAGATGGTGAAAATAATTTTTATTGGGTGATGTAGGATTCCATGTTAGGTCCAATAAGCTGTACTGAATGGAGTAACTGTATAACCTTGTTCTCATCGATTAAATTATTTTAAGTCCCTGTTTCACGTAGTTTATGTTTATTGGTCTGAGTCAATTAGAAAGTTATTCAAACTGTTCCAAAATTTTACTCATGGGGTGCTCCTTTTATTATGTTTGTGAAAATTACCTGAACTGAGTGGAGTAGTTGTATAATCTTGTTCATTTTAATGACATTATTTTAAGTCCGTGTTCACTTAGTTTATATTTTTTGGTCTAAATAAATCAGAAAGTTATTCAAATTGTTCCAAATTTTTAATTGTAGAATGTTCATTTTATTATGGTTGTGATGGTTACCTCAATTTGCAGGGGATATTACTTAAAGGTGGACATGTTCTGGATGCTCTTGCTTCTTGTCACACTATTGCATTTGACAAAACAGGGACATTAACGACTGGTGGACTCGTATTCAAGGCAATTGAACCCATTTATGGTCATAACATTAGCAACAATGAATCAAACATTTCTTCCTGCTGCATTCCTACCTGTGAGAAAGAAGCTCTTGCTGTTGCTGCAGCTATGGAAAAGGGGACTACTCACCCCATTGGAAGGTATCATGTTGAACATAATGCATTCATGTTATTTTTGAACCCTCCTCTTATGAGTTACAACTGTTGTTTTTGTTGATTCTTTACATCATTTCTTTGTTAGGCAGAAGAGCAACTTTTCTTTCTTTAGTTGGGTCGGTATCAGGCTGGGCCTTTTATTTGAGTTGGTCTATTTAAACAAGTGCAAGGATGAAAAGAAAATTAAAAAATGTGTCCAAGGTTTATCCACCATGTCCAAGGCAGTTGCATGTTGGACACATTTACGTTTGTCTTGTGAGTGAGTGTCAGACATGTTGATACGGCACTAAGTTGGTGTGTCTGTGCTTTTTAGGTTTGGGTTAGCATAATTAATTTCTTAGTTGCTTGCAAGTGCATATGGTATGAACTATTAAATTCAGTTCCTGAATGTTCAGTTATGCCATCCAGAATGCACAAGCAAATGTAACATGTCATTTCTTGCGTCCTTTTATGCAATACTTATTGTACGATAAATTGCAGGGCTGTGGTTGACCACAGTGAAGGCAAAGACCTTCCATCTGTTTCTGTTGAAAGTTTTGAGTACTTTCCTGGAAGAGGCCTTATTGCTACTGTTAACAGCATTGAGGTACTATGTTATCATGTGAACAACGCATGACTTAAACTTTACTCTTCTTGACAAAGCTAAGCATTATAATGAGCCAAATTTACAGTATCTCAAGCACATATTGCACACATTTCACTTAGAGACCTCCATTTCCTTATAAACTTATTTTAAAGATTTGCGTTTAGTTATTTTTGCAATTGTTTTCTGTGCAAATTGACACTAATGCAAGTGCTAACTACAAACCAGATTTTTTCTAAAAGCTAATAATTTGAGCATTTTGATTATATGATTTTAGCTTATTTCAAAAGCATTAAGACATAAACACTTTTTTGCCTTCACTTAAATAGCTTTTTCAATTGATTCATATCTCTTTTGGCAATTTAATACATAAAAGCAATTCTTGTTATATAATCCAAATGAGATTTTTTATCTTAAAATCATTTATGAATAAACATATCTGAACATAAATTGCAGGTTACAAATTGATTATACGCATAATCAATTTTTAGCATAATTTTTCACAGCTAATTCAAACACACTAACTGTATATTATGATTGGGCCGATAAAGTGATGAGATAGACTTAAATATTTGCATATTTTTCCTTATGTGTGAATGACAAGAAAAATGACTCAAATTGACTCTTGTCTTGTTATAGTCAGGAACTGGAAGTGCTAAACTATTGAAAGCATCACTTGGGTCTGTAGATTTCATCACTTCATTTTTTCAATCTGAAGAGGAGTCAAAAAAGATCAAGGAAGCTGTTAATACATCATCTTATGGAAGTGAATTTGTTCATGCTGCCCTTTCAGTTAATAAGAAGGTGGTGTACTTTTAGCTGCACTTCTTTTCATGGTCTAGGGGTAATATTTTGAGCATATTAGAAGTTCAAAGTCCTCTCCAGCTTGAGAAGCCAGCCTCATACTCAATTCTTCAACTTCTCTAGCTTTGTTACTTTGAAATAGACCTCTGTTTCTTTTTCTCCCAACCCCCCCACACCAAAAAAAAAAAAAAACCAAAATTTTCCCCCCTAGCAAAACATATTAGTTTCATTAAATGAATAATATGCCACAGTCTGATTCTCATCAGTTTTCACTTAAACCTAACTTGATGCAGGTGACATTGATTCACCTTGAAGATAAGCCTCGTCGTGGGGTTTTTAATGTTATTCAAGAATTGAAAATTGAAGCAAAGTTACGTGTGATGATGTTAACTGGTGATCATGAGTCTAGTGCCAGAAGAGTTGCAAGTGCTGTGGGCATCAGTGAGTTTCATTGCAACCTGAAGCCTGAAGATAAGCTGAGTCATGTAAAAGACATCTCAAGAGATACAGGTAAGTTCCTTGATTAGAGATTCTTGTTCATCTTTATGTCTTCATTAACAATGATATTATGTTTGGACTGATTTTCTGTACTAAATACATGTTTTATCGTTTTCACTTTTCTAGTGACATGCTGATGGTTCTTTTTCATAAAAAATTATGTATTAATGGTTGCTTTTCCACCCTATGGGGTACTTCTAGCCTCAACTGTATAAGTAAATTGTGCAGAGCTAAAGCCCAAGATATTATCTTTACTAGGTTCACATCCGAGTCTTGTCTCTTACCTATGTTTGTCAGTGACGCAACTAAGTCATCAAATTTTCATGATGAGACTAATTTTTTAACCTGGTTCCCACATAATATTTGCAAAATTGCATGATGTCTTCTTCACATGCATCATTTCTCTCATTCCATTTTTTATAAAAACTTTTGCGGCAGGGGGAGGCTTAATTATGGTTGGTGAAGGTATCAATGATGCCCCAGCACTTGCTGCTGCAACTGTAGGGATTGTGCTTGCTCATCGTGCTAGTGCAACTGCTATAGCTGTTGCGGATGTGTTGTTGCTCCGAGAAAATATTTCTGCAGTTCCATTTTGTATTGCTAAGTCTCGCCAAACGACTTCACTGGTATTTTATATATACTGTTACAGTACAAATTTCTTCAGCACTTTGGATGTTATTGGCTTACATGTAAAAGCCCCTGCAGATCAAACAAAATGTGGCTCTGGCATTGTCCTGCATTGTCATGGCTTCGCTTCCATCAGTCTTGGGATTTCTGCCATTGTGGTTAACGGTATGAAAATTCAATTTTATGCTGGATTATATTGCTATTTGTCAGTCATGTCTATTATCTATGAAAACTGGGTGAATTTGATTCTGCTGCAGAACATCTATTTTCTTTGGCATTATGTCATCATGAAGTAGTGATTGTAGCTATAAGCATTTTTTAAAATGATTGTGATCAGAATAGGACCTTTAGTTTGTGTATGATGCCACCACCTCGAGCTCTAATCCGGTTCCTTCTATCTTAAACTTCTTCTATGGTTGCTCTTTAATGAAATCTCTTATCCTTTACATGGATGCAGGTTCTTTTACATGAAGGTGGAACCCTGCTTGTCTGTCTCAATTCCATACGTGCTTTAAATGAACCATCTTGGTCCTGGAAGCGGGATATATTACATTTGATTGGCGAGGTTAAATCTAGACTACTGTGTCTCAGGACAAATATCACGGGCTCAAGCAGCATTACAACGGCGAATTTGTAACATGGTTTTATTTGGAAGTGTTGCAGATGGATATTGTGTTTATTGAGAAAAAGTAAAATAAAAAAAATTGTCAATATCCCTGGTATTTGCCGCAAGTTTGCCTTTCTCTAACCGTTGTTTCTCCTTTCAAATGGAATAAGAAAAATGGTACATTAAGGGAAGAATATGCGTGCCCATTTCGCGAAGTCGCAAGACAATTAGTACAAAGAAGGCTCGTGTTATATCACTCTCAAGTTTGGAAGTAACTTAGTCTTGTTTTTTAAAATATAGAATAACTTCACTTGATATTGCCAAGGGAGTGTTGCTTTTTTTTTTTTTTATTGGTAACACTAATCAACACCGCAACGGCTCACTTCATTCGGAGTTTGTCCTTTGGCTCCGCCATCATGATGTTCGAGCTCTTTATGTGGTTGTGCACGAAACCTGATCCGAACTTGAATTGAAAGCATAGAAGTTGTGCACGCAATCAAGGTCGTGCGCGACGTTGGCGGCAATTTGCATCCCCGAGATTCAAGTTCGTAAATTGGTGAAGCTAGGGCTATAGCAGTTGTGGAGGCAATTGGCGAGGCTGGCGCCGGCAACGAATTCGTAGACTCGTAGGTGAAATTGCCAAAGATGGAGATGCCGAGGAGCATCATAAGGCTACTATGTTGGCTTTGACAGATGGTGGCAAGGTAGTTGCAGAGCTTCGGGAAGTCCATGTGACGGCAGAACTTGCGCTAGAAAATGGCGATGTCTCGGTCATGTGGGGAGCATCTCCAGATGGAGGAGGAGCGGCACTGGCAAGAAGACATTGGTGGTGGCAATGGCGACGATGATCTCGGAGATGTCGTAGATGCAAGGGTTTTTGGGGAGGGTGTTTACTGGTGAAAGACAATAAGTTGAAGGAAGCCCCACATCAATTTACATGGCAGCTCAATCCCGATATGAGAGAGTCAAGAACTTTGACAAAACGAATGAATTTCAAAATTAACTTCCATCCAGTGAACAATACACTTTGGGTTCAAAGCCTCTGTGTTGCAAATAAAAAAAGCAACACTCCTTTTGCAATATTAAGGGGGGTTATTTTATACTTCAAAAAGCAGGATCAAGTTTGGGAGTAAGGTAACACGAGCCTACAAAGAAATATCGACATAAAAGGCAGCACAAAAGTCCTGATGTTGACTTTGAATGTTGATCAAATGTATTAAATAAGTATCTATTAATCTGTTAGTTGCCAACTACCCTTGGCGATGGTTTCTACATGCTTTGTTGCTCTCATGATCACATCAGCTAACAACGAGTGCTTTCAGCATATTACTTGGGGAAATAAAAATAAGAAATAGTATATAAATGATAAAAAATAAAGCACTTGTAAGCCAAATAAATAAAGCACTTAGTGTTGTAAATTTAAAATAGTTAATATTTTTAAAAAAAGTAATAGTCAACTAAACCATGCAAGCGAATATAAATGAGTAAATTTACCGTACCTAACAGATTTATTTTGGGTTTAATTTTGGTGCATTGTATATTATAATATTAAAACCTTTTATTTATATAACTATTCAAGTAATGGTGGTTAAGTCAAATATTTTTGCTAATGTGATATCATATGGTTAGATGTCTATGTAAAATTTTTTTACACTGACAATACATATAAATTAAATCCTTAATATTTTAATCCTTAAGGATATGTTTGTGAGTTAATATTTTGGAAGAAAAGAGAGGGAAAATAAAGGTTTGAAAAGTAAAATAGACTTATAATTATACTTTAAATTCTTCCCTTCCTTTCCCTTGTTCTCCAAATCTAAACTTACAAACAAACCCTAAAAGATTAATTACATACACTTTAATACTCAAAAGATTTCACATCAAACATATTAATTCTTATAACAGGAAAATCATACACACTTTAGTCCGTGAAGTATGATTTGTAACATATTAGTATTTGAAAAGTAGTGTCTAAAAAAAAAATAGCCTTTAATATATTAATCTTTTAGCAACTAATATTTATATTTTTTTATTAAGAGAGTAATATATTTAATATGAAATTTTTTAAGGACTAAAATATTAAAACAAAAATCTTCCGAAAAATATGTAGATTTACTCTAAATATATTCAACATATCTTATTCGAACTTGTCAAGGCAGACTTTGTTGTTTCCAAACCTTTTTTTGGTTCATAGTTATTTCCGAACTTAAATGTCTGCTTCATGTTTGAATTATACTGTAGACACCTTAAATTGGGTTTCAGCTTGCAAATTAAATTCTATCATCTGTTTCGTAGAATTATTGGTCGGTTGTGTTTGAATTGGGGGAAAAAAAACTGGAGAAAAAACTCACTTTTCAGGTGACTAGGTGAGTTAAATCACGATTTACATAATACAAATCAAACATGACATGTACCTTTTCTACATTTTTTCTAGTTCAAAAAAATAGAAATAAAGAGGTGTAATAAATATGTGATTAATTTTGATGCATTATTAGTGTAAAAAAGTTTTACACAATCATCTAATTATATACTTTTATTTATAAGATTTTAAGATAGTGAATGGATGAATTAAATATTTTTATTGATATGATAATACATGATTATTATTTGTGTAAAATTTTTTTATACTGATAATGTATCAAAATTAAATTCATGAAATATATATACCAATAATATAATAAAAATATAAATAATGTACAAATAACATTCTTAGATAGAGGATGGCATGTAAAACGGTCTAAATTTTTCCTTTCATTTGGTCAATTAATCTGGAGCCTAGAACTCCCATTTTTGGTTGACCAAATCCAAAAAAAAAAAAAAAAACAGATGTCCCACTTTTGTTTGATATAAAACCGAAAACTATAAATTAACAAAAATGGACTTGTCGTTTGAGGACCATTGTCAATGCATGAAACATACAGTTTAGATCGTTCAATTATAGTGGATTACAATTAATCTTACTTAAGTCGGGTTAGATCCCGGTAAAGCTCCCCATGCATTAATTTATTTCCATCAACAAAACTCGACCCAAGGCCCTACTTAAGAAAAATAAGCATTAAGCCATTTAATCTAACCAAATGTTGCTTTGTTAGGATAGTTCAATAATGCTTTGAGAGTGTAGGCAAGATCTTGCCCCCAAGTAATACTAAACAACCTTTTATAATTAGTTATAATTTTTATTATGATATTATATTGTTTTTATCTTAATTATATACAAAATGTAAAAATTATAAAATAAAATAAAATAAATGTTGAAAATTTAATTCGTTAAAAACTAACTTCTCAACATATTTTGAGAAAAAAAAATATATAAAATTGAAAAGTCAATTTATTAAAAGTTAAATTCTCAAATGTATAAAAATATAAAATAATTACTTTTAAAAAAATCAATTTGTGTTAGATCCACTTGTAAATATAAAAAACGTGTATTTTAAAAATCAATCTTATAATTACTGTAAAATGAAAATTAAAGTTGAAAACTATCTTATTTAAATGAAAATGCCACACTACATGCCCTTACGTTACAGTTAACTGAAACATCTGAAAGCAATTATAGCGCAAATTTATGGCTGTTGACTCTCCGGAGCATAGCATGAAGCATAGACATAAATTGCTGGTTCCAACTGCTCTCTACTTCTGAAAGCAACAATAAGCCAAATTTATGGTCGTCAACCATCTAGACCTTGAAGATTAGAAATATGCAAGTTAACCTTCCAGCCCGTTTTAAAGATGGGTTTATTTGTTGACCAAAAGAATATAGGTGCACAGTATGAAATAAAACTTTCTATTTGTATGGCTATTCAAATAGTAAATAATTATATCAAAAAAATTTGTTAATGTGCAATTTATGATTGAATGTCTGTGTAAAATTTTTTTATAATGGCAATTTATTCAAATTAAATTCATATATATATATATATATAATTACGTTTTTATCCTTCAAATATCATGATTTTTTTGTTTGATGTCTCATTTTTTATTTAATCTTTTAAAAATATTTTCTATTGTCGTTTGATCTCTCCATTAATTTATAGTTAGTTTTCTCCAGTAAGTATCAACTTTGCATCCCACAAAGAGACTAATAGATAAAAGAGATATCAAACAGGAAAAATGTGATATTTTGAAGGACCAAAGAAAAAATTGTAATACTCTAGATGATGGAACAAAAAAATAGTAATATTTTGCATAAAAAATATTTATATTTACGTACTCAAAGTAAAAATTTGAACTAAAAGTTTAATAAGATTAATTTACATGTAACTATTATTATTATAAAATTAAATTATTATATCAAATATCTATAAATAATTATTTCAATATTAACTTGTAATATTTAAAATTTGGACATTATATTTTAGGAAATTAAAAAACATTACATAAATATTATTAAAATAAAATATAAAAATGTGAAAAAAGATTAAAAAATTTTATTCTAGTATGGGATAAGAGTTTGAATCTTAACAACAAAAATTATTACTTCTTTATGAATATAAAAAAAAGGTTAGCTAATTATAAATTTTTAATCCATTATAATTCCTTTTTATTATAAAATTTTCAAATTCAAAAATTTCTTTATAAATCATTGTGTATTGCTTCAATTTAAATTTAGAATCATTAATTATTTTATCTTCATATACATCATAAATTAACTTATATTAATATATATCAATAATAATTACATGTAAATTAATTTTATTAAATTTTTAAATAAATTTTTTGCTCTATGTACATAAATATAAATACTTTTTCTTGTAAAATATCCTGATTTTCCATTTGACCCATTTTTTTATCTATTCGTCCATGTCAACATTCACATGAGACGTCAAATTGGCACTCAACGAAAAAATACTAATGGTAGGTTAAGGATAATTATTCTTTATATGAGATTTTTGTGAAAAAATTTGAAAAATACGATGTTTAAGGTAAAATTAAAAAATACGATGTTTTTACTTTTTATTATTTTTCTCTCTCCTCTCTCTTCTTTCCTCTTCTCTCTCTTATTTTTTTTCTTTTATTCTTTCTCCTTTTTCTTTCTTCCCCTTCTCTCTTCTATCTCCTCTATCTTCTTTTTCTCTCTCGTCCCACACGCACACTCTCTTTCTCTCAAAAACAAACACACACACACACACATACACATGCATGTACAACACACACAAAACAAAAAAAAAAAAAATTGAAATCCGATTGGAAACATGTTGGATTTCAAATTTTTTTATTAAATAATGAGATCCGGCTAACAGCAAGCCAGATCCCCTTTTTTTCTCTCCTGTTTTTTATTAAAATAATGGGATTTGGTTGGAAACATGTTGAATTTCAATTTTTTTATTAAAAATAACGGAATCCGACTGATAGCAAACCGGATTCCTTCCAAAATCTCATATTTTTCAAATTTTACCAAAAATCCCATATAACCCCAATAAACCACTTAAAACAACATATAAAAAAAATCACTTGTAGGTTAATAGATAAACCAAATAGGAATAAATAAAATTTTTGAGGGCATAAACAGAAATTTTTTCAATAAAGAGGGATAAAACAAAAAAGTTGTGATATTTTAACTTTTAAGAGATAAAAACTATAATTAAGCCAAAAAAGATGTGTTATTGTTTTTCTAATATGTGCTGAACCATATCCAAGTACATTCAGGAGGAATGATATGATCATACTTGGTCAGGTCTATCTAAACCATGTTGAGCTAACCCAATAAGTCAAAGGTCAACTATGCAAGTATCACTATTAAAGGTAATACTTCTAGAAATGGTCAAGCACTTCCAAACTTGGCCAAGCTTTTTCAAATGTTTTGACCATATCAATTGGTTGAGATTCTTCATAAAATCTGGACCTTCCCCATGTAGTAGAATGATCTCGAGATTTACGAAGAACTTAGGGCGAGTGTCCTTCATCATTTGAGAAAAATGTTGGTGCTTCACCCTTTAAATATTAGCTCCTTTGAGAGCTAAGAGGTAACCATTATTCCCAATTTTAATTATTCCCTCTATTTTCCACTTCTTACTTGCACTTCAGAATATCTTTGCAAGTCCCCATCAAAGCTGTTTCACAAGCAACAAAGGCAACATCCGACCACCATTCTTCAGGTAAGAATATTTGATGCCCACTATAAGGGTGCTAAACAAGTTCTACTTTGCACTGGCTAGAACTAGGAGTTAGACTACCAATGTTGTCACATATGATCCCGTCAACAATAACCTCATTGCTCTAACACCATGGCCATCTTGGCTCGCACTCTTTAGCAAATATAGGAGCACAACTAGATAATGGAGGTTAGATTAAAGGCTTTAGCCTGTTCTCATGATAGTCACATCCATGCCATGGAGTCAGCAACCAACATGAAGGCGACAACCCCTCCTAAACATCTCATCCTCAACCAAAGAAAATAAGGACGACAACCACAACAACTTACCTTAGTGGCTCATCCTTTTTCTAAATTCATTATATCCGTTTCTTTATCAAATAGTTTCAAATTGCATATCACAATGTATCTCTATGATGGAATGACTAACTCTCAGGAGCACCTCGCTATGTCCAATTCTATGATGTTGCTTAGTGAAGCAATAGATTTGATCTTGTGCATAGTCTTTACGTTAGCACTGGGCCATTCATGATTTCTCAAAACTCTCAAAGAAATTTCTCAACCATTTACTTTTTGTGAAGCTTATCAAAAGATCTTGGTATCAAGGATTTTTTTCACCTGCTTCAATCAAGAAGCCATCCAAATTCAAAAAACTTAGCCTTAGCATTACTTTGCATGCTATATTTTCTAACCTTAAGTCCAGACCTTTTGCTGATGCAGTATCTCTAAGCTTGCTCAAGGACATGGAGGACCTCAAAGCCAAGTTGACCAGGTATATTAATATGGAGGAGATTCGTGCAGTTGGGAATGCTACAGCTCAACCTAAATAATGAAAGCCTTTAGGCACCGAGCCCAGAATTAATGGATCTAGATCCAATGCTAGGGTTATGTTTAGGAGCACCTACTAAAGATATCAAAGAAGGTTTGGCAAAGGTAGGAAATCCTTTAACCTTCCCTATTACAAGTTCAACGAGTACACTCCATTAAGTACCAAGAGGAATGTTAACCTTTGAGAAGTATACAATTTTCATCACACAAAGCCACCCCCTAGAGCAAGGAGACAATCGATCTAACCAAAAAGGAAAAGAGCACAGGGCAACACTAGTCAGCTTACGTATCAATAAAATTGAGTTAATAAATGTCAGCTCATTTGAAAAGAGAAACAATATCAAAGGAGTCATAATTGTAAGATGGTTTCAAGGAAAGGGAAAATTGAACTCAACAAGGAAAAGACATCTCTGGGCAATTATTTCTATAGACAAAAGCTGCTCCTTTATAAAACACAAAGCCACCCCAATAATATCATTCTTTGAATATGATTTTAAAAGTATTAATATGAATGTTGATAATCTTGTCATATTTTTTTGTGGCTGGCAATTGTATTATCTGTTAGCTCCAATGCCTCTCAAAAACTATTCCGAGGCTATGAACCAATTTGATTTTTAAGGTTTTGATGCATATCAAATCAGAATACAAGCAAATCCTTTTGACCATGAAAAGGCTAATTCGAATAACAAATTCTTCTGTGAAAATGAATTTAAACAAATAGCTTAAGCGCTCAAAAAGCCTTCAAAGCATCGTTATCCATAGCTTTATACTATAATATACTTTATATGGAATATATGCTTTGTGTTTCTCGAGCTATTTTGTTTAGAAATAGAAAAAAAGAATTTCAGAAGGTTGAAGTTGCACTTTAGAAAGGAAAGACGAGCCTAGAAAGCAAAATTCTGCCAATTCAGAAAGATGCCTCTATCCAGAAGGATGACCTTATCCAGAAGGGATATCATCATAAACATACTTCTTATGTGCATCATACCTTCAAAGCTTCCTCAATACCATTCATAGACAAATTCAAAAAGTCAAAAAAAGTGATTTGACAAGACATAGAAGAAGTACTGACAAGTCTGCATAGTTAGTATATCAACAAACGGCTACTTTTTTTATCTCTACACAAGCTTTGAAGAATGAGAAAAAGGAAGACTATTACTTCTTTATCTCTACACAAGCTTTGAAGAATGAGAAAAAGGAAGACTATTACTTCTCTGTCCAGTCCTAGACCAGCTATCCAAAGAGAACTTCAAAAATCAAGAACTGCAAGTTTCAACGAATATATTTCAATGTCTATAAAGGCTAGATGTCGAAGAAAGAGTTGTTAGAACAACTAATATCTTCTTCGCTTGTAGAGCTTTATTGTCAACTTTCTCAACCTTCTGAACCTCTAGAAAGTGACTCATTGTAACTTTTGCTCAATAGAAAATCTTCTCTTCTACTTTGTATTTGAAAAGATTCTCTCTTTGAGAATTTAGAGAAGTCATACACACTGAGAAAATATTATTGATTCTCTGTAAAGAGAGTTAGTGTGAGTGTTCACAAATTGTTTTCAAATCTCAAAACTTGTACACAGACTTAATAGTGGTCAGATAAAGCTTGGTGAAACTAGGACAAAAAATACTCGAGTTAAAGCTTGGAGAGGCTTGAGAAAAAAACTACTCTGTTGTAAGAAGCTTGGAGAAGCTTAAACAAAGAATACTTAGCTTTTTTATAAAATCTCAATAAAGAGTTGGGAACTGGAAATAGGCAAGTGGTTAGCCGAACAGTATAAAAATTTCTTGTGTGTTTCTTCCATAGCTACTTAGTTTATTTTATCTTGATCACATAAGTTATACTATCTGCATTTCTAACTTCAATCTATTCATAATCTTAAATATTTTAAACATATAAGGTTTTATTAACTAACACAAAGCTTTCACAATCCAAGTCAAGGACTTGAGATAGATTTTTAATTTCAACTTTAGGTTACTCTTAAGTTTGAAACAATATGATTCAACCCCCTTTCTCGTGTTATCTCTTTCAACCCCCTTTCTCGTGTTATTACTTTCAACAATTGGTATCAGAACCTAACTCTAGGGTTGAGCTTCTTAACGGTTGCAGAGGTTAAAGATCCCATCAAATGGCCCAACAAATTCATCACATCATAGAAGGTCACTCCATAAATCGTCCTCCTTATTTCAATGGTGAAGACTATCTATACTAGAAGGATAGAATGAGACTCTTCATTGAGTCCACAAGTCTGAATATATGGGAAATAATAGAGAATGGTAACTATGTACCCACTGTGGAACAACCAACACTACAAGTGGTAACTGATCCAGAACATCCTCCACCAGTCATAGTCAGAATCATTCATAAAAATGAATGGACTGATCAGCACAAAATAAAAGTTCAAATGAATGCCAAGGCAAAATACTTGCTCACGTGTACCTTGAGCAAAAGCAAATATGACAAAATTATATCTTGCGATTTTGCTAAAGAAATCTGGGTAGACTTCAAGTGCTTCATGAGGGAACAGATCAAGTTAAAGAAACAAAAATGAACATGCTAGTTCATAAATATGAAATGTTCAATATGCTAGAGCACGAAAATATTGATGAAATGACTACCAGATTTATGCATATCATAAATTAGTTGAAAGCTTTGGGTAAAAGGTACTCAAATGCAAAAATAGTAAGAAAGATCCTAAGAAGTCTTTCAAAGGCCTGGCTTCCTAAAGTTATTGCCATCCAAGAAGTTAAAGATCTGAACTTACTTAGCTTGGATGCCCTCATTGGGTCCTTAAAGACTCATGAGATCGAACCAAAGGAAATTTCTGAGCAATCTAGCAAGAAGGGAAAATCGATTGCACTTAAGACCACTCAGAAAATATTTAGCTCCTCTAAAACCATGAAGGCCTTAGAAGAATCAGATAAAGAAGATGAAAATTCCTCTGATCTTGATTCTAATGATGAAAATGATGAAATAGCTCACCCCGCGAGAAGAATCTCAAAAGCATGGCTCAGAAGGAAAAAGAAGAACTTTGTATCAAAAAGGGACAAGAAGAGCAAAGTCAAAGCAGATGAAGTAATATGCTTTGAGTGTAAGGAACCGGGGCACATCAGATCAGAATGTCCCAGATTAAAGAAAGCTGGAAAGAAAAAGACTCCAAAGAAAAATGTTATGATGGCCACATGGGAAGATCTAGATGGGCAGTAAGAAAATGATGAATCTCAAGAGGAAGAAGAGATTGTTGCAAACCTCGGTTTCATGGCTGATATCATCTCAGATGAAGAAATTGAGGTACATGAATATGAACCTGAACTTACTTAGGAAAACCTTCAAAAGGCATATAATGAACTCTTGGATGATTCCATATCTCTTGCTTCTCATTATGTATCTTTGAGAAAAGATTTTCGAAAATTGACTTTAGAGTTTGAAAAACTCAAGACTAAGAATGAGAAGGTTGGGTATAAAGAGAACAAGGTGAAAAATAAAACTATTGCTCATCAAAAGGAAGTAGTAGCCCTAAAAGACAAAGCTTCTAAAACTTAAGATAGGACATCTTCTGATATTTCTGAGCTTCAGATATTAGTCAAACTTCTCAAATCTAACCTTGAGAAAATGGTGAATGGCTCCAAAAATTTGGAATTGATGCTTGGTGGTCAGAAACCTTACCTTGATAAAACTGGTTTAGACTATGAGAAGAAAGATGATGAAAAATCTTCTAAAGATCTTTCAAGTTTGATTTCCACTTGTATCTACTATGTTAAAAAGGGTCACACTTCTGTAAGATGCTTCTCTAGAAGGAAGGCAAAATGACAGACAGTGAAAAAGGCCCAGAAACCTACTAATCCAAAAGAACCCAAGAAGATATAGGTATCTAAAGTCAAAACTGCTTCTGATGTAGGTATGCCTTAAATCAATTCATCAAAAGGAAAAGAAATGGTATCTGTGTAACGTCCGATTTCCGACTTCCAATCCCATTTAATGTTGAAATTTCCGATTTCCGAATTTGTCTTGTAAATTACGACTTCCGACCTTAGTCATAGTTTCAAGTTCCGACTTCGTTTCCAAGGCTTAAGGGTTTGCATTCTCCGTTCCGACCTTGTAGGCGTATAGAATTCCTGAGCTCATCGATGAATTCCGATTTCCGACTTAATCTCAGGTGGCTGATGTTTCTAATTTCCGATCTCGGGTTTAATACCAAGAGCTCTCATTTCTATATCCTTCCGAGTTCCGATATCGAGGTCCTACAACTCACGACTTCCGACTTTAAGTGCTTGGCTTCACATCAGGCTTTGCTTTCAAGTTTCAAATAAACTGGATACACGTCCCCGAGTTCCGACTTCATATGGGGATGTTCACGAGTTCCGACTTTATAAAGAATACGAGTTCCGACTCAATTTTCAGAATATACTGGAACTAGTCCCACTTTAGGCGACATGGAGAGCAATTCTACCACACAAAGAGGGCGATGTGGAGAGCAAGGCTGGCTGAAACTCAGCCTTATGTTTTGAGGCCAATCAAAACCTTCCAAGTTAACTCCCCACTCATGCCTATATAACACTCTCTCCTCCTCTGATTCAGACCCCCTTCTACGTAACTTAGAACTCACTTCAGCTCTCTCTTTTCTCCACTCACCCAACTCCACCCAACTTTGAGATTCCCTCAAGTTCCAGCTACAAACTCAACCAAAATTATTCATAGTGAGAGGTAGAGGTTCTAAATTCTTACTTGACTTTTTGATTCTCGAAGGATTGATGGTGGTCCAATCTCTTGATTTTGATATGTTGATTGAATAATTTTGATGAGTTATAGCTGAGTTATGGGCTGTTTATGAGGTTAAAACCTGAATTGAAAGTAAGAAAGAATGAAGATATGAAAAAGCCGAGAGGCTGGAAAACTCAAACCCTCGGCAGTCCGTACGGCGGAGTGTACGGCTTCGCCTCCCGCTGTTAAAAATTAACGAGACCATTTTTAGGTGAAACTAGACATTCAGGGCTTTCCATACATATATCATAATAGGTCATTGGATTAGTATAGAATTAGTTATGAATTTTTGAAGTTAGACCTAGAAATCTGGGTTCTCATCCGGGCAGCATGGGTTGAGAAGGGTGTATCTCACCCTATACAACTCCAAATCGAGTGAAACCAATCTTGTTAGAAAGCTTACACACAGGGGAACACCCCAATATAAGATTCCGAGTTTGTTATGGTCCCAATTGTTCCCAGTGATTCGCGAAAGTTGTCCTATGTCCAATCTAGGCCAAAACAGAGTAGTTCATAAAGGTAGACTTTTAGGACTTATAACTCGAGGTATACCTAAGCAAATGGAGTGAAACTTGTGGCAAATGAAAGGTTGTCCTGTCAGCTTCAATATGAGACCAATTTCGCATGATTTGAGCTTAGTTTCGATTTTTAGTGAATTTTCTTCTATAGGTGCCCAATTCTGGCCAAGAACAGGACATGTTGAGATAAAATGTTTATGTCTAGAGCTATACAACTCAAAATAAGATGGGACTAAAGGGAGCAGAAACTAGACATACAAGGCTATAACATATTCAAAAATTTGATTTAAATGAGTTGAGCTGAATAAGGAATGAGACACCCCAAATTCAGCAAGCAGGGGGTTAAATTGAAACTCTATTGATGTTAAATTCAAATTGTTGATTGAGATTATGAATGTACATGTGTAATTGAGATTGTTGATTGATGTTATGAATGCACTTGTATAATTGTTGCTCTATACTGAAATTGTAAGTGTATAAATGTACTGATGGTCTGGCACTATTCACGGGGAAGCGGACTCGATCCGTTAGGCTGTCGGAATTTCGGTAAGAAATTCATATGTTATGAAATTTATGACAACTTGAGTACATCATATGTAAAGAGACAAGTTAGATGTGCATTCATTTCATGACATTGTAAAGAATTCCACATCACTTGGGCCAGCCCCGGAATAAATTAAAGGGAATAGATCAGTGGGAAGGTCGGGGAAAGTAAACCCGGCCATCCTGTATAGGAACGAGCTCGGTCCTGAAAAGCGGACTATTACCCAGGAGTATATGGCCAATGACTCCCAGGGGACCAAGGATGAAGTAAGTTATAACAAAGTAAAGCCACCAAGAATAAGATGCATCTTCTCCTTGCACATGCATATGTATTGTAATACTTTTCTATTGATTGTTCTAGATCTCTATTTATTATTCATGACATGCTATTGTTCCATTGTGTTCTTGTTGAGTACATTAGTATATCCTCATAATTAAAATTGAATTTGTTTTGATGTATGTTTACAAGCAAATATTTACAATGAATATTATCGCTTTATGATACTATTAGAAAAATGTTGTCTCTAAACAACTGAACGATAATGAGCAAAGATGTATAGAAGTTAGGATTTTCTCTTGAGAAATATTCATTTCTCACCCTATTGTATATTCGCGTCATTCTCGGACCATGGAGCACTTGCAAGCACGGGGTCCTATTTATTGAGTTTCAGTCAGCACATCCACATCGACCTTTCTAGATTCTATATATATATCCGGTAGATGCAGGTTCGTTTATATTTCTTCTTCCGTAGGACTTAGCAGTACCCTTGATGCACCTTATTTGATCCTTGTCCCATACATTGCTATCCCACTTCATATGGCCCATCCGTTCCCACCTCCTCCTGCGGCCCAGAGGCTGCGCCTCCTATGGCTCCTCTGCGTCACCACCACATCCGATGTTCACCGACACCAGGAGGACCCATCGAGGCAAATGAAGTTCCTCCTCATCCTCTACCTCAAAGACAAAGGCCACCTCACTTGAGATGCACCCATGGAGAATGGGTTTCTTTCTTCAGTCTGGTTAGATAGTGGAAGATATCAGGAGTAGTAGGTGTATAGAATGACCCTCTTTGGCGGTTTGGGTCATGGTTAGATGGATAGATATTAGTAGATGTACATGAAATGTCCCATGGGGACCACTTAAGTGCCGTTCATAGATACTTTGGTCCGTTTCATTTTGTATTAGCGGCCTCATTTTGACACCTTGTACTTTTTGACAAACTTTGAAGTCAGATATCTATATACATATCTATGACGCTGTTTGCGGTTATTCTGTTCTTATTGTATTTTATTTATATTAAGTTATTTACAGTTTACCAATTGATTTGTATTTATTCCGCCATCACGCAGAAAATTTTGTTATAAGATCAGGTAGTCTTATGCGAGAAATTAATTCTAATACAGAAAAGAGAAATTTAATCAGTATTACACGTAATCTCTTATCAGATAGATTATTATGACTTAAGCATAGTACTTTGTCTGGTAAGGTGTTACAATCTGGATAGTGGATGCTCCAGACACATGACTGGAAATAAATCCTGGTTCAGAATCCTCAAACCCAAGGATGCTGGAATGGTCAAATTTGCCGACGGAGTCAAATCCAAAGTCGTTGGTATAGGTAATGTTGGTAAGAATAATTCCAACTTGATAAATGATGTTATGTTAGTAGAAGGATTAACTCAAAATCTCTTGAGCATCAGTTAATTTTGTGACCAAGGCTATAAAGTTGTGATTGAATCCTCACATTGTATTATTAAGGATTCTACAAATGACAAGGTTATTCTTACTGTTAAGAGGCATAACAATATGTATGTGTTGTATTTAGATGACCTCCTAGATTAGAATGTAAAATGCTTAGCTTCCTTTTTGGATGAAAAGTTGCTATGGCACAAAAATTTTAGTCATGCTAATATGAAATTGATCTTTGAGATCCCTCGAAAGAATTGGTCATAGATTTGCCAAAAATTGATTTTGAAAACGATTTCTCGTGTGAATTCTGTCTCAAAGGCAAACAAACCAAAAGTTCTTTTCATAGCAAAAATATAGTTTCAACTACTAGAACACTTAAACTTCTACATCTTGATCTCTTTGGACCAACTAGAACTGCCAGTCTAGGTGGTAAGAGATATGACTTAGTCATTGTGAATGATTTTTCAAGATTTACATGGGTTATGTTCCTGATCCATAAGGATGATGCTTTTGAGGTCTTCAAATCCTTTTCAAAAAGAATTCAAAATGAAAAAGGTTTTTGTATCACTTTCATCAGATCAAATTATGGTGAAGAATTTGAAAATCATGCTTTCAAAAATTTTTGTGAAGAACATGGCATTTTTCATAATTTTTGGTCTCCTAGAACTCCTTAATAAAATGGGGTAGTGGAAAGGAAGAATAGATCACTGCAGAAAATAGTCAAAACTATGCTTCTTGAAAGTAGTTTATCAAAAGGTTTTTGGGAAAAGCAGTTAATACTGCCTGCTATAATCAAAATCGTATTTTCTTAAGGCCAATTCTTAAGAAAACTTCCTATGAATTATGGAAAGGAAGAAAATCCAATATTTCCTACTTTCATATCTTTGAATCCAAATATTTTATACTAAATACTAAGGATAAGCTGTCAAAGTTTGACCCTAAATCTGATCCTGGAATTTTTCTAGGATATTCTTCTATTCAAAAGCTTATAGGGTGCTGAACAAAAGGTCTCAATTTGTGGAAGAATGGATATCACCAAAAATATACTTCTCATGTGTGTCATATATTCAAAGCTTCCTCAGCACGATTCATAGACAAATTCAAAAAGTCAAAAAGGGTGATTTGACAAGATGTAGAAGAAGCGCTGACAAGTCTACACAGTTGATATTTCAACAAACGACTACTTTTCTATTGCTTTGAAGAATGAGAAAAAGGAAGACTATTGCTTCTTTGTCCAGTCCTAGACCAATAGTCCAAAGAGAACTTCAAAAATCAAGAACTACAAGCTTCAACGGAAATATTTCAATCTCTATAAAAGGCTGCATATTGAAGAAAGAATTGTTAGAACAACTAATATCTTCTTCACTTGTAAAGCTTCATTGTCAACTCTCAACGTTCTAAACCTCCAGAAAGTTACTCATTGTAACTTTTGTTCAATAGAAAATCTTCTCTTCTGCTTTGTATTTGATACTATTCTCTCTTTGAGAATTTAGAGAAGTCATACACACTGAGAAAATATTGTTGATCCTTTGTAAAGAGAGTTAATTTGAGTGATCACAAATTATTTTCAAATCTCAAAACTTGTACACAGACCTAGTAGTGGTTAGATAGAGCTTGGAGAAGCTTGGACAAAAAATACTCGAGTTAAAGCTTAGAGAGGCTTGAGAAAAGTTACTCTGTTGTAAGAAGCTTGGAGCAGCTTGAACAAAGAATACTCAAGTCTTTTATAAAATCTCCATAAAGAGTTGGGGACTGGAAATAGGCAAGTGGTTGGCCGAACCAGTATAAAAATTTCTTATGTGTTTCTTCCATAGCTACTTAGCTTTTTATCCTGATCACATAAGTTATCTTATATGCATTTTTAGCTTCAATCTATTCATCATCTTAAATAGTTTAAACATATAAGGTTTTATTAACTACCACAAAGCTTTCACAATCCAAGTCGAGGACTTGAGAAAGATTTTTAATTTCAGCTTTTCAAGTTGCTCTTAAGTTCGAAACAACATAATTCAACCACCCTTCTCGTGTTATCTCTTCCAACATTGTCAAGAAAACCTAGCTTGAAAATACTCTCTACCTTTCCATAGCTTGAACATCTTTCAGGGATTATAGAGCTTGACCCCAGGGGAAACCTCTAGGACCAACCATAGCTCATTGAGACCTTAGAACTAGTACAGATCGACTCTACCCCAAAAGATGCCACCTATTGTGGGTCAACGTCACTGCCATAGTTGACAAAGGACATAGCCAAGTTATTAAACAAGAAAACTAACCTCTTTGTATCATCCCCCGAGGATATGCCTAGCATAGACTTGGACATCATTTGTCATAAACTAGTAATTGATCTAAGAGCTGAGCAGTAGGTAGCTAGGGGAAGAAAGGCTTAAAAAAAAAAAAAACTATGGCTGAGGAGACTAAGAAGCTCGTATGAGTAGGCTTTATCCATGATCGAGCAAGCTATAATCTTGGTCATTGCTTGAGAAAATAGTAGAGAGCAAAGGTCAGTCTATTTCATTAGTAAAGTTTTGTAGGGGTTTGAGGTTTGATATTAAAAAATTAAAAGTTAGCTTATGCTTTAATTATTACAGCAAGACACTAGAGCCACCATATAATTGTAAGAACCAAGCATCCCATCAAGCAAATCCTAAGAAAGTCAAAATAGGGAGGATGATAGCATAGTTAGTTGAACTCTTAGAATTCAACTTTGAATACTGATCATGGAGATCAATTAAAGCTTAAGAAGCCTAGCAAGGATTATCCTAAAAGGAAGTGATATAGTTATAGTGGAGCAATCACACCAATTTACCTTCAAGGCAAGTATGAATCCTTGATCATTAGGCTTAGGCTGGTCGAGAAAATTAGAGCTTGGTCATTGACCATCAAGAGAAACTCACAGCTAGTCATCATCCAAGTAATAGGAGAGTTTTAAACCCGAGAACTGCAGTTGATAAAATACGTACAAAATGTTCAAATTATGATAAGAAGTCCGAAAAGTACACCATTGAACATAGACCCCAAGAATAGAATATTAAACCTAATATCTTATCAAAGTTGGCCCGCACAAAGAGCCTTTAGAACAAGTTTGTCACATAAGAGCTGATTGATGTCCCAAGTATTAAAGCAAAGAAGGTCTTTTGGCATGAAATGAGAAAAGCAATCAAAGAATTGGCAATAACCAAGTTGAACATATAATCAACCAGGTGAATTAGGTGTTGTATTTTTTGAATTATCAACAATATCTTGTATTTCATTTCTTTGACATTTTTTTTTTGGTAGAAAATGAGCTCGACAGTGAAAAAGCCTCGAAATAATGGGCTTAGCCTTGAAATGATGCTCAACAACAAAAAGCCCTGAAATAATGAGCTCAAATGTGAAGAAAGAAGCCGCTAAATAATAAGATGAGGCTCAAAAAGGAACTCTACCACAAATAAGCCTTGACATAATGGGTTCACACTCAAAGAAGAACTAGATCATGAAACAAGCCTTGAAATAAATGGGCTTTGTCTTGAAGATGAACTCAAATGCAAAAAACCCAAAAATAATGGATTCGGCCTTAAAGAAGAATTCAATTGTAAATGAGCCTAAAATAATGGGATCGGTATTGAAGAAAACCTCAACCGCAAAGAAGCCTCTAAATAATGGGCTTAGTCTCAAACAAGAACTCAACCATGAATAAGCCTCAAAATAATGGGCTCTGCTTAGAAGAACCCAATTGTGAAAAAACTCCAAAATAATGGGATTAATTTCGATTAAGAACTCAACTGCAAAGAAGCCTTGAAATAATGGACTTAGCTTCAAATATGAACTCAGTCGTGAATAAGCCTCAAAGTAATGGGCTCGACATTGAAAATGAGGTCGCCATGAAGAAGCCCTAGATTAATGGGCTCACCCTTGAACTAGAGCTCAACTGTGAAAAAGCCCCAAAATAATGGACTCAACCTTAAAGATGAGCTCGGTCGCGAAAAAGCACCAAAATGATGGGCCTGGCCTTGAAGAAGAGCTCATTCACAAAGAAGTCCCAAAATAATAGGCTCGATTTTGAAGAAGAAGAGAGGTTAGCCCTGAAGAAAGAATTTAGCGATAAATATGCGATGAAATAGCAAGCATGACCTTGAAGTTGAGCTCAACATTAAATAATGAGCTTCAATGCATAGATGCCCTAAAATAGTGAGCACGATGTCAAAGATAAGTTAGTCGCATAGAAAGCCTGGAAATAATAAGCACAGCCATGAAGACAAGTCACGAAATATTGGGTTCAACCATGAAAAGTGCTAAAAAATAATAGCCTTGACAATGAATAGAGCTCATAATGAGCTTAGCCATTGAAATAAGCTTAGAAATAATTAGATCGGTCATGACAATGAGCTTAGAAATAATGAGGTTGGCCATAGAAATGAGCTTGGAAATAATAAGCTCAACCACAAAAACACTACTAGAAATGCATTATTTACCAACGGTATTACTGACGGACATGATCCGTTGGTAAAAAACACGTCAATCATAAAAAAAAAAGAATATTGTTCGTTTGTAAAAAATGCGTCAATAATAATAAAAAAAAGAATATTACTGACGAAAAAGCGTATCCGTCGGTAATTTACATAATTGTACCGATGGAAAAATTCCATTGGTATAATAAAAATAGTGTTAATAATAATAGTGTCAGAAACCATCATTGACGAAATTAAACTGATGAATTATTTATAATTATTAATGGCATATCTGCCGATATGTTTACTTCTTTTTTTAAAATTTGAAAATATTACCGACAAAAAATATGTCGGTATTTAAAGATTTTTTTTTTTTGGTTTAAATTGTTAAAATTTGAAATTAGTACTTAAATGTTTCAAATTATTATTTTAATTATTCACAAATTCATGTAAATAAAAATACAATAAAATATAAAAAGTTGATAATTCTAAAAACATAAATAAAAAATTGTTAATTAAATAAAATATATATACACTATTACTTAAAATAAAAACTATCATAAGAGAAGAAATGAAAATGAAAATGACACAGTATAATCCTAAAAATAGAAAAAATCCTAAAAAGTACGAAAATTGATCATTGTTAGTATCTTAAACGTTATCATTGTCTCCGGATGTGTAGTGGTGTGGAGAAGGTTGAGGTGGTAGAGGCTGTACATTGGATGATGAACCGCCATTCCGCATTTGCTTAAAGTAGTTGTACATGGTCATCATCCTTTGCTCTATGGATTGTATCTGCTATGTGCTCCTTATCCCTCTTGTGGCACTCATATAGCTCCATGTGCCTATTGTCGGCCTCATTTGAGTTGTCTCTACGCTGATTCATTCAGTGCATGAGCTTGATCACAAGTGTCCTACACATCAGTCCTAGTAGGCCCATCTCTAGACACAAAGTCTGGAGAATATGACCTGCTGTAGGAGGTCCTTATACAATAAATCTGTCCCTTGTAGCAGCTGCTTACTGTCTAGGCCCGTATCTCGTCATTGCTAATAGGTGGGCCATTAGGAGTGCTCCTGTCCCTTATTGCGACTGCTGTAATCGGGCCTCAGTCAGCCGCTGGGTGAACTCATGCTATAATTGGAAGAAACAAAACAAATTAGATTTAAAGAATAACAACTATAATAAATTAAAAGTACTTATGCATGTGGTCTCTAATCGGGTATCAACCCACTGGACTTGTCCTACTTTCAGGTGTAGGTCTTCCATAATAGCTCTCCCTGAGTCAGTGATTTGCTCATCACTTTCTCCTACATTTCAAAGAATTTTCACATGATCATATAATATTTAATACGGAAATTGAATAACTAAATGAGTAAAAGATGATATTTACCATCCTCAGCCATATGCCCTTAATGGTAGTGGAGCCTCCAGTGTGCAGAGAGACAACTCGGGCTGATCTTTTACTCGTCCAGGCCTTCACCTGCTTCACCTTGAACCCAGGTGAGTCCTAGTAGGCTCTCAGTGCTTGGAGGATCTCATCAGTGAGCTAATAGGTGCTAGTACCATTCTGGCAAATATCATGAAATATATTGCGAAGCTGCTTCCCGGCCCTGATCCTCCATCCTCTATAGATCGAAGACCCTTGAGTGGATCAATAATGAATATACTCCGCATATAAGTAGCACAAAAGTCAACTCAATTGTAATAAACAATTATGCGTAAGAATGAAAATCAAATCTAATAATAAAAAAGTAAAAAAGTAATGATTATTTTACTTTCACTCTTTCCACCACAACTCTTGTATAGCCTTAGGGGCCTACACAAAATTGGTATACGGGGTGTGAAAGTTCTCCTCGAATACCTTGGTAATCTTGTACAGGCCTGGCCGTGGTAGAATCCAATTGTGACATAAACAATAGACTAAGTTAGATATTTGTTAGTTAAATTTTCTATCATAATTAAAAATTCATAATAAATTTAAATTTGAAATTATTTACTAAGATTTATCATTATATCTAAGTTCCACGTGCTATGGAGCCTTGTGAGGGGGTGGAAGAGGAGGCCTAGGTACCTTGCAAACTAGGTTGGTTAGGGATAAGGGAAGGTGTGGAATCAGGTACAGGTGAGGTGCAAGCCTCACCTCCTACGGGTGAAGCTTGAGCTAGAGAAGGCTGAGGGGGGAAATGAGGGTTGGGCTGCAAACATTTATCGACGGTTTTACTGACGAAATATCAAATCATCGGTAAATTTCCACATCAATCATTCGTTTAATTTTACCGACAAATTATTAATGAATTTCTAGTAGTGAAACATATTCGAAAATATTGAGCTCAAATAATGAATTAATGAAAAGAGTTCCCTATAATGATGACTTGAAATAGCAGGCATGGCCTTAAGGTTAATCTTGACCTTGAAGAAATAGTTTTGTCATGAAGATACCCTAAAATAGCAGGCATGATGTCAAAGATGAGCTCACCAGCAAAGAAGGCATAGAAATATTGGGCTCGGCAATGAAGTCAGTCTAGAAATAATGGGTTCAACCATGAAGAAAGGCTAGGAAATAATGAGCTTGGCCATGGAAATGAGATAAAAAAAAAATGAGCTCAGCAATGGAAATGCGCTTGGCAACAATAAATTGGCCACATAAATGGTCTTGGAAATAATGAGCTCAGTTACAAAAATGTGCTTGAAAATGTTAAGCTTAGATGATGAATTAATGAAATGAGTTCAAGTATGAACTTGGAGTTTTGAAGTAATGACTTCAGACCATGAAATAACCAAATGAGTTTAAGTATGAACTCAGAGCTCAGACAATGAACGATGCATTTCTCTCTTGATATCGATTTTGAAATATAAAGTCGGAATATAAGCTTTGATTAAGACCTCGAATTTTCTTTGTTGAGATGAGTTTTGGAATATTAGCCTAAAATATGTCCTCTAAGTAAGAGATTAGATTTTCTTTATCGATGTGGGTTTTAGAAAATTAACCCGAAATATGAGCCAAAAATAAAAGCTCAAATTTTCTTTCCTGAAATGGGTTTGGAAAATAAATTCGTATTAGCTTAGATAATTTTCAAGGAACTGAGTTCATAAATATGAACTCAGAGCTCTAAAAAAATGAGCTCAACATCCTTCACCAATTGAATTCATAAGTTCAAAAGAATAAGCTTTGTACTTCCCTGTAAATGGAATGCATCCGCAAATGAACCCAAAAATGCTAGAAGTTCCAAATAAGAAGCTCAGATTTTCTACAAGTAGAGCATTTGAATAGCTTGGACCAAAATCAAATAAGACCTAGATCAAGACAAAGCACATAAGTCTTAGGTTCAAGGCAAATTACCCTAATAATGAGTTAATAAGTCACAAAAGAAAGCATGAAACACTCATTTGAGGTAAATTATAGAATGTTCAACTTTAAATATGAATATTAAATGTTCACCTTCTTTTTATCTGCAGTTATTTTATTTTAATTATTTAATTGATATTGAGTTTCGAGTTCTGAGTTCTATGGATATCAAGTTTCAAGTTCAAAATTAGGCCTTGCACTAACAAATATCAATGTATGGATATCGGGTTCCAAGCTCTGAGTTGGGTAAGTCTCACATTAACAAAAACATATAGACACCGAGTTCCTTGTTTCAAGTTTCGAGTTAGACATTAACAACAGGTTACTTGATGCTAACTTGATGAACTATAATATTCTAATATTATGTATTAATATATTAAACTTATTCTATCATTCTCTATCATTAGATTTGTAAATAGCTTTAGATCAATAATTTAGTTTTAAATGAACATTCAATACTCATATTTTATGGTGACAATTTTAAACGCTACCCTTATTCGAGCTTTAGTTTGTAATCTTGCCTAAAGCGTGCAAGGATCAATTAAAAGGAATAAGGACATCTAGTTCGATCTCCCAATGCGAATAAAATAAAGAGGAGTCCTCGGACACACGAGGCATCCTCACAAATGACTGAGTTTTGAACATAATAGGAACCATGTCCTCAATCACAACTTCAAAAGATTGAAAACAAAAAGCTTGAAAAATGAAAGAAGTGTCCAAAAAGGAGAGTAATTCGAAATTTATAGAGAACATTGTCAAATTTGATGGTCCATATTGGTTCCAACCAAAAGGCAAAAGATCATTGCCATTTGAGTAATCAGTGGAGTGGACTTTGAGATAAAACTCAGTAGCCCAGATTCATCTGGCATATTTACTGCATGAAGTGACATAAGCTATGAAAAATCTGTCACTCATTTTTCCGTCTTTTTGTAATTGCAGTCAAGCATGTAAACAAACAAGACATACAAATTATCGTGAGATCGAATATTTTAAGCTCAAATTGTTTGTAAGCTCAACTTATTAGTCTTGGGACTGCGGTCGAGCTTTGGCGCTATGTACATAACCATATCCTAGGACATTTAGGAGGAGTGATATGACCAGACTTGCTTGGCCAAGCTTATCCATGCCGAGCCAATCTTATCTAATCCAAGTCAAAATTATCCAACGAGCTAGCGGTTAATTATAAGCTCCAATACCCTTAAGAAATCATCTCATGGTTTAAACCATATAGAGTCTTAAAGTTTTGATGAACGACAAATCAAGCTTTAAGTTAAATCTTTTGCCAACTAACAATTTGTTATAATAAATGCATTCTTTTGTGAGCAAGATCATTCATTTCAAACTAAAAACTATTCTTTGACAGAGCAAAGCATTTTACTCTTTCGTATTCCTCATGAGTATACATCTCTTAGAATAAATACTTTGTGGTATATGTGATCTCTTACTTAAGATATAGATTAAAAAGTTCAGAAGGATGGATTTACATTATCAAAAGGGAAAACAAGTCTAAAAAAGATACTCATACCATTCAAAAGGTTGACACATATGGAAAACTCTATCCAGAAGGGTTAAACATGATGTGACAAGATCCAAAAGAAGTATTGACAAGTTTGCATGGTGGGTGAACCATCAAATAGCTACTTTTCCATTTCTTTGATATTTCCAAAGGTTGAGAAAAGAAAGCAACTTTTTCTCTGTCCAGTTTTAGAATAGTGGATTAAGAAAGCACAAAGCTCAAAATCTACAAGTTTTAATGGTCATATTTTGAAGCCAATATAAAGCTAGAACTCAAAGAAGAATAGGTTAGACTGATTTTGAACATTTCTGCACTCTCAAAGCTTTCATCCTCTAACCTTCTCAATCTTCTAAATTATCAGAAAGTTATACATTGCAACTTCTATTTTAAAAATCTTTTCTACTGATTTGTAATAAATAACATTCTTGTATTGAAAATTTAGATAAGTCACGCACTATAATTCATTTGATATACTCTATTAAGAGATTTAGTTTGAGTGTTTAAACACAAACTCAAATCACTGAATATTGTAACTTGACTTGTTAGAGATCATTGTGAGCTTGGAGAGACTTAGTTAATACTACTCATTGTAAAGATTGGAGAGGCTTGAGAAATGCTACTCTCCTATAAAAGTTTGGAGAGGCTTGGACAAAGAAAACTCGGTATATAAAAATCTCTATGAAGAGTTGGGGACTGGACGTAGGCAAGTTGTTGGCCGAACCAGTATAAAACCTTGCTGTGTGATCTTTTTATCCCTTCTATTTTTCATTGATTTACTTCATCACATGATAAAATTTGTGTGCTAAATATAATACTACAAAAACAAACTTTTTGAAAGAAAAATAATTTTTAGTTTTAACTAACTAACTTTTGCATTCCAAGTCTCAGATTTAAGAAAGTTGTTTTGCAAAAAAATTTTAGGATTTGAACTATTTTTGAAGCACGATTCAACCTCTTTTCTTGTGCTACCTCAACCTACATTAATTGCCAGATACCACCAGTGGAGGTAATACTTCTAAAAATGGCCGAATATATCTAGATTTGACCAAGCTTATTCAAATGTGTCCAATCATATCGATTGGTTGAGATTCTCCACAAATCCGAACCTTCCCCATTATCCAACATAATAGAATGATCTTGAGATTTAGGGAGGGGGGTACGTCCCTCATTAGTTGAGAAAAAGGTGGGGATTCACTCTTTAAATCTGTGCTCATCCCAGAGCCAAGAGATAACTACTACTCTAAATTATTCCCTCTCTTTTTCTACTTCTGACTAGAGTGTCTTTAAAAATCCTCACCAAAATTGTTTCATCATCAACCAAGGCAATGTCCAACCATCATATTTTAGGTAAGAACATAAGCTTTTGTTTTAATTTATTAAAATGTTAAAACATTTTTGTCTTATATATATATATATATATATATATATATATATATATATATATATATATATATATATATATATATATATATATAATTGGAAAACATTTCTTTCTTTATAAACTCACGCAATCAGACCATAATGTTATTGAAAAAGAAAATTATAGGTTTTACAAATTTGATTTATATTTGATATATTATTATTAAAAAATTATATAATTATTTAATTATGTATTATCACATAATTAAAAAATTATAGTAATTACTTTTAAAATCATAAAAGATACAATTAATAGATAATAAAAAATATTATATTTTAATAATATATTGAAATTAAATACTCAAAAAATTGATAAAAATGGATTAATATCTTATATGTAGCTTATAATTTTTGCGGTTGAAAATATAGCAATTTTTTTTGGTTATAGTCCCTAAAAAAAAAAAGTTTAAATCTCTTTTTTTTTCTCAAATAGTGTAAATGGCTACTATTGCAGGGACGACAAATATAATTAAAAGAGTAAATATCCTTTTTAATCCTAATATTTTAAAGTTAGCATCAATTTAGTCTTAATAATTTGAATTTTGACATTAATTTAGTTTTATATTGATAATTTAATGAAAAATTTGATTTTACAAAAAAAATATTTAGAACTAAATTGTTGTCAAAAATTTTTTCAAGATCAAATTGATGTAAACTTTAAAATATTAGGACTAAAAAGATTATTTACTCTTTTTGGAACATTTTCAAAGAGTATTTATGTTATTTTTAAAAAAAATAAGAGACTTAGACCAAACAAAATTGTTTAAAAGGACTAAAATAAAAAATAATATATTTTTAGGAACATAAATATATTTAAATTTTTTTATTATGAGAATAATTTCTATACACTAATAGTGTACGTTGTAGGTAGCTGTCATGATGGATTATTATTTACCATAATTTGACAATTTTTTGAGTTATGATTAGTTAATAATATAAAATTATTTTATTCTAAAAATTATTCTCTTATTTTTATACTTGATATAAGAAAAGAAAAAAAATAAAGTGATAATATTTCTATAAAATGTAATTTCATCAACAACCTGGTCAAACCATTACTTAAACATATTTTTTATTCCCTAAAAATATATCAGATTTAAGTTTTGGTCTATATAATATTTTTTATTATTATTTTTGGATGAGTATATAACATTTTTTATTTAGTTTACGTTCAAAACTATAAAAAAATGTGCATCTTTAATCCTTAATGCCTATGACAGGATAAAAAACATAACCTTAAGTTTTTCAACGATCATTTATGCATAACATCGGAAATTTTAAACTGAAAACACAATTTTATAAATACATAAATCAAAAATTGAAATATTATCAAGTTATATATATATAGATATATATTCTTTTATTGTCGTTACAAGTATTATTACTTTTTTTCCAAATAAATTTTGATTTATGACAGAAAAGCAAAAACCTTTCTTAATCTTATTTTACGACAAATGAAAAACATGATAGAAATCCTCTCGTATTCATAATTCACAATTTAAGAATAAACAATCCTCAATTATTTTTCAATTTTAAAATGAGCTTATTTTAAAGAATATTTTATCTAGTAACTGATATCTTCAGCTATTCCCAACCCTTGGCGAGTTGTTTATATCACAAACGTCCCAATTAGCTCCGAGCCATCCATGGGAAAAGAGCAACATCGATTTAAACTCAGGACGAATCAGTGACCTATGAAACTGAAGTTTCGATGACTTTAACACAACTGTAGTGCTTTGTAAGTTTTATTTTATTTTTAGGTCGCAAAATAGGTCTGTATGTATACAACTGAAAAGTACCATCAAGTGTTCTCCAGCACATAAATCCAATGAGGCCAGAGCTTTACTCTACAACATCTTTCGGTTCCAAAATCAAAACAAAATCATACAGGAAACTGATCATCTGTTTTTGGACAACAGACAAGAACTACCGCTCTTTCAGTTTTCGTAATCACGCGTTCAAATTAAGTACTCACTTCCTTTTCGAGCTGCTGCGTGAAAGATTACTTTGCCTGATTTGGGATACGGATCAAATCAGGTATTGAACATTGGCTTGTGCATATAAACGAAATAAATTAAACTTATATTGAGATTTTGAGGATATTCCATCCTTTAAATCGACCCCTTTCTTTCTTTTCCAACTACTAAGCTCTTTTTTTTTTTTTTTTCCCTTGCCCATCTTAAACAACAGCACCAACCGAGAGGCTAACAAGTCGGAGAAAACTCCACATTACTTCACATTTTACATGAGTAATCCATCAAACACCGAGTCATAGTAGTTTCCTCTCCTTGTTAGGAACCAAATATCATTCCCTAGAGCCCTCCGATTTGTCATTTACCACTTTCCTTGCCTCCCCTCTGTACATTGACCGATATTATTACCTAAAAACAAAAAGAAAAAAAATAAAAGGAAAACAGCTTCCTCTTTTTTTTTTTTTTCTCTTCATTTCCAAACCTCATTTTCTCAACACTAAAATCTCCCTCCATTTTCCTTTATCACGAGTCCACCCTGCTAATCCCAACTCGATTCACCGACACGTTCCTAAACCCACCCGCAGCCTGAAAGCACATCCCATTCCGCTCCTCCATGTAACTCCTCACCTCCTTCCTTATCATCTCTTGCATTACCGCCATCAGCTCCGCGCTAAAGTTAAACGGCCCCAGCTCTTGCTGTTGCGGCGGCGGGGGCGCCGAAGCCACCATCGCCGGCATCACAACACGCGTCGTTGACTCCGTCACTCGATTCGAGACTTCCACAGCGTCCACGCCAGGTAGCGACAGCGACAAGGACGTTGGAGGGTCATCGGAAGACGACGTCGTTTCGAGCGGCGCAACAATAGTCCTGGGCACGGGCCTGAGCACATGCTGGGGAGACGCAGCGCGAACGCTGGACTCGCTCGCTTCGGATCCCGACGGGCTTCCCGGTGTCGGCGGGCTCACGTAAAGCCCGGTAGAGACCGGGAAGGCAGCGCCGGCGCTCGCCGCCCTCTTCGGCGGCTGCGTGCTGTAGGCGCCGTCGAAGCCCGCTGGTCCGGCGGTGGGCTCGTCGATCATCATGGAGGCGCACTTGCGCTTGAGGGTTGAGTTCCAGTGGTTTTTTACCGCGTTGTCGGTCCGACCGGATAGGAGGCGGGCTATGGTGGCCCACTTGTTGCCAAACCGGCCGTGGGCCCGGATTATGGCCTCGTCCTCTTCGGGCGTGAAGGCCCGGTGCTCCACCTGGGGCGACAGCTGGTTGCACCATCGGAGCCTGCAGGACTTTCCGGACCGCCCCGGGATCGACTTGCTTATCAACGTCCAGTTCCTGGGCCCGTGCCTCTCCACCAGCCTCTGAAGGGCCTCGTCCTCTTCCGGGCTCCACGGGCCCTTGATCCGATCCATTTCCTTTCGGTTTACGGCCATGCTGGTTTCCTTTTTGTGTTTGTTCAGATTCAGAGGATCATGTGAAAGTGGCGCTGTAAGCAAATAGTTAATGTGTACGATGAGAGTTCTGAGTTCTGAGAGGTCGATGATGAATGAGGGTTTGTGCTGTTTCTGTTGTGTGTGGAGCGGTTGGGTTTGATCGTGGTTGGGTTGCTTATATGTGGGAGGCATAGAGGGCGAGGGCACCGGTTGAGGAGGTTAGATTTTTGGGGTTTCAGCGTGCGTTATGGTCCAATCGGTACCGCTTGTTCCTGGGAAGCGGTTGGCTTGGGATTTGGGATACAGCTGTAATCGGACACGCGTCAGTTCTCAGCTGCTCCCGTTTACACAAGTCATCCCCCTCTGCTTTCTACCTTTTATCCTTTCAAATTCTCATTTAAATTTAATTCAAAATAAATGCTAAGATCATATTTACAAGCTAATCCTTCCCCATGCAACAGCGCGTCATCTGCACACATAACGCTCCACTTAATTATGGCCTCCAATTTTAAAATATAATATAGCACCTTTGACATATTTTAAGACATGATATGTAGTAAATTTCAAAAATTATATTAATTATTTAAATTTTTGTGTAAATTATTTTAACTTTAATTTTTTTTGGTGTAAACTTTCATGTTTAGCTAAGAAACTTTTTGCATTTAGGATCTGTTGTGAGAAATTGAGGCGTTATGGAGAGTTAGACATGCGTATGTGAATGGAACAGTTTAGGGAAGTTAGTGCGGAGAAAGAGGACGTAAGAGAACCAGGAATTTCAGGTTAAAATATAGTATTTAAAGCAAAAGATCGAACAAAAAACGGAAAGAGATAACGATGATAACGGTTGGGTGATGATGGGTAAGGTTCCTTGCGTGCGTGAGTTTGACTGAGGACTATTCCAGGCTGTAGAGCATTTTGTGTGGGATATTTTTTTTTGTTTTTTCAAGTTTAGTCCTTTTCTTGGGAAAAATAGGAGCTTAGGGTCCCACCAACATGCTGAGGTGGCGCAAAACGACAAGATTGGTCGCCAAATCGGAGGGTGAATCATTACTGCTTTTCTGTCAGTCCAGCCTGTATTCTTTACCTGCCAACATCGCCTCCCTCCACCCACAAGTGCCGGTTACTTTCATTCTAGGGGCACTTTCCTCTCACCTTCCTCAAATCCTTAGGTTATGTTGCCCTTGTTTTAAAAACGCTTCAAACTGGCATTCATAGTATCATGTTTTTTGGGGTTACCAAACTGGTATTAGTTAATTGAATTATTTATTGTTTACTTTGTCAGTTATAAAATATAGGAAATTTTAAATAATAATAAGTTCAAAGTGGGGGATTAAGGGATGTATAATTAAAGCAAGGTATAGGGAAAGGGCGAGAGGGAAAGTTGTCGGGTAGGATGGGGGTATGGTGCCACTATTCAAATGCCAAAGATATGATCCAGCAGATCCGTATCCAACCCCTTTCTGTTACTTACTCGTAACTCCTACCTACTACTTCTGTTCTGTCCCCATTGCACAATAATATATTCATTTTTATTTAAATGTTATTAAAAAATTTTAAAATAAAAATAATAATTAAATAAAATAATATGTGATTTCTTTTTTTTTTTTTTGCTGAAAACAAGATGATATTACTTATTTAAGAATTAACCTATCTTATTCATTTAATACATAAATTTTAAAAAATAATTATTTAATATTTTTAATTCAATATATTTGAATCGGCATGGTCGTACATGAATATCAGTGACACACTGATGCCAGCCAAAATATGTTGTATTCATTCTGAAGTAACTACCGTAAATCTTTGCCAAAAAAATTATTATAAACCTTGATTCTTCAAATTTGGGATTGCAATTAACAAATCAACTAGTTTTGTCGATAGGCAATGTATGCAATAATCAACCGATTATAAGCGTAATTCACATGATACGTCTGTTCTGGAGGATCTTAATATCTGTCTTTCCTCTTTTTGTGGATTAAAGTTTAAATTAAGAAAAAAAATTGTCCCAATCTAAGATAAGGACATGCTCTATGGCAATAACTCCATTGACAGACGACCTTAATCTCTAAAAACTTGCGCAAATAGAATATGCCAGAAAATTGTTTCTTTTGGCTAAAATGATTTTTTTTAAATTAAAAATGTATTAAAATTATTTTTTTTTAGATTGCTCTAAAAGCGAAAATGCCCAAAATAATATAGAGCTAGATAATTATATATAGGGAACGGTTGAATTAATAATACACAGTAATAACCACAAAAAATAATAATAATACTCAGCTAAGTGAAAGTGACGTACAAAATTAGTACATGACCATCTTCTTTTTCACATACATAACCATCATTTAAAATTGGTATTTGGCAGCTGTATGCAGCGAAGACTTAAGAGGGGAGAGAAACCGTGGTGATAATAATGCTATGGTGAAATGGGTTTTCAAAAGAGGCTCTTCGCTACTAGGCGTAGCACTCCCAAAACAGGGAAAAGGATACGGAGAATTGTACTTCAGCAGCATTGAAACCGTTGAGCGGAGACAGCTGTCCTGTAATTATTAAGAATTGAGTCTTTTTGGTCTGATTCCTCTTCCTTTTTTGGTACATTGTTCAATGAGATTAAACTTGAAATTTTATGCTTATTATTCAAAGTCTCTTATTATTAGATTATTTTTAGTAGCTTTCATTTCTTCTATTTTATAGAGATAGGAAAAATAAATAAAAATTAAATTAAATATGGGATATTTCCAATTTAATACTAAGGTATGGATTTTTTTTTTATGCAATTAAAATAGCTTTAGACACTGTAAAAGGTGGAGCATTACAATGAGTCGCAACAAAATGGGCGGGTATTACACATCAAGACACAAAGGAAATAAGGACACAAAGCAAGAGGCTAAAGGCACTCAAAGACAACAAGGGAATATGCAATTAAATTATTCTCTTCTTTCCCTTCTTCCCTCTTTCACGAGCTTGCTTTGCTATATCCTCTTTGTTCATATGAAAGTCGACTAAAGCATTTATAACTCCATGCTCATTTTTAGTATACAAGCCAATTAATTTAAGTACCAAGATCCTAAGTACTCTAGCTTCTTGCACATAGTCGGAGTAAGCCCTTTCATGCTCGTTGCTTGGGTTGGTAGCCACATAAACTTGGTTTGTATTTTCTCCATCTAATGGCTCTTTCTATTGAAGAGAAAAAAAAAATAGATATCCCTTATTTACACGAAATTTAACGAAGCCCCATAAGTCTACAGGCGTTAAATTATCACATTTTATATTTTTCTTTCTCTTATTCCATTGTTTGGTTTTCTTCTCCTGTTTCATACTTCTCCTGTCATATTTGCGCTGAAAATGTCTAGGAAATTATCATTTCTAAACACAGTATAACAAAGAAAAATTTCTTATTTTAACTTTAAAATAACAAAAAGTTGATATTCTATTTTATTAAATGTTAGACATTTTAGTAATTACATTGAAATATAGTTATAGCAGGATATAGTGACTATCCACAAAACTAAAACGTTATTGTTCCCAAAAGAAAAAATTAAACATTAAATAAATTATAGCACACTTTGTAAAATATTTCTGTTAATTAATGATAAGTTCTTATCTCTTCTTATATTTATTATATTAAATATTTAAAATCTCACACACAAAAAGAAATGTATATTGTTAAATTAAATTTAAAATATAAGTAATATTCCACCAAAAAGATTAATTGAAATTTTGAAAAAATACAATGATATATGATAAATGAAATAAAATGGTAAAAATAACTTACACATAATAAAATTATTAAATATTATATTATTTTGACGAAAAATTAGTCTTTTCTTTTTTAAAATTTTAAATAATATAACATTTGTAATATTTTATTAAATTATTTAAAAAGGCAATAGTTATAATTTTCACTTTATTAATATGTTTTAATGTTTATTTGAAAACCACCAAAAATTTTTATTTGAATATTGATAAATTCTATTTTAATTAGTTACCTAATGCTTTAGCAGCATTTACCGACAGTTTTTTTCTTTAAAAAAAAAAAATCTTCGACAGTTTAATTCATATCCTCAGTCCAACGGTCACGTGGAAAGGGGCTTGATCACGTGGTGGGCGTGGCGCATGGCAGAGACACGTGGCACTTGCTCCCCTCGAAGCGGCAGCCAAGGCATAGAACCGGCGTAAAATTACTAACGGGCCCTTCGCTGTGCTGCGTTTTCGCCTTTTATGAGATGAGTCCAGCGCGGGACTGGAACGTTGTCGATTCAGCTGTGTCATGGTTTTAGCGGAAAACAAAACCGTCTCATACCGGACGAGGAATGAGGTACGGAAGGTGAATAATTTCGTTTTATGCCTCAATCCTTCAAGTCACGTGATGCATGGCCTATGGTCCTGATCCCTTTTCACAACTGCCCTCCCTGCATATGCATATATCATGTCACAAACTACAATTATTAAAAGATTTAATAAGTAAGTATCTTTAGAATATTTGTTAAGAATTTAAAATGAAAAATTATATATAAAAACCTTTTAAAAATTATATGTGCCAAATTAGAGTAAGTAATGATATCTATCTATCATGATTTGTACTTTTCTACAATTCATTTAGTTAAAAATATAAAATTATTTTATAATATCAATTTATAAAAATTAATATCAATATTTAATTTATTAAAAAAATGTAATCTTTATATAAAACTTGGCTTCTTTTAAAAATATTTAATACCTATCTTTATGATACTTATTCATAAATTTCAACTTAAAAAACTTAAAATATTAAGATTTTCTTAATATTAAATTTGACAGAATATGAAAATTTTGACATTTATTCCCACTCATCAAACACATTTACTAATTTCACTCAAATACATTTTCTTACTTTTATAGCTAAATTAATAAAAAAATGTTAAACTTCACAATTTTTATAGTATATATTAAATTAAACTTTTTAAGTAAAAAATAATGAAAAATTTTGATGTGACTTGTATCTATTATTATCATAATAGAAATAGTTTGAGAATTAAGTTTAATCTTTACTTTATACATTCTTTTAAGGTATAATTTTTTTTAGTAGTTTTAAGTAGGTCTATTGTTACTTCTATATAACTATTATCACTCCTATCTAATTAAATTTTGTTTAATTTATCTAAACTACTCTTCTTCCTTCTTTGATCAAATTAATTGTTTTAGATTATTTTTATTATAACTCTTAATTTTTTTAAATCTTAAAAGTCTTTTAATTATTTTATTGTCACCCTTAATTTTTAATTTTTTTCTGTGACAGCTAAGTATTTTATAAATTTATAAATTTACTTATTTAATATAAATTTAAAGCTGAAGTATCAAAGTAATGTGATTTCAAGTCTTTTTAAATAAACCTTAAAAATAATAGATAACAAATTCATATATTAAGGTTATTAAAAATTAAACTTTGAATTCAAAATTTAACATATTTAATAAAATTTTATCAAATAACTCGTACGAACTAATTCATGACGATCACAACTATTTATCATAGGTTTATCTTTTGTTTTAGGTTTTTAATTTGTTGCAAAAGAAAAGGTAACAACAGCGTGTTATTTGTTATAGCTGCTTTCATGAAGAAGAAAAAGAAAAAAAAAATGTGTTAGATTGCACGGCTCATTTTTTTATTTATTTTGGTAAATATGCTTATTTTATAATAAACATAGTTCACATTAAAATTATTTTATTAAATTTTTACTTAAAAATTTATATTTAATGTATTTTATATAATTTAATATATTCTATAAAAATTGTGTAGTTTAACATAATTTGAACTATAAAAATAACAAAGGATATTTTAGTGAAATTAGTAAATATATTTAATGATAGAGAGTTCCAATAGACAAAAAAAAGTGGCAATAGCCACGTTCTTATTTTAGCCAAAGATCTTAATAAATTAAGATCAATTAGTACATACTATTAACACAAAAAAGCAGTAAAAATTTATTTATATTCTTTATATTTTACAAATATTTTGATTTAATCCCAAATTTTTTTATTTTATTTATGTCTCTAACACTTTTAGAATATTCAATCTTATTATTTCGATAGATGATATTCAAATTATAAAAAAAAAAATTCATGTGGAGGTTCAATTACAATATTAGTGATGTGCAAACACCATCACAGGAGATTGTTTGTTTTTGATTCTTTAAAGCAAAGCTTCAAGTATAGGTTTTAATAGAAGAAAGATTAATCAAGTATTATAAGGAGTTTACATTAGAGACGAAAAACCTTTCATATCCTAGGTGTGGATGTTGTTTATCAAAATGATAAGATTAAAATATTTAAAAAAAAAATAGGGATGTAAATGAAACTTTGCAAAAAAAACTCTATTATTTAGTAAACGATAATTTAATTTTGATAAAATATTAATAAAAAATTATACAATCATATTCTCATGTTATTAAAAATATTTAACTTTTATTATGATTATCTTAAAAGTTGTATAAAAGATAATATTTGATTGGCTAACAATAGAAAGTTATACTAATAGTAAATTAAAATTAAAATAAATAAATAATCATCACATCATTTAATGAATTTAACTATATATAAGACTCATTAAATAATATAACAATATATCTCTAGATATTTGTATAAAATTTTTATTTAGAATATAGTTTATTCCCGTCAGCTTTTAATTCTGATGTATTTTACTGAGATTTTAAAACGTGTAACTTACCCTAAAATTTTATTAGTGGACATAAAACTTCTCACCTTCAAATTTCATCTAGATAATTCAATCTGTCACTCCTTTCTTCTTTTCTTTCGGTCCAAAAACTCAATTCTGGATGCGGCATGCCATTTTAGAGTTTGGTAAAATGTGGTTCTAATGATCAATCCCAATAAATATGGTTGCTTAAGAAAAGTTTGGTGGTGATTCAAGTGAAAATCTTGGGTGATCTAGCTTAGAGTTGTGACAGCGGAGTTCAAGCAATGATCCACGTCTATTTTACGGAGAAAATGAACAATTATCCGTTGCTAATTAACACCTTAGACATAGTGCAACTAATTATTTAGATGACATTTGACGGAAAGGGGTTCTATACTCAACTAAAGAATTTTAAGGAAGTAAAATATACTTTTTAAAATTTTGAGGAGTAAAATGTACATAACTTAAAATTAATGGGAGTAAATTACATTTTAACCAGAATTTTCATACTAACAATACATACTAACTAATTGTTAATAAATAAAAGTTTAAATTATTTCTTAAGTAAAATTAAATTATCAACTTCTTTTATGTATGAAATTTAAGGTTATCATTGTATACAATTAATCTATAGAGGCGTGGATCCTACATATTCTCGAGACAATTCGGTTTTGTTTAGATAACAATGGTGAGTAAAATATGATAGAATACAATGAAATGAAATAAAAATCTTATACCATTATTTGGATATAAAAGAATAAAATATCAAAAGTTTCCATTATATTATTTAAAAATATTAGTCGAAAGATGGTAAAAATTATGTTATATGTTTTCATTCCGTCTCAAATCTCCTAATTTGGAAAATATGAAAAACATGATATGTGAAATGAAATAAGTTATGTTTGCTATCATTCTATTTCATTATTATTTTTAAAAATCCAAAAAAAAAAATTATAAATGTTTTGACCTATGCTTTGATCTCTAGAATCGTCCTTGTTAGTCCAAGCTCTTCACAACACTAGTGGAGGTCTTGCAGAGATCTCTAATGCTCAAGTTAGAACTTACACCACTTGGCTTAAAGTAAAAAATGGATGAGTTATTTACCTTGGTCTCTAGTGAGGTCCTTTGTTTAAAATGGAGCCCGGTCCTAGGAGATTAGGGTTAGTTATAGTTACTTTCAAGGTCCCTAATTGTCTTTGCTTTTCATGGGATTCTCTAGTTCAAATTGTGGACATGCTTGGACAAGATCCCTTAGGGATACTCTTTAGTTGTTTTAACCAGTGTACTCTTATTTGATAACAATTTTATGGGCTCAAGTAATTTAGCCAAGAAAATTAGTTCAATCCAAAGTTCCCAAACTTGATTATTATCTAAGAATAATGATCCGAGCTTATATATGTTATTAAGACATAACTTTTTAACTTCCCCTTGGCAGTTATTGAGAAATATGCCAAACTTGGTGCTTTATGAGTTGTTCAACATCATTCTTCTCTTGCCACACTCATCATTACACATAGGCTGCTTTAATTTCTAATAGTTAGATTGAGGCCTAGCTAGTGATCACTTCAAGGGCCAAGATTCATTCTTTACTAGTGGGAAAACATTTCCACAGTTGTATCTTTTAAAATGGTTTAGAGACAAGTTACTTAGCATCTCTTCTCCTTCATTTCATTCTCACATTCTCCATTTTGCAAAAGATTCCTCTACAAGCTCTCAAGTTCTCCCTTGAATTTTTGGGTTGTTACCTTCAAGATTCTTGTCACTTTCGTGCCATTTTGTCTTTCTCAAGACCAAAATTGTAACATCTCCAATTTTGAGAATAGTTCGGTCTTGAGGCAGTGGTAAAATAGTAGATAGTTAAAGTATAGTGAGGAATGACAAAACTGTAATTATTGACGTACGGCTGTTGTGAGGGACATTAGAGAAATAATTTCGATTCTGGGAACATGTAGGCACCAGGATAGTAAGAGTTAAACAATATACGTGTAGAAACCTTATAATAATGTTTATACACCTGGTTTTAAATAAAAGTGTGAGATTACTTACACACGTACATAATATCTCAAGTAACTTCAACTACCCAAATTAATCATCGGATACCTTGAATTAATTCTCAAGGATTCTATATTATTTAAGATGAGTTCTAGGAATGACATGTTATTCCTTTTAGTACAGTAAATCAAAGGAAATAATCCTTCATAGATTACATAGGTATGTCATAAAAGTGGTTAGGTTAGGCGGCTATGAATGTGCCACACCATCTGCTAGGTAAAATGAGTGGCTCCGGGAGAAATCACTTTACTCGGATTAACCATCACCACACCCTCCACCTAACACCTACATGGCATCACCACCACCAAAACCCATCCTTGCCAATCCAATGGCCAAGATTAAGCCGCACCACTTAGGAAAAAAATGGACCAATCCAAACCTTTCTAAGTGACATAACACTCTTAATAGCCACACAATTAATGAAATGTCTCCAAGAAACCCTAACAACTATCATCTTCCTCTCTTTCTACAAGCAAAAACTCGCTACCCTCTTTCCCTTATATTCTTTTCCATTGTTGTTCATACAAGCTCTCAAACCCATAGTTTCTTCTTGTTTCTTCAACTACCACCTAGCCTTTGAACATGTTCATCGTATTCTAACCTATATAGGAGCCAAAATCTCTGCCCTTGGGCAACATATAACTTCAGCCAAGAAGGAGAAAAGAAGAGGTTAAGTGTTATCTTGTGATTGTAAGAGAGTTTTGGAGTTGAAGGAAGCAAGGTTTGAAGTGTTTTTAAGTTTGGAATTGAGGTAGGATCCTAGAACTCCTTATATGTGGTTATGCTATCGTATGAGCTAAGGTTTGTCAATTTATTGATTCTCATATATCTTGGGCTAAAGATGATTCTCTCCAATCTTATTTCAACACACTAGAACTAGTGAAACTTGAGTTGATGAGAAAAACAAGCAAGGAACTTAAAGCCACTCATAACTGAAAATAGGCTAAGCTAGATAGCCTTGAACATTAGTGAATTCGTAGATTATATCTCAAGCTAGGAACTTCCATTGAGATAGAACTAATTTCACTTGAAACCTAACTCATAGGAGAGGGTATCATGAAATTTGAGGTTCACTAAACTTAAGATGAATAAGTTATGAATTTTTTAAGTATGCTATGGGCAGAGATGAATGGACCTGAGCAATATATGTTCTAACAGGCATAACTGGCCTCATAAATCTTCAATTTAAGTGCAACCAATTTTGTTAGAAAGATAACATGTACAAGAATAAGCTTGAAAATTTTCAGATCCAAACTACTAGTAAGTTACCCCCAATAATTCCAGTAACTTATCCTATGCTTGTAAGTGTCAAGATAGGGTAGCCACAAATGTAGAGCTTATAATTTAAACTTTGCTTAACCAAATTGAGTAGAATTTAGTTTTTTTGAAAGAGGGTTCACATGAATATAAGCATGGAAAATTTCAAGGCAAAATGATAAAGAATGGATTTTTTAGTGATTTTTCACTTTTAGGCATCCGAAACTATAGCATAACAGGGCAGTAGTATATCAAACCAATATAACTTAAGTTATACTTATCAAAATCTAATTGGACTAAAGAGATTTGAAAATAGAATAATAGAGCAACATTCTTGTATAATTTGAGACAAAAGGGTCTAAAATGAAATTTTCTGTAATTTACAAGTTTGGATAGAATTGAGGAAATTCAGTTTAATTTGTAGTTAAATTATGCATAACTTAACTTAGGGGTCTTCAAACTATATGGAATCAAATCTAAATGAAGGATTGTGGAATATATATTGGTTTTAGTATCATATTGATGTATATGCCACGATATAGCCATAAATTGGAATAACTGAGATTAGGGAAATCTATGCCTTATATGATTATAATTGCAATTGAATCTCATTATATGTGCTAGAATTGTTTTCTCTATTTATTGACTAGTTAGATTGCTGTTGAAATTTTTGAAACCCTCACATTTTAGCCATTATGCTACCAAATTTTTAGTAGAATTATTTTGAAAGTAAATTATGAAACATAAATACAAGCGCATTAAGCATTTTAATGTACAATCATGAAAAAAGAATGCAAGTGAAGCTATGAGCTAAGAAAGTACGTAAATACATGAGCTCGCAAGATGATTATGATTTTCAACTATTTGGGCCAGAGAAAGTAAATCCAGTTAAGTTAGGGAATGTATACCTAGCTTCCCTTGAATTGAGTCAGGAGAGTAAACTGGCTAGGAATTCGGAGAGTAAACTGGCTAGGAATAGGTTTGTGTAAGCCTTGGGAAAAGTAAACTTGGCAAACACGTATAGGAACGAGCTCGATTCTGATAAGTAGCCTATTACCAAGGAGTGGGAAAGGCCATCCATCTATCTTAGGGGACCAAGTACAGATGCTTATGTCAAGAGTTTAAAGAAAGAATAAGAAGACATGTGCACTTGCATAACTCATCATATTTGCATTTGCATATGCATATTCTATTATTTTGCTATATTATAATAAATATTATGATCTATTCTTTAACTCCAAGTGTATGAATAAAATGAACTTGCTTCGGATAAAGAGTTTTGGAAATTTATCAACTAAACTTTTACTCTCTTATCTGTTGAGAACATGATTTTTAAAAATAAATTGAGGCAGTTGGGGATGATAACAATGACATTGTATGTGGTAGTCTAGGATTTGTTACTAAGAATTTATAATTTTCACTTTTATGTGTATTCTCATGTCATGTACAAATAGTATAGATGGCAGCACTATGGGTGAACAGGTTCAATGCCCTTTGAAGATTATAGAATGATCGTAACCAAGATTACTTTGATACGTATACAGAATCACATGTACTTGATAGTAATGTAGATATAATTATTATTTATTCTCTAGTGTCTATGTATTTCAAATTTTTGAGAAGTGTAGAAAGCAAGACAAGTTTTTACAATATTTGTAATAGATGTAAGGACAAGGGAAATTAGCGGTATATACCCGCAAGTATTATGATCACGATTCTTGTGTAGGCTCAATGTTTCGAACATTTGCTACTTTGTTATTGATAATCCTTATGTTCTTTAAAAGTATTTTTTAAGAGTAAGAAAAGGAAACAGAGTAATAACTTTTAATTGGGAATTATGACTTGATCATGATGCTATAATTAGAAAGGTGTTACAAAAATTAAGCAAGTGACTACTATTTCATAAATTCCTTTCTTCTTGCTTTCCTGAGTTAAATATGTAAGTCTTGCAAACTCTAAGTTAGTTGACACACTAGTTTCTCCTCTTTTTCCCTTTTCTCTAGATTGATTTTTGTTTTTATATTCAAAAATTGAACATGAGAGTGTTCTGACATCCTCGACTATGTGTGTGTTTCATAGATAGTCATTGGGAAAGAATTGAAAGAAGTTGCAAAAGGGAAAGGAAAGATCATAACCAATAGCAAAGCCCCTGCGGACCATTATTTTTGGGTCTACGATAAAGTTAAGAATGCCTATTACTTATACACTGATATGGAAATCCTTGTCGATTTAGGAACGACTATAAGATTTCTTCCCTAGGGAATCAGAATTTGATAATGTGCCTCCCTTATAGCTTCTAGGACCGAGTTTGCCGCTTAGGGTAAAACTCAAGTAAAGAACCTGCCTTTTTCTATATATGATACTTTCTTTAGAAATTAGATATTAGAATCTTGTTTTGATTTTCAAATAGCCTTTTTGAATAAAATAAATATTGATCCTACTTAATTACATCCTAATAGTTAGGCATTTATATGATCTTTTAAGGTTTTGATGGAGTATATGGGGTCTCCTTTAACCATTGGGGTTTTCTTTTCTCTATTTCAAGTTAAAGGTGTCAATAAAGGGTACTGATTATCCCTTACTAGCTAGCTCCATATGAAAAGTTTCAACTTATTTACCAGCAACTATAAGCGCTTTAATTCTTTAAGGTCAGATCTCCAAAATCCAAGTACCTTTTTTTCCTTGATGAGGATGACTTAGAAAAATTATATCCCTATTGGAGTCATTACCCTAGGAAAATCCTCAACATATATTACCATGACTTCCTCTTAGAAGATCAACTCATCCTAGACTACTTGTTTGATAAGTTAGGTACTTTGGGAGCTCTTTCCTGTATCAAGCGATTGAAGTGGAACATAAATAGTAAGTTCTTCAAACATAATCTTGCATTATTTTTCTGCTTGATTTTCATGTATTTTGAGTTAATATTTACTATTTTATGTAGAGAAGATGGTCCCCAAATATCCAAGGACTCTTTGCAGAGCCTCCTTGCCCGCTGATGAGTTACCTTCGTTGTTGAGAATCCTACTCAAACTCCTTCTCCACTTTTCAACAAGACAATTGGAGGGAGTTTTAAAACAACCTCAAACTCTCAAACCCTCATCCTCAAGAGGAACAAGAAAAAGGGTGCTAAGAAAGTGGTCGATGTGGATGACTCTCCACAAAAAAAGGCTAGCTCACTCACTTGCTATTGAGACTTCCTCTCAGCCCATGCAATCAAGGGCTAAGAAATTTATCCCTTCTTTAGGACTTTTTGGCTGGGGCCAATCCTCATTTACTATGGAAAGTTGAGTTTCCTTTTCATCGACTCAGGGACTAGCTTTTGAAGTCTGATTTTAACTTGGATATGATGAGGTGGGTAGGTACTGTTGGCCTGTGTGTAGGAAAAAGTAGTACAAGAAGTGAGTGTTGAATCATGCTTCTAAAAGGTTTTTGTTCCTAAAAGACTTTAAACAAAATTTTCTCAAGTTTTTGGACATGAAATACGGAAGCATTTAAGTTAGTGACAAAAGTTATTATTCTCACAATACTTTTGTTTTGGCAGTAAGTATATATATATATATATATATAGATGTAGATTTTATACTGGTTCGACTAAACCACGTGCCTATGTCCAGTCCCCAGCAGATCAGTTGACATTTTATAAATTGAATATTCTTTGTGTAAGCTTTTCTAAGCTTTTATAACTGAGTAGTTCTTCCTAATCTCTCTAAGCTAACCAAATGAGTAGTATTTACCAAGGCTCTCTAGGCTCACAGTGAGCAATGTTTTATTCTAGCCTTTCCAAGCTCACAATGACCATTAACGGGTCAGGTTACAATGTTTAGATTGAAAGGTTTGTATTTGGATTACACTCGCACTCAATCACTCTAAAGTGTATAGACACTTAAGTACCATGTAGAGTGACTTCTCAATATTCTCAGTAAGAGGATATTGGCTAATACAAAGCAAATGAGAAGATTCTTCTATTCAGAAGTTACAATAAGTGACTTTCTGGATGTTCAGAAGGTTGAGAAAGATGTCTTTGTAGATATTCAAATGTATAGATTGCTTAACTCAAAAACCAATTCTTCATCGTCTTTCGAGTTTATATAGGCTTTAAAAATCTAACCGTTGAGACTTTCAAACCTTGAGCCCAAAGCTTTTTGATCCACTGGTCTAAGACTGGATAAAAAAGAAGTTGCTTTCTTTCTCAACAAGTAGAAATGTCATAGAAGAAGGAAACTAACCATTGATGGTTCACCAACTTTTCAAATTTATCAACGCTTCTTTTGAATCTTGTCTTGTCAAGTTTGACTTTTAGAAATAATCCATAAATCATGTAGAAGAAGCTTTGAGGGTGAGGTACTTCATGTGAAATAACCTTTTGGAAGTTACCCTTTTGGATTGTTCATCCTTCTAAAGTGCTCGTGACCTTTCTAGGGCTTGATTTCCTTCTAAAGACATAAATTCAACTTTCTGGACTTCTTGATACACTTCTTGAGAGACAAATCATAGATTCTTTTGTTACAAAAGTTCTTTTCATGGAACTATGTATGAGATACATAAGAACTTTTATCTTTGTATGATCTAATTCTCATCCTCGTGCATATTTTGTGATCTAGTACACTTGTAGACAAACACTTGAACAAATTGTTAGTCCACACAAAAGTTTTCATTAAGGATTGATTTATTATTCATCAAAACCTTTAGCTCAATAAAGTTTGTATAGCTTAGTGGCTTCTGAAGGACATTAGAACTTACACTGTGTTGGTGGGTGATAAGTTATTTGACTGTGCTTATGCGCTATATCTCGGCATATGGAGCAAGAAAACTATTCCTCGAAGATGAGGATACAAGACGTCAAGAGGTTATAAAAGGAAGAGATGACAAAGTTTAAGGATTCGTATGCTGAAAAGCTGTAATCCATGGCTGACAAGGCCAAAAAGGTTTAGGAAGGAAGAAAATTTCTCAAATAAAAAGAAATGGGTAGTCAAGTCAAGGAGAGATTAAATAGTTGGAAGAGGCCATGGAGGAAGAGAAGAAGTCATATGCTGCCTCCATGAAGGAACTTCAACGAAAGGAATCTTCCTTGAAAAAGGAGCTGGAGAACCTTCAAAATGAAGTAGTTGACCAATACTTGGTTGATTATGACTTTGCTTTGGAGCAAGTCTGTGTAATCCACCTAGGGTCGGACACTTCTAGTTGTAGCTACTTTAAGGTTATTCAAGGAAATCAATTAGTGGATAATGCCCTTCCAAAGGACAAAGTCACTGACCTTATTAGGCTAGTGGACAAGAATGCAATGAGGATGCTAGTGTCGATTTTGCAAATTCTCTTTATCCTCTTGCTTCTTAGTTCTTCTGTATTTATTCCAACTTTGTTTTGTTTTTTCTTTGTTTTGTCTTTTTTGAACAATATATGAACACTTTATTTTTTCCCTTTAATGTCACTGTTTGCGGCTTTTATCATATTCTATTTAGTCAATTTTTGCCAAAATATGCTCTCTAGAAAATAGGGCTCGAACCCATAACTTTGTTATTTTTGTACGAATTTCACCAAGTCATGCTCGATATTGTAAGAAGATCTTAACATCTTGGCTAAGATTTAAAGTCCTTATCTTTAGATTCTAGTTAAAATTTAGACTTGCCCAATCTTTTCTTACTAGTTAATTCAATCTGATATTAGCTCTCGATTGTAGTTTTATTCACTTATAGGTGAAGATTTTATTCGCTCAACCCTTCCTTTCTGGTTAAATTTTGCTTTTTTCTAACCATGATACTTGGTTATGATCTTCTCCATCTATAGGTGGGGATTTTGCTCGCTTAACCGCTTTTTTCGATTGAGATTTATTGCCATTTAACCTTGATTCCAGGTTGTAGCTTATTTCGCCTATAGGTGCAGACTTAACTTGGTTAACCTTAATTTTGAGTCAAATTTTAACTCCCTTAACTTAAATTCAAAGCTAAGGATTAATTCAGACATCCTTAATTACAGGCTAAGATTGACTCATTTAACCTTGATTCTAGGCTAAAGATCAATCTGCTTAACCTTAATTCTGGGCTAACATTGACTCATTTAACCTTGATTCTAGGCTAGAGATTAATTCACTTAACCTTAACTCCAGGCTAAGATTTAACAATATATATGCCATAAAATAAACTTTATTAAAGAAGGATCTGAATAATACATCAAAGGAAGTCCACCATGCTTTCTTTATGCTTGCCTTATGTAAGTTATGCCTCATTAAAATATCTTATAGAAAAAAACTCAATGGAAAAAAATCCATAAGCCAAAAAAGAATACACCAACTTACATAATTCAAGGCATTACAAATCAACTATAGTATTTTCTCAACGAGGAGGCATTCTAAGTCCTTGGGAGTTCACAACATTCACATTTAGCAATCTTGTAAGCTCTTTTTTTGAGCTTCTCGCTAACTGATATGGTCCCTCCTAGTTCAGTGCTAGCTTCCCTTGTCTTTACGGTTTCCTTTACAGCTCAATATTTCTCAACACTAGATCTCCTTCTTCAAAACTCTCTAGGGCAACTTTATTATTGTACTTTCTTGTTATCTACTGCTTCATGGCTTCTTCCTGGACCCGAGCTTTCTCTCTATCTTCCTTGATCAAATCTAGCTCGGCTCTTTGAGCAGTTTCAATGCTTTCTTAATTTATTGCCATAGTCCTCAAGCTTAGCTCAAAGATTTCTATGGGTATTATAGCATCTAACCTATAAACCAACCTGCATGGAGTTTCCTTAGTGGATATATGTGGGGTATTATGGTAAGCCTACAATAATGCTGACAATTCCTCACTCTTAAGGCCCTTTGCACGCTCCAACATTCTTTTAAGACCTGTAAGAATGATTTTGTTGGTTGCTTCTACCAAATTATTTGTTTGAAGGTCACAAATGCAAAATATTAGGATATTCCAAGCTCCTTGTATAAGTCTTCAAGTTTTGTCTGTAAAGTGAGTGTCTTTATCATTGACTAATGGCCGAGGGACTCTATACCTGCATACAATGCTCTCCCAAACAAACTTTTTTACCTCTTTGTAAATGACATTAGTTACATTGATAGAACAATCATATCTGGCATCTACATTAGCAAAATAATATAAATGACATTTTATGTGACAAGTTTTACTTTCAAATCGACACTCTAATACAAGAAACAACATTTACAAAAAAAGAAAAACTTGTTCGATTTTTAAAAGTTTGAGGATAAATTTAGAATGTTTATCATTTAGAGAATGAATGTGGAACGTTTATTAATTAGAGGATAAAGTCAGTACAAAAAATAAGTTAGGGAACGAGTCAATTATTTTTTCCTAAAATGTATTCCAAAAAAAAAGATACAATAATAATAACAACTAAATAATTGCTTACTAGGAGGAATCAACTCGTTGATATTGGATATGAGTTTCCCAATGAAGAATGATAGCTTTGTGCATAAGAATATCATCCACACATACCCAAACATAGGTAAAGTTCTAAGGAGTAATTATGATGAATATTTTAAAATTTGTCAAAATTTAACAATATTATGAAACTCTAGAAAATAAAATATCATTATAGTCAATTTCAAGGTTTTCTTCTTGTGGTTCTTTTTTTTTCCTTGATAATTCAAACCAACATGCTCTAGACTCTCCACACAAGGAGAGGAGCTAAACAAATACAAAAACAACAAAAGTCAGACAAGATCGTAAAGTCTTAAACAAACTAACATAGAAAAACTATTGACATAGAAATTGAAAATAGCCTTCCCAAAACACTAATTCTACCCCTATATTGAAATCCTTCAATTTAACAACCTCATGATCATAGAATCATTTTTGCAAAATTTCATATTGATTCCAATGAAGATTATGTTGCATGTCAAGATTAGCTTTTGTGATTAATGTCTTAAATATAGCAGCACCTCCACCTTTACTACAAGCTTAACTTCTAACAAGGAATTTGCCACCTCATACATAAATCACCTAACAACACCATAAAGCTCTTGTTTCATTCACAAGCACACTTACAAAGGCATATTTCCTTACTTTTCCTTTAAATACTACATACAACAACTACCTTAATAATACATCATGGACAAGAAGGAAAAGAAAGGTTCACCAGATCAATAGAATCAGGACACAACACCAAATAGGACCACCTGCAACCACTTGTATAATTACTTGATTGAATGTTTGCTTCATAATCTTATTCGTCAAAGAAAAAATCCACAAAACTTGCTAAACTTCCTATACTCATAGGTAATTTGATATTATCCCCATTATCTTTTTATCAAAATGAATGTTCACAAGAGGATTCCTAATTCATTCTCTCCTTTATTATCCAATAACCACCCACCTAAAACATCAAACATAACATCAGCATAGCATATGGTTAGAGCGCATCAACATAATATGACTTGTATAAATGATTTCAATATCCCTCAATAATAAACAGCAAGAATCAATATCGATAGCTTTCTCTAGATTGAACTTCAAACATAGCCTAAAGAATCAATGTTCAGACTTGACATAAAGTTGCAAGAAAGTTGAACATATCAACCTATTTTAGAACCCAACCAACTATACCATTTCTTAATTCCACTGTTATGTTGCATTTAACTAGAAGCTACAAAAAACACTAGAAATAAAGGAAATTTAGCAAACCACCCCTAAATCCTAGAACCAAACCTTAATTATGTATTCATCACGTATTGATTCCATACATCAACTTTGCACATGACTTCTAATGAAAACTGACATAGCCTACACTCCACAAAATTCCATCACTTACCTTTATGAATAGCTTTTGCTACTTAAAAATTTTTCTCCCAAGCTACATATAAACTCCCCATATTCTCCCATGGACTCAATAAGACACTACTAAGACCAACAAAACTGCCATAAACTCCACGAAAAACGGAAAAATGGTTTGTTCCACAAGTCCCAAGAAAAGAAACTTATTTTCATTACCAGTTTTCTATATTTCTCCTCTTTTTCCTTGTACCATTCTGTTCTACTTCTTCAATGGCTTTGTTCTTTGCATGGCAAGGGTTAATGAAAAACTTTAAAGGAAATCCCTTGGAAATTTCATATATACGCAAAAATCTTTCCCTTTGGAAAAATCTACATCCATCGTAAAGTCTTTAACCCAAATACCTAACAACCCTTAACTAAGTTCTAATTACTATCTACACTATCCTATATTTTCCTAATCAATGTCAAATTTGTAATATGAGCCCTCTTTCCACCAATTCCTAAAGCATTACTTTATGAGGGCATCCGATGATAGCCATTGCAAGTCTGAATATTTCGCGTGCTCTTCTGGTGGGGGACCTGCAAGGGACTCTAACGCTTAAGTCAAAACTATTTCACTAAGTATGAGTAAGAAGGATCAGTTACTTATCTCTCCATGAGCCCCTCCTTATATTCTAGTTTTCAATGTGTCTTGCCCCAATTCCATGGTGGTTTCTTATCCTCCTATTAGCGTAGGGTTCTTTCATACTTGGTAACTACCCTTAATGGGTTAGCTACTTTTATGCACTGATTCAGTTTGAGCTTATCTACAGGGAATTCCTTCTAAAAAGGCCATTTTCAGAGTTCCCCTGGGCTGAGCTCTAAGGCCTGGTAGATTTGTTTGGTCTACAGCCCCCAAGCTCGATTGTTATTATTGATACCTTACAAACTCATTTTTGGATTTCTTAAGCACCGATTTCCTCTTCTCGCATATTCCTCTATCTTTTTTTGCAACTTCTTCTTATTGCAGGTTTTTTGTTAGTTTCAATATTTCAACGACACTCTCTCTATTTCCCAAGATTTTTCTAGTAAGTACCATGCATTCCCTTTTAGTTTTTATTATGAGTTTTTGTGATTTTTTGTTGGAAACCCCAGGATAGTAATGATTGGTTTCCTTTCTTCTTCCGCCATTCATTAGTATTTCTTTTTTTGTTTCTAGAGGTTATGTTGAGCCCTCAGTTCCTTCATTGTCAAAGATGGAAAAAGACTCTCCTAAGACTATTAAGAATGCTGGAGGTCCCTCTAAGAAGAAAGGGCCATCAAGCTATTATTTTTGGGTTGTAGACGATATCAAGAACTCCCAATCCCTTTACTCTGATCAGTAAATATTAGACCATTTTCTTAGGGACTATAAGGTAGCTCAACCTGAACAGGAACATTTTATTGAGTGCCTTCCTGCAAACCTAGCGACTGAGCTTGTCATATAGCCAAGGTTTCTGATGATAAAGAGCCTGCTATCTTCTTTATTTACAATGTCCTTTTTTCCACCCTAGGCGTGAGGCTTCCTTTTATCCAGTGTGAGGTTGATTGCCTAGATTTTATTAATGTAGCTCCAACCCAGCTCCACCCCAATAGTTGGGCTTTTGTTCGAGCTTTTGAGGTTTTGATGGAATTTTTAGGTGCCCTTCTAAGCATAGGAGCTCAATTCTCCTTATTCTAGGTAAAGGATGTCGAGAAAGGAAAGTGGATTTCCTTGAGTGGTTAGTCTAGGAGGAAAATTTTTTATCTTTTACCTCTAATTTCAAGTATTTTAAAGACCAATTCTTTACGGTCAGAGCCTCTGAGCATTAGTACCCATTCTATTTAGATGAGATGGGTCATGCTAGGTTTCCTTTGTACTGGAATTAGTTCCCTAAGAGGGTTCTTAGCATAGATTCCCTAACCTTTCCAATACGAGCAAGTTATCCTTGACTTCCTCTCCAAGCATTTGTCGGGTAAGAAAAGGTTTTTGTCCTACCAAACTTTTACAGTGGGACACTAAGAGGACCGAGGTGCTCAAATACGTCATTAAGTTTCTTTTGTGATTTCTTTAACTATTGCTTCCCATTATGCTAATTTTTTTGTTTTTACTTCCTTCTCTTGCTTCTTTTCTTTTGTTGGAGAACTGGCCCCTAAGTTCTTTAAAGATTCTCTCTAGGCTACACTCGCCTACTGTCAAGCTCAAACTACCCAGGGCAGTGCTCCAGCAGCCATTTCCAAGCCTACTGAGGACAACTTTGAAACTGCTTTTGACTCTTTGCCTCTCATCATTAAGTAGGAGAAGAAGAGAGCTCTTGCTGAGGTGGTTAAGCCAAAGGCCACTTCAATGTGGGCCACTCCTCCGATTGCCGTGGATGCACCTTCTCGGCTGAAGAAGGCCCGCTCTAGTCCTTCCGAGCCTTCCCACCTCCTCAACGATTTCCTTGTGGATGCTCGTTCTTTTTCTCTTCGGAGCCCCGGTTTCCTGGCTCAATAGAAAGGGGACAAACTCCTCAAGTCCTCCTTTGATCTTGACGTGTTTGATGCTGCTAGAGTTGCGGGGATGTTCCAATGGGTTCAAACAACTAGTCTTTGCTCCTGTGTAATAGCTCGCTATCTAGAGCTCAAGGAGTGTTCCAAGGAGAGAACCATAGCCAAGCTCAAGGAAGAGTTAGTAAAGCTCATAAAGTCTCAGACTAGGGAGATTCATTCGTCAAAAGAGAAAGTGTACAAGGCCAAGGACAAGTACTTGGCTGGGCGGCAAGAGTGGAGGGCCCAAGAGAAAGAGCTTAGAGATAACATCGCCTCTTTGGAGAAAAAGTTCAAGGAGCATGAGGACTTCTATTCTACAGAAATGGTTGAGCTCAAAGACCTGCTCAAAGCCAAGACCCAATATGTTGATGACCTTGAAGGGGAAACGGTCGAGCAATATGCTGAGGGTTTTCATAAAGCCCTTAGGCAAGTTGTGTTTCTCTATGCCTATTTGGACGTCTCTTCTTGTAGCTACTTTAAGGATATTCGGGATAAGAAGTTGGTGGACAACTTCCTTATGAAGCCTATGCTGCCACGGGTGATCAGTTGAAGACTCCTGGCAAGGAACAAGTTGATGACTCTCTTGCCTGGTCCTAGTTTTTATTTTTTCTTGTAATTGGACAATGTTTTCCTCTACTCTTGTAAAATTCTGAATATGTATTAATTTATTTATGATAGATTGAACTTTACTCCAATTTTGGTGAAAGTTTTTCTCGGCTAGCTGGTTATTACTTTTTCCCAATGTGTTTCCTTTTTGCTAAGTATTCCCTTTAATTTCGAATCTTTGCGTGCTTAGCTTATTTAATCATTAACACTCTGAGGGATGTACGTCCGTTAATTAGGACGTTTTCCTATCCTACTTCTAATTTAAATTCCAAGAAGTTCCTGTAGGCTGTAAGCTTAGCTCATGAGCAGTTTGAACCCTTTCCTAAACTTAGTTCAAATTAAATTTTTTCGATAGGCGTCCTCACCTACAGGTGAGGATTTTTAAGTCTTCTCCTGGACTTACTTTCCACTTTTTATTTAATTTTTCTAAGTTGTTTAAGTCTTCTCTTGGATTTATTTTCCATTTTCCATTTAATTTTTCTGAGTCCTCGACTACAAATGAGGAGTTTAAATCATCTCCTACACTTATTTTCCATTTTCCATTAGATCCTGAGTCCTCGCCTACAAGCAAGGAGTTTAAGTCCTCTCTTGGACCTATTTTGCATTTTCCATTTTCCATTTAATTTTTTCGAGTCCTCACTTACAGGCGAGGGGTTTATTTGGGTTCCTTCATCTTCTTTTCTAAACATAATTCCATGATAAAGTATTCAAGTAATTCAAATAAACTTTATTAGATGAAAAATTTGCAATGATGAGCTATTTAGGAAATGCCCATTTTTATTCCAACCACTGAGACTTGCACATAGTCGGCTTATGTAGGTCATGCTTCATTAAAACCTCTTATGCATAAAAAAACCTTGTGGAAAAAAAATGCATAAGAGGAAAAAGAGTGTACCCACCTACATAATTTAAGGATTTCTAACTATAATACTTTCGGAGTGAGGACACATTCCACATCCTTGGTAGTTCTCTTCCTCCTAGTTTGGCTATCTTTAATGCTCCTTTTCCTATCTTTTAGATGACTTGATAACTTCCTTTCCAATTTGGTGCCAATTTTCCTCCTCCTTGGGGGTTCTAGACGAGTTCCACTTTCCTTAAGACTATGTTTCCTTCCTCAAACTCTTGTGGGCAGGCCTTCTTGTTATATTTCCTCACCATTTGTTGCTTAATGACTTCCTCCTTTATCCTGGCTTTCTCCTTGTCTTCCTTTACTAGGTCTGGCTCAACTTTTTGGGCATCTTCATTGATTTCCTCTTCCATAGTTATCATTCTCGAACTCAGTTTTGAGAGTTCATAGGTATTATTACGCCGGATCCAAACACCAATCTGCAAGATGTTTCTTGCGTCGATGAGTGGGGCGTAGTGTGGTAGACCCATAATACAATATGCAACTCATCTCTCTAGTTTTTTCTTCAATCTTGTCAAAATTATTTTGTTGATAGTCTGTACCAATCATTGGATTGTAGGTGTTTCACTGATGAGAAAAGCTGTGCAATTCCTACTTCCCTGCAGGAATCCTCAAACCTCGAGTCTGTAAACTGGGTTCCATTGTCGCTGATCAGCTGGTGAGGAATTCCATATATGCATATTATCCTTTTCCATACAAACTTTTTTACTTTTTTGGTAGTGATCATTGGCAAAGGTTTAGCCTTAATCCATTCGGTGAAATAATAAATAGCGACCACCAAATATTTCAATTACCTTGGTGCTGGTGGGTTCGAGGAAATCTATTCCCTATTTGTGAAAAGGATAACTGACCTCCGAGCAATGTAATTCTTTAGAATATGTGCGCTTCAACTCTCCAAACCTCTGATATTTGTCACACTTTCTTACAAATTTCAAATAATCTTGTTTCATAGTAGGCCAAAAATAACTAGCCCAAAGTATTTTAGTGATTAAAGCTTTACTCCCAGCATGGTTCCCACATATTCCCTTATGTATTTCCTCTATTACTGCTAAGGTGCATTGGCCACTTATACATTTTAATAACGACTGCGAATATCCTTGGCGATAGAGCTTGCTTGCCATCATTGTGTAAAAGCTCACCATTCACTTCATCGCCTTGGCTTCTTTTTCTTCCTCAGTTAGCTTCGTAGTAGTCAGATACTCCATGATAGGTTGTTGGTAGCCTTTTTCCCATTCCAAGGAGCATACATCAAGGGGGATGCCATGGATACACTCAAGTCCTCGACTACCTCTTAGATGACCGATTTGTTATTTGCCCCTCTTCTTATGCTTGCTAATTTTGACAATAGATCGGTTTGGGCATTTTGCTCCTTCAGGATGTACTCTATCGTATATTTTTCAAATTCTTTGGCAAGTTCTTTTACCTTGGCTAAATATTATTGCAGTTGGGGCTCCTTGCTTGGAATTCTCCTCGGACTTGGCCAATCATGAGCTGGGCATCTCCTTTGATGACTAGACTTCAAACTCCTAATTTCTTTGCCAGTCTTAGACCGGCTAATAGGGCTTCATATTCAGCCTAGTTATTACTGGCTTTAAACATGAATCTTAGAGATTGTTCATTGGACGCCCCGTTTTGGTCTTCTAGGATTATTCAAACTTTGCTTCCTTTACTATTGGATGATCTGTCCACATATAACCTCCATGTTCGCTTCTCCTATTCACTAGTGATGGGTGGTGATAGTTTCACAATGAAATCGGCAAGTACTTGAGCTTTTATTGGCCCTTGAGATCTGTACTCTAGGCTAAACTCAGAAAGCTTTACTGACCAGGCTGTCATTCTTCCGATGAGGTCGAGCTTCCTCAGTACCTACTGGATAAGGTACTCGGTTATCATGATGATAAGGTGGCTTTGAAAATAGGGGCACAGCCTTCTAGCGTTGATAACCAAAGCAAATGCCAACTTCTCAACTTTCTAGTATTTGACCTCAGCTCCTTATAGTGTCTTGCTGACGTAATATGCTGGCTTTTGTTGTTTTTCTGCTTCCTTCACTAGTACTGAGCTTATAGCTTTCTCGGTTACTGATAAGTATATGTAAAGGGGCTCTCCATCCTTGGGCTTGCTCAACACTGGGGACTCTATTGAGAATTTCTTCAAATCTTGGAAAGTTCTTTCGTATTCTTTCGTCCATTTGAAATCTACTTGCTTCTTTAAAAGGCAGAATGTGCTTTTTTAACCAACCTTGTTAAGAACCTGGATAAGGCTGCTATGCACCTTGTTAGCTACTGTACCTCTTTGAGTGAGCTTGGACTCCTCATTTCCAATATTACTCGACACTTCTCCAGGTTTGCCTTAATTCCTCGGTTAGTGAGAAAAAATCCGAGGAATTTTCCTCTTCAAACTCCGAATAGGCATTTTTTTCAGATTCAGGTGCATGTTGAATTTCCTTATTCGGGTAAAGATTTCTTGTAAGTGCTTGCTATGGTCTCCTTCATTTGTTGTCTTAGCAACCATATCATCCACATAGACCTCCATAATTCTTCTAATTTAGTCAACAAAGACCAAGTTCATAAGTGTTTAGTAAGTGGCTTCAACAATCTTCAATTCGAACGACATTACTTTATAACAGTAAGTTACATTCTTCATTATGAAGGCCATTTTTTTCCTCATCTATGGGATGCATCTTAATCTGATTGTGGCCAGAATAATTATCCATGAAGCTAGGGAATCTCGCCTTCGAGGCTCTATCAACTAGCTTGTCAATACTTGGCAATGGGTAAGCCTCTTTTGGGCACACTTTATTTAGATTTGTGAAATCCACACACATCCTCTATTTCCCCAAAGACTTAGGGACCATAACTATGTTGGGTAACTAGGTTGTGAAGTGTATTTCCTTTATGAATTTGGCTTTTAGTAGCTTCGCCATTTCCTGCATCACCGCCTTCTGTTTTTCCATATCCAGTTTCCTTTTCTTCTATGACTCAGGGTGGACCTTTGGATCTATTACAAATTTGTGGCAAATGATCCTTAGGTCAATTCCGAGCATGTCGTCGGGTGCCCAAACAAAAGGTCTGAGCTTTTCCATAGAATATCTACGAGTACGACTTTCATAGCTTTGGGTAATTCTCGCCCAATGAATGTGAACTTCTTGAACATTGCTCTAATTTGGATCTTCTGGAGCTTATCATTGGGCTCAAGTCTCGTCCTTCCTTCTTCTTTAGGATCCAAATCCCTCATGTTCATCTTTTTAGGTTGATCAATTTCAACCATGTGGACTTCTTGTGCTCCTCCTTTTCCTTGATCGTTTCCCTTTTTCTTCAATTAATTATTGTAATATTGCTAAGCTTCCTTCTGGTCAGCATGCACGATCCCAACTTTAGTAGGTGAAATCGGGAACTTTAGTGCTAAGTGTGGAGTTGACACTACCGCTCCCAAGTTATTCAAAGAAGGTCTCCCCAATATCATGTAGTACAGGGCTCGAGAATCAATCACCAAGTACCGAACATCTATGGTTTTGATGTTTGGCTTTGTTCCGAAGGTGGTCCTCAATTTAACAACTCCTAGTACATTAACCCACTCTCTAGAAAATCCCACCAAATCTCTATGGTATGGACTAAGGCTGGATTTAGGTATTTGCATTTTCTGCAATGTGGAAGCATATCGGATGTCAACCAAGCTTCCTTGATCAACCAACACTTTCTGATCATGCTTATATAATTTCCTATAGTCATGGAGATAACCACAAGATCATACTGATTCTAATCAGTCCTCTTAAAATCGAGATCAAAGAATGAGATTATGGGGTTTCGTGTTTTGGGCAATCGAGAAGGATTTGACTCTACATTCATAATGGCTCAAATGTGCCTTTTTCTTGCTGAGCTTGTTTCTTTTCCACTAGCAAATCCTCCCTTGATATAGTCAATTATGCTTTGAACCTCTTGTGGTTGCCAGTTTTTGGTCTCCTCTTCATTGCTCATCTTTGGTATTTGTCTTCTTCGGCTATGACTCCTTCGTTGTTCTTTCTTGTGTCTTTGTCTTTATTACGACTTCTTCTTTGCTGAGCTATGTACTTGTCCAACAATCCTTGCCTGACAAGGCGCTTAATTTGGTCTCTTAAAATTATGCAATCTTCCATGGTGTGACCATAATTCTTATGGAATTCATAGCATTTGTTCCTATTGGCTCCAAGGGGAACTTGTTGCTTCCCTATATTTCTTGGCAATCAGATCAACCAAGTATTGTATAATTCTTTCAAGATGGTCTCCTTTTTAGTAATGAGAGGGGTATAGCCATTGTAACCAGATTAAGGGGGATAAAACTTGTGTCTACCATCATCTCGACTCTTCTCCCTTAGGGCGGTTTTTTATCTACTTTAGTTCCTTTTTTCTTGCCTCCTACTTTGCTTCATTTCATCAGTCTTTCCATTCTCCAACCGAGCTTTCACTTTCCTTGTTTCTTGGACCTTCTCCATGTTGATGTACCCCACAACTCGCTCCTTAAGCTCGATTAAAGACCTTAGGGGGTTGACTGCCAATGATGTCAGCAAAAGGATCCACTTGTAGTCCTCTCTTTATAGAATGTTGCTCTACTGCAAGGTCAACATCTTCTATTTCCATCGCTACGGTGTAAACCAATCTAAGTACTCCCTTAATGGTTCCTGTGGTCCTTGGCGTATGGCATTCAAAGAATCTGAGGTTTTCTTGTAAACTCGGCTTGAGGAAAACAAGTTCACAAAGGCTCGTGATAGTTCAACAAAGTTGTGGATAGTCGTGGCGAGTAGAGACGAGAACTACAATAGGGTTGCCTTTTCTAAGAAGGTCAAGAATGTCCTGTAGAGGAAAAGATCACTCGTTCCATTAACCAGTGTCATTGAACTGAACATGGTCACATGGAGTTAAGGATCTCTAGCTCCATCATACAGCTCCAACGTCATTGATAGCTGAAGGTTCTCTGGAAGGGCTATTGACATGATAAATTTTCAGAACAGCCCGGAGTATACTAGCAGGCCTTGAGTAGTGGTTGTTTGAGTTGTTTCCTCTCTTCCACGAGTGTTGTAGATGTTATTTTCCTCCTTATCTCCAATATGGTCATTGTTATTTCGGTGGTTGCTGGCCTTGTTTTCCTTCTTATTGTTCTCCCAATTCATTGTTTCCATTTACGTGCCTAGCCTCCTATTCTGATCTTGAAGTTGTCAGATCATTCAATGCAGCCCTTCCATGGTGGGAGGGTAAGGGATGTGGTTCACTTCATTCCTGTTGTGCTGCTCATGTTGCTAGTTATGCTGATTATGTTAATCAAATGGATTATACTGGTTGTTACTAACATTATCAGCCATGCCGTACTTTGGCTCCTTGTGATGACCATTCAATTTAACGTTGGGCTTGTTTTCAGGCTCGTGGTGGGCGCCAATGTTCTGACCTGGTTTCTAAGGGCGTCCGACGATGTCCACCGCAAGTCCGAGCTCTTCATGTGCTCCTCTAGTGAGGGATCTGCAAGAGACTTTAACGCTCAAGTCAAAACTATATTCCATTTAAGTATGGTAAAAAAGATCAGTTACTTACCTTTGGCTCTCCAAGAGCCCTTTCTTATATTCTAGTTCTGGATGTGTCTTCCCCTAATTCCGTGGTGGTTTCTTATCCTCCGATTAGCATGGGGTTCCTTCATGCTCGGTAACTACCCTTAATGGGTTAGGTACTTTCATGTGCTGATTCAGTTTGAGCTTATCCGAGGGAATTCCTTCTTGAAAGGCTATTTTCAAGTTTCCTTGGGCTGAGCGCTAAGGACCAGTAGATTTGTTTGGTCCACTTTCTTTTTAGCCACTAGCTTCCTACTTGTTACATATTCTTAACCCCCTAAACCCCTAAAATTCCAACGCAAAATCATCATGGAGATAAAGTGAATTCGCCTAGTTTCTTAGCCCTAACTGAGCATGATCCTTTTTGTTCTTCTTTGATCGCCACTTATTCTTACCCTCCTTTCGAGTTTATTCTTCAAAATAGCTATAATTGCTCCATCATCATTATGGGCATAAAGCTCTAGACTTTTCCTAAGACCATGAGTATTTCAGTTTTGGATTTTTTTTATTCCTTATTACACTCTAACCCAAAACCCAATGGAAAAGAAGGCACAGACACACTATACTCTTCATTGTGCATAGTATGATTGGTAGCATCCTTCTTCTTAGCCTAGACATAATCCACTTCTATTTTTTTAAAAAAAATTTGGGCCAAAGCTTCTGTCTTTAATGGTTACCTCATAAGTTCTTGTCATTTGATAACATCACCCTTTCATTACCTCATTATCATGGTTCTCTTTTCTACTCTTTTCTTTTCTTTTTTGGGTCATCATGCCTAGTTCAATTGAACTCCTCTAGATTATAATTGTTATCATTTTTCAATACAGCCTAATTAATTTCTTAATCTTCCACTAATCTTTGTCTCTAGACAATCTTCCACAAACGATTATGCCAGAGTATTCCTTTCTCCACCATGATCAGACTTTACAGCTTCTTCCTTTACATACTAATCAAAATTTGAAAACTAATTTGGCAATGACCTTTTGTTGAAATGGTTCCATATATTCACTAATTCCCTTCTAACTTCTTTAATGTAAATATCAAAACCTATCCTCTCGATGGAAAAATATGTCTAGCTTTGAATGAATGGTAGATAACATGTATCTCTAAGGATTTTTACAAAACTAAATGCCTTTCATGCTTTATTTTTTTATTTGCTTATTTTTAATCAAGATAGACCACTTCACCCCATATTCTCCAATCTTCCTAATATTTGTGTATATACAAGCATGTGGGGGGAATTCTGAAGCAATCAATCCAACTCTCCTTGTTTTGCAAAATTCTTCTTCTAAGCATTTTCTAATAACTAAAAAGTAATTCAATGAACAGCTACTTGATAAGGTTTCATCTATTTCACCTATTGAATAAAAGGTAACAATGGTCTAATAGACACCCATTTCTTTGACATTTGCCATAGATGCCCATTCATTAACAAATTTCTCAGCTAAGAAGCCATTCTCCACTGCAAAAATGGATTCTCCGATGATATTTCCAGCTAGCCACTACATTTTCTCTTCATTAGCATCTCCATAGATCACCGTTGTCTTTTCTCCTATTCTGTCTTCCTTTTTCTCTTCAAACACGGAATGATTCCTCATTGTTATTCATTACGTTAAGCTTTCTTAGCGCAACAACATCTCTAAAGGAGCTGTTATCGGTCAAACTTGTCATTCCTTGCTTCCTGATTCATTTACTTTGCCATTGTTGCTTATCTATGTTTTTCTTCGCTTTTGTCTTTTACACATTTTTTATGCTTTGCTTCTTTCATTGTTACAATATTGCCTCTGATCTTAGTCCCATTCAAGTTAGACATTGTCGACAAAGCTTCATTCTCATCTGCAAAGTGTACAAGTGTGAATGGTATCACACTTGTCTTCCTTTTCTTCCTTGACAAATAGACATAAATAAGTCTACCTTCAAAGCTAACTAATTTCCGTAATCATTCTTTCGTCATTGACCATAGAAGTTTATCCACAAAAACTGAGAATGAAACAACCTCAAGCTTCCTATATATTTCATCACTCTTATTACTCTCCATATTTTTCTGGATCCCCTTCCCAATTTAACTTTCTCCCACCATGGCAGCACTCTCCATGTACTCATTATAGCACTTAGTTCTCACCACCTAATGGCTTGGTATATGTTCAAATAGACAAGAGTAGCAAAGTTTAATTTTTTCACATACTCCCTATTGTGAATGAAATTTATTTACTCAATTATAAATCCATCGGTATCAATCTACTTACAAAGGTAACTTTCTTATTCACTTGATGGATTGGAAAGTCAATAAAATTTTATATGAAATGTGCTAATTTGTACCAAATGAGTTTGATTTAAAAAATTGCCTCCATATTTTAAAATAACCATTAATTAACATTAAAAAATGAATAAATAAAATATTATTATTTAAAATTTTAATTATAGTAAAAACTTATTGTTCCAACCTGCATTTAAAATGATCAATACTCAAGGTCCAATTGGTTTGTGAAGTTCGTAGGTAAAGACTACAAGATAGGCAAGATGAAAAATGACTTCTTAGTTCAATCACTACTAGAAATAGGCAAAAAATTGACAAAAAAATCTGTAAAATTTGTTGGTAATAATTTTACCGACGGAATGCAGTAATAATTTTACTAATGGAAAACATCCGTCGGTAATTACTGTATTGAAAAAAATAAAATTGAATATTATCGATGTATAAATGGATCCATTGGTAATATTGATAATTATATTGATAGAATTTTTTGTTGATACTATTAAAAAAAGCGTCCGTAAATGGACGTCAAAAAGCGTCAAGGAGACATTTATACCAATGAATTACTAATAATTACTGACAAAATCATCGCTCGTAAATTAAGTTAATAATTTTTATTTTTATAACTTACGGATAGAAAATCCATTACAAAATTTGAAAATTTCGTCAATAAAATAAATTTTTTATTTTTTTGGCATTTTTGAATTATTAAAAATTGAAATTAGTACTTAAATGTTTGAAACTACTATTTTAATTATTCATAAGTCCATGTAATTATAAATATAATAAAATATAAAATATATTAGCTATAAAATAAAATAAAAATTGTCAATAACAAAAGAAATAAAATAAAATTGTCAATATACAATTCTAAAAACATAAAAAAAAACCCTAAAAATTACGAATGCTAATCATCATTAGTAACCAAAATGTCCTCAAAACCATTGGGTGTGCGGTCATATGGAGAATGCTGAGGCAGTGGAGGTGGAGGTGGAGGTAGAGGCGGAGGTGGTGGAGCCTGTGCACCAAGCGACGAATCGCCATTCTGCATATGCTCTAAGTAGGTGTACATAATTGTCATCCTCTACTTCATCGACTGCAGCTGCTAGTTCCACTACTCTTTTTCCTTCTCTTGCCATTCTTATAGCTCCATGTACCTCCGGTCAACCTCCTCGAGCTGCCTTTACACTAATTCATTCAGTGACTACACCCAATCGCAGATTTCCTCCACATTGGTACTAGTAGGCCCAACTCCAAACACAGAGGCTAGAGAATAAGACTTGCTATATGTTGTCCCCATATCATAAATCTATCCCTTGTAGTGGCTGCCAGCCATCTAGGCCCATATGTCGTCATCACTAATAAGTGAGCTGGTAGGAGTGCTCTTGTCCCTCTATTGCGATTGCTATGACTGGGCCTCAGTTAGTCCTTGGGTGAACTGATGCTACAATTGGAACCAACAAAACAAATTAAATTAGATTTAAATAATAGAAATTATAATAAATTAAAAGTATTTGAAACTAAAATTATACATACTTACGTATGTGGTCTCTAATCGAGTATCAACCTATTGGGATTTGTCCTGCTTCTGGGTGTGGTTTTCCTGGAATAGCTTCCCATGAGTTGGCAGCTAGTTCAATGTCTTCTCTTACATTTCAAACAATTTTCACGTGATCATATAATATTTAATACAAAATTTAAATAACTAAATAAGTGTAAAGGATGATATTTACCAGCTTCTGCCATGTGCCCTTAATAGTAGTGGAGCCTTTAGTGTGTAGCAAGCCACCTCAGGCTAATTCTCTACTCGCTCAGGCCTTCACTTGCTTCGCCTTGTACTTGGGTGAGTCCTAGTATGCCTTCAGTGCCTAGAGAATGTCCTCAGTTAACCAGTGGGCGCTAGCGTTATTCTCTCAAATGTCGTGAAACATATTGCGGAGCCACTTGCCAGCCTTGGTCCTCCATGCCTTGTAGATCGAGGTTTCCTCACGTGGATCAATAGTGAACATAAGCTACACACAAGTAACATAATAGCTAGCTCCATTATAATAAACAAGCAAGCATAAGAATAAAAAACAAAATCAATAATAAAAAAATGATTATTTTACCGTCCACTCTCTCCACCACATCTGTTGTATAGCCTCAGGCGTCTTCAACAAACTCTTATACGAGCCACAAAAGTTCTCGTGGAACACCTCGGTAATCCTGTGCAGGCCCGGAGCTGGTGGAATCCAACTGTGTTAAAAATAATAGACTAAGTCAGGTATCTATTAATTAAATTTTCTATCACAATTAAAAAATTATAATAAATTTAAATTTGAAAATACTTACTACGATTTATCGTCATATCTGAGCTCCATGCGCTGGTTTGTGGAGCCCTATGAAGGGGCGAACAATGAGGCCTAGGCACACTGCAAGTCAAGCTGGTGAGGGTTAGGGGAAGGAGTAGAGCCAAGTACAGGTGAGGTGCGATCCTCACCTCCTGTAGGTGGGTGTGGAGATGGAGTAAGCTAAGAAGGGAATGAAGGTTGAGACCTTAGCTCCATATGCCCAAAGTTGGGTATCATAACAAACTCTTGACGATGTAAAGGATGACCAAACCAGATAGATGCAATAGTAGTGGTGGACGCCGGCATAGTGGAAGTGGTGGGTGAAGCTGAGTGTGAGGGGGTAGATCATGCTTCCTTGGTCTACCTCTACCTCATCTAGAACCAGATCCTCATCCTGCGATAGGTGACTTGTATAATATGTGTGTAACTTAACAAACATATGCAACAAACATAATATGCATATAAATATAAATGCAAAGAATTAAACAAACATAATATGTACAAAATTGAAAAAATAAAAAATATATTAACTAAATAAAGACACAACAAACTTAGCATCTTGTTAATCTGAAAGTTGAGGACTATGCTTATCACTCTCAGTTTCAACATTGTCATCAAATTCCTCTCCTCATCCTCATTCTTAATGTTATCCCCCTCCTATTAGACTGACTCATTGAATATTGGCTCGGGAGTTTGATTATGTTAACTTCCCCTGAGATGGAACATAGATTGGAAGGGATGTCGGTATCAACAACAACCTTGGAAGGACTTAAGTCATCGGTTTGATAAGCTTGTTCAGATACCTTATCAACCTTTACTCAACCTCGTGGCTTGCATTTTATTACAACCCTCCAATTAGATTTGCACCTTCTAAGGTATGGTAGGCAATAAACTTGTCTTACATTTTGAACAATGATAAATGGATCAAATTTTTCATGTCTTTTAGTATGGTTAATCTCAATTATTTTGTAGTGATTGTGTTTAAGTGTTCCCTTGGGACGTGTTGGATCATACCATTTGCAAGCAAAAAGCACAACTCTTTTAAGAGCTTCACCAGGGTACTCCAACTTAAGTATTTCATTAACCACTCTATGTCAGTCACTTTCTCCATCTCCAATATCTCCCCTAACACAAACCTTAGTGTTGTTAGTTTTCTTCCTTCTTCCCCATTCAGTTGTATGATATTTCTAACCATTAACATGGTATATTGGCCAACTTGGAGTTTTGGTTTTCGGACCCTAAGCTAAATTGTTCAAGTGAGGATTAGTTACACCATTCCTTTGATCATGCACCTAAGTATAAACATAGGAATATCATTCACATAACAATACAAAAACAAAAACATAAATAGTAAAACAAATTCACTATGTGATATACAAATGATTTGAACCATTTGGGAAATTGTTTGAAGGATTGTTGACCATATAGTTGTTCAAAATGCCTGTAAACATTGAACAGAGTACAAGAGAAGACACATTGTCATAATTTATCATTATACAGGATTTGGGGAATTAAATAACAAATAATATAAGAAAATAGTTTATAGTTACCTTCTAAATGACTCTACTACATCACAATTTAGTAAGATATGTAAATGTACAGACTTCCATTCACTCCCAGTCAACCATCAATCTTTGGATTGTCTAGTAGTACAGCCAAGTTGGTTGAATGTAACATCCTCCTGAAATACAGTACTATGCTTAAGTCATAGTATCATACTCAGGACTTGTTACTATTACCTGAGCGAACCTCTTCTGACAGCAACTTCAGCCATCTTCGAAAATTTCGAGCTATCTGGAGATAATACGGAAATAGGAGTGAGAATCTAAAATTCTCAGTAGGATTCTTCAACTATTATACATAATGTCATCGTTGTCATCTCCAGTTGCTTCGGTTTAATATGAAAAAGGTGAACATGTTATACAAACTGTTTAATTTTATAGTTCGAAAACATACTGTCTGAAGCAAGGTTCATTTTATTCATATACTTATCATTTGGATAAGCCAATACAAAGTCAATTCATGAATTATACTATGAATAATAATTTGAAACATATTAAAATACAATAGCACCAATATACTGAACATATAAAATCTGTACACGCCTTTACTTGTACTTGAATTTATGCAAATACACATAATTTTCTTTTCTTCCTTTATCCTCCTTTACTTGTTACACATATTCCAGAGTACGATCGCCATGTCATACTCCATCGGGGTGTGATCTCCATGTCACACTTCTTAGGAATATGTTCTTCCTGCCACGTCCCAGAGTATGATCGCCATGTCATACTCCATCGAAATGTGATCGCCATGTCATATTCCTTAGGGTGTGGGATCATCATGCCACATTCCAGAGTATGATCGCCATGTCATACCCCATCCGAGCATAATTGCCATGTCACGTTCCTTAGGAATATGGACTCATCATCATAAATTTACGGTACTTACAATAGTTGGGTCATGTCATGCCTCATGTAAGCCCTATCCCCTATACTCACACTAGCTGGGTCGATGCCATGCCTCATGTGAGTGGGGTGCTTGCATATGTTTTAATCTTTACTGCCCTTGGATAGTCTGATCTAGGAGTGAGCTCAACTCGTGACTATCGTCACACATACTGACCCGCAAGGGGACCCACGTGCCTCTAGGTCGGGGGGACTCAGTTGGCCATCTGCCTCAACATAGAGGGACCCAAAAGTTTTAGCTGTCTTCACAGGGAGGGACCCATTGTGCAACTGCCTCCGAGTGAAGGGACTCATATTTTTATCTTTTAACTGCCTTCACCTAGAGGGACCCAAATAACTGCTTCCAAGTGAAGGGATCTCATATATTCTTCCTTCATTCATATGCAGATATGCATGTGCTCATAAGAATGATTCATAATCATGTCATCGTAATATATTCATAATTGTATAGCTGTTCATATCAATAAATTTCTTGTAATATAAACATTCATAGTTTTATAGACTTCTGCCGAAAATTCGGCAGCATAACGGTTCGAGTCCACTTCCCCATGAATAGTGCCAGTTTCAACAAACAGTCAGTCACAGTAAGAGATCAAATATAATGCATTAATCTTTCAAGCACCAACATGGAATTGCAACACTTAGGCTTCACTTGAACTCATATATGAATTAAGGTGCCAAATCCTTTAACTTTGGGAATCCTGCTCATATTCTTCAACTCTGCCCGTTTTTAGAAATTAAACCTCAAATTCATTTTAACTCATTTGGACCTGAATTTCGGATATATCAAAGTGTTATGTGTCTATTTTCTAACCTCTTTAGTCTCATCTAGTTTGGATAAATATAACTCAAGTTATTTACGTTTTAACCCGGCCTGCCCTATGGCTAGCCAGAATTACACACCTAAAAGTAAAAATTTACTAAAATTCAAAAACAAGTCCAAATCATCCAAAATTGGTATCATATCCAAGCTAACAGGACAATCTTTCATTTGCAATAAGTTTTGTTTCATTTGCTTTAGTAGATCTCGAGTTATAAGTCCTAAAATTCGACCTTCCTAAACTACCCTATTTTGGCCTGGTTTGGATATAGGGCAACTTCCTCAAACCACTGGGAATAAATGGGATCATAAAAAACTCAAAATTTCATTATGAAATGTTTTTCTATGTGTAAGCTTTCTAACAAAGTTAGTTTCACTCAATTTGGAGTTGTGTAGGGTGAGTTACACCTTTCTCAATTCACACTGCCCGGATGAAAGTCCTGATTCTTAGGTCAAACTTAAAAAATTCATTTCTCTCTCAATACTAATCCAATGGTCTTATATGATATATGTATGGAAATTTTTGAATGTCTAGTTTCATATAAAAATGCCTACATCAAATTTAAATGCCTGTAGGCAGAGCCATATACTCCGCCGTACAGACTGCCATGGGGGCTTCTCACTTAGACAGCATCCAAATCCTCTACTTCTCCTAGTTTTCTACTTCTAACTTTAACTCTAACTCAAGATTTCATATTAATCTAACCATAATCCATCATATACATCCAATATATCATCAAATACATGAAGAAGAGTGAAATTTCATACAGCCACAGTTTAGAAAAATTAAGGACAAAAATTGAATCCTACTTTCTTTAGGTGTGATCTTGCTGAATTTGAGTTTGGATTGATGGAACCTTGACAAAGCTTGGAGATTTGATGGAGTAGGTTGAGAGGGGAAGAGAAGAAGAAGGCTGGAACAAGAGGGAGAGAGAGGCGCAAGTAGGCAAGAAGTGAGAAGGAAATTCTGACTTAGACATAACAAGGGTAGTTGGAATTATGAGTGTTGATTGGCTGAATTTCTTGTGGGTAAAATTCAGTCATGTCTCCCTCTCTTGTGGCCAAATTATTCTCCATGTGGCCTAATAAGTGGAACTCGCTTCCATTGTATTTGAATCGGAACTCATCTCTATTCTGTGTAAAATCAGAACTTGGGTCCACTTTATTTGAACTTGGAGCTGAAGTCGGATGTCTGAACTCGTACCCATCTTATTTGAAATTTGGAAATAAATTCGGAAATCGAAAATCATGTCCGTTTTATTTGAAGCTTAGGAATAAAGTATGAGATCGGAACTCGTGTAAATTTTGGTTGAACTTGGAGACCAACTCAGAGATCTGACCTCGCGTCCATTTCTGGTTAAGATCAACTCGGAGGTCGGAACTCGTGTCCTATTCTGGTTAAACAATCAACCATGAGGTCGGAAATCGAAAATCATAGTTATTTCATTTGAGACTTGGAGATGAAGTCGGAGGTCAGAAATTTGAACATATCACTGGAATTGGAGATGAGATCAGAGGTCAGAAATTGGGGGACGTTACATTGAATACTAACAAGGTTAGTTCATTTGAGCTTTTACCACCATTCTCATTTTGACCAACTTTTGTTTTCCTAGATTGGACATACAACTCAAAGTAGTAAGAGCAAAAGTTAGATGTCTCATTCGAAATGTATGTCTCACATATTGATTCCTCTACTTTAGCTCTATTCTTTACCATTCTTTTGAACCCTCCTATTTTCCACTTGAATGGATGCATCCACCTATATTAGACTGGCCCACATACCCATGCTTCATATGCCAAGTGTACAGGCAAGTGCTCCATAGAATAAAAAAAACTAGGAGGAAAGATTCTCTCTAACTTACAAAAAATCATAGGAATATTCTTCTCCAGCACCAAGAGATCATCAACCCTAAGAGTAAATGAATGCAAATCTCTGAAATATTCACGCAACTCAGTTAACGATCTCTAAACATGACCAGGTAGTTATCTTAATGCAATAGGCAGCAAACACTCCATAAATATATGATAGTCGTAACTTTTCATGCCTAAAAACTTCCCTTGTGCAATATTCACACACCTACCCAAGTTTGAGGCATAACCATTAAGTATTCTTAACTCTTGTACCTACTTACATTCATCTGGTCTCTACACAAAAGTCAATGTATAACTGGCCTTAGGCTTAGACCAACGACCATCTCTTAAAGGGTGTAAATTTAACTTAGGGCATCTACAGTACTTCTCTAAATCCATCCTTGCTTTCTCATTGTTTTTAATTCTATCACTATTCATAACAGTGTGGATAATATTATTAAATACATTCTTCTCAACATGCATCACATCTAAATAGTAACAAGCTAAGTGATCCTTCCAATATGGTAGTTCTCAGAATATACTTTTTTTGGTCCAGTTGTGTTCTACCCCATAGCTAGGCAATCTAATAGATTTCCCAAATTTTGTAATCTACTGAAGTCACCTAACCCTGTCCCAAATTTGCTAACTAGTAAGTCTAACAAGAGCCTCCTCACTCTCTATGGTGTTCTTTCTAAATTCATGCCTACTATGGCTATAAATATGATCCATATCTAAAAACCTTCTATGACAGTCAAACCTAAAATTTTTTCCACCATACTTCAAAGTGAATGCTTTTGTATCCTTCATACAAATTGGACATACCAATTTTCCCTACATCATCCATCAAGACAACATCTTGTAAGCTGGAAAATCATTAATGGTCCACATCAATACTGCCCTTAGCATAAAAATTTGCTTGGTTGAGATGTCATATGTCAAAACACCATCACACCATAACTCATTCAATTCATCAATTAAAGGTTGAAGATAGACATCAATCTTGGCCTTGAGATTATTGGGACCAGGGATCATACAAATTAAGAAAAAGTACGGATCTTTCATGCACATTTCAAGCAGAAGATCATAAGGAGTAACAACCAAATGCCAACAAGAATATAGTTTACTAAATTGATTATTAGGATTAAAACCGTCGGCACATATCCCTAACCTAATATTGCGAGGATCAAATGCAAAGTCAGGATAGGTTCAATCAAAATATTACCAAGTTTCACCATGAAAATGATGTGTCATTACACTTCTTCGGATCTCAAAGTGCCACCTCATGTAACATGCTAAACTTATTAATGCATACAAACTTTTAAATCTAGGGATTAAGGGCAAATAGTAGATTCTTTTATGTGGAACATCCTTATATGTCACACTTCCCCCTCTCTTCGACTTAAACCTAGGCTCTTCATAGAATTTACAATGAGTTAGGGCAGCATCATCATTATAATAGAGTATACACTTATTCAAATAGCAATCAATTTTCACTTCATCCAACCCAAGCTTAGAAACTAACCTTTTGGCTGGGTAAAAGTCCTTTGGGATAGTTTTTGAATGTGGACTAATCTCACTCATTAATGAGGCCCACTAATTAAAGAAACTTTGACTTTGGTTCGTCTCTAACTTATTATTCAACATGCTTACCACCATAAGTCAACTGAGAATGCATACACCCTTCCCATAAAGGTCTATTAACTGCCTTTAACAAACTATAAAATTTCTCATTATTCAGATTAGGAACCTCTTCTAAAGGTTTGAAATACATTCCAAACTCATGGCCAGCAACATCGAAAATTATTCCCTAATAACGACTAAGGTTATCCTCCTAAGTCACATTACCACCCTCTTCATTATGTACATGGACCTAGTCAAACGACTTTCAACATAACTCATACCGAAATGATTCTTTGGTAAAAGGACTTCCCCATACTTAGTCCAAACCCAGTAATCAGGCTTAAATCCATCCTTGTACAAGTGATATCTAATAGACTCAATATTTAAAAATCTCCTACATTTACCATTATGACAAGGACCCTTGATTATCTCTTTACGTGTAAACTACTCTATTTTAACATAAGTCATTATGAATTCTTTAAGCCCCTTATAAAATTTAGGTTTAAATCCCCTTAACCTAGGTGCAATCTATAATACCTCCATGCTCGATTTGGAGCAAACATTGTATCTCAACAGTATCATATATCTACAAAGCAATACAATTACACATCAATCAAAAAAATTGGGCGAAGTCTCCCTATAAATTAAGAGTCCCCACTAATTATTTAAACAATAATTTTTTAGTCCACATTAATATTTTAATATTTTAGTCCACACTTACAATATTTATTTAATTGAAGTAGTATTGTAAGTGTTAAGAAAGATTTGGGCAGAGTGTTCCCTTAAATTAGGAGCCTTCACAAAAATTAATTCAGCAATGTAATACAAATAACAATTATTTATTGCATAATAATAATTATTTAATTCAAAGAATATTCTAAATGACCAAAATAATTTGGGCAGAGTTTTTTCTTAAATTAGGAGCCTCCACAAAAATTAATTTAGTATTTCAACACAAATAATAATTATTTATTACATAATAATAATTTTTTAATTCAAAGAATTTTTTAAATAATAAAAAATATTTGGGCAGAGTCTCCTCTTAATTTAGAAGCTTCTAAAAAATTTATTTTATCAGATAAACACAAATGATAAATACATGCAATCATGCAAATTGATCAATTAATCCTAAAAACTACTATAGAGCGCATCTCCTTACTTCACATCATGCAGGCATATAACACCACAGCACACAATTCAAACAATAGGAAACAATTTTAAGCCTTTTCCTAGTCATGCAATCACATCCTCCTTCTTCCATCCTACAACTCTATGCTAGAAAATTTAAGTCTTTATTATTTCATTAAAAATGGACTTAAAAAAAGAGTACAATATACATGCCTAATATACCACAATGCTTAAATCAACAGAGGCACTAGAATAGAAGTGCTTTGAGTGCTCCAAATGAGATGTTTAACAATCAACATAATAAAATAAGTTAGTTAACTAACTAACAAAATAAAAACTTTGAGTAAAAAAATGGAATTAAAAAAAAGACTAAACAAAAAAACTAAACCAATTAAAATGCTCAATAATATACCACGAACACTAGGCAGTATCCGGTGGTGAAATAGAAGCTTCAGTAGCAATGAAATGGCCAATGGCAGTATAGGGGGCGAGAGAGAGTAGAAAGCGAGATGGACAAATGTCGCGAATGAGGAAGAAGAAGAAGGGGGCTTGAGTTTTAACATTTGATGTTAATATTACCAATGGATTTTCTGTCGGTAAAAACCAAATGAAACGAATCGTTTCACTAATCAACAATTACTGATGGATTTGCTGTCGGTAATATAGAAACCCAAGAGTCTCAAGCGGCTAAAGGACTTTTCAAATACCAATGGAAAAACTTGTCGGTGATATTAAAAAAATAAATAAATAAAATAAAATAATAAAATCATTACCGACAAATTATCTATCGGTAACATTAGCCAATTAATTCGTTTACCAACAGCAAATACATCAGTAAAATTTTCATTTTTTAGACATTATAATTTAAATAAATAATTATATATCGACGAAATGTCCATTGGTAATTTTTTAATTTACCAACGGATTTTTTACCGGTATATTTTTGGATTTTAAAAAATATAAAATTAAATTTCAGACATTTACTGACAACATATCCGTTCGCAAAATTGTGGCACTATTAAGCACAAACATTTATTGATGCCTTTTCCAGCAGATTATATTTCAGTTGATAAAATACCAGGTCAATTCTTCTTTTGAGTTTTTTCGATGGCATATCTGTCAGTATTTTCGATGGATTAAATCGGTTGGTAACTTCTGTCAGTTTTTTCCTATTTTTCTAGTAGTTAATAAGGAATTCTCTTATAAGCCTTCGTATGACAATTTAAAAGCAACATTGCTTCCACTACTGATGGAGGTGAATTTGGTGAGCTCATGGATGTGGAGGTTGTGATTTGGAGTGAAGGTGGTGTTGCTGTGTATAAGAAGGCATAGATGTAGGCAAGGAGGGAAGTGTTTATGGCTGAGGCTGGGTTTGTTGTTTGAACCAGTATGCGCCTTTGATTGGTGGCACTGATATTGTCGAAGTGAAGGTTGTGGTGGTTAATGGAGATAAAGTGTATACTACAACATATGAAGTTTATGGGTTATTTTGCACCATTGTTGTTCCTGCCAACAAATCCGGATAGATTGTGATCCGAGCAAATTGGTTGTTTAGATGTATTTATCCCTCCTAGCATCCCTATCTGACAAGCCTTACCCTTAACTTTGTGAGCTGCCCAAATTTTATGAAGCTTATCAAGACAAATTATTAAGGGGTTTTATTAAGTTTGTTCAGAATATGTCTGTCAGCTAAGGGGGTGTCTGGTATATTGAAAAATCAATTTATTATAGTATAAAATAAACTGTATAAAAATGAACTAATTTGTGATTAAATAATCTTTGGTTTGACATATACTTAAAAATTAGTTTAATCAATTTTTCAGGTTGTTGGAAAAGGATAAGTTGGTAGATAGAGCGAGAAAAGATAAGATTAGTTAAAACTAATTTAAAATTAAATTTTTTTTAAAAAAAAACTAATTTTAGGCCAAAATTAATTTATATAAGAACCAATTTCAAAATAGTTTAGCAGTTACCAAATAAATTTTACTTTAAACATGGCCCAATAGTACCTATTTATTTAATTTTTTATGGTTGCTAAACATTTTCTAAGGTTATAAAAAAAGTCCAATTTAGTAACCATCCAAATATTGGGTGTGTTTATTTTTTATTTTGAAAAAAGTGATTTTGAAATTTAAATTTTATATATAATAGAAAAAATTAAAAATTAATTTTTTTCAGAAACTACTCTTTTAAGCTTCTCCAAAAAGTTGAAAATTAATTTTTTTTAGAATCTGATTATTTTTTAAAATTTATCCAAATATATAAAACTGATTTTTTTAATAAAAAAATAATTTTTTTGCTTAAAAAAAAAGCACAAACAAATATATCCATTATCTAACTATTATGGTCCATGATAAGTTCCGATTCAATTGTAAAATTGAGCGATAAGTAGCACAAGAAATATACTTAAAAGAGATTTTATGAATTTTAACCATTTAAAATTTATGATTAAATATGAATTTAACTAAAAGCATGAATATACGACCAACACTAGCAATAATTTAGGGTTATATTATTTGTATATATCCAAAATTTCGATATCCCAACATCTTCTCTTAATTTTTTTTCTTTCTATCAATTATTTTACTCTTTTTACTTTTTTTTATAATTTTTTTTTCTTTTTATCTCTAAATATCTAAAATATCTACCTATCCCAATAATATAAAAAAAATATTTCTCAATAATTTATGGTGTATTGGATAGGGGAAAACTTGATACGATAGCCATCCGCACCGCAATCTAGGAAAGCAACAAAGACAAGCTGCAAATATTAAAAGAGATATTAACAAATAAAAATTGGTGGGTTCAATAATGGCCGAAAAGGCGCAACAACATTACCCGTCCAATTTCAGGCACGTAAGCATATTTGGAGCACGTGAAAAACGACTGTTTTAATGTAACAGCGTTAGCCACCGTGCATCCCGAACGGACAAAGAGGACTGTGGTTACGATGATGTGTTCCTTGCTCAACCATGCCACGTATGCGGTATTGGTTTTGTGAATCTAAAGTTCAACTTCAACCACAAGACACCACGGGAGCAGGAGAGGCGTTGGTCTGGTCCCCCACATGGATAGCCCATGACCTATTGTCCTCTTTCTCTCCTCGTCAATGGGTTGTGTTTATCTGTTGTTTAACTGGACCCCGTCCTTTTCTTTGTGAAATTTTCTTAAATAAATATTTAAGAAGGGCCAATATTTTAAGACCAAAAAAAAGGAGGGCCAATATTTTCATAAATAAGAACTTTAGATTTTAATAAAGATCGTCATTTTAAAGAAGTATAAATAAATTATTTATCAAATCGTTTGCTTAATAATATCACATCGCTTACCTAATCGTCTAAATTTTATCACAAAGTATTAGAAAATTAATTTAAAAATATAAATTTAATTTGTCGTACATTTATGCCATAAATAGGGAGTATTTGACAAATTAAAATAGTTGGAGAATTTGTTATAGTTGAGTCTAATTTTTAATAAATATTATTTGATAATTATTTAAATATTTTTAAATTAATTTTTATTTGAATTAATTTAAACCTAAAACTAGTTCTAAAAAAATAATTTTAAATTCATTTTATTTCATCCAATTTTTTTCTTCTTCTATTTTATATATTCTCACTATTATTATTCTCACTTCATACTAATTAATTATTTCTCCACTAATGTTGACAATCGTCTGCTGCCATCGTCTAGCACCATCCGTTGCTGTCGTCCACCACCGTCTGCGATCGATAGCCACACTATACACCATTGTCTACTGTTGTTTGTCACTACCACCCGCCCTGTCCTCCACCATTTGCCGTTATTAGCCACCATCATTTTCCATTGCTCACCTTGTTTGTCGACGACGGGCGTCACTGCCCATTGTTGCTAGCCGCCACTACCCATTGCTGCCAGATTCTATTGCCCATCATCGCCACCGCCCACCCGCCCCTCACTATCGGCCGTAGTTGTCTCCCACTATCCACCACCGCCGGCCACCACAATTCGCTAGATTGGTTTTTTAATGACTTAATGAAGAAGAATAAGGTATAGAAGAAGAAGAAGAAGAATACATATGTAAAACTAATTTTTAAGTTATCAAACTAAACAACATTTAATAAAAAATTAATTCATTTTTATACTGATTAACATAATTAGTTCTATTTTGTACCATGTTAATTTATTTTTGAGGTCATCAAATCCCTTTTAAATATATTATTTAGCCCCAAAAATAATTAGCTACAGTGGAAATATATTATTACCTAAATGAACTTTACCTATAATATAAGGTAATTGTATAAATCTTGGAATTATTGCTCTAATTCTTCTTTAGGTATCAATAACTTTGAAATTAAACATTTATTAAAAATATAAGAGTAATTCTTATTAATTGAAGAATACTCTTATACTTGCACACTAAAAGCATAACACGTAATGCAAAACAACTATATACAGTAAATTAAATTCAAAATAATTTATAATAAAATTTAAATTAAATTTAAAATTGTCACTATTTATATATTTTCTTTTACATTATCACTCAATAATGTAACTAATAAAATTATATATTGTTAGAGTTTAATTTTAATACACTTTTCATGTAACATTTATTATACTGTTAATTAATTATATACCGTTCTTTGCATGAATTTTGAGTTGATTATTATAAGTGTCACAATTTTTTATTAATATAATAATATATAATTAAATAACAACATAAAATTTTTTATAATAATAATGTGTTGAAATTAGATTCACATTATTATATCATTAAAAGAGAAATTTCAATATAGTTACTAAAAAATTATAATTTTTATAATAATGTAATAATATAAAGAAATTTAGAATAGCAAAAATATTGCTTTTGAAAATACATAAAATCATTTTTCATTAGTTAAGTGAAATAATATTTATAGTAAAACGCACAATTTTTTTGTCTTTTGTATGCTAGTTTGACGAATGTAATGGGTCTTTGGTTAATACTTTATTACGACTTAAGTTTAATTTTTTATATTTTTCTATTGGTTAATCATTTATAAGTATCATGAAATTACTACTTATTAGTTTTTTTTTCGAAATATAATTTATCTCTTTGTCCACTTTCTTGACATGGCACCCAATACGTCACACTCCTCCACAACTGCATTCAATTATTAAGATTGTCATATTCCTCATCACTTCTTCTCCATTTTCAAGTCACCACCACCGGCATCTCGCGGGCCCAGGAGCCATTGGTATTTGATCTGTTCAGTTTTGTTTTGGAGAAATTCTTAATGGTCCGGAACACCACGTGGAGTTTTCTGTGTTGGAGAGGGCTTGGTTTCTGTGGCGAAAATTGTTGGTGTTTGCTTTCGAACCGTCAATGGTAATAAATTAATAATCTCATAAAAGTGATGGAGAGGCAGCGTCATGGGCCAACCTCGCCAGCTATAGCGCATTATATTTACTCTTTTATTTTATTTTTAATTTTAATTTTAATTTTGAGTTTACGTTTTCTGCTTGGGGATTCGCAAAATAGCTGATTATAGTGACACTGATTTCATTCATATCCCAATCCCATGATTCCCGCTAATGTAAAGCCATCACAGCAGCACCGTTTCGTTGTGGTCTCCACCATTCTCAAGTCTCGATGTCGTGAATGTATATCTTTTGCTTCTGATATTTACGACGTCGCTTTACTACTTTTCTCGTCCTTAAGGACTAAGACTGTGGTCTCCTTTTACATTCACTTTCTCTTTATTGGTAGTACAGATTATGCTCTTTGTTCATTATAATTTTTATTTGTCAAACGAATTCCCCAGGTTGATCACTTGATTGACAAAAAGTGATTATGGCGTGAACAGGAGTTTACTAGGCCAACTTTCTTACTAAAAAGGGCTTGCATTAGATCGTGCTTTACGAAGAAGAACAACCTTTCTTTTCAGCTGTGTGAATTTTTTAAATAGTAAGTTGAAATATATAACACAAGTTCAAATCTCAACAGAGAAAAGAATGCCCTTCCCCCACGAGGAGGGGATGTATATGTGCATATGATGTTGGTTAAACTTTAAAACATATATTGACTTTATTCCCTTTGATTGTTGTAATAATTGGTGTTTCTGAACAGGTTAGGTGAGATGTGACAGTGGTTTAGTTTAACACCAATTGGTGCATAACATATGCGAATATAACGGAACAAACTGAAGTTGATTACTTTAATTAATTTAAGCGCAAATTGTTAAGAGCAGTAAGGTACTGTTCATTGTTCAAGAAGCCGTGTTCTATTTCGAAACTGCAATCCTCCACAGCAAAGTTAAGGACATTGGAATCCCTCATGTTAAAACAAGACACCGGATAGAGGAGTCTGATTTTGTCCACCCACCCAATCTTTTCCTTCTCCATCTTTATCACTTTTGTTGCCATCTTTACTTTTTTTAGTGTCCTTATTCAGTTTTTACATAATTAAAATTATTTATCAAAATTTATTAAAATTCAAGGACGATAATTAGATAAGTCAAAAGAATAAAAAATATTCATTATTTAAAAGTAAAAAATAATCTCACATAATTCTCATAAAATTTCTAATAGTAAAATTATATCTATTAAATATTTTTATAAGCTTTTTCTTTATTTTTGTTTTTACTAACCAATCATATTCGAATTATAGTGATATTTATATGGAAAAATTTTTGTAAATATTTTTTATACACACAACTTAAAATAAAATATTTAAGAATTATTTGATCTTTATTTTTTTTATCAAAGATAATAAAATTAAAAATTATTCCTAAAAGCATTTTTTAAGGGAAGGGGATGAAAATTGAATATAGGAGATTTCGAACTCAAATAAAACATGTAAATAATAACTATGAGGCTGCGAACTCAACCGCTATTTGATCTCTTCTATTTATACTGACAAATGTTGGTGATATAATTTTTTCTCCTCTCTTCCTTTTTGTTAATTTATTTCCTAAACTATGCAACTGCATGTCACGTATTGTTTTCCTTTCCTTGACTTTTACTTCCTTTTTGGTGTTGAGAATCTGGCCAGGAGGAATGGAAAATATCTCCAAACTGTTCATATTATGGGTTATAATTAGCACAGAACAAGCTTTATGTCGTATGCGTAGTCCAAGACTTCATTTTGTCCAATACAACGGCAAGTGAAGATTGGCCTATTTTGTTACATATTTTTCTTTAATTTTACATAGATGCTTGAGCTGCACAAGTTCATTGGAAATTAATTCAACCGTATTATTTGTTTGCTTGTTTTTTCCTGCTATATTTACAATTGAAAATTGAATATTCCAAACAGATTTTCGATATCTAAATTCTCTTTTGTGTGTTCAAAGTATGTGTGTTTTGAGAACGTTAAGAGAAGAGGTATCACCAGCTGCTATTAAGTGCAAAGTACAGCTTGTTTTGTTCTTATAATCTGCTGCATACTCTGCCTTTAGCAAAGTGGCACATTTTGAATTGGGAAAAAGGCTCCTACATTCCTGGTTTTATAAGATATATCACACATTGTATAATTTAAAAACTAAGATAAAATGGTGTATTTATATTTTTCATACTTATAATACATTCTAAAATTCACTCAAATTTTCTTACTACTTTGAACTCAAAACTTAAAACTCGAAAATTTAGAGACGTTAACGGTACTTGGAACACTTTGGATTTTGAAATATATATCTTTGAAATTTTGAAATCAAAACTCAAAATTCGGATGTTCCGTACCATAATTTCAAAGTATTTGAGTTCTAATTTCCATTCAACTTTTTCTGATTCCATTCATCTGTCCCAATTTTGAGTTCTAAATTTTGAGTTAAATATAGAGAGAAAATTTAAGTAAAATTTAGAATGTATTACAAATATGAGCAATATAAATATATTATTATATTTTAATTTTTAGATTATAAGGTGTATGGTATTTTATAAAAGAAAAATATTTTGGAGACATATTTTTTGTGACATAATAAGTAATATATACTGAAAAAGTGAGCAAAACGATAAAAATACTTGGATAATGAATCCCACATAATTATCGTTTCTTTTATTTAATTTTTTTATCCAAAAACTCACCGACTTTTTTCTTGTGTACGATGGTAAATTTTGTATATATATATATATATGCAAAATTTATCAACTTTTTTCAATAATATATTAATAAATTTTGTATCTATACTTAAAATTTACCAATATTTTTTAATAATATATTGATAACTTTTTTTAAAAAATTAAATAAAAATAATAATAATCATGTAAAATTTATTATCTAAACAATTTTATCGTTTGATTATTTTTTTCATATGCACCACATGCTAAAAATTGCGTCTCCTATCGCTGCTTCTTTGTAAAATAAGGTTCTGCTTTCTATTGAAGCCAGTTGTCCTTGCAGACTTGTACTACTAGTAAAAATGGAATAGTCTGCAACTTGGGGGTCTAATTAATGGAAGAGTTTACATTGGTCCATGGACCACTATAAATTATAATGTACCAAACATTTATAATCATTAAATATTAATTAAAATAATATAAACGGTTTAGATTTATTCAAATAAATCTTATCCACCATGGACCACTTTTATCGCTGATCCACCATAGTTACTCACTTGGTGACTGGCAAAATTTTTTGGAGAAACAATTAGGGTGTATCGATGGACTTTTAGGAAAAAATTCTATGGTACATCACTGAGAGAAAAAAAAATTGGAGCATTGATGGTCCATGGACCAATATAAACTCTTCCCTAATTATATATATACAAAGTTAAGGTCCGATATGATATGACTGTTTGTCAAAGGAGGAGGAAAAAATAAAAAAAAACGATATGCCAATAAGTGCAGTTGCTATGTATGATGATTACGGTATGTATTCTTTTGGTCAATAACTGTTAATTTCATTATTTTAATACAAATAAAAAAACTTAAAATTGATTTATAATTATAATATGGGTTTATTAAAATATTATTGTTAAATTTTATTATATAGTAAAAAATATAATATCATTATTTCATAAAAAGTAATTATCTTTTTTAACCAATAAAAATAAAAATAAAAATTAAAAATTTAATAATAAATATTATATTAATATATAAAACTGACAACTATTATGTACAAATTTTTTTTTTTAGTTAACAACTATTATAAACAAAAAAAGAATTACACCCATTGTCATCTAATAATGTGGATGGTTGTATGCATTGGGTATGACATTAAGAAATTAGACCTTCCTCAATGTTAAGACCACTTTTAAATTTTATATAATATAGCGCATCAATGTAGCTTCATTCAGCCGTTATGCTTTCTTTAGACCAATTAAATTACTGCATGAAGCACATGGTTAATTGAACCTAATTGAGTGTATTTCTTTCAATTTTTTTTAAAAAATATAAAATTAAATTTTTTTTATATAATTAGAAAATTAAAAATAAATTATTTTTAAAATTTATTATTTTTTAATTTTTATTAAAAATTAAAAATAAAATTTTTTATATTTCAATTATTTTTAAAAATTTATCTAAATTGTCAAAAGTAATTTTTTTGGCAAAATATCTTACCCAAATACACCAAATACATCCTATGATTGATGTTGCACATTACGAAGTAAATAGTAAATACTCTTTTCATTTTAAAATATCTGTCTAATTTTGATATTTTAAAATTTTAGAATATTTATTTATTTTAATATTAAGATAATATTATTTTTTAATTATATTCTTAATTTAATTATCATCCACTATCATCATAATCAAAGTTAAAAATATGCTAGAATAATTTATTATCATCTATATAAAAAAAATAATTATAATATTAATTATATTAATGAAAATATGTTTCTTTAGATAAGAGTAATTTTATCCGTTTATATAATTTTGTATCACTACTAAAATTAATTATTTTTTCTTAATTTATATATTTTTTTAATTTTAGACAAATATTCTAAAATAAAGGAAATATTACATATCTCATATACTAAGCATTAACTGTTTTTCAAATTAAATTGGCCATTGTCATGTAAATTCAAGTCACATTAGAATAAATGAAAAGGAAGACATGAATGGTTAAATAAACGAAATTTTTTAAAATATATATATATATATTATACGTTGAGATAGTTTTATTAAATTAAATAATTTATGTTCAAAATTTTAAGTATTTGATTTTGTTTTTAAAAAATTAATTTGAGATAAAATTAATTTTAGGATAAAATAATTTATATTTAATAATATATTTGAAAATAATTTTAACAAAAAATAAAAAAAAATATTTCTCTTAAAATTAATTCTAAAAATTAAAATTAATTTTAATAATAATTAAAAAAAATACTGCTCAATCAATTATATCTCTTAAAAATCAATTTTGAGGGTTAGCAATCAAACACACGCTAAACCTATCTACTTTTCAACAACTCTGATATAGAAACACCCTTCTAGATTAGAAGTAGGGAATGAAAACCTAAAATTTCTAATCATTGCTCCAGGGCGAGGGACAATCATGACAGGATCGAACTTACACTTAGAAGGGTACACATAAAATGAGGGTATCATTTCAGATACGTCATAGATGTCAGTGGATGTGGCCCCATTGGCCCTAATTATAGACGCATGGCCAAAGTAGGGTGGAATTTTCATACGTAAAAATATTAAATATATTTTTAAATTTTAATATATTAAATATTATTGTATTTAATATTTGTTTAAATCTTTAAGAAAATGTTAGGATATTAATCAAGACGATACACCATTAACCGGAAAGAACATGACCAATTAAGGAGTAGTCTTAGATTTGGATTGAATAATTTATAAAATTTATTTTTTATATATTATTTATATAAAATTTCTATTTTATTATTCAATTATATATTAATTTTCTTTAAAAATATTTAAATTTTATAACAATTATCTTAAAAATTATGTCATATAATAATATGATAATATAATAATTTTATACTACTAATATATCAAAATTAAACTCTTATTTATAAGTATATGATGCTTAAATACAACCCCGGTTAAGCAACAAAAACCAACAAAAATATCTGCAGAATTAAAGTTAAAAACACCGACTGCATTACAAGAATTTTTTTCCTTCACACAAGTTAAGAAATATAAATATAAAGTATTAAACAAAATTTAATATTTAAAATTTGGAAAAATGAATTTTTTAATAATTAAAATAATGTGATAAAGTATAATAATAAATATTTTTTTTTGTCAACGACAAGAAATATTTCTCCAACTACATTAAGAGCACATCTTCAACAAAATTCTCCTTTTTTTTTTTGTCAACCTTTGACAAAATTCTTCTCTCCCTTTTTTTTGTGTTGTCAAGGAGGGGAATGGAAGTGGGAAAGGGGTGGGATGGGTTTAGATTTTAACCTTGAATGTACAGGTATTTGCAATTCCGTTTGAATTGATTTTATTTGCAGTTCCGTTTGAATTGATTTGAGTAAAAAAATCAATCCAATTCAAATAATATAATTTGTTATGATTTGGATTGAATTGGATTAATATAATAGATTAATTTATATGCACCGATAATATAAAATAACTTTACACGTTATCTAATAGAAATATAAGAAAGTGTCAAATTATGTTAGATAATTATTTATTATAATAAAAACCTACCATGATTTGATACTTTCTTATATTTCAATTAGCTGATAATATAAAATTATTTTATATTGTCAGTATATACAAATTAAACTCTTAATTTAAAATTGAAAACTAATCCAATTTTTATCAGTTTGAATTGATCGGTTTTTGACAAAATAAAATTTTAAATTTAGAATATTATAAAATAAAAATAATTTTGGTCCAAAATATGAATAAATAAAAATGAAAAATAAAATAACTTAGTTAATATGTATAAATATTATTTAAGTGAGAATAGTACATAAATAAAAAAAATATGTAACAAATTAAAATTATTATAAATAAAAGTATAAATATAAGAATAAAAAATTATATTATATAATATTATTATATTTGAATTGGATCGATTTTAAAAATTAAATTTAAATCCAATCCAATTCAATCTATATGATTTGAGAAAAATAAGATCCAATTTAATTTAAATTTTTATAATTTTAATTGATTTTTGATTTGGATTAAATTGATTTAATAATTTTAATTGGATTTGATCGAATTTGTACACTCTAGTGTAATGAAGCTACAATTTTTAGCTACTTTGCCTCATGCCTCAACAACGACAAAATTCTATTACAAAACCAATGTTGAAGAGTAAAGACATAAGCTCCTCCAATAATACGGGCCTTTTAGTCAACGAGTAAAGCCCAACATTCCCCATATTAGGCGATGTTGTCTAGCAACAGATCACTGTCTTTTCTTTTTCCAGCAGCTTTGCTGTTCATTTTATAGTTTTAAGTCGTCAACACAATTTGCAAACATTCACTAAGGGTGTATGGATGGAGGAAAGAATTTAGAAGGGAGGAAGTTGTAACGAAAGAAGTTGAGTGTATTTGTATTTTTTATAGGTATATTTTGATGAAGAAAAAATGAGAAAAAAGGAAAATAGAAGGAAAATAATTTTTTTTTGTTTATTTGTGTGAAAAAGTGAAAGGAAAGATAAAGATAATATTGTCAAATAACAATTTTACCTTATATTATTAGAAAAGATATTTCAATTATATTAATTAATATTAAATAAATTTTTTACTATTTTTAATTTAATAGGTTAAAATAATATCAACATATTAAATCAAATTAATATTAATAAAAATAAATTATTCAAAATTATTTAAAATAAAACTAATATTTTTAGTTAATCTAACACTTCCTTGCTAACTATCCGAGAAAATCACAAGAGATTATTTCAATTATAAATATGGAGCTAATCTCCCCACACTTCAAGTACTCCCATATAGTGTCTGGGGGTTCATTCCAAATTTGAAGAGTACATGGCATGCTCCAACACACAAATTTGAAGATTTACAACCACATAGCACAGGCGGCAACTAAAATGCACCCTGCAATCAAAGGTGCATTATGCACTACATAAATCCAATGGTAGCAGATCAATGGTGTAAGGTACATCAAGGACAGCCTAATACACCATAAACTCCATTGTTTGCTTCTCCATCCTAGTGTGAGGTGACTTCGATGCGAATAAAGTAGCATAGAGGTATTGTTGCAATAATAAAAAGTTGCACACTTCTCCCCCGAATTTCTATCTAGGTGTGGAAGGAAACAAAAGTGAGTGGTCCCCATATCCTTTTTATATTGTTCAATCTTTCTCCCCACATTTTCCTTACCAACCAAACAGAAGAAAATGGTCATCTTCCATCTAATTTCCTTCCTTTCCCTCTCTTTCCTTCTAATTACCTCCCAGCCAAACACACTATAAAAGGAGTTGGATCGGCTTAATATTTGACCCTATACAATAAGATCCCTCAAATCATACAAGGCTCGATTCTCCATTACCTCTTCAATGATGTCATTAAGGGGTATTCAGATTTTTCTCTAATAAGTAGAATTGTTACACCACTCAATAATTATAAGTCACTTTAAATAAATAGTCGTCCGACCTTTATCACCACGATGGTTGTATAAAATTTTATATAAGAACTTTATCAGGAGCTATAAAGGAATGTTCATTCTTAGACTAAACAAATAAATCAACCCTGGATATTACCCGCATAGAGCAGACCTCTGACCCTATAATCTAGGCTTGAATAATAGTCGTAAAAATTTAAATAAGATTCAAGTTTGAATATGATTTTCACCATGTCTGCTCTTTTGGAAACAAATCCTATCCAAAATCTTGTGGTGGTTTAGTATTCTTGATGTCTAGAATTGGCAACATAATTTGAAATTTCATAAACATTCAAACAATGAACCAATTTGTTGGGTTATTTTCGGCTAAGTTAGTGTTGAGTTGGGTGCTAAGTATGCCAGCCTTTGAAATCGGCTATCCTCGAATTAGCATTTTCAATTTCAAGAATCAAACAATTACTCTAAGGAGGGAAATTTATTCCTTAGATATAGGTTCCCAAGATACGTAATGATAAGTACTTGGCTAAGATCAATTAAAAGTAACCAAGACCAAAGATTAAACGAGAAGAATGTAATCGGCAAAATTCTATTGATACTTGAATAAGTTACAATAGAGATCTCATGGGATCCAATTACAATTCAAGGAGGATGATGTTACAAAGTAACAATATTGGAAACTTAAACTGGAAAGGAAAGTACAATGCTGGAAACATAAAGGTTAAAGATAAAGGGTAAAAATAACAAGTAAAACAAATAAAGATAAGTGTTATGATGTGTGCTCCGGGGTCCCCTATAATTAGATTAACTTTTGTATTAGGAAAACCTCCTTGGATGCCACCAAGTATGCATCGGCTAAGGCACGAGTAGTAGGTCTTGTGAGTGGGTCAAAACCTGAAGCTATGTGCCTTTCGGCTGGCTTAGTGTATGTCTAGTTTAGTGAGGTAAAGTCCATAGTTTTGTGCCTCCTCAGCCAGCCTTCCATCGGCTATGGGCCAAAGTTAATTTGGCTTGCCCCAATTTAGTGCCAACATAATTCCCTTTACGTTATGCTAGCCGAATAACTATGATTGAGTCTAGAATAATGTAACGACTTCATTTTATCATTCATGTTTTTACTAGCCATTAGCTATTCTCTAGCCATAGCTCAACCATTATAATAGCTAGTTTTACCACCTTTTAAGTCGAATATGGTGAATAACTCCTACTTTTATTTTCACCTCTCGTTTATCATTGAGCTTATTCCTTTGTTTTCTCCCTCTTTGTATTTGCCTTCTCTTTCTCAAATCATGTTTTCTACTTCTTGTAACTCCTAAAACACTAGTGCTTCTCTCTCTCATTTTTTTTTCTCGATAAATATAGAAGGCTAAACCTCCAAAGTAGAGGCAGCACTTATAGTACAACAAAGAAAACCATGAACAAAGCAAAAAATAAGAAACAAAACAGTAAAGAAGCAAACATAACACCAAATACCGATCACTAGCCACCTGTTAGTATCGAACATGAAGTTGCCTATTTGCTGCAGAAATGAATCAAGAAATGCAACACCAATTGCTTACTACCTATTACAGTCAAAAGTATCAAACATGACCCTACTTATTTGCTACATAACCAAATCCAGCTGGAGAATTTTGTTAGCACCTAAACTAAGAACACTTGCATGCATTAACACCATCATTTAGATACTTCAACACCATTCATTTGTCCAAACCTGCCACCTATGCCATAGCAACACCATGCACTTGTCAATAGGAAAAACCTCCCTTTGAAAAATTTTCTTGTTCCTTGCTTCCTACATAGACCAAACCATGCTGAAAAAACATACACACCATTTCTTTCTTTGATTCTTTGTCAAATTCATCTCCAACCACAATTTGAAGGTGTACCTCAGCTCCACCATCATAACCTAGTCAAATTTTCACTTATTAAGGCAAGAGCACCATAATTTCCAGGAACAATTACATGAGAAAAACAAATGACCATTATTCTCCAAATGTTCGTTACATAAAGCACAAGTAGCTTTGCTGCTACAAATTATATTCAAGCTAACCAACCTATCCTTGGTATTTAGTTTGCCCAACACCAAGAACCAAACCAGTAATTCAACCTTTAAGGGGGCCAATTTGCACCAAATCTTTGCAACAAATTTGAAAGATTTGTCACCTATATTCTACAACTTTAAAAGTGCATCAGAAAAGGATTTCATTGTGAAACCCCCAGCATTTTTGAAACACCAAATACTCCTATTGAATTGGTCCCTATTTAATTGAGCTTCCAGTAAGATCTGTAGCTAGGTCACTAATTCCTTTTCCCAATCAAAGAGCTCCATTTTTCCATAGTAAATTCCAACGCCACGATAGCCCATCCTACAATCCATAGTCTTCAATCTTTATATGTTTCTGCAAAGATATTGAGTATAGCCTAGGAAACTTGCTTTTCAATGTTGAATTACTAATCCACGGATCCTTCCATATCAGAGTTGCTTCACCATTACCTACATTGATTCTTATTTTGTTTCTATAAACCTGCTCCATCTCCTCATTTAGCTTCCAAACATTATAGATGGTTAGCCAAGTCCTACTTCTTTTGGAATAAGTTGTTCCACCACTGGTCGATCCAACACCAAATTATTGCAATAGCACACAACCTTCTTCCATAATGAATTATTTTCTATGGAGAACCGCCACCACCACTTAAACAACATTGCTAGGTTTTTAATGACCATATTTCCCATACCCAAGCCTCCCCGTTTCTTTGGCATTTGAATTAGCTCCCATTTCAGTGAGGGATGGAATCGGTCACCTTCACTTTTTCCCCAAAAAAATCACCTTTGCATAGAGATTATCTCCTTGGCTACAGTTTTTGGGATTCTAAACAACTCTAAGTAGTACATAGGTAAGTTGTTCAAAATAGATTTAATTAACAAAATTTTGCCAGCTTTCGATAAAACATTAACCTTCTAAGCACTTAATCTTTTCCTAATTTTATCTAACATTGGTTGCCAAGTCCCTACTCGAATTAGGTTAAGCCCCAATGGTATACCCAAGTATCGAATAGGAATAGAAACCTCTGAACACCCTAATACTCTTTTAACTTGATACACCCACACCCAGACTCTATCACAATGTAATGGGATGAGTGCAGATTTATCATAATTTATCCAAAGTCCAGACATAACGCTAAAGCAGTCTAAAATGCACCGATAGTTTACAAGAGTCTCATACCTTGCAGAACATAGTAAAATTATGTCATCCGCAAACTAAAGATGGGAGATATTAGCCGCATCACAGCCAATCTACAACCTTTTAATTAAATTTTGTTCATCCATTCTAGAGATTAATCGGTTCAGAACTTCAGCAACCAAGACAAAATGGAAGGGGGATAACAGGTCTCTTTATCTTAGGCCCCTCTTCATAAGAAATGGTTTGGTTGGAGAACCATTGACCATAATTGTCATATTGTCATATTGTCAACCATCCACAGATCTAATTCTTCCACGTATTACCCAAACCCTATTCGTTATAGAACATGATCAACAAAGACCTATCTGATTGAGTCATATGCCTTCCTAAAATCCTGCTTCAGCAAAATTGCACTTTTCCTTTTGTTCCTCAACCATCGTACAGCTTCACACACAATCAGAGCACCATTGAGTATCTGTCTCCCATGCACAAAAGTTGTTTGTGCCTCACCAACAAGATCACCCATAACCTTTTGTAGCCTATTTGCAAGAGATTTCGCAATCACCTTGAATACAAATCCAACCATGTTGATAGGCCTATAGCCCTTGATCTCTATAGCTCCTTCAATCTTTGGGGTTAGTGTTGCCCACATCCTGTTGAGCTTTCTTGGCCGAGAACCTAAAATAAAATAAAATAAAAAATAAAAAACACATGTACAAAAATCCCCCCAAGTGTATCCCATAATTTCTTGACAAAGTTCAGGTTAAAGTGATCAACTATTAGAGCTTTGGAAGGATCACAGGACCACACTGCATCTTTAATATCCTCTATTGTAGGCATTATTTCAAGCCACTGTGAATTTTTAGTAGAAATTTTGTTAACTAATCCATTCTCAAATTCAATGAAAGGGGCTTCTTTTTGACTATATAAAGCTTTAAAATATCTTCTAATTTCACCTTTAATACTTCTAGGATTTCTCAGCATTCTTCTACCTTTTTTTCTATTTTTTATTACAACTATAAATTTCCTTATTCCCCTAATCGATGCCATTATCTAAAAGTTCTTCGTATTCCTATTAGTATCTTTTAAAACCTATTATTTGGACATTTGTTTCCAATAACAGTCTTTGCAACCATACTAGATATTTAATTGCCCTTTAAGTGCATTCAATCTTGTTGTCGCTACTTCATCCAGTCCATTTACTCCTATGTTTCTTTCAATAACTGCTACCTCATCCTCAAGAGTGCTTATCCTAAAATCAATATTTCCAAACACCTTCTTATTCCACTTTTTTATAGGAACTGTAATCTTTGCGAGCTTATCCACTAGATCTAGATTCCCCGTATTCCTCCATTCCTCCTCCACCAATTTGGAGAACCTTGGATGGAAAAACCATGTTTCTAGACTCCGAAAGGGTTTCAGACCCCAATTCATAGAATCAAACTCAAGTAGAAGTGGCACATGATTTGCCATGAAACATTTTAAACACCTGGTTTCAATGTTGAGAATTTTACCAACCAGATTGGGCTTACAAGGGTTCTGTCAATTTTGCTATAAGAGTTGCCTCGAGACCATGTAAACTTGCATCCAGATAAAGGCAAATTAGATAGCTCCGTCTCATTGATCCACTAAACAAAATCATCCATCAATCTTGACATAGTTACACACCCTAATCTCTCCTCAGGACAAGTAATTTCATTAAAATCCACCATAATTATGAGAGAAGTATCTAATGGAACTTTTAGCTTAAAGAGTTCCTTCCAAAATGTTCTTTTTTCCTCAGCAATATGAGGCCTATATACAAGAACTATAGCCACACTACAAGCCATATCCTGTGTGAAGCCTTTAACACAGCCAACGAGATCCGCAAACCACTGATTCAATATCCCAGAAACTTTTCTCACACATACAGAGTAAACCTCCACTCATGCTAATTGTATCCACAGTAGCCCATTGAAACTCATCATCGCACCAAATCTTGCTAATTGGACTCTCCTTTGTTTTTGATCATTTAGTTTCCACTAAGCCCACAAAAGACACTTTCTTATCTCTAATCAATTTCCTTATTTCTCCTAATTTCCCACCACCCCTTAACCCTCGTACATTCCAAGATATCAAATTCATAATGGAGACATAACATCACCTAGCTTGGGCGCCATCCTTCTTTGTTTTGCCACCCTTTTTCTTTTCTTTCTTCTGTGATCCTTTTTCCTTTCCACTAACTCTTCGATGATTGCTTATATTGCCTCTGAATCAATATGTGTTGATAAGCCAAGTTCTTTCCCTAACTCTCCATGTTGCCTCAGCTTCTTGATCATTGTCAATTGGAGAAGATTCTAGTGTAGCACTTCCTTCTTCCTCACTGGTGCTAGATTCTTAATTGCACTTGTGTTCAGATTCATCAATTGAAATTATCCTTAGGTTAGCAATGTGCTTGAACCCTAGAGGGGCACCTAGGTCTAATACCTCATTTTGAGAGGTCCTCTATTCTTTGCCTGTAACCAGAACCACCGCTTACTTCGCAACTTCTAGGCCCAAAGCAGGAAACTTCGCTTGGTACCTTTTTAATTCTTTCGCCCAATTATAACACCATTCAAATAAGATCTTGGATCTTTGGAATTTACTTTAATTAACTCCCCTTTAGGCCTATTTGTAGCTAAGCCCAAATCTTGAAGTACTTCCATTGTTAACCGTTCATCATCCAATGTTTTAGTCATTGTAAAAGTTGGATCCACCCTCTCATTAACGTCCTGATTAGTTATAGGAGTTTAACCCACTATCATATGGGAATTAATGTCATTAATCGCTTGTTCCCCTGTATTCCCCCCATGTGACTCTTCATTTTCGGCAGTTAGGGACGTGTTTCTTTGTGCAAACTTCATCAAAATATCCTTCGCCGGTGACATGGCCTGAATCCAAGACTTTTAATGCATATTCATGCTCATCCAACCTGGAACCTCACGCTGTATGTGTGTAATTATCTTAATATGAATATCGTACCCTTCAACGGTAATTGATAGATAAATTCAACCTTGAATTAAGGTGAAATGGCAAGTGTCAATTAATATCTTGGTCGCCCCAAGACCTTACTTTAACGTTGTGCTACCATCAAACCATACCACCTTTCCCGATGCATTGCCAATCTTAGTCAGATTGTTAATCATCCATGCATGAGGAGGGATTCCCATACATTCGATCCATACCCTTCAGTTTTGACATACTTCTTCCGTCTTCCATTGTCTGATGTCTTGAAAAAATTAGATAACAGACCTCCATCACCTTGAAGGATTTTGCTCGCCTCCTCTTTAGATTCAAGAGTAATGAGAACTTTGTAATTACCTATTTCCTACACTAATGTAACTTTAGGGCATAGTTCCTTGATTTGGATTGCTAGAGTTTTAATAAAGAAAGGATCCACAACTTCACCCACCACTAATCTAGCAAACTCCTTCATAGTCTTCTCATCTACCTCCACATAAATAACTATAGTGCGATCATGCTTAGGCTCAGCCAAAACTCCTTTCTTTGATGTTCCCGCTTTGTTCTTCTGCCATGGTTCTGGTTCTTTTCCTTTCACTACCATGTCCCTATATAGTTTTCCTCCAGTCCCATGTTTGAAATCACTATGTCCAGTCTTCTCTCCAATTTTTGTTTTACCCTTTGATATGTCTTTATGTACATTAAACTTATTACGCTTATATTCAGCCATCGTTACTAATAGCTTACAGCTCCTTATTACTACCCATGCAATCTCTCCATGGCTAGCAATGCTTATTCTTTTTCATGAACCGAGGAAAGCCAAATGGAGCCCTTGAAGACCTCATAATCTTCATCGATATGAATACATCCACAAGGTCCCCTTCATAGGAGAATAATTGCCATAACCAATCCCTTGTCACAGACTCAAGAAGGTTGTCAACAAAAACTGAGAAAGTAACTTCCTTTAATTTACTCCAAGCACTGTGGTGGTCAATGTTTCTTCTTCCTTCTTGTTCGTGCGCTCCCGTACCCTTAGCCATAGCTTTAAATGCTGTGTCGTACATTATCTTGAACCTCGTACCTACATGATGATGTTTCCTTTCCCTTCTCTCGCTTCATCCTTTTCTCACTTTCCTTGCTCCCTCTTTCATCGTTTCTCTTTCTTAATAACCCTAATTTATTGGCCAGGTCACCTTCTTCTTCATTTTCTTTTTCTTTTGCTCAAACCTTCCTAGCCAAAGAAATGACAACCTCTTCTTTTGCCTTTGCTATTTCCACACTTAGGGTCTTTGACAAGGAGAATTACAGATTCATCCTTGATCCAACCTTGTAAGATCTTAAGCAAGGATCTACAGTTATTGATTCTTTTTTGTTTCTCCCCATATTCAAGCTTCCTCTTGCTTCTTCTTGGTACCACATTTCTCAGTGTCCTTTCAAGATTCACTCATGGTCCAAGCCATCAACACAATATGCTCAATGGCTTAACCAAGTTGCGAGTGAGAAAGGAGAGGAATAGAATAAGTGAGGGATTTTTGATATCATTATCCTTTCTAAGAAGGAGATCCCCCTGAACTTTGGCGTACTGTATTGCTTCTTTAGCTTTTGGAATGCCTCGGTTAACATATTTGTTATTCCATTGGCATGATGAGCTCGACCTTGCTTGACATCGCTGCTATTGTGGACTTACCAATTGATGGTGATGAGGTGTCATTTTTGCAACGTCCTCTCTGATGACCTTGGCTTCAAGGTGACAAAGAAAAACTCAGCCTACGCCACCTTTATTGCTTCTTTCAACAAAGGAAGAGGCACAATGGATGACCTTAACACAAAGCATACCTCCTTTTTTGGCTATGCAAGTTTTTTATTTGCATGAGCTCAATAGTTGTGGTAGGGGAGTTTGCCCCTTCATGATTGCCATTCTTCATCGGCGCTATCTCAACGAGGGTGCCTTGTTTTTGTCCTTCCTTTACAAAAGTCTTTTCACAGTGGCCACTTGGCTGAGAATGGTGAAGCAATCAAATACATGTCTGACCTTCTTTGGTTTTTGTAAATCTAGATCCATCAGTATTTCCGAAAGTTCTTTGTTATCGCTAACCTTACCTGTGTAAGGTAGCCTTTTATCTATGGTGACTTATACACCCACTTTCCTTTTTTGCCATTTTCTGAATTCCAAGTGGCTAATACCTTAATTGAGCTGAGGACATGAACCTTCCAGTAGCTATGTTCTTATCAAAGTAGGGACTGTGGGTTAAGCTGGGTACGCTAATGCCTTGTCACTGCTATGGACTCAAAGCTTTCCCAAGTCACTCTGCAGTGGAGCAATGTTTTCATAGCTCATGTTCTCCTCAATGCGTGAAACTAAATTGTAGATACAACAAAACCTCTGTCAAGCCATATAATTCCCAGTGCTTGGCTCGACAATTCAGCTTCGTTCAAAGGATACCAATTCCCGATGAATCATAAGTTGCTCATGATGAAAGGATAGCTTTTATGCCAATGAGTTGGTTGATTGGGGAGCTAACCAGCACTGAAAGTCTAAACATCTTTCAATTCCAAAAGTTTAGACTGGCTCCCTCAGCTATATTAGGGTTCACCACATGGTGGAAAACATCCTTCAAGAAGTTGCTCAGGCAACCTTTGAGTGCCCTGTTGGCCAAGTTGAAATATGACAGCATTCTCAAGTATCTCCGACAACTATTACTACTTTTAGGAAAAGAAGAACCACTAGCAAAGTCCCAGCCTATAATCGAGGGACTTAGGGAAGCCTTAGCTGCCAAAAGTAAGTTCTTCTCCACATTTCCTAATGTACTGATGGCACTCTAATGTTAGTCATGTTCCTTCTCAGCTGCTATTTAAATCTCTTTATTGCTTAGGGGCAGGGAAGAAATCTTAGAGTTCACTTGCTGAAAGGCCATACGTGTAAGAAAATATGGCCCCAAAGTTGAGGAGGAGTGCTTAGCAACCTCTTTCCCCTCAGTCTCTAAGTATGGCCTTTCTTCAAAAGGTCATACCACTAACCAAGCCTGGACCGAAACTGAGTTCAGCTGTAACAATAACTTTTCTTCTTCTTTTCCATTTAAGTACCAAAATTTCTATTCTTTACTAAATATACAATTTTTTGGTAGAAGAGAAAGGCATAAGTTGAAGCAACTTCTCCAAAGATAGCTCAGCAGAAGAAGGCCATCAGGTCATGAGGTTGCCCTCGGATGATAAGGAAGAAGAAGAATAGGCTCAAATGATCCCTGTGCTAATCATTGCTGCCAAAACCCTCCAAGCCATTGCTCCTGTCATTAATCTAGCTCCAACCTCAGCAGAAGAAGAACCTAAGGCTGGGATTATGCTTCACCGATGAGCCAACACCTCTAAACTATCCACGAGGAATTGGAGCATATTTTCCCCACTGTCCTAGTCACCTTAGCACATTTGTAGAAGTCCCTGCTAAAAGTGGCCAATTTAGTGGACACCACTATTCTTGCCGAGGTTAAAGAGGGTTTTTGGCAACTAGCTGTGAGGCTGAAGACATTATCCTTAAACTAGAGAATCTATGAGACTTGGAAGTCCACTAGCCCGAGAGACTTAAATTAGCTAGCATAGCTTTGGGTTCAAAAGGATAGTTTTAGGGCTCAATTTCAAGCAGTTGGCACTAGTCAGAAGGCAAAGCAACAACAATAATAATAACAAGTAATCCAAAATAAGATCACTCATATTAACAATGAAATTGCAAGGCTCCAAGCTGAACTATAACAATTGGAGTAGGAGCTAGCAACCATGATCGTAGAACTCAAGTCGGATTCTCAAACCAAGCTTCGGATATACAAGCAAGCCAAAACCTTGGATGGTGAGATCCACTTCTCAAGAAGAAGGAGCAAATCTTGGAGAATAAAGTTGAAAGCAGCATCTACCACCTTATCAAGGTGGAAATTTCATGGTCTGAGTGCAGGGACATGTTGGCCACTACTTAAAAAAGGCTGCTAATGCTGCTGTTACTCTTGTAGTAATAGACATAATCTTTTCTTCTATTTCTCTTGAGCAAACAACCACTATGGTTGCCCCTAGTCTTGTGTCAGCTGATCTCCCATCCGAGCTACCTCTTCCTCAAGAAGAAATCTTAGAGGAGGCTGGGAGAGAAATGGTTAAGCTGATTCAAGTAGAAGCGAATATTAGTGTTGATGCTGGTGTGGATGGTCAAGCAACTAACCTACCTTTAGCTAGTGACTTGGCCCCCATAGCTTCAAATTCCCTTTGTTTTGTATGTACTTTGTTGTTCCTTTAGTTACTTAGCCAGTTGATAGCAAACACCTTCATTTCCATGAATATTAATTCTTTCCTACATTGTAGGGTACTATCTTTTAGAAAACTTGCCATTTATGCTTCTGGTTACTCTTCTCCTTCTAATGTAGCCAACTTGTATGTCCACCATAAATAACTTCACTAACAATGAAAGGTCCTTCCTTGTTTAGAGACCATTTGCTGAATTTAGAATTCCTCATTTTGATTGGTAGTATAACCTTCCACATGAGATCTCCTTTGGCAAATCGCTTAAGTTTGACCTTCCTATTGTATAGTTTTGACATTTTGGCCTTATTGGCCTAGATATTCTCCAAGGCCACTAACTTCTAACTCATGGAACATGGCTTGAGAATACTCTTTTGGTTACAACTCATGTTGCTTGGCCACTCTAAGTGAATGTGTAATGCCCTCCTAAATGCAACTTATGCTTAATTTATACTGTCGCACTTAGAAGTTGTTACCAATTCATTGGCGGACCTTATTTATTTACTTACTGTGTTCTCGGAGGATTTGCATAAAACTTTTTCGTTGTATTGAATAAAGTATAACAAGCAAATTGAAGAAAGTGGAAACTTTACTTGAAACATACTAAAATCCACATCATAGTCATATTAGCATACATACCAACCTAGTAGCTTTACTTAACAACATTTCCAAAACTCATAAAATAGCTTTACTAAAAGCTTCAACTATAATATTAGTCATTTAGTACTATAATATATATGCTTGACTTCGACCTTTCACCAACGAGCCGGCCTTGGTTTGAACCTCCCAGCAAACTTGCCTTCCAAGATTACTTGCACTATCTAGAGACGATATGGGAATACACAAGGGTAAGAAATGTAATTTTTCTCAGTAGGTAGTCTTAGGCTAATAGCAATATTGCCATCATTATTGCCCCAGCCACTTTGGTTAATTATAAAATGGTGAGCATACTAAAAAATAAGATTCATGTTAAAATTTTGAAAATAGGATCTTCCGAAGTGGGTTTCTTTTATCCAGCACTGAATTCAAATAGCTTAATAATTAATAAATTTTACTTATCATGGTTCAAAAATTAAGGTAAAGATGCTTATGAAAAGGTAGTAATACTCCTTAACCTGCATGTTCCTATTCTCTTTACTTGTCTTTAACTTTCTTTACTTAACATATGTCTCATCGTCCCTAGGGCGCCTACATGTATCTGCACTTGAGTGTTACACGCCGCTGTCCTTAGGTGTAACCTTACACATGCCTAAGCATTACGAGTTGCCATCCTTATGATGCAATCCTTTACATGACTAGGCATTACGCTTTGCAGTCCTCAAAATAATAACTTATGCCTACCTGAGTGTTACATATTACCGTCCCTAGCGGAGGCCCGACATGTCACCTGTGATCGTATCGTCCTAGCCCACTACTTAGTGGAGGCACGACATGTCACCTGTGATCGTATTGTCCTAGCCCACTACTTAGTGGAGGCACGACATGTCACTTAATTAATTTATGAAATTCTGAAGTTCATACTATATACCTTTCATGTTACTATATTCTCATATGACTTAACATAATTACATCTTTCACTTCTACTAAACCTTATGAGAATTATCTTTCAGAAGTAAATTTGGCAAAGTTCTGGTGCACAACAACTATACCGGAGGTTCCTCAAGCTTTGAAATAGTTAGTAATTTAGTCAACAGTTTAGTTAAACTCATATAATTATCACAATCCTAAATAGCAAATATTCCTATGCTCAAAAGAACTACATAAACTCAGCCAATAATTTAGAGACATCATAAGTCATTCCAATAGAAAACTTAAACACAATCACATAGAATACCAAATCTACCTAGAAATTTGGAAATTCACCAAAAATTCAAATTAAATAATCTTAACCTCAAATTTCACAAGGACTATGCTCTACAAGTCTATTCTCAAACCTCTTTAATCCTACTAAATTTTGAGTATATAGCTTAAATTATTCAAGTTTTTCCTACTACTATCCTGTTATGGGATAAACTTGAGTACTTAAAAGTGAAAAATCACTAAAAATTTATCTTTCATTGTTTTACCCTAAAATTTTACATGCTTATATCCATGTGAATCCTTTTCCAAAAAAATAAAGTTCTAATCAATTTGGCTAAATAGAACTTAAGTTATAAGTTCTCCATTAGAGCTGCTCTATATTAACACTTACAAAGCATAAGGTAATTTCGTAGAATTACTGGGAGCAACTTCTATTGAGTTTAAATTTGAAAATTTGTAGGCTTACTCTGTCACTTATTAAATTCCTAAAAAATTAGTTGCACTCAAATTGAAGGTCTATAAGGCAAGTTATGGCTATCAGAACACATTCTGCGCAGGTTTGTTCCCCTCAGCCTATATCCTAATTCAAAAATTTATAACTTATTCATCTTAAGTTCAACGGACCTCAAATTTAGTGGTATGCTCTAAGTTTCAAATAAAATTAACTCTACCTCATTTTGAGTTTCCTAGCTTGAGTTATAAATCATGGATTCCTTGCTGTCTAGTTTTACCCACCAAGACAATTTTTGTTTTGTGTTCTTTTGAATTTTTAACTCAATATTACTTACAAATTCAATTTCTCAAGCTCTAAATCACTAGAACACAATCACATAGCATCTTATTCAGCCACCAATGAGCATAAAAAATTTTAAAAAATGAAACCCTAGCTTCATGAAAATAAACTCAACATAACATAAGTTCTAGGACACCTACCTTACTTTCAAGCTAGGAAACTCTTTACTATTTGTTCCTTTGGACTTTAAACTCTCTTAAACTAAGCAAAACATGACCAATCTCTCATCTCTTGGCCTATGACTGAACTCTTTTTAAACTAAAAAGGGAGGTTTTGCTTCCTTGTTGGGTTGAATAATGGTAATAGGGCTTAGGGTTCAAGTAGGATTCGAGAAGAATAACAAGAATGCGAGGTTTTGGGAGCTTGGAAACAAAAATAAAGGAAGAGAGTGAAAGAGAAAACTAATGATTTTGAAGGGTGGAGAGAGAAAAAGAAGAAAATGAGTGTTTTTTTTTTTGTGATATTTTTTCTTTCTTGTGTGTTTAATTTGTGATTGGTTATTAGAAAGTAAGGTTAGGTAAAGTTTGTGGTTAAAACTAAGTGATTAATTCTAAACCACAAAATTTATCTTGTCACATGATAATTAGGTTCTCTTGTATTTTAAATTCCTACTTGATCATTTTCTTGTGTCTCAACAAACTATTGCTACAATTTTTATGGTGTGGTTAAAAGTCTAGTACTAATGAAATTTTAACTATATTACATTATCACCTTTATTATTCTATATTATCCTCTCTATTTATAAATTTAGTGTTAATTAATTGATCCTTAATAGCATTAATTATACATATAATTAAAATGGGGTGTTATATTATGCCCCATCTTTTAAAAGAATTTTGCCCTCAAAATTCATTGTGTATAAACAAGTTTAGAACCAAGCTAATTTTGAGTCCTCTGGTTTGGTTAAAACTTCATTACCTTGCATTAGGTCCTTGGGTGGGCCTACCTCTTCAACACTTAGGGTGAAGACCCTTCCTTAGTATTGTGGCCTAGCAGCAAGTTGCTTGCTTTTGGTCGAACATTCTCTCTTTATATGTCTTGGTTTGCCACAATTGAAGCATATGTTCTATCCAGCCCAGTAAGGCTTATCTTTATGATCTTGTCCATATTTTGGGCATCTACAGCTCACAAGCTATTTCTACAACTATTCACTCATAACATTACCATGTTGGAATTGTTTGTTGGGTTATGGGGTGTCCTTGAATCCCTGGTCTTAGGAAACTTGTCTCTTTTTAGTAGTATCCCTCATAGCTTTTGCAGTAGCAAGTTTCTTGTTTTAATCATCCACCAGCCTACTCTTGTTTATGAGGGTAGCATAATCCTTGATTTCTAGTAGCCCCATCGAAGCCAAGATTTCCTCCTTTAGGCCTCCCTCATACTTGATACACTTTCAAACCTCGTTAGGGTTGCGCTAATAGATGGTGGAGAATTTGCACAACTCCTCAAACTTTGCTTTGTACTCAAACATGCTCATATTCCCTTGTTGGAGTTGTATCAATTCCAATTCCTTGGCATTCTTGATAAAAGCAAGAAAATACCTCTGGTAAAATATGTCCTTAAATACATCCCAAGTAATGACGATTTGTGCATTCTCCAATAATCTCTTGGTGTCGACCCACCAGAATTCTACGTTTGCTTCTAGCATATAGGTAGCAAAAGCCACCTTCTGTTGCTCGGTACAAGCCAGCACAAAGAAGATCTTCTCCATTGCCTTGTTCCATTCTTCAGCCTTATCCGGGTTAAAGGTTCCTCGGAAAGTTGGTTGATTAGCCTTCCTAAATTCGGTGAGCTTCAAGTACTCCAGGTCAATCTTTGCACCTTTGACATTTCTGCTATTATGCACTTCGGGTTGCCTCTCTATTCATTCTATCATATGGTTAGCTGTAGCAGCTTGCTCCTATACGGCAAAAGCTATTTCCTACAACGCACCCATAAGGTCTACGGGATCTTCAGGAGTGAGTTCTTCTCATGGCCTACTACGCCTGCTGGAAGCCATTAGTTTTCGGTCATACAAAATAAAAGACATTGAGGTGATCTAACTCAATACTAAGCTTGGTGTAATAGTAACTAACTGCTCACACGACCAGGCAATTATGCATGTATAGCTCTATATCTTATCTAAGCAGACAAGATTTAGCACATGATAGAATCTAAAAGTTTTAGAGTATGCTTGAAGCTTAGTTAGTCCAATCCTCAAGCTTTTACTAGGATGAACTGCTCTAATACCAAAATATAACACTGTACAAAATGCAACTCATGCTTAATTCATACCTCACACTTAGGAGTTGCTACCAATTCATTAGCGGACCTTGTTTATTTACTTACTGTGTTCTCGAAGGATATGCGTAAAATTTATTCGTCGTACTGAATAAATTATAACAAGCAAATTGAAGAAAGTGAAAACTTAAAACACACTAAAATCCACGTCATAATCACACTTATTAACATACATACCTACCTAGTAGCTTCACTTAACATTTCTAAAACTTGTAAAAGAGCTCTACTAAGAGCTTCAACTACATTGTCAATCATTTAGTACTATAATACATGTGCTTGGCTTGAACCTTTTGCTGACAAGCAGATATTAGTCAAAACCTTTCAAGAAACTTGCTTTCAAGGGTTACCTGTGCTATCCAGAGATGACACTAGAACACATAAGGGCGAGAAGTTTAATTTTTCTCAATAGGTAGCCTTAGGCTAATAGCAGTAGTGCCATCGTTATCATCCCAGCCACTTCGATTTATTATAAAAAGGCAAGCATACAAAAAAAAAATAAAAGATTTATTTTAAAAGTTTGAAAGTAGGATCTTCCAAAGTAGGTTTATTTTATCAAGCATTGAATCCAAATAGCTTAACAATTAAGAAACCCTACTTATCATGGTTCAAAAACTAAGGAAAAAATGCTTATGAAAATGAAGTAATATTTCTTAATCTATATGTCCTTGTTCTTTTTACTTGTCTTTAAACTTCTTTGCTTAACATACCTAAGTGTTATGTCTCACTGTCCCTGCGGTGCCTACATGTATCTGCACTTGAGCATTATGTGCTGCAATCCTTAGGTGAAGCTTTGCATAGGCTTGATCATTATGGGTCACCATTATTTGGATGCTATCCTTTTCACATGACCAGGCATTACGCTTTGTTACCCTTAGAATAATAACTTATGCTTTCCTGACCATTATGCATCACCATTATCTGAAGGCAAATTCCATCATATGTGATCATGTCATCCTAGCCTGCTACTTGGCGTAGGTCCAGCACTTCACTTGTGATTGTATCGGCCTAGCCTACTACTTGGTAGAGGCCCAACACATCACTTAATTAACTTATAAAATTCTTAAGTTCATACTATATACTTTTTATGTAACTGTATTCTCATATAACGTAACATAATTACATCTTGCACTTCTACTAAACCTCATGAGAATTATCTTTCAAAAGTAAACTTCGTGGAGTTCCAGTAGTACAAGGGCTATACTGGGAGGTTTCCCAAGATTTGAAATAGTCAGTTATTCAATCAACAGCTCAGTTAAACTCATATAATTATCATAATCCTAAATAGCAAGGATTCCTATGCTCAAAAGAACTACATAAACTCATCTAATAATTTAGAGACATCATAAGTCATTCCAATAGAAAACTTAAACAATCACATAAAGCACCAAATCTGCCCAGAATTTTGAAAATTCATCAAAATTTCAAATTAAGTCATCTTATCCTCAAATTTCATAAGGATTATGGTCTGGTAGTCTATTCTCAAACCTCTTTTGTCCCACTAAATTTTGAGGTGTATAGTTAAGTTATTTAAGTTTCCCTATTGTTGACCTGTTATGGGACAAACTTGAGCACCTACAAGTAGAAAATCATTCACTGCCAATTCTAACGGTAACATGACATCTTAACCATACATTAAATGATAAGGAGTTAAGCTTGTAGCATTGCTCTTAGAATTTTTGTAAGCCTATAACACATCGGATAGACCTCATGCTATCTCCTTGGCTTATCCTCGATGATCTTCTTAATCATATCTATTAGGATTTTGTTAGTGGCCCAAGTTGTTTGTTAATATAGAGAGGAATAGACTAGCCAAAATCCAAATTGCTAGGCAAAGGCCTTCATCTTTTCTTGTGTGAACATAGTTCCTTGATCTGTTGTAATGGTTTTTGAGACCCAAAATCGATATATAATTTGTTTCTTTATGAAGTGGATTACATTAGTTTGGGTCACATTAACCAATGGTTGAGCCTCCACCCACTTGTAAAATAATCTGTGGCCACAATGATGAAGGTATGATGCTTAAATGATGGGGTATGGATCTTACTAATTAAGTGCATGTTTGGTTTTGTTTTTGTAGAATTGATTTTGGATAAAATTGATTTTATTGAAATTGATTTGGTTAAAATTGATTTTATTGGAATTGATAAGTTAAAATTGATTTTGAGATAAAGTGATTTATTTTTAGTAATTTGATCTAAAAAGTGATTTATATTTGGATAGTATTGATCAAAATCATTTTTAGATGTATAATTTACAAAGAAATGCCCAAAATCAACTTTGGTGAAATGAAAAAGTAACAAATTTTCGCTTCTGGCCAAAATCAATTTTGAAGCAAGAATTGATTTTGGTGGAGGTGTTTAATAGGAAATCAAACAAATTGAAAAATGCCTAAAATTAATTCTAGTGTCCCATAATTGATTCTGGCATGCCCACATGGTTGTCCAAACATGCTATAAGTCTATAGCCTAACCCCTAAAAGGCCAAAGTTTTATAATGGCAGATAACTCCTTGGCTAGTACGCTCTGGAGTGGTCCGTGCATTTGGCAAGCCTTACATCTTTTAGCATATGCTTGACAATTAGCCACGATGGTAAGCCAGTAATATCTATATTGATGGATCAACTATCTCATCTTAGGGCTTGATTTATATGCCCTACATAATCCTTTATGCAACTCATGTATTATTTTCCTTGTCTTAGAATGATCTACACATCTAAGTAGTCCTATTTCCTTCAAAGCTTTCTAGATTGCATTTTTGAACACAATGCAATTAAGTGGTGTGGGTCCATGAGTGATGCCACTTATAGTACTTCTATCCTTTCATCTCCTCGATTGAAAGAACTTTGTGGTCCTCACAAAACTTAATTTACTTGTCTTCATAAGGTAATACAAAATTTAATTAGTCTTGGAAATATCAAATAATAGCCCCTTTTTCAAGCTTAGCCACTTCCTTCCCTTTTAATGGTGTAAGGACTAGGCAAGTATATGGCTTACCTTGTACAAATTCAGCTACCATTATATCTGCCTGCGCATTTGGTTGATCTTCCCAGCCATCCTTTTTGGCCGAGTCATACTTTATTATTGAAATTAATTGAGGTCCTCGAGGACCTGCTTGATTGGATCTTTTTGCTCATTCTCTACAATGAATTGCTATACCCTTGAGGCTCTTAAAGCCAAATGAGTCAAGTCAAAATACTTTATGGCAATCAGCTTTACCCTCAATTGGGGGTGCATATTATTCATCGTTATAGTAGCACTCTTAGAATCAGGGAGATGTACACCACAACGACTGCTTACCTTCTTGAATATTTCCTGAAATTTAGTTACTAGCTTATTTGGCAATTGCTTGAGACTCATCCACTAGCCTATAAATACCTTAGGTTTGGGCTTATAGAAGAGATCATGGAAAAGTCTTTCCATGTTGGTCAAAGCCTGAATCGAGTTAGGTGCCATAAGAGAGTACCAAGAGAATGCAGCATCAGTGAGAGATATGGGGAAAAGTTGAAGCTTACATTACTCATTCTAGTTTGCCTCACTACACTAAAACATGAAATAATTTACATGCTCTAATGTTGACTTCTTGTCTTCTCCAAAAAAAGTAGAAAAGTCTAGAGTCTTATAGCCTCAAGCAAAGGAATCCTCTCAACCCAATTAGGGCATGGTCTTCTATAGATAGGTCTATTTAGAGCTCTAAGCTGGACCCCAAAATGTCACCTGATGTCTTTAACATTCATGTTTAGGTCCATCAACATTCCCCCGAAGGTCTATTTGGATAGGTGGCACTTAAACAGGAGGTGGTATATCTTGCCGATAACCTACTTGATATCCAGGCCTTTGCATGGTGAAGTTTGAATGTTGAAGGGCTTGGAGTAAATAGTGTTGGGGGTTAAGAGTAAATTGGTTAGGTTTGATAATTGTTTTGTGACCCTTTGTAAGCGGTTACATTAGTCATGGGTGGTTATGAATATGCAAATTAGGCGATTACATTGTTAACCATTCTTACCCAAGGCTAAGTTATGGGGTAACCATTTTTGAAGGTCCATATTTCCACTTCTAATGAAACTGCCCATCATAAAGGCTTCATGATGCGTGCTTCCCCATTACCAACTGTTGCCATTATGATTGGTAGATAACAACAATAATTTGATGATCCCAGGAGTGTTTGGTAGCTTATAAGCCAAGCTCACTTGACCATATCCCGGGTTAGGTGGCTGAAAAACCTACCTCCAGGCTGATTAGTTGATCTGCCCATAGTGGTTGAGTTTTCCCAAGGGACAAACATTAAGTTGGCTTGTTTCTAGGCCACGTGCAATTCATTTTGCCCTATTAGTTTAACTATATCAACTAATTGTTTAGACAATTCAAACATTAAATCATTTACCCCTACATCTATTTGTTCTCAGATAAATGAAGTAGTCATAACAACTGATTGTCCTTTCTTTGTAACATCTCCAACTCCAGGGAGGTTCGGGCCCAAGATGAGGGAAAAATAGTAAATAGGCAAATCATAATAAAAGAAAGGGTAGAATTATAGTTGTTAGATCACAATAGCAAAATTGTAAATGAATTATGATTGTCGGGAAGGGCATTAGAAGAAAAATCCCAATTCCGGGAAAATGCAGGCCCTATAACACTAGTAGATAATTAGAATACAGGTAATAACTTTAGAATTGATATTTTCTATACACAGTTTTAAATAAAAGTGTGGGATTACTCATACAATACATAATATCTCAGGTAACTCAGTATCCAAATTAATGGTCGAGGACCTTGAATTAATCCTCAAGGGTCCCATATCATCTTTGGGCATAATAAATCTAGGAAAATAATCCTATAGAGACTAGACAAACATGTCAGGAGAGTAGCTAGGGTATGTGGCTAGAGATGAGCCACATTGGCCCCAGTTGGTAGATTTATCACCATTGCTCACTCTGCAGAATATCAAGACACCCTCATCCTCTCCCCTTCTCCTTCTTGAAGATGCCACCACCATCATCCTCTCCTCTCCACTCTCCATCTTCTTCTTCACCACTACCATGGCCATGAGTTTCAAGCTCATGGTTAATGGCCTTTTTGGCCTCAAAATACTTTATTCCTTTTATGAAAATTAATCCTCACCTTCTCTTCTATAAAACCTTTATTTCGGTTGCTACCATGAGGGAAAAAGGAAGCTAGGAGTTGTTCTTGGCTCTTTTGCTTCCATGGCTTCAAGAACCTTGAGGTAGGCTCCTAGAACTTGTTATATTCTAGGGTTTTCTTGATTCCTTTTTGATTTATTCATTTAGAGCTTTGTATAATGTTAATAGGACATTTTCTAGTGATTTGAGGTTAAGAAAACTTGATTGGTGTTAGAGAGAAGAATAGGAAACCAAAAGAATAACAAAATAGAGAAATAGTTGTAGGGGAACTTAGATGCAATTTGTACTGTGATGGGAATACCTTGAGTTACAATATTCATTGAAGTGAAACTAAATTTAGATGAAACCTAACTCAAAGATAAATCCAACCATATAAATTATAGGAAATTGGGCTTGAAATGAAGGAGTTATGATTTTTAGAAGCAAGGTATTAGTTAACACCTCTTATCCTGACTAGTGTGTAATAAAAAAGGAATAACTTGCCCCAAATAACTTCAAATTGAGTGCAACCACTTTTATTAGAAAGCTAACATATAGAAAATTATGCTGATAAATTTTCAAAATCAGATCATGAGTAGATAGCTCCCAGTAACTCCTTAAAGTTGACTTATACTCTGTTTAGGTTGAAACAGGGTAGCTTAAATGAGGAGCTCATAACTCTAGCTGTATTTACCCAATTAGGGTGAAACTTCATAGATTTAAAAGAGCATTCATATAGGTGCATTGTGGAAGAATTTCAAATAAAAATAATATAAGGACAAATTTTAGTGAATTTTCTAATTTTAGATATATAAGTCTACCCTAAAATAAGGTAGTAGCAAGTAAAACTTTAATAACTTAAGTTGTGCATATCAAAATGAGTGAAACAAAATGGATTTGAAAGTAGACTAACAGGGCTACATTTTATTAAAATTTGAGATTAAAATGGATTAAAATGGAATTTTAGTGCAACTTAGAAGTTTTAGGTAGATTTTAAGAAAAGAAAAACAACTTGTGAATTACATGATTTAGAGGATCCAAAATCATGTGAGACTAAATGGATTGAAATATTTATGCAATTACATACTAGAATCATGTCATGTTAAAGTATTGTCTATGATGATTATGCTTGAACTATTATTGGCATTATGTTAAGATCATGATTTTTTGTGACTAGCTGGCTGTTGTTTCTATTATCTATTTTGCCAAGCTTCATATTACAGTTATTATACTGCCAGATTTCTAGCATAAGTAAGTTGCAAATGAGTAATGTAGCATGATCATGAGCATTACATGTTCATATGACTATGTCATCTCAATAAAGAGCTGCATATGAATCCATGAATTAGAAAGCATATGAACATATAAAATAACATTCCTTCACATGGAGGTAGTTATAAAATCCCTCCCTATGGAGAGTCCCTTCATCACCTAAAGTTAGCTAAAACATTTATTCACATGAAGGTAGTTACGAGATTCCTCCCTGTGCTCTACCTTAGAAGCAATTGGATAAATGAGATCCCTCTAAATTAGAGGCACGTAGGTCCCCATGTAGGTTAGTATTGTGTAACGACAGTCACGAGTTGAGCTCACTCCTAGATCAAGCTACCCAAGGGCAATAAAGATTAAAAACATATGTAGACATCCTAGGGACGACGATACATAACACCTAGATGTGTTAAGTAAAGAAAGTTAAAGAAAGTACAAGTGCATCTGCATGAGTATATGATGTGCATTTGCATATGCTTAAAGTATATGACATTGTTGATATATTATTATTGTTATAAAATTGCTTTCTCAATTGACAAGTATGTGAATAAAATTAACCTAGTCGGAAGGATATTTTTGAACTTTATAAAATAGAATCTATAGTTGATATGGTATGATCACTTTTTTATAATAAACGAAGCAGTTGGAGATGATGACGATGATACTGCATATGGTAGTCTAGGATGTCCTACTGAAAATTTAAAATTCTCACCCCTATGTAAGTTTCCGTGTTATCTCCAACTAGCTTAGGAAATCTTGATGATGGCCATCCTGGACAAATTTGATCAAGAGCAGATGAACGACCGAAAGTTGCTATCAGACAAAGTCTGTTTATTTATTAGTAATAACTTCTAAGTATGATACTATGACTTAATCATAGTATTGTGCTTAGGAGGGTATTACATTCTTTGTCTTGGCTGATGTTGATTGGGCAATGTTTGAAGAAGAAGCAACATAATTAGCCAATGGTTGGCTAACAACATCCTACATTGGTTGCAAACCTATGCCCCTCGGAGGGGTACAAGGAGCACCTCATGTGGCTACCTATATTACTCCAACCTTCTTGCTTGTTTGTTTCGTTGGAGGTGGTTAAGGACTTAGCATAATAAATTTTCTTGATCATAGGAACATATGCTAAGTATGGTCTAATCCTAATCTTGGAAATTTTAGTGTTTGACCTATTGGAGTCCCATCGAGCATGCCAAAAAATATGTTGGGCTATTTTTAGCAAAGTTATTATTGTGTTAGATGCTAAACGTGCCAGACTTTTAAATTGGTTAGCCTCGGATTAGCCTTTTTGATTCCAAGAATCAAATGATTACTCTAAGGAAGGAAATTGACTTTTTAGATATGGGTTCCTAAGTTACTTGATGATACGCACTTGGCAAAGATCGATTAAAAGACACCAAGACCAAAGATAAAATGAGAAGAATGTAATTAGCAAAATTTATTGATACTTGAATAAGTTACAATAGTGATCCTATGAGATCTAATTTCAGTTCAAGGATGATGATGTTACAAAGTAACAATGTTAGAAACTTAAATTGGAAAGGAGAGTACAATGCTCGAAACATAAAGGCTAAAGATAAAGGGTCAAAATAACAAGTAAAACAAATAAAGATAAGTGTTATGATGTGTGTTTCGAGGCCCTTGGCAATTGGTGAGTCTTCTCTTATTTATACGTGAGTGTGCTCTCCAAAGTTGCCTTCTATAACCACTTGTTCATTTAAAACTACTCTCAGCTCAACATTTGGACCCTTAGATTAACCTCTGTATTAGGAAAACCTCCCTAGATGTCGCCACGTATGCATTGGCTAAGGCATGAGCATTAGGTCTTATGAAATGGGTCTAAACCTGAGTTATGTGCCTTTCAACTAGCTTAGTGTATGTCTAGTTTGGCTTGGGTAAGGTCCATAGTTTTGTGTCTCCTCTGCTAGCCTTCCATCACTATAGGCCAAAATTAATTTGGCTTTCTCTATTTTAGTGGCAACACAACTTACTTTCATAAATTCCAATCATAGGAAGTAGAAAGTTCTTTTACTTAATTTAAGAAAAAGTTTGTGAAACATCATTCAACTTTGTTCAATGTACACTTTAGTCCTTTAGCTTTTAAAATGCACAACGAACAGCTACAAATGTTCAATCATGTGCACTTCACCCTAAAATTTTGGCCTTATTAATTTTTGCATGGAATTCAGTAAATATTGTTCATGTTACACTTAAAAAATGTCAAAACATGAGGGCATTTTGGCAGTCAGAGTATCATTTATCCATCTTTCTCCATGGTTGTCATCAAGAGAGCTCTCTGATATCTAATTCTATCATCACCTCTACCATGCTCTTCTAAGCTCACCAGCAATGCTAACCTAACATGTTTCATTCAATGTTGATTTATCATTAGAAATTGCAAGCATAAGCAACAATATCATATTTAAGATGGAGCTCAAACATTTCCTCTTATCCACTCTAGATGATCCAATAATAAGTTGGGTTTTAAACAAAGCCAGTTTTTAGAGTTACAACATCAAGTTTGCTTTTCTTTAACCTACTCAATTTGTTAGCTCATTATCTTCTCTATTATTCTCTTATTCCTAGAATTATTATCCACTCTTTTTTCTCTTCAATTTGGAATTGGGTAGAGCCAATTTTAGCTTCTCGCAATGATGAGTAAGAAGAACCCCTTGTTGATAGGTACACCAAGTGTGATCTTAGTAGTTTCATTGAGTTGGTGTAAATAGATTGAAGGTTGTGTTATTCCTAATTGAAATGGTTGGGTTGAGTGTTATTTATATTGAGAAGGAGATTTTTGAGTTTTTGGATGAAGGTTAGAATGAGGAGAAAATAGGTTTTAGGTTTATGGATTAGGTTGCTAAGTGCTCAATTTATGCTATTCTTGTGAGCTTTGGAGAATTTGAGATTTCCATGGGAGATGTGAATAATGATGTTTATAGGATTGTTGTGTCACAGGTGACAAAGTTGTTGGAGATCTATAGTGAGAAGGTTTGGTTAGTCGAAAGTGACAATGAAGAGGTATAGCAGTGTGCAATTTTTGAACTTTCAAAGCTCAAGGTTAATGAACTTGCCATGTGCTACTCATGTAGGTTTTTGTAATGGTTAATTGACTAAATTGCCTTCATGTTTCTAACATTTTAATATTTTGAATGTTTTTTCATGTCACATGAACAACATATAATGAATTCCATCCAAAAATTAAAGCTAATAGTTTTCAGGTTAAGTGCACAAGATTGAAAGTTTGGGGACATTTTTGTGTATTTTGAAAATTAATGAAGTGCACATCAAGCAAATTATAGGGTGTTTTTGGAATTTTCCAGTTAAATTAATTACCTTGCCCAATTATAAAATCTACTTTCATTAATAAACATGAAACATTAGACTTCTTGCTTTCTAGGCTTAGGACTTACTCTGTATGTATAGTAGAGACCTTTAATAGACTCCTAGGCAATTTCTTATTGGAGTATGGGAGAAGAAATGGGAAATAAGTAAAAGAAAATTAGTAAAATAAAAAATATTTGTACAATCGAACTTGGTTACTTTCACTTTGTATTTATATTTCTTAGAAATTGAATTGCTAATTGACAATGGGCTTTTAATAATGCTACTAGATAACAAGTTAGAATTTTCAAACCAACATGATCAACCTAAAACTAAGTCCATAACAATCGAAAGCCTATAATTATATGGAAAACTGATTGAGCATGGTTCGAGTGGGCAACCTCCTTAACGATATTGCAATATTGAGGGGCGATTGTATTGCCACCATAAAGAGTGCCTGCTTTGTTTAGTAATGATGAACTGCCTAGTCTTTATAAAAAAATAGCCAATTAAAGGCTTATATAAGACCCCTACTTGGAGTTGTAAAGGGCATGTTCTCTCTTGCCTTTATACTTTTTATCTAGGAGCTTCAAAGACTAGCCATACTTTGAGTATCAACTGTCCATAATGTAGGCAAGAACACAAACCTAAACCAATTGAAACCTTCCGGCCACATATATGAAATTTTCTTTTAATTTCCTTCCATTGACAGTTCCTTCCTATCAACTAAGCATACAAGGATATGCCAAAAACTCAATAAAGCCACCAACTGAGTGATAAATAAAGGTCCCTACTTTTCAACAAGGGTGTTAAACAAATCAGGTAAGCCCAATCAACCCAATATGAACCAATTAAATTGGTTCGAGTCATCAAGTCCAATCGAGCAAAATCTAACTAACACGATCATGATTGGTTTGGACATTGGGTATTGTAATTCTAAACCTGATGACCCAATACCTGAACCAATGACCCAATCTCATTTTTTTATTCATTTTACGCCTTAATTATATCATGATTTATGTTATGTTGTTATTGACTAGTGATTTATGTGTGGTTAATAAGCCATATTTTGCTAATTGTTGTGATAGAATTTGGCTATATGTTGTTGACTATAAATTTGTAGATAAAAGTAAGAAGAATTGTATCAAATTGCAATTTGTGATGATTTGTGGGTTTTTTTAACTGTATTTGTTGGTTGATTTTATTTTATTTTTTTAAAAAGGAGCAACATGACAACCTGAATCGAACCATCCCAAACTTGGTTGGTTTAGTTTGGTTTGGATTTAGTCCAAAAACTATTTTTTTTTTTTTTGGAACTCGGACCAAACCCAATCAATCAAAATTGATTGGTTTGAATTTGTTAACCTAAACTCGAACCAACTTAACTACACCCTTTCTTTTCAATGTTCACTTATTGGACTAGAGCTAGGCATATAGGTCATTATCTATGGGTTGGTTCATTTAACCCACAATCTGTAACACTCTACTAATTTAATGTTATGCTTAAGTCATAGCATGAAATTAAGTAGATTGTGTTACCGTGTTGACACTCAGCTTGCTAATTACTTATCATATCACGTCTCTCTCTCTTTTTTTTTTACGGATGAAGTAGCACGCGGTATATAACAGATGTGATCAACATTGCAGAACATAACAGAATTTACAGAAAGGCACAACAAAAAGGATACAGACAGGTAATACATTATTAACTATATATATAGGTTAGAAGCCGATGCTTCAGTTTATGTATAGACTCAAAGTAGGATACATAAGTGGGACCGATGTAACAAAAAGAACATAGGGCTCATGTCAATTAAAACAATCTTACAAGGTCCTCTGAGGACATCCTGAACTAGCTAATCCATGTCTATGGCCCAATACTACACTACCAAAAGAGGGCCATGCTATACACTGCCACCCACGGCTGGAACTTACTTAGTCAGGTAGCCGTTGGCCACTCCAGGCCCAGCTGGGGAGTAGTCCATCTAGGTCTCGAGGAGGAGGATAATGAGCCGGTGGCCTCTGAAGGATCGCTCTTGGAGCTGATTAGGATGTTTGGAACCATATATGGAGGGGACTTGGGCGGAGGATTGACAGGTGCTGCGGGTGCTGGAGGTGCAAGAGGAGGGTGTGCCATATGCAACGGGACCGCAAAATATGGAGCGGCAGATCAAAGGCAGGGTGAAAAAGGAGAATAGCAAAATTCCTATTGTTAAAATGGTAGAGATGGAAGTTGCAGGAGCCGGCAATGTACAACAAATCCACTATGGGATCATGGTGGAGCTACAGGTTGAGAATCTCAATAAATAGGGTGGTGGTCGAGTCCATCTCCAGCGTCTAAGAATGATGCAAAAATGCAAAACGAGGTGAGAATTTAAAGAAATTCTCAGTAGGGTTCACGTAGGGTGTGTAACTAACGTCACATTCATTCTCAGTTACCTCAGTTTTTGTTTAATTTTGAAAACATGGGATCAAATTGAACTATCCATATTTAATAAGTTTAAGAAAGCGTCTGGTTCGAGGCAAGGTTCAGTTTTACTTAGGACAATATAAGCACAGACTAAACTATTAAGCGGTGATACACAGAATAATGAGCAGAATAAACAAATATACAGTAATAAATAAATATAACAGTCAAATTGTAAACAACATATAATGACTATTCAATGCAACCATGCAAAATCTCATTCTTGAACTTGTTTTCATAAACTTTTCCATCACTTGGTCCCCTAGGAGTTCTTGGCCATTTAGACTCCTGAGTAATAGCCTGCTTTTCAAGATCGAGCTCGTCCCTATATAAGAATGCCGGGTTTACTTTCCCCGACCTTCCCACCGATCTATTTCCCTTAACTTTAATCCGCGGCTAGCCCAAGTATTATGGAACTTTCATCATAATATAACTTTTAGGTTTATCATATCATCATAACATGACCTTTATGAACTTCTTGCGAATGCACATGGATTTGAATGTAGATTATAACTCATGCATAGGTTTTACCGAAATTTTGGCAGCTTAATGGAACATACCTGTTTTCCATGAATAGTGCCAGTACTCAGAACATCAAATTTTCAGAAAAATCATAACACTTTATTCATATTTCAAACATCAAAATTCATGGCACAATTATTGCAATTATAACATGGTTGCTATCTCAACACTTGCATTCAACCCAATTTTTGTAAATCAGGCCATAATTTCTATTTAACTCATCTGGATCCAAATTTTGGATATGCCAAAGTGTTATGTGTCTATTTTCTAACTTCTTTGGTCCCATCTAATTTTGATAAATATGGCTCAAGTTATTTAAGTTTTATCCCAGCCTGCCCTGTGGCTGGCCAAAATTACACACCTAAAAGTAAAAATCCACTAAAAATCGCAAACAAGTTCAAATCATATGAAATTGACATCATTTTAAAGCTAACAGGACAAGCTTTCATTTACAGTAAGTTCCATTTCATTTGCTTTAGTAGAGCTCGAGTTATAAGCCCCGAAATTCGACTTTCCTGAACTGTCCTATTTTGGCCCGGTTTGGATATAGGGCAACTTCTTCAAACCACTGAGAGCAAATGGGACCGTATCTAACTCAAAATTTTATTATGGGATGTTCTCCTACGTGTAAGCTTTCTAAGTTGGTTTCACTCAATTTGGAGTTGTGTAGGGTGAGTTACGCCCTTCTCAACTCACACTGCTCGGATGAAAGTCCTGATTCCTAGGTCAAACTTCAAAAATTCATATATCTCTCAATATTAATCCAATGGCCTTATATTATACATGTATGGAAAGCTCTGAATGTCTACTTTCATATAAAAATAGTTTCATCAAATTTAACTGGCTGTAGGCGAAGCTGTACACTCTGCCGTACGGACTACTGAGGGAATTTGGTCTTCTAGCCCCTCACATCTTCCTATCCTCACCCTTTTCTACTCCTTAATCAAAATTAAACAAAAAAACAGCCAACAACCGGTCAAAGATCATCATAATCCTTCCTTATCACATCAAAAGGTGAGAACATAAAGCCAAAATTAGCCACCCCAATCAGAATAACAAGCACAAAATTGAACCTCTACCTCTTTGGAGTATGATTTTGCTAGGTGTTGAAGTTTGAATTGATAGAACCTTGTGAAGCTTGAAGGTTTGATGGAGTTGGTTGAGAGGAGAAGAGAAAAAGAAGGCTAAAATCAGAGGAGAGAGTAGCACAAATCAATATGGAAATAAGAGAGAAAAATTTGATTTAAGCATTGAAGGGGTAGTTGGCTTTATGAGTTTTGATTGGTTGAAATTTTGTGGGTAAAGTTTAGCCATGTCTCCCTCTTTTGTGCCCAGATTATTCTCCATTTTGCCTAAAAAAGTGGAACTTGCTTCCATTGTATCTGAAATCGGAACTCGTTTGGATTCTGCTTAAAGTCAGAACTCGTGCCCATCTTATTTGAAACTTGGAGATGAAATCGGAGATCAGAAATCTTGTCTATTTTATTTGAACTTGGAAATAAAGTCGGCTGTCGGAAATCATGCACAATTTATTTGAAACATAAAGTCAGAGGTCGGAAATCATACAGCACACAAATCACCTTAAAATCGAAAGTCAAGGACAAGAATATGAAACCTAAAATACTCAAACCTAGAAGTCGGGGATGTTAACGTAAACTTGGAAGTCGAGAATTAGGACGTTTTAAAACTCATTACACATAATTCTAAAACTCGGTCCAGGATCAATCTCGAAGATCGATTCTAAGCATAACACCAGAAATCGGGAATCAAAACATTAATCTTATGTACCGGGAAATCGGAACTTGTATAATCTCAGAACTCCCAATTCAATCTCGGAAGTCGGTCATATGTCAAACTCGCGAACACCAACAGAAATGAAAAGCTCTTGGGAATAAATTCGGAGATCGGAACTCGTGTATAACTTGGAAATCAATTCGGAGGTTAGAACTCGTTGTGGATGTTACACAATCCACACAAGTTAGGATTAGGTATTTTCCTAACCCATTAATTCGCAAACTTTCTTACCCGCTCTGCTTAACCCGTGGGCTGTATAGGCTAAACCTGTGGATTAGTGGACCAACCAGCTAACTTGCTTATTTTAATATTTAGGGTAGCAGAGTAAGATATATTCAAGTTGATTAATCTTATAAGTTGTGGCTATAGCTTAGTGGTAAGATCTCCATGTTATGGCCATGGAAACTCGGGTTTGAATTACAACAACCATATTTTTATATGTTTAAATTTACAAGGCAAAGAGAATGTAAAAAAGCAAAAAAAAAAAAAAAAATTGTAGTGTGGGCTAGCCTACGAACCCACGAGGTGCAGATGCAAGGTTGTATAATGACAAATCATTTATTTCTCAAATCAACCTAATCTGGTCCATTTAAATATGGTTCGTTGCAGACTCAGCTAAGTAGATCGAGCTAGTTCACATACCTATGTCTAATTGGACATTAGGTTGGGCTAAACAGACCAAGTTGGTTCACGTACCCTCCTCTAATTGGACATTAGGTTTGGTCGTTAAAAGCATAGTCGAGTGTGAATGCAAAGATAAACTTTAGGGTCTTCCTAATTGATAGAGCATTCATTTTTACATTATTCTAGTGTTATTCCTAGCTTGTTTACATCATAATTGTGTTTTAATTGATGCAAATAAATGAGTTTGTTAACATTGACCTTCATTGAGAACTTGTATAAATGTGTGCTAATTTTTAGATTTCATACTTAATTTGACCTTTCTATCTTCTGCAGCCCATATCTTGAGCTACAAGTATCGGAATTAAGCAATCTTTAGCTTGTTGGAAAGATAACGAAAAATCCTATAACTTTGCTGAAGACCTCAAGACCGAAATCTGTCAGATTCTAGACGTAATTTTCATTGCAAAGAGGTTGTAGTAAACAGGCCCAGAAGTGAGTTTTTCTTGGGCCTATTTGTTTTAGATGGGCTTGGCCCTCTTTTGAGGTTTTTGAAGTTTTCTAAACATACTATTAGAGAGAGGGGGATGAGTTAAAAAAAGGAGGAGAGTGGAATTTGAAGGAGTTTTAGATTTTTCATTAGAGAGGAAGTTATTATTATTTTTTTTCGGTTTTGCTTTCTTTTTGGCTGGACGTTTCATTTCTATTTTATTTGTCCATGGCTATGGAAGGCTGAATTTTTGTTTTAGCTTAGGAGGTTCATCACTCAATGTATGGATTCTGAGGTTTAGTGTTTGATTATATTCAATTTCAGTCTCTATTCTTCCCTCTCTTTCTACAATTCTGATTTTCATTTATTCTCTCAAACATTGATCAATGGTTGATGAAGCTATTCTGATTAGAATAGAATTGTTTGTTTTAGAATTGAATTCTAATTAGACTTGGATTGATTAATTCGAATTGGATTAGAGTAAAATAGAGGGCTAATCTCAGATTTTGGAATTAGGTTAAAATCGAATTAAACACTTGAAGATCTTCTTATTTTTAGTTCGAAAATAACGGAATGGAGCTGAATGCGAAATACTTTTTGTAAACCTATGACGAATCCTAATTGTTGTGAATGAATTTCCTAAGTTGATCCTCAATCAAGTGGTTTTTCTGCAACTGTTTTAAATTCAATTAGATTTCTGAATTCTTGTTAATGAAACCCCCCCCCCATTTTGGTCATCCTAATGTATTCACGAAATTTAGAATAATTCCTTGGAAAACGATCTAGGTTTGCAACTACTACTACATTGTTTTGCTCAAAACCTAGTCTATTTGAGTGCATTGCGACAGTGCGCGTCACTAATCTTGCATTACTCTTTCTGGAATGTTTGGTCTAATTCAAATGATTGTTGGGTTGGTTTGTTTTTGTTCATTCATGGCTCCTCGAAACCTAAAATTACTAATATAATTATTCAGTCTTTTCATTTTCGTTTATGTGGCTCTGTTTTTATTTTAATGACCGCTAATTGTTAAGCTTCTCTTTACCTTATTTCTGTTAATTTTTTTTTCCTTTATTCCTTTTTCTAGCTATAATTCCCAGCTCTATCTCTGAAAAGCTTTTAGGTGATCTTAAAGTAAAAAAATTTCGCTTTTTTTTTAAAAAAAATTATAATATTTCGATTATAACATAAAATATTATTAAAATAAGTGAAAGTAATAATTTACATAATTAAAGTAGTACATGTTATAAATTACTTTTAACATAGAATTAATTGTACTTAAAAGAGTTTTCTCTACTCTTAGAATACTTGCAAAAGTTTCAATTCCACCAAACTTGAATGAGTGAACACTTTTTACTTTTGCTCATTTGGAATCATGAGTTTTATTGGTCCAAACTTAGAGATAAAAATCATAAGATTTATCAAGATTAAGTACATCAATTGACATCTTACTAACCGCCACCATCCCTTTCAATTAGACATAATAATAATAATAAGGGAAAATTACATTGACTTCTCCTAGGGTCTATTGAAAACACACTGTCCCCTCCTATATTTAAAAATTAAACCTATCTTTCTTAATTGTTTAAAAGTTATTATAGTGACACCCCTTATCTTTAGCAACACATGAGTTGCATGTGACTAAAATATATGAAATAACTTTTATACCCTTAGTTATTTTTCAACTTCTATTTGAATATCACTCCCTTGACCCCTATTCAACCTCCATTCTCAGCATCCTCTTCCACCAAATTCCAGCTCCCAAAATTTATTTACCATTGTTTTGTTCTACATGTTTGGGCTACAAGATGAGAATGCCAAGAGTGTTCTAGCTGGCAACTTTGAGCCATGCTAGGGCATCTTTAACTATGATGGCACCATCAAGTACAAATTAGACTTAAGTAATGGCAAAAACTTGTGCCTACAAAAGGGATAAAATACATGAGAAGCAATGGAGTGTGTGTCTCCCAAAAGTAAAGATTTATGTCCCCAAGATGAAATAGAATTGGAAGATTATGTGTCAGGTATCAATGGGGGTGCATTAATGTGAGTAACGGGTCATCTTGTGAGGGGTTGGATAATAAGACCAAAGCTTCTTATGCATTCAACGCCTTGTACCAAGTGACCAATCAGAATAAAGAGGGAGTAAGTTTAATGACCTATCAATCTTAACAAACAAAGACCTACCACTAGGGGTGGCAAACAGGCTAAATCGTGCAGGTTACCCAAAAAGGGACTAGGAGAGCCAACCTATTTTACTAATATGGGTTGGATACATTAACCCACCGCATTTTAAGGTGGGTTGGCAAGTTGGGCAGCCCAAAACAAAAAGTAAAAAATAAAAAAGCTTTTTTTTAATAAATTGATCCCCATAAAAAATTCAAAAGAATAAATTGTTCAAAGAGAAGTATGAATCTGATGAGTGGTTTGGTACTAGTGAACAAAGTCTTCTTTAACCTTTCACTCATAACATAGTAGAGAAAAACAATGTTAAAAAAAATTCAATTACTCAAATAAATACATCAAAACAAGCATGAACTAGAGACATGAATCAAAGACCTTAAGGATGAACAATGTTGAAAATTAAAATACAACATAATAGAGGAAAACAACAATAAGAAAAATGCAAAGAGAGAAAAGGAGTAACAAGGAAAAGAGAAATCCGCTAACGTTGCGCCATTAAGGAGTCACCAGAAAGCCTCACCATCACTGGAAAACATAGTCAGCCCATGCCTCGCCATGGGTCTCATCAGCCTTCACTGTTAGCCTATCACTGTCATTGTGATTATGAGTGGAAAAACTAGTGACATCATGTAAAGAATTGGTGGTTGCGAACTGAGTCTAGGAAGAAAGGAAAGTTGAAACTTGGATGATGGAAGGTGGCAGCTGAGAGATAGAGAAGGAGAAGAGAAGATATGGCATCAAAATAATGTGTTTACTATTTAGTCACTAGTTACTAGTGGGGTTGGGTTTACAAAAAATGATTGTTGAGCCAAAAAAAAAAAGGTGACCTTCATGGAGCATAGGTAGGCAGAATCTGGAAAAACAAAAAAAAGAAGAAAAAAAAAAAGACAACCCATGGGTTCAACCTGCCTCGACCCACCTCAACCTATAGGTCAGGCGGGTGGGTTAAATGGGTCAAATTTTTTTGGTAGGTTAGAAATATTACCCCGGCCCACCAAAAATGGTAGGGGATCAACCCAATAGGCTGGACCCATTTTGCTGCCCTTACCCACCACCCCCTTATGGTACTTGCAAAATTGATATTACACTTGATATGGGGCAACTTCAAAGTAGTGTTGTAACTGTACATGCATGTGCATTTGTAGCTATCGATGATGGAAGATATAGGAATGTGTAGGTGTAGGTCGAGTGGTGGTCAAGGGTGAAGTATGAGGTTGTGGAAGATATGGTAGAGACAATGGTAAAGAGAAAGGATGAGAGAAAGGGTCTATCAAATAGAGAAATAAGGGGAAGTTGGGATGGGTGTTGATAAAGATAAGGGCAGATTTTATTTTTTTTTAATACTATGAAGGGTAATTTGGGTATTTTAAAAATTATTTAAAGGTAAGGAAGACAAAAGTAATTCTAAAATCTAAGAGGGGGCAAGTGCATGTTCAATAACTTTAGGGGAGGACAATAGTATTCCCCTAATAATAATGACTAAAAATTAGTAATTGCTATTGTTGCCAATTAACTCAAAGAAGTAACTAATCAAACTAGTTGACTAGTAATTGCAAGAGAGCTACTTTCAACAAAAATATTTGGATAGTCCTGGAGCACCATGTGACTGTACTCACAGCCAATAGGATCCACTATTAACTTACATTTTTATCTAAAATATCATTATATTATTGATTGTAAATACAGCTATGTAATAATCCAAGATCACTCAAGTATTTCTCCTACTTCTAGAGCCTCATTTCTCCAAAATCATGAATATTTTGGCCTTAATTTATAGTGGCAAATTGAGATTTCCATTGTACCTTCACCTTATTTGTCATGAAAACTTTTGTACGGGGAGATTCATTGTAGCATGTGGAAAGATATATCACGACTGTAAGATATTTCAATAAAAAAATAATTTTAAGTAAATCATAAGGGAGTTACACTACAAATCATGAGAATTATTATTAATGATTTTATATTAATTATATTTCTTTTTGTAACTCCTTAATTATATACTTTTAAATTTGTAGTCTATCATTAAATCTGTACGAAAACAACAGGCTTCAAGCCATACACTAGGCAAACTGCCAGTTCAGAGATTTAACAGTGACAAGTGTATAACTTTGGTAACTTTAATAGTGTCGAGTCTATATAAAAATTAATGTGTCTCATGATTGTCATGATCAGATAAGTGAGTTTTTAATTGATGAATTTGTTTTTGTCAAAATCAATTTAGGGTTTTGCTTAAAAATAATAAAGTTGCTCAGAAGCATTAATGTGTATTAGTTTCGTACAATTTGATCTGTGCTACATGCAAGAGGGCTGTTAATTATTTGAACATTCTTTTATATATGGACATATTAGAGGACATCATTTATATGGTGTAAAAAATATTTATAAATTTTTCTTTTCATTTTCTTTTTATTTATTTTTCACCCTTCACTCACATAGTATTTTAAGATTGCCCAATATTGGACAAATAATACTTTTCATACATGCAATTTTGTATGATACTGTTATTTTGTTAGAGTTGATCAAAATTATCAGTGTTATATCATAAAAAATTTCAGTTAATTATCAAACAAGCTCTGTACAACTGGACGGGGAAGAATCATGAATTCGTACATGTGATAACTCCGTATCTATGTGGTTGCTTTGAGTCAAAATCCAAAAACCAACCAAAAAGGTAAGAGAAATGAATAACCGGAAGTTGCAAGTTGATTGAAACTTGGAAGTGGTGGAGAATGTGCAGTTTTGGTGCGTAAAAATATTGGAAGCTGCCAAGGCTTTCAACATCAAAGGTCGTTGAAAGCATTGGGTAGAAAATGCTTTCTCTCTGGAACCCAAGAACGCTTTTAATTATAGCAGTTTATTTTTTAAATTGCAGCAACCATCATATATATAGCTAGGTCGGCCCCTAGATTTAGATAAAAAAAAAACAATGACAATAATGATGCAGTTGCTTTCATGGAAATGAACTAATATTAGCTCTAGTTCACATTCTTTTGTCTGTTTGTATGTTTTTTTAATCGAAGATAGTGAGATTAAAAATTATTTTTAGGAGAAATTTTTAGGAGAAGGGAGTGAGAGTCAAATATAAGATATTTCAGGCTCAAATAAGATATAGGAGATAACCATTAAACTATGAGTTCAACTACCACATTCTTTTATTCTTGTTTTCTAATAAATATTTTATTGTCATAATATTTACTAACAATGATTCCACTCCATATCGGTTGTATAAAGTTAATCAGGTTACATAATACACAAACTTTGAGTATGTCATGACATGTTGTACATTAACGATGATATGATAAATAAGTATAATACATTTGGACTTTATTAGTTCTTTATCGCAAACATTGTGTTATATAAGTTTATTTAGTAAAACCCGTTTGCGCATCAAAATAATGGGTAATATAATCAATTATATAGAGGTAGAATTAGATTTGATTAGTATTTAATGTATAATATCTCTTTTAGTTTGTGATTTTTTTAATATTTTATTAAATGAAATGTAATTATTGGACAATTAAATAATGATAAATGAAAAATAAAGTAATAAAAAATAAAAAATTATTTTTATTAAATATTTAACAATATAACAGTATAATAATATTTATTCTTACACTTTGGAAAGTAAAAAAATAATATTTATATTTATAATAAAGATATAAAAGATTTTAAAGTAATTATAAGCAGTAAATAAATATTTTAATTAAAAATTTCTAAATATGGTTAATGGACTGAATAAATTTACTGTTTCTTAGAGCTCGGCCCAAGAGGAGCTCAGTAAGGGCCTTCTAGGAGGATTATTCCCCGGGTAAGTTCAAACTAAGTCAGTATCTGAAAGTAGCTAACTCATTAAAGATAGCTATTGAGTATAGGGGAATTCCATAAAATAGGGAGATATGGAATCATTAAGAAATGGAGGAATATGAATTCAAACTTAGATATAAGAAGGGAGCTTGAAAGAGCCAAAGGTAGATAATTAATCTTTTTTCACTTGCACTTGAGTGGAATAGAGTTTTGACTTGAGCGTGGAGTCCCTTGCAAGTCCCCCACCGGAGGAGTGAACGAGTGCTTGAACTTGCAAAGGACAACATCAAATGACCGTAGAATTAGGTCAAAACATTGGCACCCATTATGGGGCTAGAGACTGACCCCACAAAAGGTGAATGGTTACCACAAGGAGTTAGAGTTTGAACATGGCCAAGCATGTTGGAAACAATCAGCACAACCAACACAATTAGCACACAACATAATCAGCATAACTGGAATGAAACGAACAAATCCCACAACCACCTGTAACATCCCGATTTCCGACTTTACCTTCAAGTTTACATGATTTCCGACTTCATCTTCGAATTTCACACGAAGTGGGATAATTTTCGAGTTACGAGTTCATCTTGCACAATTTCCGATTTCATGTCCTATCCGATTTCTAATTTAATCTTTAATTTTGATTATTCCTGATTTCCGACTTCATGTTCTAGTTTCGAGTTAAATGGAGTGGCTTATATCCGACTTCGAGTTAAAGTATATTGGGCAAAATTTCCTACTCCCTGACTTAACCTTCAAGTCCAAACAACATGGACGTGATTACCAATATCCGACTTCATGTACCCTATTTCCGATCTCATAATTTATCTCCAAGTTTTAAGCAAGATATACGCGAGTTCCAACCTCCAACTTAGAGTCTCAAACACACTGTATATAAAATACTGATTTTCGGGTTTAAATATTTGGGTTTGATATTGTGATTCCGAATTCCCGAGTTCCGACCTTAACCCAGCATCCCCATTCCGACTTTCGACTTGACCCCAACTGGTTACTTTAACACAATGGTGCAAGTGCCGACCTACGATTTTAATATAACGAGTTCCAGCCTTAGAGTTGAACTCAATGGACATGAGTTCGAATTTGAGTTGATTTCCAGTCATACACGATTTTCGATGTACGAGTTCATTCCTAGGAGCCTTCCATTTCTGTTGGTGTTCCCGAGTTTGAATTGGGAGTTCCGAGATTATGTGATTGTAAGCTGTATGACTTCCAACATCCGACCTTGCTTCCAAGTGTCTAATAAACCAGACAAGATATACGAGTTTATTTCCTCAAGTCACAAATAAGATGGGACGAGTTCCGATGTCAGGCTTCAGCTCCATGCACAAGTAAAATGGAACGAGTTCCGACTTTAAGCAGAATCGAGACGAGTTCCGAGTTAAGATAGAATGGAAGCGAGTCCCACTTTTAGGACGACGTGGAAAGTAATTTAGCCACAAAAGTGGGAGACATGGCCGACCTTCAACCACAAAACTCCAACCAATCAACACCACAATTCCAACTACTCTCATGTATATAAATTAGACTCTCTTCTTCATTTTGATCTGATTTACGTCTCCCTTTCCCCTTGTTCCAGCCTCCTTCTTCCCTTCTCTCAATCAACTCCATCATTCCTTCAAGCTTAGCAAGGTTCTATCAACTCAAGCATCAACACCTAGCAAGATCACACTCCAAAGAGGTAGGATTCACTTTCTATTCTTGATTTCTCTGAACTGTGGTTGTATGAGATTCCACTTTTCTTCAATTATTTAATGATATATTGGATGTATATGATGGATCATGGTTGGATTTATATGAAACATTGAGTTGTAATTAAGGTTAGAAGAAGAAAACTAGGAGAAGTGAAGGTTTGAAATGCTGTCTAAGTGAGAAGCTTCACGGCAGTCCGTATGGCGGAGTGTATGGCTCTGCCTACAGCCAGTTAAATCCGATGAAACTATTTTTAGATGAAAGTAGACATTCAAAGCTTTCCATGGATATATAATATAAGGCCATTGGATCAGTATAGAGAGAGATATGAATGTTTGAATGTTAACCTAGGAACCAGGACTTTCATCCGGGCAGGGTGACTTGAGGAGGGTGTAACTCGCCCCACACATCTCCAAATCGAGTGAGACCAACTTTGTTAGAAAGCTGACACATAGGGGAACATCTCAATATGGAATTCCAAGTTTGTTATGGTCCCAATTGTTCCCAGTGATTCGAGGAAGTTACCCTATGTCCAAATCGAGCCAATACAGATTAGTTAAGAAAAGTGGTATTTCAAGACTTATATCTCAACCTATACTTAAGAAATCAAGTGAAACTTGTTGTAAATGAAAGGTTGTCCTGTTAGATTTAATATGAGACCAATTTTGTATGATTTGAGCTTAGTTTCGATTTTTAGTGAATTTATACTCCTAAGAGTGTAATTCGAACTAGTAACCAAACAGGATAAGGCAAAATATAAATATCTTGAGTTATACATATCAAAATGAGATAGGACTAACGAGCTTAGAAAATAGACACATAGAGCTATGACATATCCAAAATTGAGGTTTAAATGAGTTGGATGAAGGTAAAGGTGGATTATACAAAATCTGGGTAGAACTGAATAGAAGTAACAGAATGACCAAATTGATGATTTCACAAGTGTTAGTGGATATATAAGGTTTGAGTTGAGGATTACAAGTTTTACATTAAGAGATATGTTAGATTGATTATATTGCTATGGCTGATTTGTCTGTGAGAACTGGCACTATTCATAGGGAAACGGATCTGATCCGTTATGTTACCAAATTTACGGCAGAAGTCTATGAGATTATGAATGTTTATATGCAAGGATGAATTAAAGTATGATATGAGTTATGAAGTATGTTAAAGTAAATCATGAAACATATGTATGAGTACATCCCGCATGTCTATGCTGGATTATGCATAAGAATGAAAGATTGTGAATATATTGAATGTGGGTCCATTCACTTGGAGGCAGTTGCACAATGAATCCCTCCCTGTGAAGGTAGTTAAATGATAAAATGTGGGTCCCTTCACCTGGAGGCAGTTGCACAATGGGTCCCTCCTTATGAAGGCAGCTAAAACTTGGGTCTCTCTACCTTGGAGGTACGTGGTTAAATGAGATCCCTCAATTTTGAAGCACTTGACCAGAATGAGATCCCTCCAAGACTAGAGGCACGTGGGTCCCCTTGTGGGTGAGTCGGTGTGACGACGGTCACGGGTGGAGCTGACGAGCTCACTCCAAGGCCAGGCTAACCAAGGGTAGTAAAGGCTAAAGACGAAAGACTAAAGACTAAAGACTAAAGATTAAAGCATGTGCAAGCACCCCTCTTACATGAGGCATGGCATCGACCCAGTTAGTGTGAGTACAGGGGATAGAACTTACATGAGGCATGGCATGACCCAGCTAGTGTAAGCACCGAATGAAGGTCCCATATTCCTAAGGAACGTGACATGGCGATCACGCTCTGATGGGGTATGACATGGTGATCATACTCCGAAATGTGGCATGTAAAGATTTTATGATGAAAAGAAAGATGAAGAAAGAGAAGTAAATTTTTATGTATATGCATGTATTCAAGTACAAGTAAAGTTATGAGTAGATGTTATGTTCCAGTGTATTGATGCTATTATATTTCATTATGTTTCAGTTAGTATTCATGATTTGATTTGTATGGGCTCTTCCAAATGCCAAATGTATGAGTAAAATGAATTTTGCTTTGGATAATATATATATATTTTTCGAAATGTAAAATTAAACAGTTTGTATAGCAAGTTCACCTTTTTCATAATAAATCGAAGCAAATTGGAGATGACAACGATGATATTATATGTGTATTATAGAGGATCCTACTGAGAATTTGTAATTCTCACTCCTATTTCCGTGTTATCTCCAGATAGTTCAAGAAGTTCCGAAGATGGCTGAAGTTGCTGTCCTATCAGAAAAGGTCCGTTCAGGTAATAGTAACAACTCCAGGGTGTGGTACTATGACTTAAGCATAGTACTATACTTAGGAGGGTGTTACACCACCAACCACGGAGGGATTGTATCACATGATTCGACAACTATAAGACCAAAATTGGAAGCTGTTAGCTCAAATGGTGTTGATGATTCGGGAAAATAATAGGAGGGAGAATGAAGCTAGCTGCCATCAAAATAATGATGACCCCACTAGAGATGAAGAGGAAAACAATAGCTACAATACACGTGGGAGAAAGGAAATATATCAGACGACCACTAAACAAGGCCTGTCGATATACTTGGGGCCATTCTTGGAGTTCATCGTGTCTATAGCCCTATCGGAGAATTTCAAGCTACTAATAATGTTGAAGCCGCATGATGAAACTAGAGACCCTCAGGTCCATGTGACCATGTTTAAATCAACGATGTTGGTCAATGGAGCAAGTGACCCATTCTTGTATCGAACTTTCCCTACCTTCTTGGAAAAAGTAGCCCTTTGTGGTTCTCATCACTACCTACAAGGTTGATCCACGACTTTGCTGAGCTTTCACAAGTATTTGTGAACTACTTCTCCTCAAGCCAAGTTTAGAAGAAAACCTTGAACTCTTTGAATGTTATACAATAAGGTCCGTAGGAGCCATTAAGAAAATACCTAGATCGGTTTAATACCATAGCTATGTAAATACAAAACCTTGACCCTACCATGGAGTAACACTTCATCAAGAGAGGCTTATGGATAGGGCCTTTTGTCGACCCATTAGCAATTAATCCACTAAGGTTTCTGGCTGAATTCAGGGAACAAGCAATGGGGTACATCAACATGGAAGAAGTTAGAGAAATAAGGAAAGCAGAAGCTCAGATGGAAAATGGAAGAGCCAAGGACTCGAAGCAAAGTCCAAGACAAGAAAGTAGAGGCCAGAGAAGACTCGAGCTTATTGCAAAAGAGAGAGGCCAAGGCGAGGAAAGGCATAACTTCTACTTCCCTCAATCTAGCTACAACAAGTATACATCTCTTGTAGCTAAGAGGGAAGCTATACTCAAGGAAGTATACAATGCTTGTTTGATTGGACTATCAAATAACACGAAAAGCAACAAGTGCGGATAAGAGCAAGTGGTGTGCATTCCATAGGAATTATTGCCACACTACCGAGGATTGCACCATTTTGAAAGACCAGATTAAGTGGTTGGTAAGATAAAGTTTGCTAAAGAAGTAGGCTTGACAAAGAAGAAGGTGAAGTAAAGACAAAGATACGTCGAAGAAACGATGGAGAAGCCAAAGCCTGAGGAGGTGAACACCTGAGACGAGCAATGAGGAGGAGCCTGGAAATCAGCAACCACAAGAGTTCCAAGGAGTAGTAAATTAGATAGCTGGAGGATTTGCTGGAGGAGGAAAAACAAGCTCAATAGGGAAGAGGCACCTTTGAGCTATCATGACAATGGAATCCACTCCTTTTCGACCACCAAAAATATTAAACCCCGTAATCTCATTCTCTAATCTCGACTTTAAGGAAACTGATCTAAATCTATATGATCCCATGGTTATTTCTGTGGTTGTAGGAAATTATATGATTCAAAAAGTATTGGTTGACCAGGGAAGCTCGGCAGACATCCTGTACGCCTTTACCTTGTAAAAAATACAGATACCCAAATCCAGGCTTAGCTTGTACAATAGAGACCTGTTGGACTTCTCTGGAGAATGGGTTAATGTCTTAGGAGTCATTGAGCTGAGGACAACTTTTGGAACTGAGCTAGACATTAAAAAATTGATGTACGATACTTGGTGATTCATTCTCAAGCCTCATATCATATGATACTGGGGAGACCAGCTTTAAACACCCTTAGAGCTGTAATTTTGATCGCCCATTTGCCACTAAAGTTCCCAGTCTCACCCACCAAAGTTGGAGTCATACACGATGACCAAAAGGAAGCTTGCAATTTTATCATTAGTCTTTGAAGAAAAAATGAAAATAAGGAACTCAGGAGATACATATAGTGGAAATTGATCAGAGCGGTAGCATGAGCATGAAAGATCTTGATCTAAGAAAGGAAGGAAAGGCGAGACCTAAGCCCAATGATGAACTCCAAAAAATCCATATTGGAGTAGAAGCTGAGAAGTTTGCTTTGATTGGGCAATGATTACAAGGGGACATGAAGGTTGAGCTGACGAGTTTGCTAAGGGCAAACTCAGATCTTTTCACATAGGCACCTAAGGTATGCCTAGAATAGACCCGAGGGTCATTTGTCATAGATTGATAGTAGACCCAAAAGTCTAACCTGTGGCACAAAAGAAAATGAAGCTCGGATTAGAAAAACAAAAGGCTGCAATGCAAGGATGATACAGCTCCGGCAAGTACACCGAGTCATACAAATAATAAGTGATAAGAAAGATATCATTTCCACGAGGATAGATCAAGTACCGGATAGTCTAAAATTTGGACAACATAAATGCACGTATATAGAAACAAAAAATTTAATGAAAAGAAAAGATCAAGAGAGCGCAAACAAGAATAAATGTAACTCAATAAGATAAACACTAAGGTTATTAACTTCACCTAACTCTGGACTCAACTACCATGGACTTCAATTATCTAGTTTTCATCTTAATGGGTCAATGGTTGAGTTCCCTAATATTATTTCTAACCTTTCTCAACGTCAAGGAATTCTTTTTAGCCTAAGTTGATTGCCTAATCTCTTAGCACAAACTAACATAGGAAAAGGATAAAGTTCTATGGATTCCTAATATGACCACATGAATCGCATTTGTCTATCTCTAGATTTCCCTTAACTCACAATATTTATTAAAGATGGAAGTAGCATGAGAAGGGAGGTTGAATCGTGCTTCTTAAAAAATTATTTTGTCCCTAAAAGAGAAATATGAAAGCTTGAGAAGATATTCAGACTCTGAGCCTAGAGCCTTTTGATTTACTGGTCTAAGACTGGAAAGAGAAGTAGGTTTCTTTCTTTCTCACTAAAGAAGAAAAATAGCCATTTGAAACCTAGCTTTTCAGAGTTGTCAACGCTTCTTTTGGTTCTTGTCTTGCCAAGTTTGACATTTAGGAATGATCTATGAATCGTGCAAAACAAGTTTTAAGAGTGAGGTATTTCATGAAGATCATCTCTCTAAAGATCATCTTATTGAAGATCACCCTTCTGGTCAAAGCCTTCTGGATAGATCATCCTTCTGATGTATTCGTGATCCTTTTGTTGGCTTGATATCCTTCTAATGACATATATACATCCTTTGATGCTTCTAATATGCATTTTTTGTGAAAGAATCTCTTACGATCATAGATTCTCTTATGAAAAAGTTCTTTCCTTGGGATTATATATACAAAATATATAAAAAATTTTTAGAGAATTTGTTTAATGAAGAAAAATCATACGATTCAGTTCTCATCAACGTGCATATATTGTGATCTAGTGCAAATGAGAATAAACACTTGAATAAACCGTTAGTCCACATAAAAGATTTTATTGAGAATTGGTTTGTTATCTATCAAGACCTTTAGCTTGATATAACATAAACCACTTAGTAGCTTCTGAAAAATATTGGAGCTTATATTTATGATTAAGAAGCTTTGTTCACAAACCTTTTCTCTAGTTATTGCAAACCAATAAATCAATTGAATGGTGGCCAATTACTCAAAGCCATTAAGGATGAATATAAACACTTAATCCTTAAAATAAAAACATAAATAACATCAATCCATAAGTAGCATCACCATAAAGTAGGACCTATCAATGCCCTAGAAAAGGGGATTAGTTTATGATGAAATTTGTAACATCCCCACCCGAGTTCCGACTTCCCCCTAAAGTTCATATGATTTCCAACTTCATCTTTGAATTTCACATAAAATGGGATTATTTCCGACCTCCGAATTCGTCTTCGAATTTCAGCATAATTTCCGACTTCCGACTTTATCTGGCATAATCTCCACAACTTCCGACTTAACCTTCAAGTCCGAACAACATGAACGTGATTCTCGAATCTGACTTTATGTCTCAAAGAAAACGGACCTGATTTCCGATCTAATAATTTATTTCCAAGTTTCAAGCAAGATATACGCGAGTTCCAATCTCCGACTTAGAGTCTCAAATATATTGTATAATATTTCCCAACTTCCTAGATTCGGGTATAAGGTTTCCTATTCTGGTACCGACTTCCACTTTTATGTTAAAAATCCCAACTTCAGGGTTTAAGTATTTGCGTTTGATATTCTTGTCCATGACTTTCGATTTCAGTGTTTTATGTGCTTGTGATTCCAAATTCCAGAGTTCTGACCTTAACCATACCTAGTACTCCTCAAGTCCGACTTTCGACATAACTCCGAGTTGATAGTTTAACACAACAGTACAAGTACCGACCTCCGAGTTGAATGTAACGAGCTCCAGCCTTAGAGTTGAACTCAACTAGAATGAACATGAGTTTGGATCTTTGAGTTGATTTCCAAGTCATACACGAGTTCCGATATCCGGGTTTATTCCCAGGAGTTTTCCATCTCTGTTGGTGTTTCCAAGTTTGAATGGGGAGTTCCGAGATTATGTGATTATAAGCTGTATGACTTTCGACATCTGACTTTGCTTCCAAGTGTCAAATAAACAGACAAAATTTTCAATATCCGATTTCGTCTCTGAGTGTCAAATACATGTCACGAGTTCCGACTTTAAGCATAATCGAGACGAGTTCCGATTTCAGATAGAATGGAAGCGAGCTCCACTTTTGGGACGACGTGGAGAGCAATTTAGCTAGAAAAGCAGGCGACATGGCTGAACTTCAATCACAAAATTTCAACTAATCAACACTCACAATTCCAACTACCCTCATGTATTTAAGTCAGACTCTCCTTCTCATTTTGATCTGATTTACGTCTTTCTCTCCCTCTTGTTTCAGCTTTTTTCTTCCCTTCTCTCAACCAACTCCATCACTCCTTCAAGCTTAACAAGGTTCTAGCAATTCAAGCTTGAACACTTAGCAAAAATCACACTCCAAAGAGGTAGGATTCCATTTTTGTTCTTGAATTCTTTGCACTATGGTTGCATGAAATTTTACTCTTCTTTATGTAAATGATGATATATTGGATGTATGTGATGGATTATGGTTAGATTAAGATGAAATCTTGAGTTGGAATTATGGTTAGAAGGGGAAAACTAGAAAGAATGAAGGATTAGGATGCTGTCTAGTTAAAGAGTCCACGGCAGTCCTGATGGCGGAGTGTACGACTCCGCCTATAGCCGGTTAAATCTGATGAAACTATTTTTAGATGAAAGTAGACATTCAGGGCTTTTCATACATATAATACAAGGTTATTGGATTAGTATTGAGAGAGATATGAATTTTTGAAGGTTAACCTAGGAATCAGGACTTTCATTCGGGCAGTGTGACTTGAGGAGGGTATAACTCACCCTACACAACTCCAAATTGAGTGAAACCAACTTTGTTAGATAGCTTACACATAGGGGAACATCCCACAATGAGATTTCGAATTTGTTATGATCCCAATTGTTCCTAGTGGTTTGAGGAAGTTGCCCTATGTCCAAACTAAGCCAAAATAGGGTAGTTCAGGAAGGTTGGATTTTAGGACTTATAACTTGAGCTATACTAAAGCAAATGAATAAAAGGTTGTCCTGTTAGCTTTAATATGACACCAATTTCATATGACTTGGACTTGTTTTTGATTTATAGTAGATTTTTACTTTTAGGTGTGTAATTACGGCTGACCATAGAGGCGAAATTTGGGTTAAAACGTAAATATCTTGAGTTATACAAATCAAAATGAGATGGAACCAATGAGGTTAGAAAATAGACACAGAGAGCTATGACATATCTAAAATTCAGGTTTAAATGAGTTGAATAGAAGTAAATGTGGATTATACAAAATTCGAGCAGGACTGAGTAGAATTGGCAGAAATGACCAAATTGATGGTTTTACAAGTGTTAGTGAACATATAAGGTTTGAGTTGATGATTGCAAGTTTTACATTGATAGATATGTTAGATTGATTATACTGCTATGACTGATTTGTCTGTGAGAACTGGCACTATTCATGCGAAAACGGATCTGATCCATTATACTGCCGGACTTACGACAGAAATCTATGAAACTATGACTGTTCATATGCAAGGATGAATTTAGGTATGATGTGAGTTATGACATATATGAAAATAAATGGTGAAGCATATGTATAAATACAAGCATATGAAAATAAATGATGAAGCATATGTACAAGTACGTTCAGCACGTCTATGCATGATTATGTATGAGAATAAAAGGACATGAACATATGAATTGTGAATCCCTTCATTTGGAGGCAGTTATTTAGGTCCCTCCAAGTGAAGGCAGTTAAAGAAAAGATTAAAGCATATGCAAGCACCCCACTCACATGAGGCATGGCATCAACCCAGCTAGTGTGAGTATAAAGAATAGGACTTACTTGAGGCATGACATGACTCAGCTAGTGTAAGTACTGAATGAAGGTCCCATATTCCTAAGGATCATGACATGGCGATTACGCTCTGATGGGGTATGACATGGCAATCATACTCTGGAATGTGGCATGTAAAGATATGATGATGAGTCTATATTCCTAAGGAACGTGACATGGCGATCACGCTCTGATGGGGTATGACGTGGCGATCATACTCTGGAATATAGCATAATGATTCTCCACCCCAAGGAATGTGGCATGGCGATCACATTCTAATGGAGTATGACATGGCGATCATACTCTAGGATGTGGCAGGAAGAACATATTTCTAAGGAATGTGACATGGTGATCACATCCCGATGGAGTATGACATGGCGATCATACTCTGGAATATGTGTAACAAGTAAAGGAAGATAAAGAAAGAGAAGTAAATTTTATGTATATGCATAAACTCAAATGCAAGTAAAGACATGTATAGAAGTTATGTCTCCAATATATTTATGCTATTGTATTCTATTATGTTTCAGCTATTATTCATAATATAATTCATGAATTGACATTGTGTGGGCTCTCCCAAATGCCAAATGTATGAGTAAAATGAATTTAGCTTCGGATAGTATATTTTCGAATTATAAAATTAAACAGTTTGTATAGCATGTTCACCTTTTTCATAATAACCAAAGCAAATTGGAGATGACAACGATGACAGTATGTATGATACTTAAGGAATCCTACTGAGAATTTAAAATTCTCACTCCTATTTCCGTGTTATCTCCAGATAGTTCAAGAAGTTCCGAAGACGGTTGAAGTTGCTGTCAGATAAGGTCCGCTTAGGGAACAGTAACAACTCCAAGGTGTGGCACTATGACTTAGCATAGTACTGTACTCGAGAGGGTGTTGCAAAATCATAAACAATACCAAGGAAATAATGAAGAACAAAAGAGAAAGTAGCCATAGAAAACTAATGAGGAAACTAGGATTAGGCTCTTGAGGTTGAAGGTGATCTCTCTTTCTTTTCCCAAGCTCCTTGAGAATCCTTGAATCCTTAGCCACAAGTCTCTAGAGTTGCCTTTCTTCTGTCTTGGAATGTCTATAGATGTGTCAAGAAGTGTTTTTGCACTCTAAGTGTTTGCCTTTTATAGTTTGTGAGTCCTTATTCTCGAAGTTAGGCCCGAGCCCATTAATTTCTGCAGTCGGGATTATGCTATAGAGCTGGTGTTGCACCACAATGCAACAATGCTCAAAATAGGGGTCTGCGCTGTCAATGATGTGCTATCATGCAAGTGGTTATGCAATAGTGCAACTAAAAGTGTCTGGGACTGCAACGAGGCTACGCTACAACAAAGCAAATCGCGTTGTAGCGCATTTGCCTAATAGCACTAACATCTTTTACACACTTTCAAACTCCATAGTGATTAGAATAGTTGGAATTTGCCCTTGAAGGTAAATGACAATTGTAAATCTTTGCCAACGCAACAAGAACCACCTCAATAAGAGTTTTTTAGCTCAATGACTAGGCAAAATACTAATGAAAGGTTAGACTTGACAGCACAGAGACAAGATGAAGCTTCAATATTGTTTTGCCCTTTTTTTCCTAGAAGACTCAAGAGCTGGAAAAAGTGTCCAACAACAAAGTTTGAGACCTTCTTCTCTTTTTCCAGAGAATTTTGAATCATCACAATTCGACTTCTAAAGAGCTAGATATTGAATTTTCAATGCTAAAAGGTCCTAATTTATGTAAGATAAGCTTTCTCATGGCTCCAAATTTTAACTTGGTGCTTGTACCTAATGACAATTAGACAAAAACATAAATAAATATATAAAATAGGATGAAATGACAATCACAGTAAAAAAGACCCAAAACCAAAATAACTAACTAAAAATAACTAAAACATTAAATAGATTTAAATAACTAAAACCTAAATCTAAATAAAATAAAATAAAAATAACTCACTATAGGGAGTTATCATAACCCCCAATTTATGAACTTGATTGTTCCCAAGCAAGAATCAAACAAAACTAAAACTAAAACTAAAAATAAAGAAAAACAAAAGACTCAAACGAACTAGTAACATGAAAGACTCATTATACAAAATGTCCAACCTAATTGCTCCATAACTTTACTCAAAAGTATCTAGGAATCCAAATCTAAATATCAAGACCATTTAATTGTGCTACCACATTATCAATGGAAAGGATCACGTGTGTGTGTGTATGTACAAAGAAAGAAACAAAGAGTTGAGTTACCCGATGCCTGTGCAATTTTTAAGAAAAGACAAAATCATCACAATATCCACAATCCACTCTCTCTCTCTCTCTCTCTCTCTCTCTCTCTCTCTCTCTATATATATATATATATATATTAATGTCACTTAGCCAAAGATCAAAAGAATTGTTTATCAGCTTGTAGTGATAGGCCAAGGTAAAAGGTATGATAGAATGTCATTTAAGCTCAATATTACTTTCAACTTCAGGAACCTTCACCCCCTAACTCATTCTCCTTGAGGCACCCTAACTTAATTGCTTGGTAACCAACATACTCTTCTGATTGAACCTTGGCATTCATTTTCCTTGTATTACCATCCTTTTTTTCTTTTCCTTCTTTACTTGTCATTCTTCCTTTATTCTTTTTACTCTTTTTCTCTCTTTTATTTTTTCAAATATTTCCCAATCCACTTTTGACTTTAGAAAGCATGAGGTTATGGTAGTGGAAGTATTACTCTATTCAAATGAGTATGGAAGCTAAGACTTGAGGGTAAACTATGGGATCAAAGAAGGACAAAATTGGAAAGGCATTAGGCTCATAATGTGGTTCAATCCAAGAGTACGCTTTAAGGCTCAAATAGGGTGACTAATGATCAATGACAAAAGGTGGGCAATAAGGCTCAATAATGGCTACCAAATATGGCCTAAATCACTTCCAAGGCTAAGATTCACTCATATATATTTCATGAAAGATTTAAGTGAATAAGAATGTATGCCTCAACCTAAATAAAGCAAAAAAACATAAAGATCACTAACCGTAAGTTGCTAACTCTTATTAAAGTGCAAGAATATGATCTTACCTAATTCAATAGTAAATGCACAAGAAGATTTTCAAAACTCAATATCAGGATCCATAGTTACCTAAGAGCTAACAAACAAAGCAGTCTTTCATACCATAGGCATAGGTAAACTAGTTAACCAACAAAATTATAAAAAAGACTAAAAACTAAATTTTTTTTGGGTTTTTTTTTTATTTTCTTTTCATATAAAAACAAGAAAGATGAAAACTAACAACCTAATGAACTAAACTAACAAAACAAAAAAAGAATAAATAAGAAAGTGCAATAATGGGCTTTTCCAACTGCCAACTTAAAAAATATGTATTGTCCCCAATGCATGAAAATAAATTCAAAAAAAGGAAAGGAAAGTAACTCCCCAAATCTAGTCATCACAATTCGCGGAGGCCTGAAATTTGCACTTTGAAGTAATGGGCTTGCGCTATCGCACACGGCAACACGCTATAGAGTGTTGTGGTTATTGTTTTTGCTGTATTCTTATCTTACTAAACTCATTCTAGCTTCTTTAATTGATTGTATACTTCCTAATTGTTCCATCAAACCTACAAAACAAAAGTAGATGAATTAAAATCAATCAAAAATAAAATTCGACCTAAAATAATAGAAAAACTAGGAAAACACTAAACAAGAAAGAAATAAAACAAAAGATTAGGAAAATTGGGTTATCTCCTAACAAGCACCTTGGTTTAATGTCCTTAAGTTAGATATGACCCCTATAATTCATCCAGGAGAGTAAGGAAAGACTAAGGCCTTTTATTCTTGTTGTCCTTTTATTGTTCCTCCCACGTCATGCTTTAGCTTAGGCCTGCTTCTAACTTTCAGGGCTTGATGATAGAACACTTGAATTATACCTCCCCAAAGGATATCACCTTGATCCCACATATCAATAATTCTCCCATACTCTACTTTCCTGCAAATCCCCTTTTTTAGAGTTGAGATTGAATGATTAATTGGAATGTCTGGCTGGGATTCTTCTTTTAATAAAGGGTCCTTTATATCCACTATATAGTATTGAGCTATCTTTGTGGGAGAGTCCATTGCTTGGAGGACACTTTGAACTTCACCTTCTTGTTTTGAAATCCTAAGGTTAGCCCCGCTCTTCCACATCAATCAAGGCACTGCCAGTGGCCAAAAGTGGCCGCCCAAGAATTAGAGGAATATTACCATCCTCCTCTATATCAAGAATCAGAAAATCAGTGGGAATAAAGAAATGATCCACCTTCACCAAAACATCTTCAATAATACCATAAGGAAGTTCAATAACTCTATTAGCCAACTGTAAAGATACCCTTGTAGGCTTCACTTCAGTAATGCCCATTTTATGCATGAATAACAAAGGCATTAGATTAATACTTGCTCCAAGGTCACATAGCACCTTGTCAATCCTCAAATCACTAAAAGTGCATGGAATAGTAAAGCTCCTAAGGTCCTTCAATTTAGGTGGCAATTTCCTCTGAATGATTGTCAAACACTCCTCAGTGAGTGGCACAATCTCATCGATATCCAGTTTCCTTTTCTTGGAGAGTAGCTTCTTCAAGAACTTGGCATAGTTTAGTATTCACTCCAATGCCTCAGCAAATGAATTATTGATGTGGAGCTTCTTGAGCACATCAAGAACCTTAAGGAATTGCTGCCCTTCTGGTTCCTTCTTTTGTTGCTTCACCCTTTGAGAATAAGGAATTAGAGGGTCATAAGTAAGAGACGCTACATATCTTTTCTCGTCAGGTGGTGCCATATTGGAATCTTTAGTGGGCTTTTCTTCTACCCTTGCTTCTTCCTTTTCAAATTTAGCCATTCTTTCCCACTTCTCAATATGATTGCATTCACATGCTTTCTTAGATTCTCAGTGGTGTTGCTAGGTAAGGAACCTAGTGGCATCTCAATTAGCTGCTTGAAAATTTGCTCCACTTGATGCTCTAGGTTTTTTATTACGGTATCATGAACTCTAAATTAAGCCTCTGTCCTCTCCATAAAAGCTATAGTCTTCCCTACAAAAGACATATGTCTACTCATGAACCGCTGAAACATGTCTTCTAAACTAGGCTTTTTCTCTTGTAGAGGTTGATTGAACTGTTGCCCAAGAACATAGGTGTTGGAGTAGAAGTTGTGCCTCTGAGCATTCATGTAATTAACCTATTCATCAAAAGAAGGAGCTATAATGCACTCTCCATTTGGATGGTTCTCATGGCAGAAATCACAATACATGACGTGTACAGGTGAAGTGTTGGAGAACATGCCTAGTTGGTTCTAAATAGTTATGTTTCGATCAGTAAAGACTTGCATTCATGCTAAGAGAGTAGTGCCAACATCTAGGACTTCCTTCGTCTAGGTTCTCTCGCTAGGTCTTTGATAGTTATTACTAGCCATCAGTTCAAAGAGCTCTAAGGATTATTGTTGTGTCTTCTTATTCAGAGAACCAACTGCTGCTATATCAACCATGATCTGAGTAGACATTAGAAGACCATTGTAGGATGTCTAAATTTGCATCCAAAAAGGTATGCCATGATGTGAATACTTAGCTAAAAGCTCCTTGTACCTCTGCCAAGCCTCATAAAAAGACTTTCCTTCCACTTGGGTAAAAGAGGCAATATCATTCCATATCTTGGTAGATTTAGCGAGAGGCAAGTATTTCTCTAAGAACTTTTTGGCCACCATCTCCCACATAGTGAGCGTTTCTTGAGGCAGAGACTTCAACCAAGCACTAGTTTTGTCCCTCAATAAAAACTGAAACAGCCTCAACCAAATAGCATCATCTGAGGCACCATCAATTTTTATGGTGTCATATATCTCTAGAAAAGTATTAAGGTGCTCATTGGGATCCTCACTAAGCAGTCCAGCAAATTGACAGTTTTGTTGCACAAGTTGAATCAGTGATATCTTCAACTCGAAGTTATTTGACTAGAATGGTAGCCTCGCAATAATGGATGAACACCTTTGAAAAGTGGGTGTCAAGTAATCCTTCATAACTTTGTCATTTTGCTCATTTTCATTAGCTATGGTTGCCTCTTGAAATTCTTCAACTGCTCTTTGTTCTCTCCTGAGTTGACACAAAGTATGCTCGATCTCCGGATTAAAGAGTAAAATCTCCCGGAGATTGGTTCTTTCACAAAAACTACAAAATAGAACACAAGAACAAGTGAAGGTAGGAGTAAAATAAAAATAAAACAAAAAATAAAAAACAAAAGTCCAATCTAATATCCTATCAACAAAGAATGATACTGATGCTATCGCCGGCAATGGCACCAAAAATTTGATGTAGCTCTAGCAAGTATACTAAGTCGTACAAGTAATAAAGTAATAAGAAAGATATCATTCCCACGAGGATAGATCAAGTACTAGATAGTTTAAAGGAATAACTATTTGGACATAATAAATGCATGGATTTAGAAACAGAAAATTTAACAAAAAGAAAAGATCAAGAGAACGCAAGCAAGAATAGATGTAACTCAATGAGATGGACACTAGGGCTATTGGCTTCACCTAAGTCTAGATTCAACTGCCATGGACTTCAATTATGTAGTTTTCATCTTAATGTATTATTGGTCGAGTTCCCTAATATAATTTCTAGCCTTTCTCAAGGTCAAAGAATTCTCTTTAGCCTAAGTTGATTGCCTAATCTCTTAGTACAAACTAATATAGTAAAAGGATAAAGTTTTATGGATCTATAATATGACCACATGAGTCGTATTTGTCTATCTCTAGATTTTGCTCAACTCATGGTATTTATATTATGAAGTTTTGTTTACAAACCATATCTCTAGTTATTGCAAACCAACAAATCACACGAATGGTAACCAATTACTCGAAGGCATTAAAGACAAACATAAACACTCAATCCATAAAATAAAAGCATAAATAAAATCAATCCATAAGTAGCATCATCACAAAATAGGATCCATCGATGCCCTAGAAAAGGGAATTAGTTTATGATGGAATCATAAACAGCACCAAGGAAATAATGAAGAATAATAGAGAAAGTAGCCAGAGAAACTAATGAGGAAATTTGGATCGGGCTCTTGAGATTGAAGGTGATCTCTCTTTCTTCTCCCAAGCTCCTCGAGAATCTTTGAATCCTTAGCCACAAGCTTCTAAGGTTGCCTCTCTTCTATCTTGAAATGCATGTAGATGTGTTAAGAAATGTTTCCCTATTTGTGAAGTTAGAGCTAAGCCCATTAATTTTCGCAATCGGGATCACGCTATAACACGGGTGTTGTGCTACAGTGCGAAAAATGCTCAAAACAAGGGCATGTATTGTCGGTGTTGCATTATAGCGCAACTAAAATTATCCTGGCTTGCAGCAACGCTGTGCTATGACGCGACAAATTTTGCTATAGCGTGTTTGCCAAATAGCACTAAACTCTTTTACATACTTCCAAGCTCCATAGCGATCAAAATAGTTGGAATTTTTCAATGCAACAAGAATCACCTCAATCAGGGTACTATATCTCATTGAATAGCCAAAATACTAAGAAAGGTCAGACTTGACAACATCAGAGACAAGATGAAGTTTCAATCTTATTTCACCTTTTTCTCCTAGAAGACTCGAGAATTGGACAAAATGTCCAACAACAAAGTTTGAGATATTCTTCTCTTCTTTCCAAAGAATCTTGAATCATTATAATCTAACTTCTAGAGAGCTAGATATTGAATTTTCAATGTTGAAAGATCCTGATTTCATGCAAGATAAGCTCTCTTATGGCTCCAAAATCCAACTTGAGTGCTTGTATCTAATGACAATTAAACAAAAACATAAATAAGTATCTAAAAATATGATGAAATGACAATCATAGTAGAAAAGACCCTAAATGAAAATAAATAACTAAAAATAACTAAAATATTAAATAAATTCAAGTAACTAAAGCCTTAATCCAAATAAAATAAAATAAAAATAACTCACTACATGAATTTATCAAGGAAACAAGGAAATTACTGAAAGTAGGATTCATTAAAGAAATGCACTTCACCACCTGGCTAGCCAATGTAGTCATGGTTCCCAAGTTCTCGATAAAGTGGAGGATGTGTGTATATTTCATGAATTTGAATAAAGCATGCCTAGAGGAAGTTTACCTACTGCTGCATATAGACAAACTAGTCGATGGAGCCTCAAAAATAAAGTTCCTCAGCTTTATGGATGCTTATTCTAGCTATAACCAGATTAAGATGCATCCTTTGGATGAGGAAAAGATGACCTTTATAATAGAAAGCTCAAATTACTGTTATAAAGTCATACCCTTTGAATTGACAAACACTAGAGCCACCTACCAATGACTAATGTACAAAGTCTTTGCCAAACAGAATAGGAGAATTACGGAAGTTTATGTGGATGACATGGTAACAAAGTCTTTGCCAAACAGAATCGGAGAGTCACAGAATTTTATGTGGATGATATGATCGTTTAGACTATGGGAGATGGGGACCATTGCAATGATCTACGGGAAATCTTTTCCCATATTAGGAAGTTCAACATGCGTTTGAACCCAGAGAAGTGCGCGTTTAAGGTTTGAGGAGGGAAGTTCCTCGGATTTTTGCTTACCAGCTGAGGAATAAAGGTAAACATGGAGAAATGCTGGGCAATATTGGAAATAAGGAGTCCGAGCACCCACAAGGAAGTGCAATAGTTGACTGGGTGCATAGCCGCCCTCTCCAGATTCTTAACAAGATCGGTTGAGAGAGTGCACCTATTTTTCTGCGTTTTGAAGAAGCAAGCAGATTTTGAATGGACAGAGGAATACAAAAGAGCCTTCTAAGACTTGCAGAGATTCTTGGTGGAACCCCCAGTGTTGAGCAAGCCTAGAGATGGAAAATCACTTTACATATACTTATTAATAATTGAGAAAGCTACAAGCTCGATATTGGCAAGAAAGGAATAAAAATAATAAAAGCCAGTGTACTATATTAACAAAGCATTACAAGGAGCTAAGGTTAGGTACTAGAAGATTAAGAAACTAGTATTTTCTCTTGTTATTAACACTTAGAGGCTACAACCCTATTTTTGTGGCACCATTCATCATTATGACTGAGCATCCCATCAAGCAAATATTAAGAAAGCCTAATCTAGCCAAAAAAATGATAGCTTGGTCTGTGGAACTTTCTGAATTCAACTTGGAGTATAGACCATAAGGACCGATCAAGGCCTAAGTGTAACGTCCGAAAAATTTTATCATTAATAACCGAGTTGTTTAGTTTTTATCGAATAAGTGGGTTTAATCGAAATTCGATTAAGCAGTCCCTGAAAGCCAATTAAGTGTGATTTAGAAGTGATTAGGCTTGATAAAATTAGATTAGGAACATAGGAAACCTCACAAAATTTTTCTAAAACTGCTTTGTCGATTTAAGATAAATCAGTAAGATTTCTGTAATTTAAACTGTCGGAACCGGATCAATAGGAATTATATTGTGAGAACTCTAGAATGGATGGCGAAAATTTAGCTAACTTAACCATGCAAGTGGCGCCATTTTAGCCCTCCATATGGGTTGCCAAACCAAGTTGAATAAACTACTCAAATCCACCAATCACATGTAACTTGCTTTAGAAGTTTTTAAATTTTTCCTTTTTTGCCCTTGCAAAATTCGGTCCATATATGCTGACCCCTCTCCATTCTTTTCTCCATCATCTTATCTCATCTCAGCTCATATCATCTTCCTTTGCCACAAACTTTCAAGCCACAATAAGATTTCTTCAACTCCAACCACAAATCTAACAAGAATAACACCTAGGAAATGTAGGAATCTAACTTCTCTTCTTGTTTTTCTTTATTTTTGAGCTGTGTGGGGATCTTGTTTCCCTCATGAATATTGATGTGATTTGAAGTAATGTTAATTTACGACTGAATTTGCATGTGTGTTGTGATTAGAGTTAGAATTGGTATAAAAGGACTTGAAGAGAAGAGAAAACTCAAGAAGCTTTTTGGGTTTTTCCTCGGCGGCCTGTACAGTGGAGTGTACGGCTCCATCTACAGCCATTTAAATTTCATGAATTTATTTTTATGAGAAACTAGACATTTAGGGCTTTCCATACATATATAATATAAGGCCATTAGATCAGTTTGACCTAGAAATCTGGACTTTCATCCAGGCAATGTGGTTGAGAAGGGTGTAACTGACCCTATACAACTCCAAATTGAGTGAATCTAACATTGTTTGAAAGCTAACATATGAGGGAACATCCCATAAAAATTTTAGAGTCAGATTCGATTGCCAACTATCCCTAGTACATCAATGAATTCACCTTAAGTTCAACCCGGGTTGGAACAGCGTAGTCCAGTAGGGTCAAGTTTCAGGGCTTATATCTTGAATTATACTCATTCAAATAATATGCAACTTATTTCATTTGAAAGCTTGCTCTATTAGCTTTACAGTGATATAAATTTTGTATGATTTTATCCAGATTCCTATTTTTTGGTGAATTTTCTCTTATAAGAGCACAATTTTGGGTAGAGACACGTATAAATATGAGATCAAGTTTAGTTGATATCGGAACTCGGAACTTAGCTAGATCAGGTATACTTAATGTTGAACTGGAAACTTAGCTAGATCAGGTATACTTAATGTTGAACTCGGGACTTAGCAAACAGAGAGTTAGATCCGGTATACTTAATGCAGAAACTTGAAACTAAGCGAATAGAAAACTAGACTGGTAAAAGATCATGTCGGAACTTGGAACTTAGGAAACACATTCATAAAAGTTTGGGAAGACCAATTATGGACTAATCTCAGAGATCGAACATAACCCCAGAAGCCGGAACTTATATAATCTCGGAGATCGAACATAACCCAAGAAGTCGGAACTTATATAATCTCGGAACTCGAACCCAATTCAATCTTGCAAGTCGAACTCAGGAACATCAATAGAAGTTAAAAACTTGCAAGATATATTAAGTATTTTAAGAATTATACCTATTGATATTGTTAGATATGATTATGATGTTCTATATTGGGTTTGCTGTTTAATTAAACTTTCCTGGTTGTCTAGCACTATTCATGGGGAAGCGGACATGATCTGTGATGCTGCCAAAATTTCGGCAAAGATTGCAATTATCATGAATTTACAAGTTATGCTTGCATTGATCAAAGTATAGATGAGCAATGCTACCCTATAAGAATAAGGAAGGATTTCCATATGACTTGGACCAGCCCTTGAACAAAGTGAAGGGGAATAGATCAGTGGGGAAGTCGAGAAAGTAAACCCGGCAACCCTATATAGGAACGAGCTCGATCGTGAAAAGCGGACTATTACCTAGGAGTTTTATGGCCAACATACTCCTAGGGGACCAAGTATGGAAAAATATGAGTTAAGGTCAAGTGCATTATTTCTTATGCATACCCACAATTTCTATTATCATGCATTGAGCTAATTGTACCGTTGGATGTTATATATACATATATTTATTATTGTTCACTTTATGACTGTCAATTAACTATGTCAGAAATACAGATCTGGTTATTTATTTCTCTGTTTAATTTCCTTTATTTCCTTAAGTAAAACAAAACTGTGTTTCGGGCTATGATTTCTATAACTAATTGAGTAGGACATCTTGTTGGTTGCAACATTTTCTTTTAATTAACCAAAACCCGAAACAACTGAGAATAACAACGATAGCCGATATATATGAACTTAGGACCCCTATTGAGAAATCTTTATTTCTCAGCCTACTATATGTTTCCGCATCATTCTCAGATCATGGAGAGCACGGCCACCGGAGTCCTGTTCATTGAGTTTCCTGAACTCCATATCCACCTCGATCCATTCTTAGACTCCATGTATATATCGAGTAGATGTCAGTTTCGCTTTTATTTCTTCTTCTAGAGAGACTTTGCTGTACCCCTCATGCACCAATTCTTCGACCGTGTTGTCCCTTATATAGCCATCCCCTCCCATATGGCACACCCGTTCCCTCATCCGCTAGCAGCAGCAGCAGCAGTAGCACCAGTAGTGGCTACAACTCCCATAGCTCCTCTAGCCTCATCATAGCAGCAAATCCCCTCCGCCTCTATGTTTGAGGAGGATCCATCGGAGGCAGCAAGTTCGTCTTGCTTGTCCTCTGCTCCAAGCATAGACTACACCCCTGTGGATGCCAGCATGGCGAATGGATTCCTCTCCTCGGAGTCCACCTAGAGTGCCTGTGTAGCGCAGTCATGGGATATGTATAGAATGACCCTCTTTTGACAGTGTTGGGTCATAAGCAGTAGATGAGTACATGCTATATAGTATACAAAATGTCCTATGGGGAACAATTAAGGTACTGTTCACAGAGACAGGTCGATTTATTTTGTGTTAGCGGCCTCATTTTATTACCCTATATTACTTTATGTATCTTTTATCAACTTTGAAAACAAATGTATATGTACCCATGTATATGATGCAGTTTTCTGTAATTCCATTTATTCCGTAGTTTTATTTATTTTAGTTTATTTCCACTACAATTTAGACATCCACACGTAATAATTTATCAAGTAATATATTATGACTTAAGCATAGTATTTGTTTGGTAAGGTGTTACACCAAGTACTTGCTGACTTTATCATGGAATTGTCACCACCCGTAGTCGAAGATGACAATGAGCGAAAATAGATGCTGTATGTTGACGGCTTGTCCGATAACTAGGGAAGTGGAGCTGGAGTGTATCTGGAAGATAAGAATAGAGTGTTCATTGAACCATCTCTACAGTTTATGTTGAAAATCAGTAACAACTAAGCTGAATGCGAGGCTTTGTTAGTTGGCCTAAAACTAGTGAAGGAATTGGAAGTTCAGAGGCTAGTTATCAACTGAGACTCTCAGCTAGTGGTCGGCCAAGTTAGAGGCGAGTTTCAAGCTAAGGAACCCCAGCTACAATGATACCTTGCCTGAGTAAAGGAAATTATAAGAGAAGTTTAAGAATGCACCATGGAATATATTCCCAAGGAACAGAATACCCGAGCCAACATATTGTCAAAATGTGCCAACACCAGAACAGTGCCGAATAATAGGTTGGTCATTCAGGAGGTGATCAATGAGATGTGTATATCGGGGGCAAGCCCCCTTGATGTATGCTCTGTGAAGAAGGAACAAGGCTGGCAACAACCCATTATGGAATACTTAAGTGCCAAAAAGCTACCTAAAGGAGAAAAAGAAGTAAAGGCAATGAGACAAATAGCAAGTTGTTACACCATAGTGGCAGGAGAACTTTACCGTCGAGGATATTCTTAGCCATTACTGAAGTGTGTGAATGGAAGGCATGCCTAGGTAATTACCGAATAAATGCATAAGGGCATATATGGAAACTATGCTAGAAGTAGGGCTTTGATAACTAAGATATTTTGAGCTAACTACTTTTGGCTCACTATGAAACAAGACTATGTGAAATTTGTGAAAAAATATGACAAGTGTCAAAGATTTGGAGAGCTTAAACATACACCCTCTAAGGAATTGCATTGCTCGGAGACTAGCTGGCCATTCATAAATAGGGGATAGATATCCTCATACCATTCCTACTTGCCCTCGGGCAATTCAAATATTTGGTGGTAACTATTGACAACTTCACCAAATGGATTGAGGCCAAGCCACTGCCTACAATCACCACCAAGAAAGTGAAGAAATTTGTGTGGAAAAGAATAATCTACAGATATGGAGTACTCCACCAGTTAGTCAATGATAAATGAACATAGTTCACAGATTTGAGATTCAAAGACTTCGGTAGAGGGCTAGGAATAACAACTATTTTCATCAATAGAGCACCCACAAACCAATAGATTGGCAAAATCTGCCAACAAAGTCATTTTGACAGGATTAAGGAAGAGAGTAGAGTATGCCAAGGGTTTATGGACCGACAAATTGCATGCCATGCTATCGGCTTATCACACTACGCCTCATTCATTGACCCAAAAAACACCATATAGATTGGTGTATGAGTGGATGCTATGATCCCCATTGATCTATCTTAACTAAGTCCAAGGATAGTAACCACTATTGAGGAATCGTATGAGCTTGCTCAGAGGGCTAAGTTGGACTTGAATGAGGAAAACAAGGAGAAAGCCAGAGTAAAGGAAGAGGCCTTTAAACACCAAATGGCGAGGAAGTACAATAAGAAAGTGAATCCATAGGAGTTCGAGGAAGACGACTTGGTCTTGAGGAAAGTGAAAATTCAAAGGAAGCTCCAAGAAGAAAGAAAGCTAGCATTGAACTGGGAAGGACCCTATCGAGTTATTAGGAAGATAAGGAAATGAGCCTACAAAATAGCTAAGTTAGGAGGAAGAGAACTGTCGAGGACATGGAATGTGTCCTCCCTTCAAAGATATTTTAGCTGAAGTATAAATCCTTAAGCTATGTATGTGGGTGCACTCTTTTTTGTCTTACGTATTTTTTTCCCACAGAGTTTTGTTATATATAAGAGGTTTTAATGAGCTATGACCTCCATAGGTCGAGCAAATGCAAGTCTCATTGGTAGGAATAAAAGTGAGCATTTCCTGAAAGTTCACCATTGTAAACTTTTCAACTCAATAAAGTTTATCAAGATTATTTGAATTCTTTGCTCTTATATGATGAAAGAACTTCTAGAAAATTAAATGCAATGAAAATAAGTCTAGAGAAGGACTTACAAGGAACTCCTAACTAGGGGTGGCAATGGAGCAGATTTTATCTCAACTCGAACCTGCTCTACACCTTATTAAACAAGCCTCAACTCACCCCTATCCTACCTATAGATTTTGACATTCAAAACACGGACCCTACCCGCAGACAATCCAACCCAACCTGTACCCTACCCGCTACTTCTTTGAAGTACCTAAAAAATTATTTTAAATTTTTTTAAGATGAAAATTATTTTAAAATTTAATTTGTACTTAGGGTGTGTTTTTTATAAGGGGTAAAAATAAAGTGAATATTTTTATACATTAGCTTCATATGAAAAATTATACATTAAGCAAATTCATGAAATTTTTACCTCTATCTTTACTCCCATACTAAAAACACCCTTAGAGTAGAGGACTTTGACTTGGTTTATGGCCTCGTCAAATCCTTTAGCATATTGTTCAGCCGCTTCACCCTCGAGATTCTCAGCGTCCTTTGTCTTGGCAACAAGTGCCTCCCTGAGCTTAGGCACCTCAGCAACGTGAAATTGCCCCTAATATTGCACCTTCACCTCCAAGAGGATAACCTTGTCTTGAAGGGATTTCTCTTGGCCTTACCACTCTTTCTCCTTGTGCTCGGCCCTCTTGACTTTATCCTTCAAGTAACAAATCTGCCCAAAATAAGCCTCCCTTAACCTCATGAGCTCCTCTTTTAGCTCTGTGATGGCTTTCCCATCAAAGCATTCTCTCAACTCCAGTTGTCTTGCACAATAGCTCACCACTTCAATCCACTTATATGTCACATGGGCCCAACAACTTCAAACATATTAAAATCATAGTCGGACTTAAGGAGATTCTCCTTTTTCTGATGGACTGGGAAATCAGGACACTATAAGGAGAAGGGAGGAGCATTGATCATGAAGTCATTAAGGAGATAAGAATCCTCGGAAGTCCCTTAGCAAACCTTTTTTAGCCGAGAAAGTGTGTTTCCAGTAAGAAGAGGGGTAGATTACCATTAAGATGTGGCCTCCAAGTCGACTATATCATCAGGAGCCCTCTTTTTACCCTTTTTTATAACAAGAGGTTGGGAGTCTGAAGCTGTTTCCAAGTTTTCCCTGGTAGGCTTAAAGTTAGCCCTCAAGGCGTTTCCCTAAGCAGCTTGAGCTCGACAGTGAGTAAGAGCAACCTAAAGGGAGCCCTTTGATAGCTTAGGGGCCATTTTTCCCACAAAAATTAAGGAAAAAATATGAAGGAAAATAATCATAACAAAAAGCAGGAAAGGAAAAACTATAAGGAACTTATTAAGGTGTTTGAGCACCTTGGCCCTCTCAGAATCCCATTTCAATATATTGGTGGAAGAAAGCACCTTCTTCTTGCTTGTCAAGTGCAAAGGGAAAGTCGAGCATGACTTGGTCGTAGATAGGGAGGTTGTGATAGTCAACACTGAGAACACTCTTTGAAAGCCCATTCCAATAGAGGGGAAACTTTGCATGACCTTTTTCGTCCAAGAAAAAGGGGGAACTCATGCTTAAAAGACAAGACTTTGAAAAATTGATCCTTAAATCATTTGAAGTTGGAAGTGAAGAGCTAAAAAATATTCTTCTTGGGCCGGCTACTAAGGGAAATCCATTTTCCCTTCTCAATGTCTTTAGCTTAAACAAGGAAAAAAGAACCCCGGTAGTTGGTGGACAGCCCAGGAATTTCATATGGATGGAGCTAGGAAGGGGCTACATTTATATAGTTAAGCATTCGACCTCAAAATCTGTGAAGGAAGCCTAAGAGCTAGGGTGGTAAAGAAAACATCATATACAAAGAAAAAATTTGGCGAGGAATCATTGGAAGCTTTATTTATGTGACAAACTCGATCACTAGGCCTGCAAGGCGAGCATATTACATAATGCTCTTGCCTGGAACGAGCTATCTTACTATCTATATGGAAGTGATCTAGGATCTTCTGATCAGTGTACAAAGAGTAGGCATTTTTGACGTCTTCAGCTACCCAGAAATAGAAGTCTAACTTCCCTTTCTTCTTGGAAGAATCCCTAACACTTTTAGAACTTTCTTGAAGGTCTTTTCCTATCTTTGATAATAAAGGAACCGATGGCTCAAAACAAACTCTGGAAATGAGAAAACAGAAAGAGATCAATCCTTTACTATCCTAGGGTTTCAAGGGAAAATTACAGAAAACTTCTAGAATAAAAGTGGAAAAAGGAAAGAAAGAACGAAATACTTACTAGAAAGTCTCTGAAAAAGGAAGAAGAAACATTGAGATATTGGAATTGCAATGAATCTTGCGACAGAAGAAGATTGAATGAAGCAATAAAGATCGAGAGAAAAGCTAGAATAAGGGACATGGGAATTTGAGAAAATGCATAAATGAAGTCATAAGAAATGAAAAAAAAGAAAATCAAAGGAATATGTTTTAAACCTACTCTCAGAACATTGGAATTGATCCAACGGATCAAGATGTTTCCCACCAATTAGGACAAATCTTAGTCATCCAAGGGACTAATGGTTGAGGGCTTGATCTAACAGCTGGAATTCAATGCAGGAATTGTAACAATAACTAGGCAATAATGACGTGATAGTGAAGGCTCCATAGTGTGCCATATGTCCTCGCATGTTTTCCCATAGCCCCTAAGGGAGTTAAAACGTTTTCAAAACATTGTCAATGATATAAGTTCGAAACATAAGCTCGGAAGGAAAGTTAAAAGACTTAAGCTCAGTCATAGAGCTCAGAAATAGGAATTGGGAGTATAAGCTCAGATCGTTATTGATAATAACAACTAAGCTTAGCACTTATGAATTGAACAAATTTGTTGGACCCTAGAGCTCGACCCAAGAGAAGCTCAACAAGGGCCTTCTAGAAGGATTCTTCCTCAAGTAAGTTTAAATTAAGTCAACGCCTAAAAGTAGCTAACACATTAAAGGTAGCTACCGAGCATAAGGGAATCCTATGAAAATAGGGAGATATGGAATCATCGAGAAATGGGGAAATATGAATTCAAACTTGGATATAAGAAGAGGTTTTGAAAGAGCCAAAGATAGATAACTGATCCTTTTTCACTTGCACTTTAGTGGAATGAAGTTTTAGAGCGTCGGAGTCTCTTATAGGCCCCCACTAGAGGAGTGAACAGGTGCTCAAACTCGCAGAGGATAACATCAAACGACATCAGAATTTGGTCAGAATACTTAATGAAAACCTATTATTTAAATATACTTTCTTTTTTTTATAAATGATTTTAAAAAATTTGTGAAGAATTTTTTTTCTTAAATTTCTACTAATGCTAACCAAAAGAAAAATCATGTTAATTGAAAATATTTCCACACAATAACAATTTCACAAAAGTTTATAAACAGACTTCTAAAGTTAACAATATTTATATTTATAATAAGTTTCAACAAAATATTAGAAACATACACGGTTGTACATCTCATACCTATTTTGGCGGCAATGTGTAATTAACAACATGTGAAAGAAACTTTGACAACTTTTTTTTGTCCAAAGCAAATGCTGAAAATGAATTTGTCATTCTTCTTGAACTTATTAACTTTGCTAAATGCTGAGCAATCACTACCAAATTTTGCTTGATTTTTCTTTGCGCAAAGAAGTTTGCAATTAATCATTAAATCTAGCTCTATCATAAACACTCAAGTTCCAATTACACAAAGAAGTTTGCTTGGTCCATTGTTGTATTTTTTTCTTTTTCTTTTTTATTTTTTGGCAATGCATGCACACCTTTATGAGGAAGGGAGAAGGGTTTATATACCACAAACCAAACTTTTCGTGATATCGAATCTAAGTGTAGCTAGCAAAAAGTGGAGAGATCAATCACTAAGCTAACATCTTAACTGCATTGTTATATTTTTTCTTAGATAGCCAATTTCCCTTGGAGGAAAACATTAAAAACAGGGTAAGGATTATTAGCCCACCAAGGCCCATCTAGTATTCGATCTAAGATGACAAACTTCTTTTATCGGGCGGGTCCAAAATTAGCCCAAACAACAATGTGCTGATGGGCAAGCTAATTACAGCCTGAATTTTCACTGCCTCATTCAAATTTGGATTACCCTGCCCTCAGGGTATTTAGAGAGGTTTTACGTGGTGATGTTCCATGCCCCATGTAACTGTCTTGTAAATTTTGGGCCTTGGGCCCCTCAGTTCAAAAAAATCAAAATAAAATTGGGGATTCATCCACTTTGTTCTTGAGCACGTAGCATTCAACAGCCACGTGTCAAGCACAAAAAGCCACGTCTTAGGACAAAGGCCACGTGTCTGATTCCAAAAAATTAAAAAAAAAAAAAGAGAGTGGAGAAAGGCTGAGCAGTTATGAATCTAGCGGTGGGGATTCCACGTTCCCCGTTCACTCTATTTCCCAGAACCAGAATTTCCATCACCTCCTCCGCCAAGTTGATTCAGTCATCGCCGTCGCGGTCCCCCATGGATCAGCCCAAGCGAGTGGTCGTCTGCGGCGGCGGGGTCATCGGCGTCTGCACCGCTTACTTCCTCGCCAAGAAGGGCGCGGCCGTCACGCTCGTCGAGAAATCCGACGTGGCATTCGCCGCCTCCGGAAAATCCGGCGGATTCCTCGCCCTCGATTGGTGCGACGGGGGGCCGGTAGAATCGCTTGCCCGCGCCAGCTTCAATCTCCACCGTTCGCTCTCCGCCGAGCTCGACGGCCCCCGATCCTACGGCTACCGTCCCCTCACCAGTCTCAGCCTCACCGTAACAGAATCAGATAGCCCTTCCTCTTCTGTATCCGGTTCCAAACCCTCCGGTGCCTCCACGGTTCCCTCTTGGGTGGACGGGCAAGCTCGGAGTCCCGGAACGATTGGGACCCTCGAAACGACGGCGCAGGTGCACCCGCAACTGTTCACTCGCACGCTAATCGGCAAAGCCGTGGAGGACCATGGGGTGCAGGTGGTTGTTGGGAAGTTGGAGCTGTTGGAGGTGGTTGGGGACCGAGTTGGATCGGTTGTGCTTAAAGGAGGGCGAGTTATCGATGCGGACGCGGTGGTGTTGGCGTTGGGCCCTTGGTCTGGTAAATTGGAGCTGTTGTCATCGCTGTTCAGAGTCTATGGCCTTAAGGCACATAGCATTGTTTTGGAGCCTAGAGAACCCAATGCCATAACCCCTCACGCTCTCTTTCTCAGTTTCTATCCATCCAAAGGAGGAAGACCTCTCGACCCAGAAGTATACCCGCGCCCCACAGGTATGCTAATAGAGAATTTTTCACAGACTATAGTATTTAAGAACATAGTTAAAGAAAAATTGTTTATTTGCTTTTCAATTTTAAGCAAACAACACCGTTGTTCATAGGGTTTTGTTGATTTTGTTATGGTCAGGGGAGGTGTATGTGTGTGGGATGTCGGCGGAGGAAGAGGTTCCTGATGACCCTGAGGAGATTAGGGGTAACCCGGAGTCGATTGGGATGCTGAAGAGGGTGGCTAAGACGGTGTCGAGCCATCTTGGTGAAGGAGGGGGGGCACGAGTGAAGGCAGAGCAAGCGTGCTACTTGCCGTGCACTGATGATGGCCTGCCGGTGATTGGAGAGGTTCCGGGGGTGAAGGGGTGCTATGTGGCAACAGGGCACAGTTGCTGGGGTATTCTGAATGGGCCTGCTACTGGTGCTGCAGTGGCTGAGCTTGTTATTGATGGGCGTTCCAGCATTGTTGATCTTAAGCACTTTAGTCCTGCTAGATTTGTTGGGCGTAGGAAGGCTTAGATTGTTGTTACATGTCATGTAACCACGAAATAGAGGAATAATCAATTGCTGATTGGAGCAACAAACCGTGAGATATGTTGTAAGTAAATTTCGCTTGATAGCTTCGATGCGGTATTTACATTGCCAAGATCATTCTTGTTGTGAAGGTTAAAACTGATTCCTCACTAGTTCAGGCCTTCTACATTTGCACGTCAACATTTTTGTGATCAATTTTGTAGTTTGCAACAATGCAATGTATATTTTCACGTGTGAAAATATACATTGCGTGTTTGGGTTGGCGTATACACCACCGAACGCAGATTCTTGCTCATTGAATTCAGGAAACATTTTGTTTGGGTGTTTTGCGTTTGTATTGCTTCGACGGGATGTCAATCTTAAATCCCTGATCTCCCCAAAGCTATATTTTTCCGCTTCCGCGTTTGATTTTGCCCGTTGGAGCAGTGAAGGCAGAAGTTATTTTTCCAGCTACCATTTTTGATCTTCCATTGAGCATTGGAGGCAGAGTGTGAGATGAAAGCGGCTCTGGGTCCCTCCAAGCTCCATATTTATGGTACAAATTTCAGCTCCTGTCTCCCCTTTTGTATTTTCTTTTGTAATATATTGTTCGTTTTTCGAGTTTTTTTCTGCAGTCATTGTCAAATTGATATTCTGAGCCCCCCCCCCCCCCCCCCCGGGGAACAAAAAAAATCTTTATTTGTTAAAACTGTAAATTCATGATGATATGGATAGATTAAAGCTGGATTTTCTAAGTGGGGGATATGGAGTGAGTGATGGGATTCCAACGTGAATCTTTACCTTTATGGTAGCACCCTTGGACCATTACAGTGTGTGTGATTGTGTTTCTGTTATTATATCCATGCTTACTTATTTAAATGACACTAAATTGTGATACTCATATGAATAAGCACTAATTTAAGTAGTTTTTTTACTAGTTAATGACTTAATGCTATGGCTTTTGAGTTTAATAAAACCGAACACAGGAATCAATTGCTTATAAATGTTAAACATCCATGCATCATCACCCTGGATGCTTTGTAATTAAGAGATTGCATTTCTTGATGGGTTAGCACAGAGTATAGCAGCTCCATTGGTAGAAGGAAGTAAAATTTGCACATCTGCTAAGAGCCCTTGAATGCGGTGTCCTACTTTGAGGAATCTAGAGTCCCAAACAAACTGTCCGGGGTATTCTAGCATGAGCTCTGCTGTTCTCATTGGTTTTGTGTAGGCCTCTGATCTCTCATCTAAGAATAGCACCTTAATGACCCCATTGGCTGTTAAGAAAGGGGTGCAAGAAGCAGCACTGCCCATCTCTGAGACACAGACAAGGGTTTCAAAAGTGGGAATTTGGTTAGAAATGTCGGGAAGTTGGAGCTGAGGTGTTTGACAAAGCTTCTTAGAAAGTGGCTGTATTTATTTAGACTAGCCGCCTGTCAGTTAGGAAAGATAGAAAGAAAATAGTTGGTTGTCTCTTTTTTGGCTGAAGGACCATAGTTGGGTAATCAGTTGACATATCTTTATCACGATATTTATTTTATGCTTTTAATACTGAAGTTTGCTTCACTCTTAAGTGATATATTTTTAAAACTTATTTCCCATCTGGAAGCAGCCTAATTTTATGCAGATAGGAAATATAAGAGACGGTATGTGTCTTTGGGCCTTTTAAGCATATAATCTATAAGCCTGTTGTGTCACTTTAAAGATCACCTTCTTTTTTAAATATTCAAGTTTAGAAAAGCCACAAATGAAAAATATGGCAACCTGGCAAATTTGGCCTATTTTGACTTCGATGTATGGAAAAACCAGCGCATTTGATGTCAAAGGACCATCTGCCTTTGATGGCAAACGGCATATCTTTGCTTGACATCTAGTTACTATCAAATGCTGGCTTGCAATATATTCCATGAACTCATTTTATACTAAGTGCATGAACTCGTTATATGTTTTTGGTACTTTTTGTCCTTTTTCGATCAACTTGGATCCTGTTCAGCTTTATTGTTACCAGCTCATGTGTTTGATTCACAAATAGAACTGAGGAAGTTAATAATCATCCTGGAGTAGCTGTTGTCATATTTCAAGCCAATGCTTCTCTAGCTGTAATAATTTTGTTAATACAACATCATGATATAATTGAGTGACTTTAATGGTTATGCATAGTTTGATGGTGCTCTGTATAAGTATCATTAGCTTGGGTCGTTTTTCAATTGTGAAGCATATGCTCTATTGAGTAGATTATTTCTTGATTGATACATTTTTATTTATTTATTTATTTTGCTTTTTTAAAAGGATTTTACAAGCAGCAGCTTTATATTGGGTGGCCTGACATTCAAACTCAAGTTTTTGATTCACTGTCTTCCCCCTTCTTATTCCCTCATACCCCAAAATAAGGAAGGAAAGTTTCTCTTTGTTTCTTTTTAGGCAAAGCTTTTCTTTATTCATGTATCTCTCTTTCGGACAAGAGCATTGGGTTGTTATCCATTGACCATTTCTTTTAATGTTTTCAACAAGTGAATCTAAAATACTTGCGTACATGCTCCCTTCTGCATCAAACCTATTGATTGTAGAGAGTCTCAATCTATGAGCAAGGACGGCCCCCTACTCCCACATTTTTTGGTCTTCGAAGATTGGAACTCTTGGTGTCTTCCTAAACTTCACTTACATCAGCATAGTTACAGAGACAGTTGTATAAATTGTCGAAGCATGGTTATAAATTTTATATCTTAGGCAGAATAAATTGTTTTCATTGTCATTGTGACATTTGATTTCCCTTCATGCAACATTCATTTCCTGACATTGCAGATTATGGGACCTCTTTATCTTTGCATTGCACTCTCTTGAAACATATTATCTCAGACTTTGTAAAATATCACCATCATGATCATTTTCAATTTAAAAACACATATATCTAAATATGAGATTTCAATTAGAAAACAAATGAAGCACTTTCTATTGCCAATTTAGCCTGAATCTCTAACATGAGGCATGCATATTAGTGCGATCTATTATTGTGTATTTTTTTTCCTTTGGGCGTGCAAATATCAATACAAGTGTGATCCGGTTTATGTGAAGAGGTTCATGTTTGTTGTGTCTCTATTGTGATATGTTGGCGTGTGTATACCAGCTACTTTGAGGATAAAGAAATTATATTATTCAATTTGTGCAATACAAGTTTGAATGTTTACTGTCTCTATTTTAATTATTATTATTATTATTATTATTATTATTATTCTTTTGGACGTGCCTTTTTAATTGTTTGTTGAACATCTTTGCTTGCAGAAATCTGATTTTATTTTCTTCTTTAAATAACAGGGAACTTTATAGTAATGAGATAACTGGAAAATCCCAAATGTGCTTGAAAAGTTGACATACTTGTTGAGCTGATGAAAATATTTGGGAGGTCCATCTTCAAATTTAACTATAGTCTCTTTCAAAGAAATAAATGTTGTTAGGGATTCAATTCGAGATCAAATTATGAAACACATGTAGCTTAATTAGTAATGTACTCATTTCAAATTTGTATTACATTTTGGGTTCTCGTTTAATTAAAAAAAAAAAAAACACTCATTTTCCTTAGTTGCCTTCATGCACTCGGTTAATTTATTTTTCTTCTTGACATATACTTTACAATTATATTAATTAAAATTTTAATTTGATTACTTTTTATGCATTTAGCTGTAAATATTATTTATAGTTTAATAGTAGTACCAAAAGTTATTCAAGTATCCTAAAAATAATATTTATTAATTTTATCTATAATATCTATATAATTTATTCACATATCTTAAAAATGAAAAAATGAAATAGAATAATTTTAAAATCATAATATAGGCTCATATTTTTTTTGGTAATTTTATATCCAAGTGATTTTGATTATTATCATCTAAATAGCATTTATTTTGTCATAATCACTTTTGAAATAAAAGTTTTTAAACATAAATTATGTCAGTACCAATTAATTTCTAGCGGCCAAACTCAAGTTTAAAGAATCAAGTTAATACAAACTTAATTTTGTAATTCTAATTCAAACACACACAAATTTGAAGAACGTAGTTTATTGTGCTTTTTCCCTCTTCTTGAGCCAAACACGTCCGGAATAATGGATATCATCAAGAGTGAATTCTGTAGAATGTCTTATAAAATTTTAAATTAAGGCCACGAAGATGTTCCCACGGTAGTGTAATTGTGCTTAATTTGGCTACTTGCCATGCTAGCAAAGATGTTGGTTTTTCAAATTTGCAGTTAGTTATGTAAGATCTAAGGAATATCGGATGTTGGCAGCACTACCTACAAACCTCTCCCGAAGGATCATCTTGGATTCCAACATGCGAGGCTTCGGTGTTTCTTTGTTTCCAATGTTGTTTACCCCCTTGAATGAGAGAGGTTTAGGGTTAGGTCAATCACGTGGGAGGGATATTGTGCCTGTGGATTTTGCGGTGGTGTCATTGCTATGTTCTGGCTCAGGAGTAGGATTTGCAGTGGTGCCCTTGTAGCCTTTTGGTGTTAATGATGGTGTCTTGTGGTACAATGGTAGTGGTGTTTTCTTCCCCTGCAGGCCGACAGTGGAGGCATGATGAAGTGTTGGTGGCCCTTACTGTTGTTTGGATTGCTTACGATAGCTCAAGATGCTTCATGGCCCTGTGTTTCGTGTTGTATTTTCATGTGTCATGTTTTGAGTTGTATGTTACGTATATCATGTATCGAGTTTTGATTATTGTGTTTCTTGTGTTTTTGGGTCTCCTATTTCATGCTTCTATTTTAGAGTAGTATGATATACTCTTTTGTTTCTCTCTCTTTGAGAGTTAAGCCTTATCTAATTATTGCCCCTTGGAGGGGGGTTATGTAACATCCAACTGTAGGATAGTCGTATGTTTTCTTTTTGTTTCTTGGAAGCCCCTAATTAGGGAAGAGAGGAAGGGATCAACAACTAACGGTATTTTTGCATTGAAACCTTGATATTGCACTCATGATTTGTGTTTTTGTTTTGTTTTCCTTTTTTTTTTTTTCCCTTCATTCCTTTGAGGTACTAAATTTAAATCATATGTCCAAATTTCAATCTTAATCTTCTTCTTAGAAGTTAGCTTCCTTCTTTTATGTGGTAATACCAAATATTGTTTGTGTTCTTTTTCCGAAAAAAAAGGTGATGTGGGGATCATGAGCTAATTTTTGCATAATGATATCAAAAACTCCATTCTAATAGAGAACTTTTTAGGCCTTGCCATAGTAGGAAGAGACTTTCAGAAAATTGCCCTACCTAAAGATGAGGAGCTTGGTACTTGGGAGGGCTTAGACTTCGTTGGGCAATTAATGGGGAATTTTCAAAACTTGTGGATCAAATTGCACGAAGATGGAAATCACGAGTTGCTATTGGGATTGTGAGAATGAGCTAATTTTTGCAGCTAAGTACATAGTGAGATTGTGAGAAAATCACCCAATAGTGAGTAGGGTTGTACGGTCGAGGCATTGCCTCAATGGTGCGTACTGCATCTAGAGAAGCTCTGGAGTCACGTTCAACTCCCACATTTGCACTTTGTTTGGATGTGAAGAGAAAATGAGATGAAAGAAAATGGAAAGAAAAAAAAAAAGAAAATGAAAAGAAAAGTATATTTTCGTTTATATTATTTGGATAAAGAAAAAATAGAAGAAAAAATAAACAAAAAAAATGAAGGATATAATAAAATATAAATGTTATTTTTATATAATTTTTAAATAATTTTATAAGTTACATAAATAAATAATTTATATTAAATATCAATTAAAAACTAATATTAATATTAAAAATATTTTTTTATAATTTTTCGTATATAAATAAATATGTTATATAATATCAAAGTACACATTTAACGTTTTCTTTCATGATATATTTTTTTTGTTCTCAAGGTCTATCAATGAAGGGTTATTATTGTAATTTAAGTGATTTCCTTCTTCATCAACCAATTTTCTTCTTATCGTAGGACAGAAAACTTTTAAGTGTGGGTCTCACATATTTTTTTCTCTTCCACTCCTTTTCTGTGCTGAATCATATAGATGGAAAAATTAAAATGGGCCCATTTTCTCCCATGGTGTTTTCACTTTTCACATTTTAATGTGTACCAAACAGAGAGTTGGGGTCCAACTATCCAAGCACCCCAATAAGGAAAAAAAAAGTAGGGCTGCACATGGGTCGAGCCAGTTCGGGTTTAGCATAATATAAAATCCAAACCAATTGATTGAAGTCGGGTTGGGTTTGGTTTTTGAAAAAAAAATTTAGGAAACCAAACCAAACCAACCTGAAGTGATACAGGTTGGTTCGAGTTGGGTCATCAAGTTGTACCTTTCTTTTTTCTCTATTATTCAGATCATGAAAAAGAAAAAACAAAAAATCAAAGCATATCCAGCAACAATGACAATCTAGCATCAAAAATAAAAATCCATAATATTCTAGCAACATGCAACAATCTAGGATGAACAAAAATAGGGGGAAAAAAAACAAATTTATAGATACACATTTGATTTGTTGTATACTTTGCTAAAAATCAAATCCTTTATCACAAATTTGTAATATTCTTTCCCAAAAATCAAATTTGCAAGCTACCATTCCACCACCAACAATAGATTTGTTACGAAGAAGAGTAGTGAGCAGTGACCACGAAGGAGGAGGAAACACGGCAAGTGGCGGCCATCAACGGTGGTTCACGGTGGTTTGCATTCACGGGCTCACAATCACTCCTGAGTACTTCATGTTTGCAGGCTTCTGGCTAGCTTTGACACTTCACCAGCGATGATGGAGCGGGCGGTAGCTCAAGGCTGATGGGGATGATGCAATAGCATAAAGGTGAAGGCAAAGAGATAAGGATGGATTTGGGTATTGGGGAGAGAGAGAGAGAGAGAGAGAGAGAAAGAGAGAGAAATGCAAGAGTCTAAGAGAAAGGGTGGGTTTGGGTATTGTGTAAAATGAAATGAGAGAAAGGGTGGGGACAGGGGGAGTTTCATAGGTCGCCGATAGGTTAGTTTCTTGGAAGAATAAAGCAAGACAAGACTCTTGGGTCATTTTGTTGATCCTAACTCGAAATTATGTCATTGGGTCGAGTTGGGTCAAATGGCAAGTTGGTGTTAATCCATGTGCATCCCTAATAGTGAGGAGCCTAGTACTTGAGGGCTTGGGCTTTGTTTAACACATAGATAGGGATCTTTTCTTCAGACAAAGCAAACAAAAAAAAAAAAAGGAAGTGAAGAAATAAAGAGAGAAGCATTTGTGGACTTGCCTGACCTCTTAATTCTTTAGGTAAGAACATTTGGCACCCGTCGTAAGGCCCAATATATAGCCCTACTCATAGTGGCAATCACCCAAAGTCAAAACACAAACTCAACCTAACCAGATGTTGTAAAGAATCACAATTCAACCAACCCACCATAGAAGGACTATGGCGAGAGCATAAGATTAGCAATAAGCGAGATAAGGTGACTATATCTCAAACATCCTAGCCTCATGATTCTAGGGCTGCAAAGACCACGACCACTATTACACCAACAACAACCTTAGCTCTTTCCTCTGAGTTCATCATGTCAGTTCCCTTGCCCAATAACTTTAAACTTTTGGTAACTCTAGAACCATATGATGGTTAAGGTGACCCTTAGGACCACAAAACTCTATTTAATTCAATGATGCTCTTAAATGGCATTATTGACCAGATCTTATGCCAAACTTTTTCCATTTTCTTGAAAAAATAAGCTCTATTATGGTTTTCTACACTTATCCCAAGTTCAATCCATGACTTTGTTGAGTAATTTGAGAAGTTTTTGAACGATTTCTCCTTCAACACCAAAAGACATTAACATCCCTTATAAACCTTAAATAGGAAAATGTTGAGTCATTGAGAAATTATGTCACCACATATAGCATATTATCTATATCCATTTGTATTTCCTTCCTTATTTATTGATCTAAGCATCGGAGTTCCTTTTCAGCTCTCTCCATTGTCGTGCACGCTCAAATTTAGACTTGTACGACCTTTAAGTTCTTCAGGTAAGAATAGCTTTAGATAGAGTAGTCGTAGACGGGAAAAAAATTACATATAAAATGAATTCTTGCATAAAATACTAAAACTATAATTGATTTAAAAAATAGAAAAATAACTGAAAATAACAATAGTTCTATCATTTAAAGACTTTCATGGGATGTTTTAAAATTTATTGGAGCACATGAGCATGGGAATGTTGTTGTAAGTGAAATCTAATTCTACTTATCACTTAACCAGATTTTACAAAAATTATGAAAGAGTTCAAAGTAATTAAGGAAAATAGATCGAATTGGTCTGGACTCCAAGCCCATTCGACCAAAAGATCCTTCCCCTTAATATCAAACGTCTCATAATATTGGTAGACTGACTTACTCTAACTAATATACTCGATGTAACACCCTTTAACATATAAGTCATGCTCGAGTCATGGAGTTATATCAAAATGGTGTTACTATACTAAGCAAGTTTTAAAATATGGAAAATATAATAATTACACACTTTATTATTAACTAATAGTTCATAAACTTCGTCATCTCTGATACACAGAGAATAAAATAGTTGCAATTTAAAAGAAATTGTGGTTAACATAGTACATAGCATTTACTTCTGACTAGTCATTAGCTAACTTCAATAGCCTCTTGGTCTGGTTTGCGCTCGAGTCTTGATCAGTAAATGTCCCAGTCCTCCGCCTCGCACTTGATTTCTACTTAGGTGCTGGAATGTTTACGGAAAAAAAAAAACATACAAGTAGGCAGTGAGAACCTAAGGTTCTCAATAGGTAAGCTCAAACCAATCTTACAGTGTCATCATAAACATTCCAACCACTTTGATTTATTATGAAAATATGAGCACATATATTCAAATAGTGGTTCAATTTGAGTTGAAAATGTCTTTCTCGAAGCAGGTTATATTTTACCAACCACTTACCATTTTATATGACAGACATAAAAATATGAATGGTATAATATGCTTCAACAAGAATCATAATAATAATATGACTTAACGAGATAACTGAATATGCACTTATAGATGCTTATACTTGACAGTATGCAAGTGCACTTGACTTAATTCGTATCTTTCTTTAACTTGCAACTTAACCTTGCTATTCTGTACTTGGTCCCCCGGAGGTAAATGTCCTCTTTCACCCTTGGATAATAGCTTGCTTTTCAGGTCCGAGCTTGTACCTATATATGAGTGACGGGTTTACTTTCCCCGACCCTTACACCGGTCTATTCCCCTTAAATCTGGTCGAGACCTAGCCCAAGTCTTAGACAGTACCGCTCTGGCCCACGCTAGCTGGGTCTATGCCATACTTCACGTGGTAGCTTGGTACGTCTTTCTTGCAAGTTCTCATAAATCTTATTCTTATTTGAACATGATTATATATGCATATGCTACATGCATTCATTCATATACTCATATCATACTTAAATCATTCTTGCATATATGAATCTTATGAGCATAACATATAAATGTTCATAATAGTCATATAATTCACATATTTCTGCCAGAATTTTGGCAGCCTAATGTATCATGTCTGCTTCCCTCGTGAATAGTTCCAGGCAACTAGGGAACTTTAATTAAACAACAAACTCAATATAGAACATTATAATCATTCCAAGAATATAAAAAATCAATAAGTGCAAGCTTTAAAATCTTAAGTTTTAATCTATTTTGCAAGCTTTTAACTTCTAATGATGTTTCCCGAGTATGATCTCATAAACGACTTCTGAGTTCCGATATCATATCAGCTTCAACTTCTGGAGTTATAGGTCTCTGTCTTGATTCCCGACTTTTGGAGTTACGTATATAATGTCCATGTCTTGATTCCCGTCTTCCGGGATCATGTATTCAATGTCTTAATTCCCGACTTCCAGGTTATGTATGTAGAGTCAATGTCTTGATTCCAATTTCCAACTTTAATACATAATTGGTCTTCCAAGACTCTTATGAATGTTTTCCTAAGTCCCACACTCCAATATTAACCATACCCCGTCCTCCCTAATTTCCGAGTTATGACATTAACTATGCCCAACTAATTTCCTATTTGCTTAGTCCCGAATTCAACATCAAATATACCCAATCTAGCTTTCTCTACTAAGTTTCGAGTTCAATCATTAAGTATACCCTTCCAAGTTCAACCTTAAGTATACCCTCCGAGTTCAACCTTAAATATTCCCGACTTCTGATATTAACTCAAGTTGTTTGTGTTTTATCCTAACTTGTCCTACTTCTAGCCAGAATTGCACCCTTATAAGGGAAAATTCACTAAAAATAGAAATCTGGGTGAAATCATGCCAAATATATCCATGTAAAGCTAATAGAACAAGCTTTCGAATGAAGCAAGTTTCATGTCATTTGAATGAGTATAATTCGAGATATAAGCTTTGAAAATTGACCCTACTGGACTACCTTGTTCTAGCCTGAATTAGGTATAGGGCAACTTTCTCGACTCACTAGGAACAAACGGGACCTTATCTAATTCGAAAATTTTTATGGGATATTCTCCTATGTGTAAGCTTTCTAACAAAGTTGGTTTCACTCAATTTGGAGTTGTATAGGGTGAGTTACACCCTTCTCAACTCATACTGCTCGGGTGAAAGTCCTGATTTCTAGGTCAAACATAAAAAATTCATAACTTCCTCTTTACTAATCCAATAGCCTTATATTATATATATATGGAAAGCCCTGAATGTCTAGTTTCACATAAAAATAGATTCATGGAGTTTAAACGGCTGTAGGCGGAGCCGTGCACTCCGCCATACGGATTGCCGAGGAAAAACTCTAACAACTTCTTGAGTTTTCTTTCTTTTCTATAAGCTCTTTCATACCAATTCTATTTCCAATCATAACACACATGCAAAATCAGCCATAAAACATCATCATCACTTCACATATCATTAGTAGCACAAAGTATACAAGACCCACACACAACTCCAAACCATGGAAAATAAGAAAAGAAGTAGGATTTCCTACCTTGTCTAGTTGAAATCTAGTTAGTTTGGTGCCTTAGATGGAAGCAACCTTTGATGAGACTTGAAGAGAGGATGAAGATGGAGTAAAGATGAGAGTGAGGAGAAGAGAAATGATGGGAGCTTCAGCAGCTAGGGTGGCCGAAATTACAAGGAGAAAAGGAGAGAAAATGTGAAGATTTTTGAAGCAAGCTTCATGTTGATTGGTGGATTCCATCTTGCCCTCAAATTTGGTTTGGCTTCCCATCCTTCAATGGCTGATCAAGGTGCCACATAAGGAGGTGGTTTCACTAAATCTTAGCCATTCATGCTAGGGTCCTCATATAAAAATTTCTATTGGTCCGGTTCCGACAGTTTAAAATACCGAATTTGCCGATTTTCTTCAAATCGGCAAAATTTTACTAAATGACTCTAAGAGAATTTCTATATCTCTATTCTAATTGTTCCTAAGCCTTATCCATCTAATTAATATCTAATTAACTCCTAATTAATATTTAATTAACTCCTAATTACCCTCACCTAACTATTGAAACCAAATAAATAGATTAACAACGTAAATTAGACATTTTCACAAATTCGGAGCCTTTTTGTTTTCTGTTTTCTATAACTAATGGCATTTCCATAATTTCGAACAAGTCGAAGGGCACTCCACATCATTTCACTCCAGACTGCCTCCATGGCCCAATCGGCAGAGATTTAAACTTCTATGGTTTCACCACGTAATTCTACTCTGTTTAAAATCTCATTCTGCTAATTCTACAGATGTGGAGACATAAAGGTCATTTCATGAAAAGTTCTAGGGTTATTGTGGGAATAAGTCTTTGGGGTCAAAATATAATTTCTAAAAATTCTGGATATCACTACAATTAACAAAAGTTTACAGGGGCACTTTTGTTCTATTCACGAAAGTAGGGATGTTACACTCGAAACCTTTTATCTCCTAAGGCACCTACTTTAATGACGTCGCGTACCTTAATAGCATAATATCATTGCTGACCAGTTAGATCACTAATTGTTTCACTGCCTAACATAACTAGCCATCGATCCATTTATGGTAGGCCATGCATCTATAAGAATCTTTTCCGTAAGTTATAGGAGGTATGCTCCAATTTAGCTTTTAACACTTATAGCACCTAATAGCCTTAGCTTATCATCTGCCTAGCCATCCATAAACTTGGCAAGAACATTTGATATTGTCTGTGTGGAATTGGTAGCGTGTTTTCCATTCCACACACAAAGTGACAATTCTCAAGACAAAAATTGCATTCACACATACCTTAATCTCATGCTACCGTGCGTCCCTTGTGTTGTTGTATATCCATGCTTTCCTTGTGTTCCACAGCCACTCACTTAAGAGACACTCATTTCTCCGACAATTCAATGATCCATTCAATTACTACTAAACATGTTCATCTCTCAACTCTTTTCTTCTTTTCTATTCTTTTGATATCGGTTTCTTCATGCCATCATTTGCTTCTAACATGACATTTCTGATAGCTTGTTTGATTTCTGCCCTAACTAGTATTTTTGTATTCTGTTGCAAACACATCTTTACCTGACCTTTCTTCCTTAATTTATATTCAATTTTGCATGATTTGAGTTAACACTGCTGCCAATGAACATGTTTTTATGTTTTCTGTCATTAGACAAGAGGTATTTTGTACCTAAATTTAGGCATTTTTGTTGTTTAAATTTGTATAATATAATATACAATAATTAGTTATTATTGATGACCATATTAGTTATAATAATAATTACCTTTATTTTCCTTTTTTTTTTCCCACTTTTGATGTTATGGGTGTGTTTAGTTAGGGTGTTAAAATGGGATGAAAATTTCATATATGAGCTTCATGTAGAATTTTACTGATGGAGCTCTTCCATAAAAATAATTTTCATGGAGCTCATGAGAATAATTTCCTTTAATTGATAATAATTGCCTTTAATTCGTAATAATTCGATTGATGATGGAAACTTCACCGTTTATATTCCAATTGATAAAAACTGATATCTCAAGAAAAAAGGAAACAAAGTGTTCAACTTGGGTTATTCGCTTAGGGGTGCTCCATATCTTGTTTGTTCATAATAATTGAATAACTTTAGTTTAAATTCAAGAATCTTGATAGTAGTATGAGATGGATTGTTACATTTAATTTGATCTTTTTTTTGTGATAATAAGATTTAAACTATCTAAATCTCTCACCACTATTACTCATAGTGGCTTAATCTTTTGAATATTTGATTCTTTTGAACTTCACTTTGTGTTTTCAATTTTAATATTACTTGTGTGTATTTATTATTTTTAAAATGAGTTGGTTTTTAATTTTTAATTAGGGTAATTAATAGAAATTGCCCTTCAAGTTTGCCAAAATTGTACTCCACCCCAAAGTATCACAAAAATAACAATCCACCCCACTCATAAACCACTACTAACTGCCAAGTGAGAATATTCCGTTAACCAATGTTACATGCATTGAAATTAGAGAGAGAGAGAGATCCACTAACCACTATTAAACTAAAGTAGCCATTGGGCAAGAGATGGGATGCTCTATTATAGAACCCAATTCATATCTAAAAACAGAGCACAAAAAAAGAAAGGCCAATAATAGTGCTCCTACTAAATATCTTTCAATTGGCTTACCCATCACAAATAATTTCAACAATCACCAACATTGTAAAAAGGGGTGTAGAAGTAACCCAACCCATGATATTCTCAGCATAAAAAGAGAGGAAGGAGCACAAAGGGTTCAACAAATACATTCCCACCATTGAATCAACATTTTAGACACATCCCAACTAATATATACACCATTGAAATCAGATGCTAACAGTTGATTATTATGTCATTAGTTTGATATAAGTCGGCCAATGATTTGTCAACAATTGATTATTTTATGTTTAACATACTCTCATTTTTCCTAGAAATGAACCAACTTTCCTCTGTAGAAAGAAATCGGACAATATGCCACTTCAATAAATATTTACATAATTATATAAAAATTAAGAACAATCCTACTTCACTATTTTGCATCAGGACTACGATTGAGCTTGCATATTTTGGAGGTCTCTTGGCTCAAAACATTGCATAAAAGGAAGGATAAAAATGGAAAAAGAAAAAGTAATTATATCCTTGTAGAATGCATCAAAAGTTTTATTCATAATACAATCATGGTTCTGCTCAAGGAACTAATATTCATGCACACAAAAAAGAACCAATTTGAAAGAACACTGGGAGTAAGCATGATGATCTAATGGTGGTAGATTAAAATCATTGATAACCAGTCAAGCACAAATTATTAGAATCCCAAGGAAGCAGAAAAGATAAACTATCCATTGACTAACTCTAAATCACACTTAAAAGGAAGTATGAGGCAAAACTCAAAGCCCGTCCTTCTCCCTTTGCCGCAAACTTTATAGCAGATCCACACCCCTTTGCCACAAAATCATTGAATGCGGCAAGCTTTGGTGGTTTGAATTTTTCTTACCCTCTTCTCTGTCTCTAGTTGTTCCCGAATATAGGAGTAGATACACAGCTTCTCAGTTCCCACTAATTGTAGTTGGGTAACTAGGTTCGGTAGCTTAGGTTAGTCTTGAGTATGTCATAAAAAAAAATTTGACCATGGTTAATCTCTAGTGTAGGCTAACAGGACGAAAGCGGCGTGGTGCAGACTACAATATTTATGACATTTTGTGGTGAAGTGCAATTTTAGCAAGCCCGGAGGGTAATTTTTGTAAATTACCCTTTTAATTATGGACTTTTATTAGATAAGGGACATAAGTCTCATTTCCCATGTCATAATAGGAAAATGACGAGAATTAACATTATAATTGTTATGATTTATTAATTTTAATTATCATTATTGATAATTGATTGATTTTAATTATTTTCTATTATTGCTTATAATTATTCAAAGTAAAATGCTTTTGTTTAGTTTATACTTTTATTACCTTTGGTTCGTTTTTATTACCTTTAGGTAGTACTTGGTAGATTACTTAATAAGATTACTGGTAATCCAGGTTACCGCTCTGAAAGATTGTCACTTTTTAAATTACTGGTAATATTATAATGCAATGTTTGATATGCATATGCAATCTAACTGGCAATATATATTACCCTGTTTGATATGCATAGGCCATAACACTCCAGAAATTTACTCCAATCTCTGAATGTGGCTCTTGGGATGGTTGTTCGTGGCATTGGAATCTATCATGGCATAGGGAATTTTTCCAATGGGAGATTGAACATCTAAACCAGCTGCAAAATTTGTTAAACAACGTTAGACTAGTTGATGATCAGTCCGATCGAGTTTGTTGGTCTTTTGACAAGTTTGGTGTGTTCTCTATACGTTCATTTTTAGAAAAGCTGATCTTGGAAAAAGATTGTTGTGTTCAAAACTCAATTATTGTAAGCAAAGTATGGCATGGCTTGGTTCCTCCCAAAGCTGAACTTTTGTTGTGGTTTGTTGTTCAAAGGCGCTTAAACACGAAAGATAGACTAAGGAGAGTGAATTTGCTGTCATCTACTGATTATAGGTGTGTGCTCTGCTCTGATAAAGATGAAAACTTACCCTATCTATTTTTCACTTGTCCTTTTTTATGGAAAGTTTGGGGTGCTTGTTGCCAATGGTGGGGCATTGCTTAGGTTTTCTCTAACAATCCTGCTATACACTTCGATTCCTGGATTGCTATAAATTCGTCAGCGCGAAATAAGAAGCAGTGGATTTCCTGTTTCTATCTGGTGATTTGGTCCTTATGGGATCTGAGAAACAAGGTGACTTTCCATAACAAGTTAGTCTGCTTGGATTCTTTTATGATTGAATTGTGAAATAGGTGGAAATACTGGAGTACTTAACTCTTCCCCTCCGGTTTGTTGGCTAGTCGATTGTCTCTGGCCACGACTTATTATGACTACAACCTTAGCTCGCTTGGTGACTTCTCCACAGAGTATCTTAGCTGATTTATTAGTTGACAACTGTGTGGTAACTTAGGGAGAGTTAATACAAAATCAAGATATAGAAGGCCAAATGATATGGACTGAATGTATCAGATTGGGGCTCATTGGGCGGATCCAAATGATATGTGTTGTTTCTTTGATTCCTGGCATGAGATTAAGAGTTCCGAGATTAACTCAAAGGCATGACCATCAGTTTTTGTTGATGTAGTGTCGTCTACTTGGTGCGTCAGAATCAGGCCCGTGTTGGTTAATTAGGAAGAATGCAAATGAATGTTACTTCATTAGCTAGAGATGTTATTAAGTTGCTATCACAAAGGATCTAATGGAATCAATTTCATATCAGTATGGATGTTTTGTTTCGAACTGATAGAATAGTTGGGTTTGATGTTATCAGCTGCTATTGTTTCTAGTTTGACTTGGGTGGGCTCTTTTTAGTTTGTGGAGCCTTGAGTTATCTTTTTTTGGCTTTTGACTTGCTCCTAAGCTCCTCTCTTACAAGAGTCTCGAGCACTTTCAATAGGTATTGAAAAAAAATATTACCCTGTTTGGTTTATTAAAAAGATTACCAGATAATACATATCTTTTATCATAATGCCTTTCAAATAAAAAGTAGTTGTAGTAATAATACTAATAATAATAATAATTAAAAAAATACAAATAATAATAAAATAAAAAATAATGTTAATATTAATATTAATTATTAATTATAATAATAACAATAATAACTACAATTATTAGAAAGAATAATATTTCTGTTCTTCTCAAATTCTAAGAGGGCAAAGACCCATAACTAACAATTAGAAAGAATAATATTTCTTTTTAAAAAGATTGTAGATGCACACTCTCAAATGTGTTCTACTCACTGCAATTACATTTCTTCCCCTGTCTCATTTGCATGCCCTCTAACAAATATCGTTACCATTTATCTCAATGCAACAACCAAAAATATCCATTTGGAGAACATTGCTATGAAGATAAAGTGTTGAATTGCTTGATTTTGAGCATGAACTGGGTTAAAGGAAGGGAAGTTGAGTGGGTTGCTTGTCTCTTCCACTAAGCACCCAGCTTAGTTAAAGAACTCTCAGGCATGGTGAGAAATATTGTACTATCACTTGAGGAAGATGGCATGTTGAGAACTGAAGGGAATAGGCCCACCAGACCCCCTAGTCCCCCCTGGGGTGAAGACTTTGGTGGTGGGCGGCGATGGGTGGTGGTGGGTAGCGGCGGTTTGTTGACGGCGTGCGTGTGGTGGGGATACTCTAGAGAGACAGTAGAGAAAGGATGATGGGTATGAGAGAAGAAGGGTTTGGGGTTGAGTGAAGAGGGATTTAGGTGGGCATTTTTGTCAAAATAAAAAATAATAGATTGCCACTTTAATGGTAATCCAAATAGACACCTTTCAAGGGGGTATGGTTGCCAGTATGAAGGTAATGTGGATTACCTTGAAAATCTAGATTACTAACAATATTATCCAACCAAACGAAGTAATATTGTGGACTCAAGTAATTTAATCAAATATTAATAGTAATCCAGATAAATTATCCCATACCAAATGCTACCTTAATTCATATCACAGCTCATTAATCACATGTCGCTCAGATGATTTGCGTCATTTAATTTCCTTTTAATTGTTTAATTGAATTGAAATTTAAAGAATATGTATGGTATATTACTCCAAATTTACAAAATTATGGATGAAAATATTATTATATATATTTTTTGGATTTGAAAATTATTTCCACTAACTGATCTAATTTTCAAACTAACAATAATTGATTGATTGACTTGTGTAATAAATTTAATTATTGGGTTCGCTATGTCTATACTAAAAAATAGATAAAAGCATAAAAACAGAAATAAATTAAAAGTTAGAGATTAGTCCGTTCATGATTCATTTTTTTTGGTTTGTTTTTTTGGGTCTTTTGTTGATTCTTTCTTTTTAATAAATTAAAAGTTAAAGACCACTCCGTTCATGATTCTTTCTTGTTAATAAATTAAAGATTTAATTATTATGTAGCTATACGTAATTTTACTCAATTTTTAATTAGGCTTTTATAATTTAAAAATTTATAATCAAATCCTTAAATTAAACAAAAATTTATAATTAAGTCCCTATCTATACCTACTATTATACAAATGTGAATTTAAACAAGATAGTTATGGAATATTCCTTTCACCCCAAATCTGTTAAAGACTTGATTACAAATTTTTGTTTAATTTAGAGACTTGATTATAAATTTTTAAATTATAGGAACCTAATTAAAAATTAAGTGAAACTATGGGGACTTACAGAATAATCAAACCTTCAAAAATAGAGTTGCCCTTCCATATCACACTTTGTTTTGATTATAGCAGCCAATACACCTCCCAATACAAAATATGAGAAAAGCAAATGACAAAATTATCAAATATACATGAAAACTTGTTTGGTATACTAAACAAACACTAGTCACCAATCAAAAGCAATCGCGAACCACCATCAAACACCTACAACTCTAGCAAGCGGTGCAATGTTGGTTGGTTTGAAAAGAGGAAGAAAGAAACTATTTTGGCTCAAAACAATGATGGATTTTATTTTATTTTATTATTTGATATGATTTGGTACTTGATTAGCTTGTTTGAAGTTTGATTTGCAATTTGGGGATAGGCTTTTGCTTTTTGATTTGGAATTGATTTTGGTTTAGGTATGACTTCATAATTTGTGGTTTGGCTCTAGTCTGTTATTTTGTTTGATTTTGCTTTGGTGGTGGGTGGGAAGAAGATAGCAAGCTCATATGTGGAGTTGGGGTGAGGGAAGAATAGAGTATGAGTAATTTTAGGGTGACTAAAGAGTGGCCGGTGTATAGGTGTACCATCATAATTTGAACCTTTAGATAAGGTAGTACATGGTGCGCCATAAAACGATGACCTATACCATCAAATATTTTTGTAATGGTGATTAACTTTAGGAACTTGATTAGAAATTTTCATTTAATCTAGCGATCTGACTATAAATTTGTAAAGGGTTAATTATACTTTAATCCCTTGTATTATAAATCATGTGCATTTTATCCATTATATTTTAAAAATGTGCATCTCTATTACCTGTATTTTTATAAATGTGCACTTTATCCCAAATAAGTGTACTATACTCTATTGAATTTTGAGTCATATACAAATTGACCCCCTAAACTTTCTTAAATGTGCAACTTGACACCCTAAATGTGTAATATTTTTGTTCATAATTGATGAAAAAATCAACAGAAGGGCCAAAATGCACATTTACGAAAATGCAGATAGTCGGGATCTACATTTTTAAAATATAGGTAGTAAAATGTACATGGTCTATAATACAGGGGGTAAACTACAATTAACTCATTTTTAAATTATAGAGACCTAATTAAAAATTAAGTGAAACTATAGGAACCTACAAAGTAATTAAACCTAAATTAAAAGTTAACGGATAGTTCATTCATTTTTTTTTCCCGATAAAAGAGTATTTCATTCATGATTCTCTCTTTCTGAATAAAAATATTGCATTTTAGCATTATAGAGTAATTAATTGATATAGTATGTGATAACAACTATTGTAACACCTTACCAACTTACATCATGCTTAAGTCATAGCATGAAATTGGATAAGTTGCGTTACCGTATTGGTTCTTCATTTAAAGCTGTATTTATTATATTATATTATCTTTTTCTCTGATATATATATATATATATATATATGTTTGACGAATATACCTACAAAACAGGGCGCTTTATGTAATAAGCGTAATCAGTATTATAGAACGTAACAAAATTGAACAAAAAGCACTACAGAAAGGAAAAGAGACAGTATATCATTAGTTGTATACATACATATGTGAGTTGGAAGCCCACACTTCAGTTTATATATGGGTTCAAAAGTGGGTAAAATAAAGAAACAACAAAATTCCTATTGCTGAAAAAGTAGAGACATAAATGGTATGAGCCAGCTATGTGCAACAAGTCCACTATTGGATCATCGTGGAGCTGCAGATCCGGAAATCTCAATAAGCAGAGTGGCTATCGAATCCATCGCCAGCATCTGAGAATGATGCGGAAATACAAAAATGAGGTGAGAATTTAAAGAAATTCTCAGTAGGGTTCGAATACGGCATTCAACTGATGTCACATTTATTCTTAGTTGCCTTGGTTTCTATTTAATTATAAAAATATGGGATTAAACTGAACTATCCATATTCAATAAGTTTAAGAAAATGTCTGGTCTGAGGCAAAGTTCAATTTTACTTAAGACAGCATAAGAAACAGAATAAATTCTTAACAATAATACATAGAATAATGAGCAGAATAAATGAACATACAGCAGTAAATAAATATGACAGACAATTGTAAGCAACTTGTAATGACTGTTCAACGTAATCATGCATTCAATGTAATCATGCAAACTTATTCTTGAACCTTTCTTCATAAACTTTTCCATTATTTGGTCCCCTGGGAGTTCTTGGCCATTTTAGACTACTAGATAATAATCTGCTTTTTAGGACCGAGCTCGTTCCTATATAGGAATGTCGGGTTTGCTTTCCCCGACCTCCTCACCTATCTATTCCCCTTAACTTTAATCCAGGGCTGGCCCAAATATCATGGAACTTTCATCATAACATAATCTTTAGGTTCATCATAACGTCACTTTCATACTCATCATATCATAATCTTTATTCTTGAAAATGCACATGCATCTCATAACTTATGCATAGGTCTTACCGAAATTTCGGCGGCATAACGGAACGTGTCCGCTTCCCCATGAATAGTGCCAGTACTCAGAGCCAATTTCTCATAGGAATCAACATAGTTCATTCATATTTCAAATATCAATTCATGGCACAACTATTGAAATTAAAACATGGGTGCTGTTTCAATACTTGCATTCAACCCGATTTTTGTAAATTAGGCCATAATCTTTATTTAACTCATATGGACCTCAATTTTGGATATGTTAAAGTGTTATGTGTCTATTTTCTAATCTCTTAGTCCCATCTAATTTCGATAACTATAACTCAAGTTATTTAGGTTTTATCTCAGCCTGCCCAGTAGCTAGCCAGAATTACACTCTTAAAAGTAAAAATCCACTAAAAATTGAAAACTGATTCAAATCATACGAAATTGGTCCCATATTAAATCTAACAGGACAAATTTTCATTTTCAAAAAGTTTCATTCCATTTGCCTTAGTAGGGCTCGAGTTACGAGCCCCAAAATCTGACCTTCCTGAACTGCCCTGTTTTGGCCTGGTTTGGACATAGGGCAAATTTATTGGATCATTGGGAGCAAACGGAATATTATCTAACTCTAAAATTTTTATGGGACATTTTTCTATGTGTAAGCTTTCTAAAAAATTAGTTTCATTTAATTCCAAGTAGTATAGGGCAAGTTTTACCCTGAACAACCCAGTCTGCCCAAAATCAAAATAAAAAACCTAGATCAAACTTCCAAAATTCATATCTCACTCAATACTAATCCAATCACCTTATATGATATATGTATGGAAAGCCCTGAATGTCTAGTTTCATTTAAAATTGGTTTCATCAAATTTAAATAGCAGTAGGCGGAGCCCTACACTCTGCCGTGTGGATTGTCGAGGGTTTTTGGTTCTCCAGCCCCTTAGCTCTTCCTATTTTCATCCTTTCTTGCTTCCTATTCGAATTCAACATCACAAAAAGCCAACAAACCAGCCAAATATCATCATATTCACTCAATCATCACATCAAGAATTGAGAAAATAAACCACCACCAGCCACCCAAATCAGAAAATCAAGACAAGAATTAAACCTCTACCTCTTGCTATGTGTGATTTGGCTTTATTTTGGAGCTTGGATGAATAAAACTTGGTTGAGCTTGATGGTTTGATGGAGTTGGGTGAGTGAAGAAGAGAAGAAGAGAGCTGAAGTGAGGGAGAAGAGAGGGCACAGAAAATGGGGCTGAATGAGAAGAGAAGGATATATTATAAAAGCATGGGGTGGTAGGTAACATGAAAGCTTTTGATTGATCTAAACACACAAGGCTGAAATTCAGCCAGCCCTCTTCATTTTTTATGGCCTTCTTTGCGCCACTTAAAGTAGGGTTAATGAGTTGAAATTCTATTGATTCGGTTCCGACAGTTTAGAATACCGTAATCTTACCGATTTCCTTTAAATCGGTAAATCAGTTTCAAGAAAATTTTTGTGAAAACTTCTATACTTCTAACCTAATTCCCTCATGCCTAAACTCAATTAGTTGCTAATTAATTGATCCCAATTAAATATTTAGTCAATTTGTAATTAATCTTAATTGTTTCATAAAAATCGAACAATTAGGCGAAAAACGATAAGAAAATTTCCAGGGGATGTTACAGCTATACTACAAATCGAATAGTAATTTAATCTATTATGATATTAGTAATATCATGCTAATCATATTAATTAATCAGTTATCATATTAATTAATCAAAAGCTGTTATGAGTGGTCTAGTAGTGAGGGTTTGTGTAATATACATGAAGTCAGAGATTCGAACCTCATTGCCATTGATATGCTAAAAAATATTATTAATCAATGGAAAGTATTGTATAATTGTTGTTTATTATAATAAATGGGATTATAAACCAACACATTGTTAGTTAGAGTGATAGATGCTCCTTTCCCTTAACTAGTAATCTCCAGTTCAAGTCTTGGAAATGGAGTAACTAGTGTTAGGAAAGTCATGCTCCCTATGAAATCTCATGCTCGACAAGATTGCCTCCAGTAGGAGGATACCAATGATTTCAACCAAAAAAATAAACAGTATTATAAAAGGTATGCCACTTTTAATGTTTATTAGATTCTATTTTATTTTAAATTGCTATTTATGGCATTTGATGTTTCTAATAAATTATGCAATTATAATAGAGGAAAGGAAACACTAATTTCCTAATTCTAGCTTGTTTTGTTTCTATGTGCTAACTTTTGAAATGATAGTGTGGTTGTATTATTTCAATATAATAACAAAGACAAGAAGATGATGCTCGAGAATGCTTGTCGGAATACAACAATGGATCAGACTATTAAAGTCTAGCAAACCCCACACTATCTAAAACCCGACAACCCCATTATCACACCATTAATTCCACTTAGTTGAAGAGTCTTCTCAAGCAATCAGATACTCTAGCCAACCTAGTTGTTGATTTCAAGTTCACCTAAACTGGGTGTTGAGTCAAAATTACCGATCTCAAGTCCATCCAAACTGGAAGCGGAATCATAAGTCCACCTAAATTGGATGTCAAATCACAATTACCAATCGAAAAATCCACCCAAACTGGGTGGTCACCTTAAATTCGCCCAAATTGGATGTCAAGCCACATTTGCCGATTGAAATCCACCCAAAAAGACAAGTTTCCCAAGTCTTTATATCTTATATTGAAGCACAAGTTGGCAAACTCTATTGTCAAAAGGTCGAGTTTTATAAGTGTCGTCGAACTCAAGTTTTATAAGTATCTTAACTACTAATAGTGCGAAGTTTTAATCATTCTAAAAATTTCTTTGATCGGACAATCCACTCATTTGAATACTCCGTGATCAACTTATATAAATATTAGTTATACCTCAATCAAAGACATTTACATTAGTGACCTAATATGAAGCATGTTTACAATTCGGACTCCTCAACTACGGATCCATAGAGGCTTTATTCAACCCTTTTTCATTTCCTAGAGAAATTTTCAAAGATGTAAGTTCTGTTAGGGGTGTAATCTCTTTGACAAATCTTAGTACAAGGACAAAAGCAAATAAAGCATTAATTGAATCAAGCAAGAATTTGAGAAGGTTGATGAAAGTGAGGTTGAGAAAGATCGATAGGAAAGCAGCACAAAATAAATGGTTGTCGACAATAATGAGCTCATGAGGAGGAGATAGATAAAGAAATGATGAAGATATTTGTGAAAGAATGATGTTTTTTATCATTTGAAATATGGACAACAGCAGTTACTAAACGTGGATCATGGTAGAAGCTTTCGAACATGAAATCATGCACCTATTTTTTAGAAGCCAAGCATTGGAAGGACCCACGTATAACTCAGACGTAGGATTAAAGAATGGACGTGGATTTGAATATGGTTTGAGATTGAAGTTGGAGAACGTGGGATAATAGGTCTAGTTTTTAGAGATTTCTTTTGTCTATAAATAGGACTTGTAGGATTAGAATAAAGGGGGGAATATTTTTGAGAAGTACCTTTCACATTCTTTCATCACTCTCACATCAAAGGATACATAGGGAAAAATCAAGTACTCTATTCCATCTTATTTTCTCTTCATCTTCTTTCTAGTTTTTTTTTCATTACTTTTAGTTCATCTCTTTCCAGTTTCTCTTTTCTTTTAATTCTAATTTATATACTTTTTACATTTTAATTTCAAGTTTCTTTCATTTTCTTTTTCATTTCACTTAAATTTGTTTCTTTCATTAGCTACATTTATTCTTTTTTTTTTTTTTGCTTCTTTTGCTTACTATTTAAAAATTCGGATAGTCCATAAGAGGAACCGCTTCCATTCCTCGAATTGAGATCGAGAAGCAAGGTTATCATCATTAATTTGTTTATCGACGAAAAATTAGCTAAACAAATTGGCACGCTTGATGGGACCAAGAGAAAATAGTGGGTATTAAAAAAAAACAAAAACTTGTGGTACCATAGTGTCCACCATGTTAGGAAATTCTTCTTCTAATGCTAATGAGCATATACATTGTAACATCCCAATTTTCTTTGCACTAAATTATTCCATTTTACCTCCACAATGAGTTCGGAGTTCCGAGTTTATTAGTTTTATGATTTCCGACTTCGCACTCGAATTCCACATGAAATGGAACAATTTCCGATTTCCGAATTTGTCTTCAGTTTTCAGCCCAATTTACGATTTCCGACCTTATCCCAGCATGTTCTTCATTCCGACTTCATGGCCTTTCCGATTTCCGACTTAATGCTTTAGCTTCGAGTTAACTGGAGTGGCTTCCGAGTTCCAATATTCGAGTTAAAGTATAGCGGGTATAATTTCCGACCTCCGATTTTCACGACTTCCGACTTGGACTTCAAGTCCGAACAACATGACGTAATTCCACGATATCCGACTTCATGTCTCAAAGAAAATTTACCCGAGTTCCGATCTAACCTTAATAGTGTACATGATTTTCGACCTCAGAAGTTATAGTTTAACACAATGGTGCAAGTACCGACTTCCGAGTAAAATGTCACGAGGTCCCGCATTAAAGTGGAATTCAGTTAGAAAGGGCTCGAGTTCGGATTTTTGAGCTGGTTTCCAAATCATCCACGAGTTCCGATTTCATCTCATGAAGTGCACGAGTTCCGATGTCATCTTCAGAATATACTGGAAACGAGTCCCACTGTTAGAGCGACGTGGAGAGCAAATTGTCACAAAAGAGGGGAAGGTTGGCAGAATTTCAGCCTTGTGTTTTAAGGCCAATCAGAACCCTCCAAGTTGACTACCACTCATGCCTATATAACACCTTCTTCTCCCCTCATTCAGACCCATTTTCTGCGCCCTCTCTTCTCCCTCACTTCAGCTCTCTTTTCTCTTCTCCACTCACCCAACTCCATCACTCCTTCAAGCTTGGCCAGGTCTTAATAATTCAAGCTTCAACACTTAACTCAAGATCACACTCCAAAGAAGTAGGATTCAATCTCTAATCTTAATTTCTTTAAACTAAGGATGCATGAAAGATTACTTTTTATGATTATTTGATAATATATTGGATGTGTATGATAGGATTAATAGGAAATCTTGAGTTAAAATTTTGGTTAGGAGAGGAAATTAGAAGGAGAGAAGAACCAGTATGCTGTCTAGATGAAGAATTCCACGGCAATCCGTACGGCGGACTGTACGGCTCCATCTACAATCTGTCAAATCTGATAAAACCATTTTTAGATGAAAGTAGACATCCAGGGCTTTTCATGGATATATCATATAAGGTTATTGGATTAGTATTGAGAGAGATATGAATTTTTGAAGTTTGACCTAGGGTTCAGGACTTTCTTCCGGGTAGGGTGACTTGAGGAGGACATAACTCACCCTATACAACTCCAAATTCAGTGAAGCCAACTTTGTTAGAAAGCTTACACATAGGGGAACATCCCAATATGAGATTCTGAGTTTGTTATGGTCCTAATTGTTCCCAGTAATTCGAGGAAGTTACTCTATGTCCAAACCAGGCCAAAATAGAGTAGTTCAGGAAGGTCGACTTTCAGGACTTATAACTCGAGGTATACTTAAGAAAATGGAATGAAACTTGTGGTAAATGAAAGGTTGTCCTGTTAGCTTTGATATGGCACCAATTTCGTATGATTTAAGCTTAGTTTCGATTTTTAGTGAATTTATACTTCCAGAAGTGTAATTCGGGCCAGTGACTGAATAGGCTGAGGCAAAATTTGAATATCTTGAGTTATATAAATCGAAATGATATGGGACTAAAGAGGTTTGAAAGTAGACATATAGAGCTATGATATATCTAAAATTCAGGTTTAAATGAGTTGAATAGAGATAAAGGTGGATTATACAAGATTCAGGCAGAACTGAATAGAATTGGCAGAATGGCCAAAGTGATAGTTTCACAAGAGTTGGTGGACATATAAGGTTATATATATATGTTACATTGATTATATTGCTATGATTGAATTGTCTGTGACAACTGGCACTATTCATGGGGAGACGGAACTGATCCGTTATGCTGCCGGATTTACGGCAGAAGTCTATGAAACTAGGAATGTTTACATGTAAGGATGAACTTGAATATGATACGAGTTATCAAGGATGAATTTTAGGCATGATATGAGTTATGAGAGCTTATGCTATGAGAGATTATACTTTGAATATATTACATTCACATGTTATGTTCATGTATGCCATGCATGCAAGCATAATTAGAATATGATATGAGAAATAAGACATGAGGCATATTCATGTATGCACAAAGCATCTGTACGCATGATAAGATATGGAAAGGAAAGATGATAAGAACTTTCAAGAGGGACGTACTAAGCTACCACGCCAGGCATGGCATAGACCCAGCTAGCGTGGGCCAGAGCGGTACTGTCTAAGACTTGGGCCAGCCCTCGACCAGATTAGTGGGAATAGACCGGTATGAGGGTCGGGGAAAGTAAACCCGTCACTCATGTATAGGCACGAGCTCGGACACAGCGAAAAGGCTATTGCCCAGGGGTGAGAAAGGCCATTCACCTCCGGGGGACCAAGCATAGAAAAGTAAGATCAAGTTGCAAGCTAAAGAAAAATATGAATTAAGTCAAGTGCACTTGCATATAGTCAAGCATAAGCATCTATGAGCGCATCCTTAGTTATCTCATCAAGTCATATTATTATTATCATGATTCTGGTCGAAGCATATCATACTAATCATATTTCTATGTCTGTAATATAATATGGTAAGTGATGGTTAAAATATAACCCGCTTCGAGAAGGGTATTTTCAACTTAAAATTGAATCACTATTTGTTTATATATGCTCATATTTTCATAATAAACCGAAGCGGCTGGAATGTTTATGATGACATCATAAGTTTTGTTCAAATTTACCTACTGAGAACCCTAGGTTCTCACTGCCTGCTTGTATGTTCTTCTTTTCCGTAAACATTCCAGTACCTAAGTTGGACATCCAGTGCAAGACGGAATGCAGGGCCGCTCATTGAGCACGACTCAGGCGCTAGCCAGATCAAGAGACCATCGAAGCTAGCTAATAATTAGTCGGAAGTACACACTGTTTACTCTGTCGGTCACAAATTGCTTTTAAAGTGTAATTATTTTATTCTCTATGTATTAGAGTTTAGTAGTTAGTAATAAAGTGGACAATAAAAGGGCCATGTATTATATTTTCCCTATTTTAAAGAATTTTTCAGCACTGTGACAACCTTTTTATATAATTCCATGACTCGAGCATGGCTTATATGATAGAGGGTGTTACATACATGCCAATGATAATGGGAACAAAGGGTGATGGCATCTTGTCAACCTCGATTGTCTTTCAATCCTCGCCTAATGTGCAAAATACGGTGGGAAGAAACAATGGGTCAAACATGGCTATTAGGTCGACACTAAACTTTGGTTACCACTTGGGTATACTCCATTAATGACTCCAACCTTTATGGGCCAAATGCCTATTTTATACACTCATCCATTAGTTACCAATCCCCTTGATGTCTAATTTGCCACAATTCAGGACATACAAGGCCCAAACATGGTCGATGATAACCCAAAGTATGGGAAGCATGGAAAATAATGGTGGACCTATATTCCTAAATATGCCTAGGGCCATGCCTACAAGCACTCCATCATATATGATCGATTCTCTGGCCACTTTTCGACAACAAGTCGAAGAGAGTCACCATGATCTGGTGAGCATGTTAACACAACAAATGGCTAATGTCTTGACTACTATTGTTGTAACACCCTCCGTGTAAAGCTATATTCATTATATTATATTCTCTTTTTCTCTGATATATATATATATATTTGATGAATATACCTACGGAACGGCGCGCTGTATATAATAAACGTGATCAGAATTATAAAATGTAAGAAACTTTAAATAAAAGCACTACAGAAAGGAATAAAGACAGGTAGTATATCATCAGTCGTATACATACATATGTATGTTGGAAGCCAACACTTCAGTTTATATATATATATATATATATATATATATATATATATATATATATATATATATATATATAGGTTCAAAAGTGGGTGAAATAAAGAAACAGCAAAATTCCTATTGCTAAAATGATAAAGACGAAAATGGCAGGAGCCAACTATATACAGCGAGTCCACTAGGGGATCACGGTGAAGCTGCAAGTCCAGAATCTCAATAAAAAGAGTGGCTGTCGAGTCCATCACCAGCGTATGAGAATGATGTGGAAATGCAAAACGAGGTGAGAATTTAAAGAAATTCTCAGTAGGATTCGCGTATGGTGTTTAACTAACATCACATTCATTCTCAGTTGCCTTGATTTTTATTTAATAATAAAAATATGGGTTCAAACTGAACTATCCATATTTAATAAGTTTAAGAAAACGTCTGGTCCGAGGGAAGGTTCGGTTTTACTTAAGACAGCATAAGAAACAAAATAAACTATTAAGTAGTGATACACAGAATAATGAGCAGAATAAATAAACATACATTAATAGATAAATATAACAGTCAAACTGTAAACAGCATATAATGACTATTAAATGTGACCATGCAAAATCTCATTCTTGAACTTATCGTCATAAACTTTTCCATTACTTGGTCCCCTAGGAGTTTTTGGCCATTTAGACTCCTGGGTAATAGTCTGCTTTTCAAAATCGAGCTCGTTCTTATGCAGAAATGCCGAGTTTATTTTCCCCGACCTCCCCACCGATCTATTCCCCTTAACTTTAATCCGGGGCTGACCCAAGTATCATGGAACTTTCATCATAACATAACCTTTATGACTTTCTTGAAAATGCACATGTATCTGAATGTATATTATAACTCATGCATAGACTTTATCGAAATTTCGGCGGCATAACGGAACGTGTCCGCTTCCTCATGAATAGTGCCAGTACTCAGAACACCAATTTCTCATAGAAGTCACAACATCTCATTCATAATTCAACATCAAATTCATAGGAGCATTAGTTATATTTAAGACAGGGCTACTGCCTCAGCACATTGATTCAATCTAATTTTTGTAAATCAAGCCAAAATTTCTATTTAACTCATTTGGACCTGAATTTTGGATATGTTAAAATGTTATGTGTGTATTTTCTAAAATTTGGTCCCATCTAATTTTGATAAATATAGATCAAGTTATTTAAGTTTTATCCCGGCATGCCCTGTAGCTGGCCAGAATTACATGCTTAAAGTAAAAATCCACTAAAAATCGAAAACTAGTTCAAATCATACAAAATTGGTCTCATATTAAATTTAATAGGACATGCTTTCATTTTCAAAAAGTTTCATTCCATTTGTCTTAGTAGGGCTCGAGTTATAAGCCTCGAAATTTGACCTTCCTGAATGATCCTACTTTGGCCTGGTTTGGATATAGGGCAAATTTCTCGAACCACTGGGAGCAAACGGGACCTTATCTAACTCTAAAATTTTTATGAGATATTCTCCTATGTGTAAGCTTTCCAACAAAGTTAGTTTTATTCAATTACAAGTAGTATAGGCCAAGTTTTGCCCTAAACAACCTAGTCTGTCCAGAATCAAACTCAAAAACCTAGGTCAAAATTCCAAAATTCATATCTCTCTCAATAGTAATCCAATGGCCTTATATGATATATGTATGGAAATCCCTGAATGTCTATTTTATATAAAATGGTTTCATCAAATTTAAACGGCTGCAGGCGGAGTCGTACACTCTGCCGTACTGACTACCGAGGGATTTTGGTTTTCCAACTCCTCACATCTTCTTACTTTCACCCTTTCTTACTTCCTAATTGAGTTTAACATCAACAATAGCCAACAAACCAGCCAAATATCATCATATTCATTCAATCATCATATCAAGAATTGAGAGAATAAAGCCACCATCAGCCACCCACAACCAAAATAACAAGAAGAAATTGAACCTCTACCTTTATCTTGAAGCAACAACTAGATAGTCTTGAGTTCTAGTGAAAGATATGGATGCAAGAGGCTTGATGGAGGCTGAAAGTAGAAGAAGGAGATGAAGAGGATGAAGAAAAGAGGAAAAGGAGGCTGCTGAAGGGAGGTCGAATTCTGCTTGTGCAAAAAAGGGAAATAAGGTAGCAAAATGTTTGGGGGTAGTTAGGAAGGAAGCACCCCATTGATTGAAAGATTTTGTGGCTCAATTTCAGCTAACTTTCCCCCATTCTTTGTGGTTGTCTTGTGCCACTTTTTATGGGCTAAGAGACTGAGTTTTCAGCCACTTGATGTAGGGTTATTGAGTTGAAAATTCTATTGGTTTAGTTCCGATAGTTTAAAGTACCGAAATTTTACCGACTTCCTTTGAATCGGTAAATCGGTTTCAAGAAAATTTCTATGAAATCTCTTATACTTTTAACCTAATTCCCTCATATCTAAACTCAATTAATTGCTAATCAATTGATCCTAAATAAATATTTAGTCGAATTTTAATTAACTTCAACTATTTGATAAAAATTGAATAATTATGCGAAAAATGATAAGAATATTCCGGTGGATGTTACATTACCACCCTCCTAAAAAAAAATTTGTCCTCAAAATTTAGTACCTGAGAATAGTTCGGGATACTCTTTCTTCATATCTGATTCCAGTTCCCAAGTGTAATCTTCAGCATCTCCTTTCCCCCATGCTACCTTTACTAACTGCACGATTTTGTTTCGAAGTTGCCTGCTGCTTCTGTCTACGATCCATGCGGGCGATACGTGGAAAGTCAGGTCCTTTTTCAACTGTATTGATTCGGGTTCTAGGAAGTGTATAGGGTCAGGTTGATATCTTCTGAGTTGAGAAACATGAAAAACATCGTGAAGGTTTGACAAATGTGGAGGTAAAGCGACTCGATATGCAACTAATCCGATTCACTTCAAGATTTGGAAGGGACCAATAAAGTGATGACTTAGCTTTTTGACCTTAATGGCTCTACCTATCCCTGTTATAGGTGTAACCTTCAGAAATACGTGGTCTTCTTCTTGAAATTCCAGAGGTTTTCTCTTGGTATCTGCGTAACTCTTCTGACGACTTTGAGCGGCAAGCATCTTACTTCGAATTTTCTTGATCTGCTCGGTGGTTTGTTCAACTAAATCAGGCCCCAATAGACTTGATTCTCCTGTTTTGTGTCAACACAGTGGAGATTGGCACTTCCATCCATACAACGCTTCGTAAGGAGCCATACCGATGCTAGCGTGATAGCTATTGTTGTATGCAAATTCGGCTAATGGTAAGTATCGATCGCAATTCCCACATTGCTCCATTATATAGGCTCGTAGCATATCTTCTAAGGTTTGAATTGTCCTTTCTGTTTGGCCATCCGATTGTGGGTGATATGCAGTGCTTAGGCACAATTTAGTACCAAATGCTTTTTGTAAGGCTCCCCAGAACCGTGAAGTAAACCTTGGGTCTCGATCAGAGAAAATAGTTGAAGGGGTCCCATGTAGCCTGATAATTTCTTGGATATACAATTGCGCCAATTTTTCCAACGAATAATTTGCTCTAATAGGTAGAAAGTGAGCAGATTTGGTTAATCTATCCACAATGACCCATATGGCATCATATTCTGTTGGCGTTCTTGGTAATCCCATTACAAAATCCATGAAGATACTCTCCCACTTCCACTCAGGGATTTCCAAGAGTTGTAACATCCCGGAGGGTTTCTGATGTTCCACTTTCACCTTCTGACAGACTAAGCACTTGCTCACGAAGCTTGCCACGTCTGACTTCATGTGCTTAATAATGCCGGGATGTACGGTAAATTCACCTTTATGTGCTTCCTCCAAGATTCTTCTCCGGAGATTGTTCCCCTCGAGTACACACACCCTGTCATGATGTCGCCATATGCCTTCTTCATCCTGAGTAAAACCCATTAATTCCCCTGATTGTACGAGATTGATCATATGTTAAAAACTAGTATCCTGCTATTGTGCCTGTCGAATCTGCTCCTTAAAGCTACTAGCTATCTTGAGTTGGTGTAACTGATTGGTTTTAGGAGTCATAAGGATTCCCAAATTAAGATCTCGAAAACTTTCAATAAGCTCTGTCTCTTTAATTATCATCCAGGCTACAGTTAGAGATTTCCTGCTCAAAGCATTTGCTATAATATTTGCCTTGCCTGGGTGGTATTTCAATTCAAATTCGTAGTCTTTAAGAAGTTCCATCCACCTCCACTGCCTCATATTTAATTCCTTCTGATCAAAGAGGTACTTCAAACTCTTATGATTAGAAAAAACCTTGAACCTTACACCATACAGCTGATGTCTCCATATCTTTAAGGCAAATACTACTGCAGCTAATTCGAGATCGTGCGTGGGATAATTCCTTTCATGTGGCTTTAATTGTCTGGTGGCATATGTGACCACGTTTCTAGTTTGCATTAACACGCATCCTAATCCTTGTTTGGAAGCATTAGAATAGACCTCAAATGGTCCACGAGGGTCTGGCAAGGCTAACACTGGTGTCGCAGTCAACCTTCTCTTCAAGTCTTGAAAACTCTATTCACACTCCGGCATCCATTCAAATGGAACATTCTTCCTAGTTAGCTTGGTCAAGGGTAAAGCTATTCGAGAAAAATCCTTAACGAATTGCCTGTAATATCCAGCTACGCCCAGAAAACTCTTGACTTCAGTGACTGTGGTAGGCCTTTCCTAATTTAGAACTGCTTCTACTTTACTGGGGTCTACGGAGATTCCTCTATAGGATACTACATGGCCGAGAAATTTTACTTCTTTCATCCAAAATTCACATTTGGAAAACTTAGCATAGAGTTTCTTTTCTCTTAAAATTTGCAGAACCAGCCGCAAGTGTTCCGCATGCTCTTGCTCCATCTTTGAATAGACAAGTATGTCGTCGATGAAAACCACTACAAACTTGTCCAGATATGAGCGGAATATCTGATTCATATAATCCAGCAATACTGCTAGTGCGTTTGTCAGTCCAAATGACATCACGGTATACTCGTAGTGCCCGTAACGAGTTTGAAAGGCTGTCTTAGGGATATCTTGTTCCCGAACTCGAATTTGATGATATCTGGAACGCAAATCGATCTTGGAAAATACTGTTGCACCTTGTAGCTGGTCCATGAGATCATCAATCCTTAACAGTGGATATTTATTCTTAATTATCACTTTATTTAGCTGTCTATAATCCACGTATAGGCGCATACTCCCATCTTTCTTTTTGATCAACAAGACTGGAGCTCCCCATGGTGATGTGCTTGGCCGTATGAATCTTTTTTCCAAAAGCTCTTTGATCTGTCTCTTTAGTTTTGTCAGCTCCAAAGGTGACATTCGATACAGAGCTATAGATATTGGTCTCGCACCTGGAACTAACTCGATGGTGAACGCAATTTCTCTCTCAGGAAGGAATTCAAGAATATCTTCTGGAAAAATGTCAGGATATTCCTTAACAACTGGGATCTCCTCTAGTTTCTATTCAACTTCTGTCACATTAGCTGACAAGAGGATATATCCTTGATTCTTCGACCCACTATAGTTTACTAATGAAGAGTTTACATAAAAGTGTGTTAAGGCTTGGGGTTCAGAAGATGAGACAGAGGAGAATACCACCATCTTGTCAGAACAATTGAGCATGACTTGATTGGCAGAAAGCCAATCCATGCCCAGAATTACATCAAGTTTAGACAGAGGGAGACAAATCAAATTGGCTGCAAAGGTCCTACCCTCAATTTGAATAGGAACATTTATGCAAATTTGACTAGTTTTAACAGGTTCATTAGTAGGAGTAGAAACTAGTAGATCATAAGGCAATTCAGAAATTGGTAATTGCAAAACAGCCACACAATTATGAGAAACAAACGAATGTGAGGCACCCGAATCATAGAGTACAGTTAGAGTCTCACCATCCACTTCACAGGTACCTTAGATTAGTCCTTCAGACTTGTCAGCTTCTTCTGCATTCATTGTAAAGACCCGTCCTTGACGTTGAGGTCTAGACGGTTGTGGTGGATTCCTGGTTGGACACTCATAAATTTTGTGGCCTGGCTTGCCACACCCATAGCAGACATTTTAGCCTGCCAAACACGGCCGATCACCATGATTCTTACCGCATTTCATGCAAGTTGGATTCGGAAGAGGCCTTTGGGGCTGCTTGCCTTTGTTGCCCATCGGTTGAAATCTTCTTTGTTGTTGAAAGTTAGACTTGAATCTGGGGCCCTGCAGTGCCAAACCCTTCTTGAAAGCACCACCAGATGCCTTGGCTGCAGCCAGTTTCAAGTTGCAATCTTCCACAAGTCGGCATTTATTTACTAACGTGGGAAAACCTCTAATCTCCATTGGCCCTATTGGGGTAAGAATATCTTCTCATAACCCTCCTTCGAATTTAACGCACTTCCAAGCTTCATCTGGGTTCCTTTGGTAAATGGTAGAAAATTTACATAGCTCTTCAAACCTGGCAATATATTCGGATATCGTCCGATTTCCTTGACAAAGTTGCATAAACTCTAGTTCTTTGGCATTTTGAGCAAAGGCAGGAAAGTACTTTTGGTAGAATACATCTCTAAACACCATCCAGGTGACTGCTGTCTAAGATTCTTCAAACAGTCTTCGTATGCCGTTCCACCAAAACTCTGCATCTGCTTCGAGCATGTAGGTGGCAAAGGTCACCTTCTGATGATCTGAGCAATCTAGGACAGAAAAAATCTTCTCCATAGCTTTGATCCATTCATCAACTTTATCAGGGTCATACGCCCCTCGAAAGTTGGGCGGATTCGCCTTCCTGAACTCAACAAATTTAAGATAGTCCAGGTCAACTCCTGGGCCATGTGGGTTCCCTCCATATCTTGCCTCAGGTCGCCTGCCTAATTGATCCATCATTTGGTGAGCTTCCGCGGCCTGTTCCCGCATCGCATGAGCCATTTCTCGTATCGTATCCATAAAGTCAGCTGGGTCCTCTTGAGCAAGTTTTGTGCGTGGCCTACCTCGCCTTCTGGAAGCCATTAAGTTCTGAGCACACAAAATAAAAGTTATTGAGTTGATCAGGCTCAACACTAAGTCTAATGTGCTAGTAAATAACAGCTCACACGGTCAGGCACCTCATACACATGTACATCCACATCTCAACAGTATAAGCAAGATCTAGTGCATGTTATCAGCTCAAAATAAAGAATATGCGCTAAGCATAGTCAGTCCAATCCTCAGGCCTTAGCTAGGATGAACTACTCTGATACCAAAAATATAACACCCTACCAACTTAATGTTATGCTTAAGTCATAGCATGAAATTAGATAGATTGCGTTACCTTGTTAGTTCTCCGTCTAAAGCTGTATTCATTATATTATATTCTCTCTTTCTCTGATATATATATATATATATATATATATATATATATATATATATATATATATATATATATATATATATATATAAATAATATACCTACGGAACGGCACGCTATATATAATAAACATGATCAGCATTATAGAACGTAACAAAATTTAAATAAAAGCACTATAGAAAGGAATAAAGACAGGTAGTATATCATCAGTCATATACATACATATGTACGTTGGAAGCCAACGCTTCAGTTTATATATATATAGGTTCACAAGCGGGTGAAATAAAGGAACAGCAAAATTCCTATTACTAAAAAGGTAGAGACGGAAATGGCAGGAGCCAGCTATGTACAACGAGTCCACTAGGGGATCACGATGAAGCTGCAGGTCCGGAATCTCAATAAAAAGAGTGGCTGTCGAGTCCATCACCAACGTCTGAGAATGATGTGGAAATGCAAAATGAGGTGAGAATTTAAAGAAATTCTCAGTAGGGTTCGCGTATGGTGTTTAATTGACGTCACATTTATTCTCAGTTGTCTCGATTTTTATTTAATAATAAAAACATGGGTTCAAACTGAACTATCCATATTTAATAAGTTTAAGAAAACATCTGGTCCGAGGCAAGATTCAATTTTATTTAAGACAGTATAAGAAACAAAATAAACTATTAAGTAGTGATACACAAAATAATGAGCAGAATAAGTAAATATACAGTAATAGATAAATATAACAGTCAAACTATAAATAGCATATAATGACTATTAAATGCAACTATGCAAAATCTCATTCCTGAACTTATCTTCATAAACTTTTCCATTACTTGGTCCCCTAGGAGTTCTTGGCCATTTAGACTCCTGGGTAATAGTCTACTTTTCAGGATCCAGTTTGTTCCTATACAGGAATGCCGGGTTTACTTTTCCCGACCTCCCCATCAATCTATTCCCCTTAACTTTAATCCGGGGCTGGCCTTGTATCATGGAACTTTCATCATAACATAACCTTTATGTTCATTATAACATAATCTTTATGACTTTCTTGAAAATGCACATATATCTGAATGTATATTATAACTCATGCATAGACTTTACCGAAATTTTGGCGGCATAACAGAATGTATCCGCTTCCTCATGAATAGTGCCAGTACTCAGAACACCAATTTCTCATAGAAGTCACAACATTTCATTTATAATTCAACATCAAATTCATAGGAGCATTAGTTACATTTAAGACAGGGTTGCTGCCTCAGCACATTCATTCAACCCGATTTTTGTAAATCAAGCCAAAATTTCTATTTAACTCATCTAGACCTGAATTTTGGATATGTAAAAGTTTTATGTGTCTATTTTCTAATCTCTTTAGTCCCATCTAATTTTGATAAATATAGCTCAAGTTATTTAAGTTTTATCCTGGCTTGCCCTGTAGCTAGCTAGAATTACACACTTAAAATTAAAAATCCACTAAAAATCCAAAACTAGTTCAAATCATACAAAATTATTCTCATATTAAATCTAACAGGACAAGCTTTCATTTTCAAAAAGTTACATTCCATTTGTCTTAGTAGGGCTCGAGTTATAAGCCCTGAAATATGACCTTCCTGAATAGCCCTATTTTGGCCTGGTTTGGATATAGGGCAACTTTCTCAAACCACTAGGAGTAAACGGGACCTTATCTAGCTCTAAAATTTTTATGGGATATTCTCCTATGTGTAAGCTTTCTAACAAAGTTAGTTTCATTCAATTACAAGTAGTATAGGGCAAGTTTTACCCTAAAAACCTAGTCTGTCCAGAATCCAACTCAAAAATCTAGATCGAACTTCCAAAATTCATATCTCTCTCAATAGTAATCCAATGGCCTTATATGATATATGTATAGAAATCCGTGAATGTCTAGTTTCATATAAAATGGTTTCATCAAATTTAAAAGGCTGCAGGCGGAGCCATACACTCCGCCGTATGGACTATCGAGGGATTTTGGTTTTCCAACTCCTCACATCTTCCTACTTTCACCCTTTCTTACTTCCTAATCGAGTTTAACATCAACAACAGCCAACAAACTAGTCAAATATCATCATATTCATTCAATCATCACATCAAAAATTGAGAGAATAAAGCCACCATCAGCCACCCACAACCAGAATAACAAGAAGAAATTGAACCTCTACCTTTATCTTGAAGCAACAACTAGCTACTCTTGAGTTCTAGTGAAAGATATGGATGCAAGAGACTTGATGGAGATTGAAAGTGGAAGAAGGAGATGAAGAGGATGAAGAAAAGAGGAGAGGGAGGCTGCTGAAGGCAGGTCGAATTCTACTTGTGCAGAAAAGGGAAATAAGGTAGCAAAATGCTTGGGGGTAGTTAGGAAGGAAGTACCCCATTGATTGAAGGATTTTGTGGCTCAATTTCAACCAACTTTCCCCCATTCTTTGTGGCTGTCTTGCACCACTTTTTATGGGCTAAGTGGCTGAGTTTTCAGCCACTTGATGTAGGGTTATTGAGTTAAAAATTCTATTGGTTCGGTTCCGACAGTTTAAAGTACCGAAATTTTACTGATTTTCTTTGAATCGGTAAATCGGTTTCAAGAAAATTTCTATGAAATGTCTTATACTTCTAACCTAATTCCCTCATATCTAAACTCAATTAATTGCTAATCAATTGATCCTAAATAAATATTTGGTTGAATTTTAATTAACTTCAACTATTTGACAAAAACCGAATAATTAGGCGAAAAACGTAAGAAAATTCCGGTGGATGTTACAATTGTTGATTTGACAAATAATTGGCTTGAAATTTTAACTAAGCAAGTGAATAGAATTGTCAAAGTTATTAACATGGAGGAAAATATCAAAGACCTTATAGTTCGACAAATAGCCAATTTAGCACCCCTACTAGAGGGTAATGATATACCTGACCTCAAATATAGTGGAGTCCACCTATTGGGCAAAAACCAATAAGCTGATGACATGCTCTAGAGAGCTCAACAAAATAATATTTGGGGGGGGGGCAGCAATATGTCAATCAAGTTCTTGAACAAATTCTAAATAGATTTGGCTTTAATGTTGGATATGCAAATCAACCTTATTTTTGTGTCAGCTTTTCTTGATTTTATCCAACAAGTTGAATTGCCAGAAGGATGGAAGGCCCCTAAGTCACTAACTACATTCTCTAGAGATAGTAGGGAATCAACTGTAGAACACATAGCCAGGTACACACTTGAAATTGGGCAAATCGTTACCAATGAATATCTTAAAATGAGATTCTTTCCTTGCTCATTGACCAAGAATGCATTTATCTTGTTTTCTACCCTTCGACCAATTTCAATTCATTCTTGGGCCCAATTAGAGAGAAGTTTCCATGAACCATTCTTTAAAAGAGAAATAAAAGCTAGTCTAATTGATTTGTTTAAGTCAAAAGACTCCCAAGTGAGTTAATTAACAATTACTGGGCATGATTTCAACAAATAAGGAATAGGTGTTTTACATATATACCAGAATATGAAATGGTGAAGATGGCAGCAAGTGGTTTGGACTACTATATTCAAAAGAAATTGGTGGGTCAATAATTTCTTAATATTTTTCAGCTTGCTGAAAAAGTTCGGCGAATTGAACAATTAAAGGCTGAGAAGGAAGGAAAGTTTAAAGAAAATATAAAGGAAAGATTGAACGATCATCATTTGCTAGATATGGCTCAACAAATAAGGCATTTAGAGGATGGAAATGAAGAAAGACAAGAAGGGGTTGTTGAGAATGAATTTGCTTTTGCCAACAATAGTTAAGTTTATGGACTAAAACAAAAAACCTTTGATGTATATAAAAAGAAAGTTGCCACATCATAAAGACTAAGTTGCATTTGTCGAAGAGTAACTCAACAATATTAAATATTTCTCTTTTTCCTCTAAGTCAATAGATAAATATTTGGGGGCATCTGTTAGGGGTGTAATCTTTCAACAAATCTTAGTATAAGGACAAAAGCAAATAAAGCATCAATTGAATCAAGGAAGAATTTGAGAAGGTCGATGCAAGTAAGGTTGCAAGATTGATAGGAAAGTAGCACAAAATAAGTGGTTATTGACAAGAATGAGCTCATGAGGAGGAGATGGATAAAGAAATGATGGAGATATTTGTGAAAAAAAGATGTTTTTTATCGACATAAATGATAACAGTTTGATGAGGCAAGGTCGATGATAAGACTAGTTAGAGAAGTTTGAAGGATTCAGGAAGGCATAGGACATGGTAGGGCCCATAGAAGCTCATGAAGCAAATCATTTGAAACATGGGCAAAAGCAATTACTAAACATGGATCATGGTAGAAGCTTTCAAACATGAAGTCATGCACCTATTTTTCAAAAGCCAAGCATTGGAAGGGCCCACGCACAACTCAGACGTGGGATTAAAGAATGGACATAGATTTGAATATGGTTTAAAGATGAAGCTAGAGAACGTGAGATAATAGGCTTAGTTTTTAGAGGTTTTTTTTGCCTATAAATAGGACTTATAGGATTAGAATAAAGGGGGGGAATATTTTTGAGAAGTACTTTTCACATCCTCTTGTCACTCTTACATCAAAGGATACACAGGGGAAAATTAAGTACTCCATCCGAAATTATTTTCTCTTCATCTTCTTTCTAGTCTTTTTCATTGCTTTTAGTTCATCTTTTTTCAATTTCTCTTTTCTTTTAATTCCAATTTATGTACTTTTTACATTTTAATTTCAAGTTTCTTTCATTTTCTTTTTCATTTCACTTAAACTTGTTTCTTTCATTGTCTGCATTTATTCTATTTTCTTTGCTTCTTTTGCTTACTATTTAAAAATCCTAAGAGTTCATAAAAGGAACTACTTCCATTCCCTGAACTGAGATCAAGAAGTAAGGTTATCGACGTTAATTTGTTTACCGACAAAAAACCAATTAAACAAGTTCCTTTTCCAACTCCTGAATTTTTAGACTTTTAGATTGGAGTGCCTCCTCTCTCCCTCTCTCTCTCTCTATTGGCTCTTCCTTTATCTTTTTCTCAAAATTCTTTTTCTTATCTTACCAAGCTTTTCCCTATTTTTCAAATTTCAAAAGTCTTCTGAGCATTTTCAGCTGCTTGGTTAAGAATCTTCTCAAACTACTGGAGTTGTTGACATCTGTTCTCAGCCTATTGATCACTTACTAGATTGCTAACTTAAAATTCTGATTGCATGATCGAAGAGTCTACTTAGACTATGGACCAAGATTTTGAATGCTTAATCCAAGAGTCTACATAGACTATAAACCATAAATTTTGACTGCTTATCGAAGAGACTTCTTATACTATAAACCATGAATTTCAACCACTCAATTAAAGAATTTTCTTATACTATTGGAGTGCACCACTTTCCATAAATGACTCAATTGGACATCCTACAACTCTAAGCAATTGAAGTTTAACTAGTCAATATATTTTGAGAATGAACATCAATAATTAAACAGTCAATATTTTTTAGCATTAACAATTGATCGATCAATATTATTTAGGAAAAATAAATGCTTCATAAACATCAAATAATTAGTTGATCGTAACATAAATTGGCTAAATGATGCATTCAAAGGCTCTAAAACCAAATTATATGTTCATAAGACTGATGAACCAAAACTTAGTCTTGGACAACCAAGCTTACTATGCTCAATTAATAGGTCATATCTTCAAAATTTGTATTATTGGTTACTTATACTTACAACTCATTAAGCCAACTTGTTGACTTACAAGCTGGGAGGCTTGACTAGATCGGTCTGGGCTTTAGGCCCATCCGAGTAGAAGGTTCTTCCCTTTAATACCAAATGTCTCTTAATATTGGTAGACTAGCCCGACACACTACCCAATATGCTCAAAACCTTTTATCTCCTTAATTGCCTACTTTAATGTAGCCATATACCTTAATAGCATAATATCATTGCTAACCAAATGAATCACCATCTGCCTTAATAAATAACTAGCCATTCACCCATTTATGGCATGTAACGTCCCGATTTTCGACTTCCGACCTCATTAGTAAAGGTTAAAAATTTTCGATTTCCGATTTTATTAAGGCTCTAATGGACTGGCTGGCATTTTCTGAGTTTCGACCTTATGTACGTATACTCAATATTCGACCTTAGGTGAATTGGAATGTACACGAAATCCGACATCCGAGTTGATCTCAACCAGAAACGGACGCGAGCTCAGGTCTCTGAATTGGTCTCCAAGTTCAACCAAATTTACACGAGTTCCGATATCCGAGTTTATTACCAAGAGCTCTTCATTTCCATTGATGTTCTCAAGTTTGTCTATAACAGACTTCCGAGATTAATGTTGGAGTTCCGAGATTCTATAAGTTCCAATTTCCTGGAATGTAGGATTAATAATTTTGAATCCCGATCTCCGATGTCATGCTTAGAATCGAGTCAAGTTTACCAATGTCCCCGACTTTCGGGTTTAAGTGCTTGGTTTCACATCCGACTTTGCTTTCAGGTTTCGAGTAAACCAAACAATATTTTCGAGTTTCGATTTCATCTCCAAGATGTGTACGATTTCCGACTTTAAGAAGAGTACGAGTTCCGATGTCATCTTTAGAATATACTGGAAACGAGTCCCACTGTTAGGCGACGTGGAGAGGAATTCTGTCACAAAAAGAGGGCAACGTGGAGAGCAATTCTGTCACAAAAAGAGGGCGACATGGAGAGCATTTTGGTCACAAAAAGAGGGGAAGGTTGGCTGAAATTTAGCCTTGTGTTTTGAGGCCAATCAAAACCCTCTAAGTTAACTACCACTCATGCCTATATAACATATTCTCTTCCTCTCATTCAGCCCCATTTCTTACGTTACCTTCTCCCTTGCTTCAACTCTCTTTTTCTCTTCTTCACTCACCCAACTCCATCCAACTTTCAAATTTAGCCAAGTTCCAGCTAGAAACTCAAGCCTAACCATATAATAAGAGGTAGAGGTTTTCTTCTTGCTTGATTTTCTGACTCTTGGATGATTGGTGGTGGTTTAATTCCTTAATTTTGATATATTAATTCAATGATTATGATGAATTATAGCTGGCTTATTGGCTGTTTGCGAGATTAAAACTGAATCGGAAACAAGAAAGGATGAAGATAGGAAGAGTTGAGAGGCTGGAAAACTCAAAACCCTTGGCAGTCCGTACAGCGGAGTGTACGGCTCCGTCTCCCGCCGTTTAAAATTGATAAAATCATTTTTATGTGAAACTAGACATCTAGGGCTTTCTATACATATATCATATAAGGCCATTGGATTAATATTGAGAGAGATAGGAATTTTTAAATTTTGACCTAGGAATCAAGACATTCACCCGGGCAATATGGGTTGAAAAGGGTGTAACTCACCCTATACAACTCCAAATTGAGTGAAACCAATTTTGTTGGAAAGCTTATACATATAAAAACATCATACAAGGAAATTTCGAGTTGTTATCATCTTAGTTGTTCCCAGTGATTTGAAGAAGTTATCCTATGTCTAAACCAGGTCAAAACAGGGCAGCTCAGGAAGGTTAAGTTTCGAGGCTTATAACTCGAGCCTTACTAAGGCAATTGAAATGGAACTTTTTGCATATGAAAATTTGTCCTGTTAGCTTTGATAAGAGACCAATTTTGTGTAATTTGAGCCAGTTTTCGATTTTTAGTAGATTTTTACTTTTGAGTGTGCAATTCTGACTAACCATAGAGTAGGCCAAGATAAAACCTGAATAACTTGAGTTATGTTTATCAAAATGAGATGGGACTAAAGAGGTTAGAAAATAGACACATAACACTTTAACATATCCAAAATTGAGGTCCAAATGGGTTAAATAGAAATTATGGCATGATTTACAAAAATCGGGTTGAATACAAGTAGTGAGACAGTAAACATGTTTTAAAGTGCAATACTTGTGCCATAAATTTGATGATTGAAACATGAATGAAATATGTTGAGTTATGTATGCAATGAGGTGTTTTCTTTGATTAGTTGGTATACTGAGTACTGGCACTATTCATGGAGAAGCGGACATGTTCTGTTATGCCGCCAAAATTACGGTAAAGTATATGCATGAGTTACGATTTACTTGTAGATACATGAGCATTTTCAAGAAAGTTATGAAAGTTATGTTATGAGGAATATGAAGATTATGCTATGATGAAAGTTCCATAATACTTGGGCCAGCCCCGGAATAAAGTTAAAGGGAATAGATGGATGGGAAGTAGAGGAAAGTAAACCTGGCAATTCCTGAAAAGCAGACAATTACCCAGGAGTCTAAACTGGCCAAGAACTCCCAAGGAACCAAGTGATGGAAAATGATGAAAAGTAATGGAAAAGTTTATGAAGAAAGGTTCAAGAGCAAGTTTGCATAATTGCATTAAATGCATAATTACATTGAATGATCATTATAAGTCATTTACAGTTTATTTGTTACATTCACTTACTGTCGTATGCTCATTATTCTGTGTATTGTTGATATTAGTTTATTCTGTTCCTTATGTTGTCTTCAGTAAAATTGGACCTTGCCTTGGACCAGACATTTTTCCCAACCTTATTAAATATGAATAGTTAAGTCTAATCTCATGTTTTTATAATTAAATAAAACCCGAGGCAACTGAGAATGAACGCGACGTCAGTTAAGCCCTACATGCGAACACTACTGAGAATTTCTTCAAATTCTCACCTCGTTTTGCGTTTCCACCTCATTCTCAGACGTGGGCAATGGACTCGACGGCTACCTTCTTCATCGAGATTCCAGACTTGCAGCTTCACCAGGACCCCAAGTTGGACTCGCTGTACCTAGCTGGCTTCCGCTATTTCCAGCTCTACTTTTAACTATAGGGATTTTTGTTGTCCCTTTACTTCACTCTGCTTTTGATATGTATATTTATAAACTGAAGCTTTGGCTTCCAACTTATATATGTATATATGCAACAAATGATATTTCTATGCTAATAACGTTTATTATATAGAGCGCCCTGTTTCGTAGGTATGCACATCAGTCATATACATATATATCAGAATATAAAATAATGAATACAACTTTAGACAGAAGACTAATACGGTAACGCAACCTATCCAATTTCATGCTATGACTTAAGCATAACATTAAATTGGTAGGGTGTTACATGGCAAGCCATCTATAAGAACCTCTTCCCAAAGCTACATGAAGCATGTTTAAATATAGCCTTTAACATTTGTAATAGAAGGATGCATTTGTTTAATATTTTTTGGCCAAAAATCACCTTTTCATTGGGAAAAAATCACTTCGTACATATTGAGATAATTTTTTAAAAATAACTAGAACCTAAAAAAAAAAAAAATCTATTTTCATTTTTTTTTTGTAGAAGTTGAAAGAGTGGCTTCTCAAAAAAAAAAATTCTCTATTTTCAACTTTTTTCAATTATATAAAAAATTTTAGTTTCATAATAATTTTTTAAAAAAGAAATTGAAACAAATGCACCCCTAATACCCATAGCCTATCATCTGCTTGGTTTGTCCTTTTTACTAAACGATCGGACTCTATAAACTTGACAGGAACCAAAATGAAATCACATAGAAACAATCTTAGAGTTGCAAACCTTTTGGTGCCACATATCCGGAATTAGATGTTTAGCTTAATTATAAAAAGGGAGTGAATATTTATTTTGGTCCTTAAAATTGTATGTGTGCTTCAATTTAATCCCTAAAATTAAAAAATATGTAAATATCACTTACACCCCTTGAGGTTTCCTCATACTACACTTAACCTCATTCTCATTCTAAAATAACACCGCCCCAAGTCTTCAATATTGCCTAATGGTGTTAAAAATTCCATCCTGTTAACCACAATACTTTAACTCTAGTAACTTGCTTTCTTCATATGAGAAAACTGAATGTATCTTCTAGCATCATCACATGAAAAACTGGTTACTTCCTCACCTAAACACTTAGCCAACCAACGTAGTCAATAAACCATCACTTGCTTCCAATGCCATTACATCCAAACAATGAAATTGAAGCCAAAGTGGGAGAAAATTCTAGTTATCTATTCCACTTCTTTCCTCTAGTTCTACTTTTATGTCTTTTCTCCTCTGTTTCTTTTTTGGTCTTAGCATTGTTTGAGGAGGTAAACTAACTCCTCAGTATTCATGGATTGCACCGTTACCAAATTTGCATCAACCACCACTTGAAATTGGAACATTTACTTCTTCCATTTGCTTAAATGAGTTAGAAAGAAAGGATATACCAACGTGATATGTACATAGAAACCCACTTGATATTTAGGAGATGATTCGTTGGGAGTGAGCATTTGGAAGGGTAAGCTTTTTCTAGTGGGCTTAAAGTTAGAAAAGATCTTCAATACCCAAGTAGCAAATATAACATGATGGGAAATCAAAATGATGTTAGCTAGAAGTTTGAAAAAATTCAGCAATTCATGAAATGGTTCTTCCGTTACAAATAGAAGCAATGTAGAGGTTCTTTGCTAATTTTTTCCTTAACATGGGTACTGGGAAATACAAATGTGCAAATCATCTCTTGAGTTTCATTAATCAATTTTCTTCTTGGAACACTAAGAACAAAAGTAGCTTGGTCCCATGTTGTAGCAATTGAGATGATTCGATAACTACCATCCCACCTTCATTAGCATGATGGTGCCTTTGGCCGGTAAAATGTGATTATGCTGTGTTGAGATGGCTAGCTAGTGTTGGTACATTAGTGCACTAGTTAAGTGCTTGTTGTGATTGTTTTTATGTTGATGTGGTGTTGGTCAAGATGGATATAAGAAATCAGTGTCATAAGAAATGATGCACTTATCCTTATTCAAGTGGATTGTTTTATAATGCATGGTGCTAATTATGGTGCTTGATGCACCATGCAATCAGGTGGTGAAGATCTGCTTGGAGCACCGATACATCACCTGTAATGCCCGAAAAATTTTAATCTAATTAAGTGTGATTTAAGATAATTAGTTATAATGAAATTAGATTAAAACCATAAAAAACTTCACAGGATTCTTCTAAAACCGGTTTACTGATTTTAGAGAAATCGGTAAGATTTCGGTATTTAAGACTGTCGGAATCGGATCAATAAAAGTTATACTGTGTGAACCCTAGAATGGATGGCCAAGATTTATCCAAATAACCCCCTTATGTGGCGCCACTTTTAGCCATAGATGACAGCCCAAAAATCAAATTGAAATGGGAAATACAAATCCACTAATCAACTTCAACTTGCATGAGAAGTTTTCTTCTTTTCCTTTTCTGCCCTCACAAGTTCGACCCTTTATGTGTGCTGACCCCTCTCTATTCTTCTCTCCTTCATCTCATCTCATCCCACCTCACCTCCCACAAACCTTCAAGTCACAACAAGATTTCTCCAACTCAAGCTTAAATCTAGCAAGAAATCACACTACCAAGGTAGAAATCCTACTCTCTTCTTATTTTCCTTAATTTGGAGTTGTGTGTGGGTCTTGTATACTTTGTGCTACTGATGATATGTAGAGTGACAATGATTTTTTATGGATGATTTTGCATGTGTGTTATGATTAGAATTAGAATTGGTATGAAAGAACTTGAAGGAAGGAGAAAACTCATGAAGCTGGTAGGGTTTTTCCTCGGCAGTCTGTACGACGAAGTGTACGGCTCCACCTATAGCCATTTAAACTCCATGAATCTATTTTTATATGAAAGTAGACATTCAGGGCTTTCCATACATATATAATATAATGCCATTGGGTTAGTATTGAGGGAGATATGAATTTTTGAAGTTTGACCTAGGTTTTTAAGTTTGATTCGGGGCAGACTAGGTTATTCAGGGAAGAACTCACCCTATACGACTTAGAATTGAGTGAAACTAACTTTGTTAGAAAGCTTAGACATAGGAGAACATCCTATAAAGAAATTTCAAGTTAGTTAAGGTCCCATATGTTCCCAGTGAGTCGAGAAAGTTGCCCTATATCCAAACCAAGCCAAAATAGGGTAGTTCAGGAAGGTCAAGTTTCAGAGCTTATATCTTGAAAATGATATGAAACTTGACTCATTTGAAAGCTTGTTCTGTTAGCTTTACATGGATATAAATTTCGCATGATTTCACCCAGCTTTCTATTTTTAGTGAATTTTCCCTCAGAAGAGTCCAAATCTGGTTAGAAGTAGGACAAGTCTGGGATAAGACACAAACAACTTGGGTTAATGTCGGAAGTCGAGATTTAGCAAACAGAAAGCTAGGTCAGTACACTTAAAATCGAACTCTAAACTTAGTAAATAAGGGACTAGGTTGGGAATATTTAAGGTTGAACCCGAAAGGGTGTACTTAAGGTTGAACTTAGAGGGGTTTACATAATGATTGAACTCGGACTTAGTGAATAGGAATCCATATCGGGTATGCTTAAGGCTAAACTCGAAACTTAGTAGAGAAAGCTAGATCGGGTATATTTGATGTCGGAACTCGGGACTGAGCAAATAGGAAACTAGTTGGACATAGTTAAAGTCGTAACTCAAAAATTAGGGGGAGACGGTGTATAGTTAATATCAGAATTCGGGACTTAGGAAAACGTCTGTAAGAGTCTTGGAGGACCAATTATGAATTAAAGTCGAAAGTCGAGAATTAAGACATTGGATACATGATTCCAGAAGACAGGAATTAAGACATGGACATTATATACGTAACTCCGGAAGTCGGGAACCAAGACATAGACTTATAACTCTAGAAGAAGATATGACAACGGAACTCAGAAGTCGGTTATGAGCTCAAACTTGGGAACATCAGTAAGAGTTAAAAAGCTTGCGAGATAGCTTAAGTTTTAAGACTATAGAACTTGCACCTATTGATATTATTGTCTTCTTAGCATAATTATAATGTCCTATCCTGGATTTGCTATCTGATTTAAGTATGATATGAGGTATATGAAAATGAATGATGAAGATTATGTATGAGAATGAAATAATATGAACATATTAAATGTGAATCCCTTCACCTGGAGGCAGTTATGAGATCCCTCTTTGTGAAGGTAGTTAAATAAGATATGATTGGGTGCCTTCACTTGGAGGCAGTTAATTGAGATCCCTTCTTGTGAAGGCAGTTAAAAGACAAAGATGTGAGTTCCTTCACTTGGAGGCAGTTGCACATTGGGTCCTTCCTTGTGAAGGCAGCTAAAACTTGGGTTCCTCTATGTTGGAAGCAGATGGCCAACTGAGTCCCTCCAACCTAGAGGCAGTAGGTCCCCTTGTGGGTTAGTCTGTGTGATGACGGTCACGAGTTGAGCTGACGAGCTCACTCCCAGATCAGACTACCCAAGGGCAGTAAACATTAAAGATTAAATATATACAAGCACCCTGGGGACGGCGATACATAACGCCTAGGTGTGCCAAGTAAAGAAAGCAAAGAAAGTTAAAGAAGGATGCCAGTGCATTTGTATGAATTCAAGTATAAGTTTTTGCATAAGTACATTACATATTTCATTGATGTTAAGCCTGTTCTATTTGTTTATGCCGTGATGAGTCCATATTCCTAAAGAACGTGACATGGCAATCATACTCTGATGGGGTATGACATGGCGATCATACTCTAGAATGTGGCAAGATGATCCCATACCCTAAGGAATGTGACATGGTGATCTCATTCCGATAGAGTATGACATGACGATCATACTCTGGGATGTGGCAGGAAGAACATGTTCCTAAGGAGTGTGACATGATGATTACACCTCGATAGAGTATGACAAGGCGATCGTACTTTGGAATATGTATGACAAGTAAGGGAAGATGAGTAATGCTACACTTGAGGATGGCGATACGTAACGCTCAAGTGTAGACAAATACAGACACCCTAGGGACGGCGATACGTAACGCCTAGGTGTGTCGAAGGAAGGAAATAAAGATAAATATTATGGGAAGACAAAGAAACAAAGAAAGAAAAGTAAATCTTATATATCTGCATAAATACAAAGGCATGTGCAGATGTTATATATCCAGTCTATTGATGCTATCGTATTTTAATATGTTGTAGTTGTTATTCATAGTATAATTCATGAATTGAATTTGTATGGACTCTCCCAAATGCCAAGTGTATGAATAAAATGAACTTTGCTTCGAATAATATATTTTTGAACTATAAAATTGAACAGTCTACATAATATGTTCACATTTTTCATAATAAACCGAAGCAAGCTGGAAATGACAATGATGATAGTATGTATGATGGTTAAGGAATCCTACTGAGAATTTATAATTCTCACTTCTATTTCTGTGTTATCTCCAAATAGTTCGAGAAGTTGCAAAGATGGCTAAAGTTGCTGTCAGTTAAGGTTCGCTCAGGTAACCGTAACAACTCCTGAGTGTGGTACTATGACTTAAACATAGTATTGTACGAAGGAGGACGTTACATCACCAACTCTAATGCATTGTAGGCTCCTATTCACTCTCTTCTTTCTCTTCACTGTTTGGCTCTCCACGCCATCGGTCAGCTCCCGCACCAATGCCATTGCTCGCCCCTTCCCATACCGGCGCTTCCACCATTACTGCCCTCACTCCTACACCTACACCTACACCCTCACCTTGCCTCTATTGTGTCCATATTGCAAGCGTGGTCATGAGGCAAGGTCGTCCCCCTCGCCCTCCACCAACTTCCTACCATCACCACCATGGCCCGCACATCTATGTATTGGATATTGGCATGGCATTGTAGTGACCCATAATGGAAAAAACACCCACGACTCCAGCACCCAAATAGTAGCGGCAGTGACCATTGTCCACTACAAGAAAATCAGTAAATACTAACCAAAACAGTAAGAAAATTGTTCACTAAATAAAGTAGCGACCAATTTTGTGAAAGATAATTTGGTTGCTAAATCGTTGGTTGCTAAAAAATTTAGAGACCAATTTAGTAACTGATTCATAAGTATCGATTATCAATTTCAATCAGTGTCCTAGTCAAGCGTTAGCAACCAAAATATTGGTGACTAAAATATAGACTGATATTTTGTTCGCTATATTAGTTACTAATTTGTAACTGATACACATTAGTCACTAATTCAGTTGCTAAAGTTGAGAATAATATTTCGATCACTAAATAAGTCGCTAAATCAATCACTAAATCAATCTCTAATTTGTCAGCTAACATTTTTTCAATCATGAATTCGGTTACTAGTTTGTGACCAAACTATCAATTACAAAATCGGTCTCTAAATCAGTCACAAAAGTGGTCACTAATATTATGACTGAGTTTTCGGTCACTAAATTGGTCACTAATGTCTGATAATGTAAAAAAAATTAATTCTAAATTTTTGACATACCAATTTTAAGCACCTAATATTTAGGCAATTTCATCACAAAAGAAACATAAGTTTTATATATTAGTCCTATCAAATATAACTCTTAAAATAGTCAAAGTGCTAAACAAATATTAAACATCATACAAACAAATAATATTCATTAATTTTCAAATGAAAATCTAAATAATAACTAGTCCTACTCTAATCTCAATAACTAGTTCTACTATAGTTTCAATAACTAGTCCGACTCTAATTCTCAATAACAAGTCCTCCTCTAGTTCTCCAAATTTTACCAACACTTCCCAAGTTTTCTTATTGTTCTCTTTGTTAGGACTTAGGCAACAAATGTTACTAACTTATGCTTTTCAAGCTCTTTGATCTTTGTTGAAATTTAAGCTCAATTTCTGTTGGACAAGAGAAGTATACTCAAAATCTGAGATATTCTATATAAAAGGGTAACATGACAATTAGAACAAAATAGATAACAAAAAAGGCAGTGTTTCAATCTTGATGGAACAAGAAGTAGGTAGTGCTCTGGCTATCGCTTAATAATCCATAACATATTTTCCTAACCTGTTATATGCTCTTCCAATTAGTAATAGCATACCAAAGTGACAATGTCTAATTTTCAAAATACAGATAAATAAAATAGCTCTCAACCTTTGAACTCAATTGCAATGTATTAGTTTATTTGAAATTTTTTTATGTCACTAATAATTCTCTACTATAGTTTTTCCACTTTCCACCACATGTCATTATTTGTGCTTTCAAATTTGATGCAATCAAGAAATGACAATAGACTAAGATAAATCTAACTACATAACGAATGTTGGATCACCTACTGTGACTTGAAGCAAGGCCTTACTTTTTTTCTTTTTATTTTTCCCCTTTATTTTTTCTTAATGAAAAATAGTGAAAAGATTGAGTAGTTCAAAAAAAACCTACCACATGCTATCAAATCATTAATTCCTTAAAACCCTAAACCCTAAACACCAAACACACCAAAGGTTTTAGAAGGCAAAAAAAAAAAAAATTCCATTAGTAATTACTATTGACTTGAACTCATAATTCTTACAACATACTCTAAACTTCTACTCAATGATACAACAAGATAAAATGGTGTTTGAAAATTGCTCTCCTTGAATAGAGACTTCTAATTTAAAAAAAAAAAAATTATGCATTCTAATATAAAATTATTCAAAGTTAAAACACACCGAAAGAACATATTCACCCAACATAAGAATTTATTCACCAAATTCATCATTTCACACATCTTAAACAACACTTTATTATTCAATCACATTAGTTTTTTTTCCCCTTCATTAACGCCTTGAATTGAAATTATGAGATATTTCAAATATTGACTAATGTATACATTTTTTAGAACACTACCTTGCTGCAATGTCATAATTCTTCATAAGCTTAACAACATCACAAACAACAACCTAGTGGATTTATCCTGTGTTTGCAATGTTAGATATCTAATATGAAATAGTTTTTATCATAAATCCACATAAATGTTGTAGTATCCTCAATTTTTTCTTGTGCTAAATTATCTCAGTAACCTTGAGTAATTAGGCACTTAATGAAAATTTAAAGAATTAAGGACTTAATTAAAGAAAAAAAAGTAATTATGAAGAGAAAAATTAAGAGATGCTTAATTAAGATTAGAGGATTTCTAATTTAAGCAAGTCGAACTCTTAAGGGCTTAATTAAACACTAATCACTAATAATTAGCTTAATCGAGTTTAATTAAGGGTAATTAAGCATAATTAAAAATTTTAATTTCACTAATCATGATAATATGAGTTAATCACTAATCCTTGCTTAATTAAGTGTAGCAAGACCACTTAATCACATCATTAGAATTCAAATTGAGTCAACTAGACAATAAAGCATTGATGATGTGATAAAAGTGAAAAAGCAAGAGACAATGTTGCTTTATATGAGAGATAGCACAAGATTTGTCTAATGTGATCCATTAATTATCCAATTTGTTTCCTTAAGCATAACAAAGAGCAAAATATCCCCCCTTGAACCCTATATATGTCATGGCCAACACACTTGCACACACAAACTCACTTCATTTTTCTCAAACTCACATTCTCTCTCTAAGATTCTCTCCTTTAAGAAGCTTTCATCATCATCTTTTTCTTCTTCATTCTTTTACCTCAAGAACTCCATAGCAAAACCTTCTCACTAGCCCTTCAAGGACCACACTTTTTGGTGTTTAAAGACAAGATCTAAACACTCCAATCTTCATTTCCTCAAGAAGAGCACAAAAGCTCCCATATTTTCCTCCTTGAAGCTATGACCATATCCACCTTGGAGGAGGCCATTTTCATCTTCTTCTCTTCTTCATGAAGGTGCAATACACACCTTAGGTAGTGATTCCGTACTTTCTTCTTTTGTTATTCAATGAAGGTTGAAGCTTTGGCTTCCACCATGGTCAAGAGCTTCAAGTGACATCTTGAGAAAAGTCTGTTTTTCTTATTAAGAAAAGTCTTTTCTTGAATCTTGTTCATGAGGATTTTTATGTTGTTTGCCAAAAGTTCCTTTCTTGATGCTCTTAAAACTTTTATTTTTCTTTATGATCTATGTGTTCTTGGTGATCTTTTGGTTTGGTAAAAAGAAATATGCTTTTTTGAAGTTGTCTTGTTCAAGTTTTTGTTCTTCTTTAAAATGATGTGTTTATGACTAAAAGTTTCTCTTTTTACACCTTCAACATGATTTTGATATGACCAAAGAACATTCTCTTGTATAAAAAGTTTAAAAAGTTTGCTTCTTTGTAGCGTAAAAAGTGGCACCTAAGAATATACTCTTTTAAAGGTCTATTTTGTTTCTCTTGAAGGCAAAATATTGATTAAAGGTTTAAACTTCCTTCAAGAGTAAAACTTTTTAGTCATAAAGGTTAAATCTTGCAACTTTATTTTATAAAGGTTGAATCTTGAAACTTTATTTACAATAAAAATCATTTCTTGATGATAGTAAGCACATGGTGTTATTGGATTCATGAGTATGGCGTGCGTTATCAAAACCCGATGAACTAGAGGGATTTCAAAATTCCTTGGGAATAGAAGTATGATTAGGGCTAATGATAATACCGTGAACTTAGGAATCACTTGTATACTATCTCAACGAAACTAAAAGATTTGAAGACAAAATGTTGGCTAAACACCTTCCATTTTAGGCTTCAGTGCTAACCAAAAGAAAAAGGGAAAAATAAAGTGCTAAACTTCTTAACTTGAGCAATATATCCCTTAAGATGTGTAAATAATAAATCTAGTAAGTTAAATGGTGAAAATGAAATCCCTTAAATAAAGTTCCTTGCATCTGTTATGAGTCTGTTCTTCCACCCACATGAGACATATAAGGATATCACTTTGGATGACATGTGACCAACTTTTCATCCTCTGATGTACCCTACTGATGGAGAGTCCAATTTTGACACTCGCTTGACCCTGACATACTCAGTGGAGTCCGACCTTTCGGAGCCATCATATCCTTCCATGATCTGGCTATTGTCGATTCCTTTTCTTCTACTGCAAGCCAGGCACCATCCCTAAGCCATAGACGAGGTTTCATTTGCACTAGAGTCATAACCCATGGAAGTGGATGTGCCTATGGAGGAAGACGAGGTGATGATGGAGGATTTACGAACAGATTCATTCTATTATGAGGATAAGGATGATTTGGGATAGCACATGATAAGATTGGACTTGAGGATAGCTCCTTTTTGTTTATAGTTCTAGGATTATCATTTTATGGCATATATGGATGGCACAGATTTACTATATATTTCCTTTAGCATTTGAACCTTTGTTAGGTATGGATGTTTAGTAGGACCGACAGTAGATATCAGTCCCTTGGTTTCTTCTGTGGAACATATTATTATTATTATTATTATCTACTACTTATATATATATATATAATATAAGTAGGCCATGAATGACTATTATGATTAATTGAGTTGAATGTTCTTTTATTGCCTTTATTTATTTATTGTATCTTGAGTATGCATGGATTATCATTCGATTTATATACACTCGCAATATGCTCATGGCTATTGATTTTCAAAAAGGTTTATTTCCGCAATTGATCAAAAAAAATTTAGCTTTATTTTTGTAATAAATTAATTTGTAATGAGTAAATTAAGTTACACAAGCAAAAATAACAACTAATAATTTTCATAATTATGACTTAAGCGAAGTATGGGGTTATTAGGGTGTTACAAATGGAGCAAACACACCATTAAAATTTGGCCACTTCTCAAACTAAATCATGGCAGCACATAACATCGACAACATTAGCAACTACACAAAGCGACTTGAAGCTTAAGACTTCCAAAGGAAACTTAAAACACTTCACATCCAATTCATAAATTAGGAACTCAAAATTAATCAGATCCACCAACTGAAAAATACTAACTATATTAATCTTTGTAAGCATTAAAGTATCTAGTAGTTAATGATTTAAAAAGAATAATATAACTAATATTTTTATTTATTAAAAATTTATGATAGGTTTTTAATTTTTTTAAAGACTTATCATGTCTAAAATAGATTTTGTGACAAATTTGGGAAAATAAAGGGTATTCGTTAAACTTAGAAGCAAATTGGGCCATTTTCTCTTTTAGAAATCCAATACCCAAATGCAAACAAGTCCTGCAACATATGCTTCAGATTGCTTAATGACCAAAAAACAAGAAGTTCATATTTATTCAACTAGAATTGCCAAAAGACAATTTCATAAGCATTAGCAAGAATTAACCTAAAACAGCAACAGTAGCATCAAATCTATAACATATATTGCAGAAAAAGCAAAAGCAATAATCTAACGAAGAGCAAAAGCAAGAAAAGAGGGTTCTCCTTACTTTCCTTCATCTCTATCATAGACAAAGGCCCTTTAAAAGAGCAAAAGCAAGATTCTTTGTTCTTATTTTCTATCATCTCACTTAAAATTTGAGAAATTCTGCATATTATTTGTTTCATTAATTTTGAAATCTCTAAATTTTCACCAGATACCAAATTCTAAGTGGAAGAATAAAAAGCGAGATAGATATCAAGTTCATATGTGCATTTTCTTCCACATTCATCATAAACTTGAAAAGTCAATAAAAACACCATTAGTTGTAGAGTTAGAAAAATTAATTCATGGCTAAGTCTAGGTCTCCATCTTTAGCTAAAAAATTATGGCACTAATATAGTGTCACTTTCAAATCAACATTTAGCATATAGAACAAAAGTGAAATAGAAGTAAATCTAAGACCAGAACATTAAAATTTTCACAAGGTGAATTACACACATAACACATACACAACCCTAGCTGCAAATCTGGATGTGACGGAACTAGGCTTATGATATGGCAGCAAATATGGGCTTGCACATGGTGGCAAAGATGGACGCAGATGTGCACGGCATGAACGGGTTGGACATGGATATGCATGACACGACGCCTTTACACAACATGAATGGCATTCTAAAAGGGTGCTGGGTAGCTGGAAATTGTGGCAGTAGTCAACAGTCTTGGGCATCACAGCAGGCTGTAGTGGCAAACTTGGGGCAGCAAGCTAGAGTGGCAAAAAGGTGGGAGGGCGGGGGAAAGGCGGAAAAATAATAGGGAACTGGAAAATTAGGGGCACATCTAACACTTAGGGATTTTGATGTTGTTGATAGATTAAGAAATAGCAACTGATTTATCGGTCACTAAATCAGTCTCTAATTAAAAAATTAGAGACCGATTTAGTGACCAATCTTATAAAATAAGAACAAAACTAGTGTATTCAAAAACCAGTCACTAATTTTAAATTAGAAATTGATTTAGTGATCGATTTCTTTAGGCTAGGATATCAATCTTCAGTCGCTAATTGAAAATTAATGATTGATTTAGTGACCAATTTTGTAAGATAAGAAGGCAATAGCGTATAAAAAAATGGTCACTAAAATAAAATTTAGTGACTGAATTGATAAGATGACAAGAAACTAGTGTAGTAAAAAGTAGGTCGCTAAATTGCTCGCTAACAATTAAATTAGAGATTGAATTAGTGACCAATTTACTAGGGGAAGGGGATTATCTGTACTACAACAAGTGGTCACTAACATCAAAATTAGTGACCAATGTTATTAGATAAAAGGATAATTATGTATTAACAAATTAATGGCTAAATCAGTCACTAATTTTTAATTAGAGATTGAGTTAGAGTGACCGATTTATAAGGGAAGGGGATTATTCTTTATGTAACATCCTGAACCTTGAAAATAGACCGAGATACGAGGAAGTTCGGGCCCAAGGTAAGGGTAAAATTGTAATTAAGTAAATTGTAGAAAAAGTGGGGATGAAATTGTAATTATGGAATTATAATGGCAAAATCGTAATTAAGGGTTTACTATTGTTGGAAAGGGCAACCATATAAACTTCCTATTTTCAGAGATTTTGTGGGTTTCAAGACACTGATAAATAACTAAAATATTTGTAATAACTTTAAATTAAGATTTTCTACCCATGGTTTAGACAAAAGTGTGAGATTACTCACACAATGTTTCATTGTCTCAACTAGCTTAGGATACTCGAACTGTTAATTGGACACCTTGAATTTAAATTCAAGGGTCCTGCATTGTTTTAGGGATGACAACTCTAGGAGAATAATCCCACAAAGACTTGATAAACTTGACCTAAGATGAGCCAATAGGAGATTTTAGATTTTGCTCCAAACCCACAAATAAAATTTAACCCACAAATCTTACCAAACAAGCCAAACCACTTAAGCATTAAGTCACCATTCTCCTTTTTTTGCTCCTCAAATTTTAACTTCTCCTTCCCCCCTCATTTCTCCATCTCCATCTTCTTCTTTTTCCTTTCTTTCCTCCACCTCTATGGCCAAAGACCTTTAAGCCCAAAATTGGAGTCCTTCCTAGCCTCAAATCCACTAATACCTTTTATGAAAATTGTAACAACCCAATTTTTCCTTGTAATAAATTATTCCATTTTACTTCCACCACAGAGTTCCGAGTTCATACTTCATCTTCAAGTTTTCATGATTTCTGACTTCATCTTCGAATTTCATGCACAAAATGAACTATTTCCGACTTCCGATTTCGTCTTCAAATTTCAGCATAATTTACCGACTTCCGACTTAACATTGGAGTGATTCCCGATATCCGATTTCATGTCTTAAAGACAATGTACCCGATTTTCGATCTCATAATTTATCTCCAAGTTTCAAGCAGATGTACCCGAGTTCCGACCTCAGACCTCATGTTTCAAAATAGTATACATGGTTTCCAACCTCCGAAGTTATAGTTTAACACAATGGTGCAAGTACCGACCTCCGAGTTGAGTGTAACGAGTTTTCGCCTCAGAGTTGAACTCAATTAGAATGGACACGAGTTCGGATCTTTGAGCTGATTTCCAAGTCATACACGAGTTCCGATATTCGAGTTTATTCCCATAAGCTTTCTATTTCTGTTGGTGTTCCCGAGTTTGAATGGGGAGTTCCGGGATTAGGTGATTGTAAGCAGTATGACTTCCGATATCCGAACTTACCCCCAAGTGTCAAGTGAGGTTGGACGAGTTCCGACATCCAGCTTCAGCTCCAAGCTCAAATAAAAGGGACGCAGGTTCCGGCTTTACACATAATAGACGAATTCCGATTTCAGATGAATGGAAGCAAGTTCCACTTTTGGGATGACGTGAAGAGCTATTTGGCCACAAAAGTGGGAGACATGGCCGAACTTCAATCACAAAATTTAAACCAATCAACACTCATAATTCCAACTACCCCCATGTATTTAAGTCAGACTTTGCTTCTCATTTGAGGCTGATTTATGCCACTCTCTCTCCCTCTTGTTCCAGCCTCCTTCTTCCCTTCTCTCAATCAACTCCATCACTCCTTCAAGTTTAACAAAGTTCTGACAATTCAAGCTTCAACACTTAGCTCAAATCACATTCCAAAGAGGTAGGATTCCATTTCTGTTCTTGAATTCTTTACACTATGGCTATATGAAATTGTACTTTAACCCCAAGTGGATATTTCCACAATAACCCTAGAACTTTTCATAAAATGACCTTTATGTTCCCACATCAATAAAATTAGCAGAATGGGGTTTTAAACGAAGCAGAATCACGTGGTAAAACCGTGAAAGTTTAAATCTCCATCGATTGGGCCATAGAGGCAGTCTGGTGTGAAATGACGTAGGGTGCCTCTGGACTTTCTCAAAATTACGGATATGCAATTAGCCACAGAAAATAGAAAATAGAAAAGCTCTAAATTTGCAAGAACGATTATTTCACGTTAACAAGCAATTCATTCGATCTTATTGACTAAGTAGGGTTAATTAGAAGTTAATTAGATGTTAATTAGAGGGATTAGGCTTAGGAACAATTAGAATAGAGATATAGAAATTCTCTCAGAGTCATTTAGTAAAGTTATGCCGATTTGAAGAAAATCGGCGAAGATTCGATATTTTAAACTGTCATGACCCAACCAGTAGAATTTTCTACTAGAAACCCTCATTTAAGTGGCTGAAATTCAGCCACCCCTACCATATATGAGTGGCGCCAAGTGTTGCTCAAGATAATGGAGAAACTTGGCCTCACCTTCATCGGATTTTTATCGTTTTCGCCTAGTTGTTCGGCTTTATCAACTACTTAAGATTAATTAGCATTCGATTAAATTTTTACTTAGAGCCAATCAAGTATCATTTAGAGAAATTAGAGATGAGAGAATTAGATTGAAAGCATAGGAAAGTTCATAGGATTTTTCCAAAACCGATTTACCGATTTAAAGGAAATTGGTAAGATTTCGGTACTTTGAACTGTCGGAACCGAACCAATAGAAATCATACTGTGAAAACCCTAGGATGGATGGCCAAAATTCAGCCAACACTCCTCACAAGTGGCGCACAAATCAGCCATAAAAGAGGGAAGCCAAGCCAAGTTTGAATAAGGGTTGAAATCCACCAATCAAGAGCCAACTTTCTTCATAAGTTTTCATTTTTATTCTTCCTTCCCCCTTTATATTTTCGGCCTCCCCATGAGCAGTGTAGACCAGCCCTCATTTTCCCACTTTCCTTCATCTTCTTCCACTTCCTCTCATCCCCAAACTCAAGCCTCAACCATCAACTTCACTCCAAGATCAAGTTCCATCAAGATTTCACACCACCAAGGTAGGAATCTCAACTTTCTCCTTCTTTTCTTTGAATTAGGGCTGCCTAGAGTCCCTTATTCATCCATGATTCTGATGTTTTGATGGGTGGGGATGATGAATGAAGGTTGGTTTAAGGTGTATATGTGAGTTTGAATTGAAGATTGGATGGATTGATTAGAGAAGAACATGAATCCAAGAAGAATCCAAGAAGCTGTTAGGGTTTTTCCCTCGACGGTCCGTACGGCGGAGTGTACAGCTCAGCCTACAGCCGATTAAATTTTATGAAACCATTTTTATATGAAACTAGACATTCAGGCTTTCCATACATATAAAATATAATTCCATTGGATTAGTATTGTATTATTTATGAATTTTTGAAGTTTAACCTAGAAATCTGGATTCTTAGCCGGGCAGTATGAGTTGAGAAGGGTATAACTCACCCTATATAACTCCAAATTGAGTGAAACAAAAGTTGTTTCAAAGCTAATATATAATATAACATCCCATAAAAATTTCAGAACCAGATTCATTGCCATTTGTTCCCAGCACACCAATGAAGTTGACTTAAGTTTAACCCGGGCTGGAACAGGGTAGTCCAATAGGGTCAAGTTTCAGAACTCATAACTCAAAATATACTTAGGCAAATGACATGAAACTTAGTTCATTTGAAATCGTGATTTAATTTGATATAAAATTTGTATGATTTCACTAGGTTTTCTATTTTTAGTGAATTTTTACTTATAAGAACCCAATTCTGGCTAAGAACAAGACAGTCTGAGGTAAAACTTTTATATCTTGAGTTATACAAATCAAAATGAGATGGGACCGAAAGGGTTAGAAACTAGACACATAATGGTATGACATATCCAAAAATTAGATTCAAATGAGTTGAATTGTAATAAAGGTGGAGTATACCAAACTCAGGTAGAACAGGAAAGAATAAACCAAAAACCCAATTGGTGCTTGAATTGAAATTGATGAATGATGCTATGAATATATATATATTTGCTGGTCCCTATTGATTTGCAATGTTTGTACATATGCATTGGTTGCCTGGCACTATTCATGGGGAAGCGGACTCGTTCCATTATGCTGCCAAAATTTCAGCAGAAATATGTGAATTATGTGACTATTATGAACCTTTATATGTTATGCTCACAAGATTTATATATGCAAGAATGATTTAAGTATAATATGAAGTATATGCATGAGTGCACGTAGCATATGCATGTATAATCATGTCCAAAGAAGAATAAGATTTACGAGAACTTGCAAGAAAAACGTACCAAGCTACCACATGAGGCATGGCATAGTCCCAGCTAGCGTGGGCCAGAGCGGTACTATCTAAGACTTAGGCCAGCCCTCAACCAGATTTAAGGGGAATAGACCGGTGTGAGGGTCGAGGAAAGTAAACCCGTCACTCATGTATAGGTACGAGCTCGGACCTGAAAAGCAGACTATCACCCAGGGGTGAGAGAGGCCATTCACCTCTGGGGGACCAAGTACAGAATGGCAAGGTTAAGTTGCAAGTTAAAGAAGCGATAAATTAAGTCAAGTGCACTTGCATACATTCAAGTATAAGCATCTATATGTGCATCATCAATTATCTAGTTAAGTCATAATGCTATGATCCTTGTTGAAGTATATTATACTATCCGTATTTCTATGTCTGTCATATGATATGGCAAGTAGTTGTTAAAATATGACCCGCTTCGAGAAAAGTGTTTTCAACTTAAAATTGAACCACTATTTATTTATATGTGCTCATATTTTCATAATAAACCGAAGCGGCTAGAATGTTTATGATGGTACTGTAAGATTGATTTGAGTTTACCTACTGAGAACTTTAGGTTCTCACTGCCTGCTTGTATGTTTTTCTTTTTCGTAAACATTCCAGCACCTAAGTTAGAAATCAAGTACGAGGCAGAGTACTGGGACAGTTTCTGAGCAAGGCTCGGACGCAAAACCAGACCAAGAAACTATTGAAACTAGCTAGTGACGTAGCAGAAGCAAATTCGGTGTATTATGTTAGTCACAATTGCTTTTAAATTGTAATTATTTTATCCTCTATGTATCAGAGATGATGAAGTTTATGAACTACTAGTCAGTAATAAAGTGTATAGTTAAAGGGCCATATATTATATTTTTCATATTTTAAAGTTTTATTAGCACAATGACAACCCTTTTAATATAACTCATTGACTCGAGTATGGCTTACATAATAAAGAGTGTTACAAAAATTAATCATCATTCTCTCCTCTACAAAATGTGAATACATGCAGGGATAAATTCAATTTTAAGTTTAACACATCACTTCTCAAAGCAAGTTACTTTTAGCAAACACTTGGCACATTTCATGATAAATATAGTAACAATAACAATATAACATATCAATCATGATCATAATAATATTATAGCATAATGTGATACTTAAATATGCATATACAAATGCTCAGACTTGACTTTATGCAAATGCACTTGACTTTACTTATCTCTTTTTTTAGCTTGCAACTTGATCTTGCTCTTCTATACTTGGCTCTTTAGAGGTGAATGGCCTCTTTCACCCTTGGGCAGTAGCCTGCTTCTTAGGTCCGAGCTCATATCTATACATGAGTGATAGGTTTACTTTCCCCAACCTTCACACCGGTCTATTCCCCTTGAATCTGGTCAAGGGCTGGCCCAAGTTTTAAACAATACCGCCCTGGCCCACTGCGAGATGGAGGCTCGGTATTGTCCCTTTTTGCAAGTTCTTATAATCTTCCTTCTTCCTTGGACATGATCATACATGCACATGCTATATGAACTTATGCATATGCTTTATATCATACTTTAATCATTCTTGCATGCATGATTTCCATGTACATAATATAAAATATATATGATCATAGCATTCATGAATTTTTGCCGAAAATCCGGCAATATAATAACTGAAATACGAAGGGTCCCAAAGAAATCAATATATTCAGTCAGCTAGCTAATCATAGTGACTATAATCATCATCAACATTATACCAATATAATCTTACATTAGTATGAAATTATATAAATTCTTATACCATTAACCTTCTTATAACTTACATAACCCTTAATTCAAGACAATTCTCAAGTTATGCCTTTATCTTCAAATTTGCCATGTTTTTATAAATTTCACTAAAATTCTATTTTAGCTCATTTTAATTTGAAAATTTAATATAGAGTAGCCTCGTTAGTCTATTTTTGAACCTCTTTAGTTTCACTAAATTTTGAGGTATATAACTTGAGTTATTAAAGTTCTACTCAAAGTTGCCTTGTTTAAGGATAGACTTGCACACTTATCTTTAGAAAATCATTAAAAATCCATCCTATATTATTTTTATCCGAAATTTGCATCAAATTGTAGCTATTTCAATTATCATAGATTTCACTCAATTTGATAACTAGAGCTCAAGTTATAAGCCCTTCAAGTGGGCTACTCTATTTCCACCCAAATAGAGCATAGGTCAATTTCAAAGAATTATTGGGGAAAATTCACTCATGATCTAATTTTGAAATTTTTATAACATATTCTTCTATGTATTAGATTTATAAAAAAATTAGTTTCACTTAATTTTAAGTTATATAGAGGGAGTTATACCCCACACATCACACTCTGCTCAGGATAGAGAGTGAATTCCAGTAGTCAATTTCAAAAATTCATAACTAATTCATTTTAAATCCAATTGTCTTATAATCTATATGCCTAGATTATTCTTGAAGTCTAGTTTCATAAAAAAAAAATTTGTTTGAAGTTGAGTTATGTAGGGTGAGTTATTGGCTACATAGTATGGATGGCATCCTAGGGTTCTATCTCACAACTTTTCTTTTGATCTTTTGAGCTATTCTTCAACCCAAACTAAGTTTTCCTATCTCAAATTGCTAGAAAAACACCATAACACCATTATACAAGCATGAGTCAATGATGTAAGAAGAGGATTACTTCAGCCACAAAACTCATACAAAATAATAAAAGCTAAGGATTTGATTTACCTATCTCTGAATCCTTGAAACTATAGAAGCAAGAAAGGCAATGGCAACTTCTAGCTCTTCCCTCCTCGCATGGCAGCAATTCATATGAATGTGGAGAGACTCCATTTGAGGCTTAATCATGAAATTATTATAGGGGTTTTTTAATGATTTTCCAAAGTGTGCAAGTTTATCCTAAAACAGGGCAACCTTGAGTAAAACTTTAATAACAAAAGTTATGGGCCTCAAAATTTAGTGACACTAAAGAGGTTCAAAAATACACTAATGAGGCTACACCATATTAAATTTTCAAATTAAAATGAGCTAAAATGGAATTTTAGTGAAATTAATAAGAACATGGTCGATTTGAGGATAAAGGCATAACTTAAGAATTGTCTTGAATTAAGGGTTGCATAAGTTATCAGAAGGTTAATGGTATAAGAATTTATGCAATTTCGCACCAATGTAAGATTATATTGGTATAATGTTGATGATGATTATAGTTACTATGATTGACTAGCTAATTGAATATATTGATTTCTTTGGGACCCTCCGTGTTTTAGCTATTATGCTGTCGAATTTCCGGCAGGAATTCATGAATGCTATGATCATATATATTTTATGTTATGTACATGGAAATTATGCATGCAAGAATGATTAAAGCATGATATGAAGCATATGCATAAGTGCATATAGCATGTGCATGTATGATCATGTCCAAGGAAGAAGGAAGATTATAAGAACTTGCAAAAAGGAACTACCGAGCCTCCGCCTCGTAGTGGGTTAGGACGGTATTTTATAAGACTTGAGACAACTCTCGACCAAATTTATGGGGAATAGATCGGTGTGAGGGTCGGGGAAAGTAAACCCGTCACTCATGTATAGGTACGAGCTCGAACCTGAGAAGTAGGCTATTGCCCAGGGATGAGAGAGACCATTCACCTCTGAGGGACCAAGTATAGAAGAGCAAGATCAAGTTGCAAGCTAAAGAAAGAGTTAAGTAAAGTCAAGTGCATGTGCATATGCATACTTAAGTATCTCATTATACTATAATGTTATTATGATCATGATTGACGTGTTATATTGTTATTGTTATTATATTTATCATGAAATGTGCCAAGTGTTTGCTAAAAGTAATTCGCTTCGAGAAAGGATGTGTTAAACTTAAAATTGAATCTATTCCTACATGTGTTCACATTTTCATAATAAACTGAAGCAGCTGGAATGTTTAGGATGACACCCTATATGATTAGTGGTTTCAATTTACCTATTGAGGACTTGAAGTCCTCATTACCTGTTTGTTTATTTTTTGTAAACATTTCAGTATGTAAGATAGATGTCGAGCTTGCAGTAAATGTCTTAGAGGTACTTAAAAGATGAAAGACTAGGACTTGAGCCAAGTCCGGGAGAACAAACTGGGCGATGAATAGCCACGGAGTGACAATAGTAGGGCAAGACCAGATTTATATACAATATTAGTTAAGTTTCTTTTAAGTTGTAGCTATGTTAACTTATATGTATAAATATTTAAGATTATAAACCCTTATTCAGTAAAGAATTTTGAAGTTTTAAGCCCATATGTATAATATTTTTCTTATTTAAAAGTCTTTTAATAGAAACAAACTCTAGATATAGCCCTATGACTTGATCATGACGTATATGTTTTTAGGATGTTACACTATACTATCAAAATCGGTCACTAAATCAGTTGCTAGCATCAAAATTAGTGATTGATTTAGTGACTGATTTTATTGGATAGAAAGATAATTGTGTATTAACAAATTGGTCGCTAAATCAGTCACTAATTTTGAATTTGAGACTGATTTATTTGAGGATGGGATGATTATATACTACCAAGATCAGTCGTTGACTTCAAAATTAGTGACCGATTTTGGTTGATATTGTGTTTCTCTCCTCTAATCATATCAGTCACTAATTGATCAATTAGAGACTGATTTAGTGACTGATAATTTAAAAAAATTGGTTTTTTTCAATGTGTTAAGCAATCGGTCGCTAAATCAATCACAAAATTAATTTTAGTGGTCGATTTTTCTAGCATAATGTCATATTTTATATTCGGTCGTTAAATCGGTCACTAAATATTTTACCAACCAATTTAGCGACTATTTTTTTTGTATAATTTAACTGTTTGATTGCTCATATCAGTCGCTAAATCGGTCACTAGCTCTTTAAAATAGCGACCGAAATTTTTTTGTCACTAAATCGGTCATTATTCTGATTAATTCTAATAAATCTGTCCGCCCCTCCCCAACAACGCAATGATGGTGCGAGGATCCAACAATGCGGCATCCTTTTCCTCTGGCAAACCAAAATCATGACACAGCCATGGTTTTGCTTCCTAGTCAATCAGCGGCGGCCCATGGCAATGGCGGCGTCCACGATTTGCGACCTAACTCACTAACTGGTCCTTAGTCCTCATGACATGGAGCAACATGAGCAACCACTAGATTCTGTGGTAGCAACAGTCACGACTCGCAACCTAACAGTGATTGTGTCAGTAGGAGGCTAGTAATAGTAGTTGAGTGGTGGCGAGCTGGTTGTTGCTGAGGCTGAAGGCATGGTCGATGATGGTGGCTACAGCCGATGATGCTAAGAGTGGGGAAAAAGGGAAACCGAGTTCTACTACGGTGCAGTGATGGTAATTGGTGTATGGGTGCACCATCAGATCTTAACCATTTATCTTCAAAGTGCATTAAGTGCCATAATAAACTTGGTGCATTGTAGAATAATCCTATTTATGTAGCTTCTTCCTGTAGTTGTGGTCATCTTAATATTTCTTTCCCTACACTTATCCTTTTTATAGTTTTCTATTTTTTTAAAAAGAAAACTTACATTAAATTAACTTTGGTTAATATAGAATATTTTGTTAGTATATTTTTAACAGAAAGTTGACTATAATACTTTGGTGGGGTGGAGTGTTAGTTCTCAACAAAAATGGAGCTAAGTGTTGTTGTGAGAAACCTTAAGGTTGGTAATTGATATTTACCTTTTAAAAATTAACAATTTACCATTTAAAGTTGCAAAAAGCGAATCAAGTTAGTCCCTAGCGTAATGTTCGTAGGGACTAGCCTGAATTACCAAAAGGACTAATTTAAATCATTTTTTGCAACTTGAGGATCTAAATCATTAATTTCTTAATTTTAGGGGCTAAAGTAAATCACATATACAATTTCACGGACTAAAATGAACATGCCCTTTATAAAAGACACCTTGAATGAGAATAATAATATTATGCTTGATTTACTTGTGTGTAATATATTCAGCTAAACATATTATGATTTCTGAAATATGAATCACATATTTAGTTTGAGTACTTGTTTTTTAAGTTTTTAACTTTCTATTGTGATACAACTAAATATAATGTACGCTAAATTTTTCCATATAATAAATATATTTATATAGCTCTTCCCAATACAAGTAGAAGTTTGATGTTCATATCAGTTTCCATTGTTGGGTTCTAAATGGTATGACGCAAGTGCGTGTGTGAATTCAATCATTACAAAATGAGTTTTCTATACGTGGTTAAGGGCGAGTTCTTACATGGGGCTAATAAGTTTGTGACCAAATGGTCACTGAATCTCAATCATTGAAATTTTAATCCAATGGTTGAGATTAAAATTTTTATAAATAAAATAATTTGAGTGGAAGGGAATAGTGAAACAGATGAGAAGAGAAGAATATTCATAGAGAAAAGAGTTTCATAATTCCAAACATAACAATTCCCTCCCTCTTACAAATGACACTACTCATCTATTTATACTCCTAACTAATATTTGTATCATTGTCCCACCCTTTTAAACCAACCTTGCCCTCAAGGTTGCCAAAAAAAAAAAAATGAATTTTAATACAAAACTATCCTACCATATACAATAAATAAATTCCACTAGCATCCCATTGTTTAAAATAAAGCTAACCCACTAATTTTCCAAAATAATTTTCTTGAGTAATCTTCCAAACTTTCCTCATACAGACTTGTAATTGGCCAATTAACATGAAGGAAAAACTGTCTTCAGAACCCAGTGTTTTCCCCTTTGCCATTTGGGTTTGAGCTTGGTCTGCGAGGAAATCACCACACTCTAGAAGATTAGACCCAACTTTCCCCTCTTTGCTATCTTGGGCTTAGCCCATTAGAAACAAGAGATCCCACTTCAGAACCCTAATCTCCCTCTCCTTCCTCTCATCAGCACCTCCACCCCACTCCCCTGCATATTCACGAACTGCCACCAGTTGGCAGCAACGCCAATTGTCGCACGTTCAGAGATCCTCGCCGATCACCCATGGCCGTTCCATTACACTGGTTCGAATCCTATCGCCTACCACCGCCAATGGAGCAACATCTTCCTTCTCCACAATGCTGCCAATAGTGAAAGTGAGCTCCGCTATCTCCGCCTGTGCTGAGGCCTCTTCCCCGCCGCGTGTCACAGCTACCACTGCGATAAGGGATTTCTTAGCCACTACCTCCTCCACCACTTTCAGGTTCGCATCAATGTCTACATCTGCCATAGAAGATCCACCATCAGTAGTCGCTCATGAACTATGTGGTCGCGCTTCTTCTTCGCATGACTCCTCTTGGGTGTCTTCTTCTCCGCCATGACTTGCGGTGCTGTTGTCTCCATCGCAGTGGTTGAGATCTGGTGGCGCACTTCCTATCGCTGCTTCTCTGCCATCGTCAACCACCTCTATCGTGCAACACAAGAATGTTGTTGAGCAATCTACTTATCTGACTCTGGATCTAGCGAATCTGGATCTGCTTCTTGTTCTGCTATCATCTCCCCCAATATTGCCTTCATCTTTTTCAAAATTTCTAGAGCAATTTGATATTTGTCTTCATGTTCTGGTGTGCTTGTTGTGAACTTTAAAATGCTGCTGTTGTTGCTTATTTTTTATCTTACCAACAATGAATTTTCTCCACCATTGGTGATGGTGGAGCCTCTCAACGAAAGCACCATTTGATACGAAGTAGAATTTGAGTGGAAGAAAATAGTGAAAAAGATGGGAAAAGAAGAATATTCAGAGAGAAAAAAGTTTCATAACTCCAAACATAACAATTCCCTCCCTCTTACAAATGACACTACTCACCTATTTATACTCCTAACTAATATTTGTATCATTTATATTTTAATATTTATTAAAATAGTCATTGTCCATTTTATCCCTTTCATCATTTTTTCTCTGAAAACCATCACCTCCTCCTCTCTTTGGACCTCCGCAGAACCCCTCCCCTCTCCACCCACATCACCGCCCTTCCCTCCGACACCACTGCCTCCATCCATCACCGCCTCCCCTCCAAAACTGCCACCCTCCCCCCAACCCACTTTGTCAACCCCCGATACAATCTACTCCCTTTCCTCCCAATGTGACATGCTTCTTCAACACCCAAGTAATAGAAGCCAAAGGAGTTGATGAAGTGGATATAATAGAAGCCATAGCTTCTCTTTAGAAGAACTAAACAAGAAAAATGTAGTTGCAGAAGATTATAGGTCTTTGATGCAAGAAACTTTTACACTATGTTAATGTAGTACACTATGTTAATGTAGATGTTAAATGGTTCATGCCATTAACATTATATACAGAGCTTTAGCTCCAATAGGGAATTACTTAGTCAAATTTTGGGACTTTGAGTTTTTTGTCCTTTAAACCTATGAAGAAGATCTAGGTGCCCAGTGCCCACATATTGTAGGCGAATATAGGAGAATGAGTTGTGTCTAGAAAAAGTAATTTTTTCCCTTTTAAATTGAATAAATGATCAATGGCAAATAGAAAAGAAGCTTCGTATGCCTTTGTCCCTAATAATCATAGTGGGCAATGTAACAACCTCTATAATATAGGCCATGCTCGAGTCATAGGGTTATACTAAAAGGTTGTCACTGTGCTAAGAAAGCTTTAAAATATAGAAAATATAATATATGGCCCTTTAACTGCACATTTTATTGCTGAATAATAGTTCATAAATTTCATCATCTCTGATACATAGAGAACAAAATAATTACAATTTAAAAGAATTTGTGACTAATGTAATACTCAACATTTGCTTCCGACTAGTCGTTAGCTAGCTTCAATAATCTATTGGTCTGGTTTACGCCCGAGTCTTGCTCAATGAATGGCCTTGTACTCCACCTTGCACTTGATTTTCCAACTTGGATGCTGGAATGTTTACGGAAAAGAAAAGCATACAAGTAGGCAGTGAGAACCTAAGGTTCTCAGTAGGTAAATTCAAACCATCACTCTTACAGTGTCTTGATAAACATTCCAGCCGCTTTAGTTTATTATGAAAATATGAGTACTTATATGCAAATAGTGGTTCAATTTTAAGTTGAAAACACCTTTCTCGAAGCGGGTTATATTTTAACAACCACTTGCCATATCATATGACAGACATAAAAATACGAATAGTATAATATGCTTCAACAAGAATCATAATAGTATTATGACTTAACGAGATAATTGAAGATGCACATATAGATGCTTATACTTGACTGTATGCAAGTACACTTGACTTAATTCGTATCTTTCTTTAACTTGCAACTTGATCTTGCTCTTCTATACTTGGTCCCCCGGAGGTGAATGGCCTTTCTCACCCCTAAGTAATAGTCTGCTTTTCAGGTCCAAGCTCATACCTATACATGAGTGACGGGTTTACTTTCCCCGACCTTCACACCGGTCTATTCCCATTAAATATGGTCGAGGGCTGGCCCAAGTTTTAGACAGTACCGCTCTGGTCCACATTAGCTGGGTCTATACCATGCCTCATATGGTAGCTTAGTACGCCCCTCTTGCAAGTTCTTATTATTTTTTTCTTTCCATATCTTATCATGCATGCGGATGCTTTGTACATTCATGGATATGTCTCACACCTTACTGCTCATATCATATTCTAATTATGCTTGCATGCATGACATACATGAACATGACATGTAAATGTAAATATATCTAAAGTATAATCACCCATAGCATAAGTTCTCATAAACTCCTGCCGAAATTTGGCAGCATAACGGATCGAGTCCACTTCTTGATGAATATTACCAGGCTACCAATGCAATCAATTAAGTATGTAATTCAATGGAAAATAGCAAGTTATAGCAATATTATTAGTCATATGGTATGTCAAAATCAATAGAAATATCAACAAAGTTTTCTGCTCACTCTATCCTCTTCTGCTGAAATTTTGTAAAATCCACCTTTACTTCTATTCAACTCATTTAAACCTGAATTTTGGATATGTCATAGCTCTATGTATCTAGTTTCCAACCCTGGTCCCATCTCATTATGATTTGTATAACTCAAGTTATTAATATTTTACCTCAGACTGCCCTATACTTAGCCACAAATGCACCCTTATAAGTGAAAATTCACTAAAAATAGAAATCTCAGTGAAATCATATGAAATTTATGTCAATTTAAAGATAACATAACAAGCTTTCAAATGAAATAAGCTTCATATCATTTGCATGAGTATATTTTGAGATATAAGCCCTGTAACTTGACCTTACTGGACTACCCTATTCCAGCTCGGTTTGAACTTAAGGTAACTTCATTGACGTGCTGGGAATAATTGGCAACAAATCCGACTCTAAAATTTTTATGGGATATTTCTTTATATGTTAGCTTTCAAACAACGTTAATTTCACTCAATTTAGAGTTGTGTAGGGTGAGTTACACCCTTCTCAACTCTTACTGCCCAGATGAGAATCCAGATTTCTAAGACAAACTTCAAAAATTCATAACTAACTCTATACTAATCCAACGGCCTTATATTTTATATGTATGGAAATCCCTGAATGTCTAGTTTTATGTAAAAATATATTCATCAAATTTAAACAGCTGTAGGCGAAGCCATACACTCCGCCGTACTGACCATTGAGGGAAAAACCCTAACAGCTTCTTGAATTCTTCTTGGATTCATATTTTCCTTAAATCAATCCATCCAATCTTCAATTCAAACTCACATATACACCTTCAACCAACCTTAAATCATCATCCCCACCCATCATAATATCAGAATCATGGATGAACAAGGGACCCTAAGCAGCCCCAATTCCAAAAAAAGAAGGAGAAAGTTGAGATTCCTACCTCCTTGTATGTGATCTTGCTAGATTTTGGAGTTTGGATTGATGGAACCTTATCAAAGTTTGAAGGTTTGATGGAGTTGGTTGAGAGGAGAAGAGAAGAAGAAGAAGGCTGAAACAAGGAGAGAGGGAGGCGCAATCAGTTGAAAGGAAAAGGAAAAGAATATGTTATTAAGGCTTAATGAGGCAGTTGGAATTGTGGATTTTGATTGGTTGAGATTTTGTGGTTAAATTTCAGCCATATCTCCCTATTTTGTGGCTTTCGTTGCGCCACCAATAGCTGAATAAATGGTTGAGTATTCAGCCTTTGAGTCATAGGGTTTTGGGTATATAATTCTATTGATTCGGTTCCGATGGTTTAAAATATCGAAATCTTACCGATTTCCTTTAAATTGGTAAATCGATTTAGGAAAATTTCTATGAAATCTTCTATGCTTCTAATCTAATTCTCTCCCATCTAATCTCAATTATTTGCTAGTTAATTAACCCTAAATAAATAGTTAGTCGGATTTCATTAACCTCAATTATTTGATAAAAATCGAACAACTAGGCGAAAAACGATAAAAAATCCGGTGGAGGTAAGGCCAAGTTTCTCCACTATCTTGAGCAACACTTGGCACCACTCATATGTGATAGGGGTGGCTGAATTTCAGCCACTTAAGTGAGGGTTTTCAGTAGAAAATTCTACTAGTTTAGTTCTAGTAGTATAAAACACCGAATCGTTGTTGATTTCCTTCAATTCGACAATATATTACTGATAACTTAAATTTTGCTGCATGTCTATTTTAATATTTCCCTAATCCTAATCTCTTTAATTAACACCTAATTAACTCCTAATTAATATTTAATTAACTTCTAATCACCCTTACATAACTATTGAAACCGAATAAATAGATTAATGGCATAAATTAGACATTTTCACAATTTCGGAGCCTTTTGATTTTCTGTTTCCTATAACTAATGGCATTTCCGTAATTTTAAGCAAGTCTAAGGGCACCCCACGTCATTTCACACTAGACTGCCTCCATAGCCCAATCGGCAGAGATTTAAACTTCTATAGTTTCATCACGTGATTATGCTCTGTTTAAAATCTCATGCTGCAAATTTTACAGATGTGGGGATATTAAGGTCATTTTATGAAAATTTCTAGGATTATTGTGGGAATAAGTCTTTGGGATCAAAATATAATTTCTAAAAATTCAAAGCATCACTGCAATTAACAAAAGTTTACAAGAGCACTTTTGTCATTTCCTAATTTTTAACATATGGCAGTGCCATATTTTCAACGGCAGTGTTACACTACCCTATAATTCCAAGTGTGAGGATCGTCATGGCATAGCACTACCTGAGAAATTCTCATACTACCTAAGAGAAATAATTCAAAGTTTTCATTACGTTCTGTTTACGAAAGTGAGGATATTACAAGTAATGTGGGGTTTTTGATGTCTGTGTGATTGAAAGGTGAAGATGATATTAGTAGAAGATGATAATGTGTAGAGAGTGGCACTATCAAAAGTGGCAGAGCCAAGGTAGGAAGAAAGAGTGGGAAGTTGAAGATAAGGGTAGAAAAATAATTCTAATACTTATTTTTAATATAATAGCATCGATAACCACATGATCACAATCTCAACTCTCCCCACTTGAGAATCCGCATTCTATATTATTTTAGCATTTAATTCTTGTCTAGTTACTATTGTCTTTATGATCAACATAATCGTAGTAGAAGTAACATTTGTAACAAATGCTTGTTGAAAATTTTTTTGCTTAATCTCCGTTGAAAACTTAGAAGAATGACACATGGATATAAAGTCTCATAAAAGGCTACAACAAAGTTGCTATTTTCCCTTTCTACCTTGATTTTAAAATGTTTCATCACAAATGTTGAGTCTATACACATTATTGCTTCCAATCTTAAAATAAAAAGAAATTCTACTGATCCGAGGGCGGAATATAATTAGTCATAGGCTTACTATTTTGAGTATTTTCCAATTCTTGAGCATATTTTCTTGAATCATCACAAACAACTATATATAGTCCAAGACCCCAATCAAATTAACTGAATAAATATCAAAATTAAAATTGGCTACTCCACGGTGGTGATTAATGAAGTAAAGATGTCGTTAATATTATTCCGATGCAAGGCCAGTCGGCCATGTGCTGGCTTAATGTACAAGCATTTGTGTCGGAATTCTGGTAGTTGCAACAAGTCATTGTTAATTAGTGGCACTAATTAACCATAATGTTGCTCATGATTCACTTTACACCATATAATTTCAAATTAATTAATTTTCTTGACAATAATCTAATGACATATCTCTTTTATTCAACTTGATGTAAAGTATAATTAATATGCGTATATTCTCAACTTAGATTATGCATGCATGTGTGGATCAAGTTGTACAAATCTGAATTACTGATAGACAAAGCACACGACAAAATGCCAGTGAGAAACAAACCTTAGTCAGCCTGGTGTTTAGGAGCAGCCACAAAGGACTTGAATCCGAGTGTCCCCTGACACACATTTTTTAATATTTGTTAGACTTCGGACCAAGTCATGCCATGCCTTCCCATTCACGGGGTCGACTCCGCTTACCGAAGCTCAACTGCTGAAGCCACCTATCCATTATTTGCTTCAACTGATCTTAGCTTTGTTGACAAGTTTTTAACCTCACTTTTCCCCATTGATTTTCGTTTTTCTTTGGCTAATTCGAATTAACTAATTAATCTTCTGTCTCTCTATGTCTGTGAACATGTACCTGTACCGGTGAAAAATGCTTGGTTGCTGAGCAACTGAGCAAAATGTCAAGATATTTGCAGATTCCATGGGTTAACTTATCTAACAAGCAAGGGAGAAACGTGATCCGTTCATTGGGGGAAACTAAGTTGTAGAAAGCCTTGTGAACTCAAAGGAACAACCATTGTGTTGTGTTTGTTCGGTTCAATGTTGATGAAAGAAAAAGGGCAAAAACAAACGTTATGCGTAGCTAGGCGCCACCGGGTAAACTTATAATGACGCACTGAATAGTCAAAATTTCTTTTTGGCCCTTAATCATTGTACACCAACTTAAAGGCATAGGGGGCAGGATCTTTTCACAAAGTTTGAGATCACTTCAGCAGCAAAAGGTCTTAATTGAAAGAATTATGAAATGATGTAGACATCACTAAATCCACCACTAAAAATACACGAGAAGTATTTTTTACCAAAAATAAAAAGTGAGCTTACAAAGTTCACAAAAAAATAGTGGGTCACTGATGCAAAGAAGAAAAAAAATGAGTGGCGATGATTATTTTTTGTGAACTCTATTTAAAAAAACATAAACAAAAGCCCGTGTAAACAATTACTCAAAATATATATATATATATATATATATATATTCTTTCTACACTTTTATTCCCTCTCTCTAGTCATTAATTAGTATGGAGTTGGTATTAATATTTTCCGGTCTATGTTGTTTTAAATTTCCTCACTTGGATTGGGGTTAGTTGGGCTTTTGCCAATATATGTACTTTCAGAGTTCAGAGCAGTATTATGGGCGCTACTCGCTAGTTTTAGTTAACATACAGTCACAATCTTAACCATTGGTTTGGTGCATCTTAGATCATCTAGCGAACGTCCATAGTCTAACCTTCCTTGAAGCTATCTTTTTTTGGTCATCTTCCTCGAACAGCCATGACCCCAACCATTCTCCTTTCTAGTATCTCTTAGCATCTTTTTATTTGGGAAGAGAATATGTATTAAAAAAAAGCTAAACGTATATACTTTTAAGAGCCTTTTTAACCTTTTATTCTTAGCAAAGAAGAAAAGGGTGGATCTAAATGAAAAATAATTAAAGCAACTTTTACTATTAGAAGAGCTAGAAAGTAAAAGCTGAATAAACTTTAGTCAAGATCATGTTCGCCAAGTGAATTTCCCACCATATTAAAGCAGGTATTGGACCTTTTGAATCTTGCATTTAATCAAATTTTAAAGTGGAATCGCCTACTTTCTTGCCTATTTGTTTATTCAAATATGAGGTCAGTAAAGCTGCCACCAATTATTAAAAATGCAAGAACCAAGCTAATAAAGAATAGGACGATAATGCAAGCTATAATGCATTCCCATGTTTGAACTGAAATCATGAATGCCTAGTTCCTCAAGTCTGAAACAGAGCTGCTCTGTATTGTGAAACTGTTGCCCAAAATTTCGATGGTGCCACGTTACTAATAATCTAACCGCAAGTCTACAACATATGAACAGACATGTGAACAGACAGAGATGGTGATCCGTTTGGTTTTTGTCCACCTTCAAAAAAATAAGGACACCTTTTTGCACAGAATCGTTGTACTAGAAAATTGTTTTTGGGCAATCTTCATCACTGTGACGGATTATAGATTCATCCATAACTAAGGCAAAACAAAATCGATGCCACGCCGATTAGCAAACATAGGCTAGCATTATTGCTGTTGTACTCCGTATTTATTGTCTCCATTGCTAATCAATGGGGCCATGTCTTCTCGCGGTAATGAAATTCAATGTGGTTGGTCCTCAATATGTTCATACATGGCATAACATACACCGATTATTTAGTGACCGCCAGTCAAATTGAAAATGGTGGGCATTGAATTGAGACCATATTTAGTTATCTATTTTATTCATCCAATAACGACGTTCATATCTTTAAACAGAAATGAAAAATAATGACGTTGTGACGGGGTAACAGCATTGCGTTTTGGGACCCTCTTCAATAATGGTACTACTATATGTCTTGCTAATTCATAAATTATTACAAAGAAAAAGATACTGTGCTGATCACTGTTTCTTTTTTTGAAAACATTTCCTCTTTTGATTCGTTAGCCTCTTTCTTCCTTCTCGTTTCTAAGTGACACTGGAAGTGAAAATAAGGCTACCTAATTAGCGCTAGATTTTTCTTAATTTTTGATCCATCGCGAGTAAAGGACAAGAAAACAAATGCCAGCGATGACTACAGCAAAGTCGTACCGTTTTCAATTTATCCATAATTAAGTATCTAATTTTTTTTAGTACGTAACCGGCTCTTGGATTTACGCAATATAATACAACCCAAGAAATAATTAAGTAGACACAGCGATTTGATCATTCGAGGATTTCTGAAGTCAATCAAACCCAAGCACCAAAGAGTTATGCAAATTTCCCAACTCAACATCGCCTGCATGTCTAGTAGTGGAAAAGATGCTATTCCCGCATCACTTTACGAGTAGAGTACTAGGAAGAGAGAGAATACACCAACTGTGAGAGCAATTTACTATTTCGAGCTCAACCATAAATTGTAGCACCGTAGCTGCTCACACGGGGAGGGTGAAGCATATTTGTGAGGTTTGGTTTTTTGGTGAGCTGTTTATCCTGCAACCTGCTTTTCCCCCTTCAAATATTTTTCTTTTCTTTTTCTCCCTTCCACATGGCCCTCTGTCCCATCGCAATAAATCCCCGCAACATCCCACCCTCTTTTCTGTCTCTCCGTTCTCATTTGGAGAAGAAGAAATGTGGGATCACTCTGTAAAACCATGAGCCACCCAAGCCTTGCTCTTTCTTCACGGTGGTGCACAATAATCTCCCTCGTTCTACTCGTTAACGTTAACAAATGTTGTGGCCTAACTAGAGACGGCGTCCTCTTACTTTCCTTCAAGTACGCTGTGCTGAGCGACCCACTTTCTGTGCTTGGAAGCTGGAACTACAGCGACGACACTCCCTGTTCGTGGAACGGAGTCTCATGTTCGACCGTACCGGGTACAACGAACAGTTCCCAATACCGCGTAACGGCTTTGTCCCTGCCGAATTCTCAGCTCCTGGGTTCCATCCCTTCCGATCTGGGCTCCATCGAGCACCTCCAAATCCTCGACCTCTCCAACAATTCCCTTAATGGCTCCCTCCCCTCTTCGCTCTTCCAAGCCTCCGAGCTTCGGTCACTTAACCTCTCCAACAACCGGATCATCGGTGACGTTCCAAGTTCCCTAGTGCAGCTTCGGAACCTTCGGTTCCTCAACCTCTCCGACAATTACTTGGCGGGAAAAATCCCCGACAACTTGTCCAACATGCAGAACCTAACCGTCGCTTCTTTGAAGAGCAATTACTTGACCGGTTTCCTCCCCAGCGGGTTGCGAACCCTGCAGTTTCTGGATCTGTCTTCCAACTTGCTGAACGGTACTCTGCCTCCGGGTTTCGGCGGTGACATCATGCGTTACTTGAACATCTCATACAACAGATTTTATGGGGGTATCCCGGTTCAGTTCGCGGAGAAAATCCCGGGAAACGCCACGGTTGACTTGTCGTTTAACAACCTCACGGGCGAGATTCCGGATTCCCCTGCTCTTTTGAATCAGGAAACGACGTCATTTTCAGGGAACCCTGATCTTTGCGGGCAACGGACCAAGCACCCGTGTCCAATTCCATCTTCGCCGTCCTCCGAGCCGAGAGCGTCTGCTCCCACTTCTCCACCTGCAATCGCCGCGATTCCGAAGACGTTCGATTCCCCTCCTCTGGGGCCAGCTGGCGACGGTTCGTCTCCACAGAAACAGGGTGGCGGGCTCAGGAGAGGAACGGTTATAGGAATCGTGGTGGGCGATGTCGTTGGCATTGGGATCCTGGCCATGATTTTCTTGTACGTGTACCGCTTGAAGAGGAAGAAGGACGTGGAGAGCGCGATCAAGGACGAAGCCGCTGCGGCCAGGAGCGAAACGTCGTCGTCAACTTCGGAGTCGAGAGGGTTCACGCGGTGGTCGTGCTTGCGGAAAAGAGTCGAAGAGGAAGAGTCGTCGGAGACCACGAGCTCTTCCGACAGTGACGTGGAAGCAAGAGATGGACACAACCAGAAGGGCCAAGAGAATTTGAAACAGCACGAAGGTTCGGGGCAGCAGAACAAGACGGGAACTTTGGTGACTGTTGACGGGGAAAGGGAGCTTGAGGTGGAGACTCTTTTGAAGGCTTCGGCGTACATATTGGGTGCCACTGGGTCAAGCATAATGTACAAGGCCGTGCTCGAGGATGGGACGTCGTTGGCGGTTCGCAGGATCGGTGAGAGTGGCGTTGAGAGGTTCAAGGACTTCGAGAACCAGGTTCGGGTCATTGCTAAGCTGGTGCACCCCAACCTGATTCGAATTCGTGGGTTCTATTGGGGACATGACGAGAAGCTCATCATCTATGACTTCGTTCCGAATGGTAGCCTCGCCAACGTTCGTTACAGTAAGTATCTTCATTCTTCAAGCCTCACTCTCTCTGTTTCGCATAGACACACACTGTTGTTGTTCTTGTGCACGTTAGCATTATGTGTTGTCTTTCGCTAGAATGCGCTGGGCTTGGAGGATTATGACGTTGACGATGGAGTAGGTGCAACTGAACCCTTTACTTTAATGGATAGATAGTCAACCCTGTCGTCGTGAACGTAGTGCCAACGATCGTTCAATGGCTTTCTTGATAGCGATGCGCGTGGCCATAATTGTGAACACCAATATGCCAATTGTCTCTTGCTGTTGTCGCTCTCGTTCAAAATCTCAAGTGAAACTGAAAATAGGACCGTCTTATGTTACCCCCACTCTGCTCAATTAGTTATATCACTGCTGTAATTCTAATTATTTCGCACAAAAATTTCTTGTTATTTCTGGAATTTCACGTTTAAATAATCAATTTTTGTGTAATTGGGGCACCGACTTTGGTCAATGATTGTGCCACTGTAAAGTAACTTTGTTTGTCCGGTTTGGAATGTCAGGGAAGGTGGGCTCCTCTCCCAGCCATTTACCGTGGGAAATCCGGCTCAAGATAGCGAAAGGAGTGGCACGTGGGCTCGCGTACCTCCACGACAAGAAGCACGTGCATGGAAATCTGAAGCCTAGCAATATTCTATTGGGCAACGACATGGAGCCCAAGATTGGAGACTTTGGGCTTGAGAGGATCGTGACGGGTGACACTAGTTATAAAGCTGGTGGATCGGCACGTATATTTGGGAGCAAGAGATCAACGGCCTCACGTGACAGCTTTCAGGACATTACATTTGGGCCTAGCCCAAGTCCAAGCCCGAGTTCGATCAGTGGTGTGTCTCCTTACCATGCTCCCGAGTCGCTCAGGAACCTGAAGCCTCACCCAAAGTGGGATGTGTACTCTTTTGGGGTCATATTTCTTGAGCTGCTATCGGGTAAGGTTGTGGTGTTGGATGACATGGGCCAAGGGCCCGGGGTTACGGTTGAGGATAAGAACCGGGCTTTGCGGATGGCTGACGTGGCTATCCGTGCTGAGATGGAGGGTAAAGAGGAGGCACTCTTGACTTGCTTCAAGTTAGGTTACAGTTGTGTGTCTAGTGTTCCACAGAAAAGGCCACCAATGAAAGAGGTGCTACAAGTTCTTGAAAAGATTCCATCCTCCTCCTCTTCTTCTTCTTCGTCATTTTATTACAGCCACTAAACCATGATTTGCCACACCGGATTTGTAGAAAAATAAAAAAAAGTGTACTTTTGATTGACTGATAGGTTTTCGTGTTTGGATGCAATGTTGTGAGTTGTAATTGTGCGAAGTCCATTGACTATATCTCTGTTGCGTGCACTAATTCATTTGCTAATTTTCAAGGAATAGAATCTATCTTGTATCCTTTTTCTGCTTCTACCTAACTCATTTAAGTCATATCTTTTTTTCTTGTGATATATCTTGCAATCAAGATATTTCCTTAACATAGCTGTGTAACAGACTGTATTTCAGATTCAGTCGAGTTATTGGATTAACAGTTGAACTATAAATTTAAACAAAGAATAAAATATCTCAATAATTATACTATACAAAAGAATATTTTTTATATTTGACAGAACACAGTTTTGTTGTGATAAAAGGATATAATAAATTTAATAATACAATCTAAGTGACTCAGAGTTAGAGATGGAAAATCGGGTCGAATTCGTCGTATTGACCTGCATAATCTGCAATTTTTTACAGGGTAGGTTGATATTTTCAACCCGCAAAAAATTTTAACTCGCATAACCCGCCACACTTGACTCGCGAGTTGAAGCGAGGTAGGGCGGGTTAGGCTCGTGGATCAATTTTTTTTTTCATCTTTTTTTTCCCTCACATAACACATAACATTTGGGCATTTTATTGGTATTTATGTAACATTGTTAGACTCCAGAGTTTATTTTTTGAATTATGTTTTTTTATTATATTTATGTTTTGTTGATTATGTTGTTGTCTTGTTGATTATAAATTTATACTTTGTTATGGACATGTTTAATTTGTAGAGTATGACTTTTTTAATATGTTTGGGTTTTAATATTGGCTTATAAACTTCTCTGTTATAATTATTTTAGTTAGAAGTTTCATCTTATTCTTATTAAGAATTGTGAATTTTAACATTTTTAGAGTTGAGTAAATAGTTTAATATTTGATGAATAAATAAAATGAGCTTCCTTGTATGGATGTTATTTTGTTGCATTTACTTAAAAATTTATTTATTGTAAATTAAATTAATTAATTCATATAAGAAATTATTTTTTTTTTCTATTTTTTAGTGAGCCAAGCCGCCAACCCACAGCGGAGTAGGGCATATTGGTATATTCAACCCAAATTGCTAATGCGAATTGACCCGCCCCGCCCCGCTTAAAGCTTGACCCTCGGCGGGGCGGAGCAGGTTGATCTGTAACGTCCGAAAAATTTTATCGTTTTTAACCAAGTTGTTCGATTTTTAGTAAATAATTGGGATTAATTGGAATTCGATTAAGTATTTACCCAAAGCCAATTAAGTAACATTTAGAAGAATTAACTTTAATGAAATTAGATTAGGACCATAGGAAACTTCATAGGATTTTTCTAAAACCTATTTACCGATTTAAAGGAAATCGGTAAGATTTCGGTATTTTAAACTGTCGGAATCGAACTAATAAAAATTATGCTATAAGTACCCTAGGATGAATGGCTAAGATTTAGCCAAAATACCTCCTTATGTGGCACCTTGATCAGCCATGAAGAGTGGAAAGCCAAACCAAATTTGAGAGCAAGATGAAATCCACCAATCAAAATGAAACTTGCTTCAAAAGTCTTCACCTTTTTCTTTTCTTCTCTCCTTGAATTTTCGGCCAACCTAGCTGCTGAAGCTCCCATCATTTCTCTTCTATTCACTCTCATCTTCACTCCATCTTCATCCCTTCTTCAAGTCTCATCAAAAGTTGCTTCCATCTAAGACACCCAATTAATAAGAATTCAACTAAATAAGGTAGGAATCCCACTTATCCTCTTGTTTTTCTTTATTTGAGGCTATATAGGGATCTTGATTTCCTCATGATACTGATACGTTTTGGAGTGATGATGATGGATTATGGTTGATTTTGAATGTATATAGTGATTAGAATTGATATTGGGATGAAAGAACTTGAAGATAAAGAAGGATTCAAGAAGCTATTAGGGTTTTCACCCAACGGTCCGTACGGCGGAGTGTACGGCTCTATCTCCAACCGTTTAAATTTGATGAATCCATTTTTATATGAAATAGACATTTAGGACTTTCCATATATATAAAATATAAGGCAATTGGATTAGAATACAATTAGTTATGAATTTTTTAAGTTTGACATAAAAATCTGGATTCTTATTTGGGCAATATGAGTTGAGAAGGGTGTAACTCACACTACACAACTCTAAATTGAGTGCAACTAATGCTGTTTGAAAGCTAACATATAAGAAAATATCTCATAAAAATTTCAGAGTCAGATTCGTTGTCATTTGTTCCCAATACATCAATGAATTTACCTTAAATTCAAACTAGGCTGGAACAGGGTAGTTTAGTAGGGTCAAGTTACGAGGCTTATATCTCAAGATATACTTTTGCAAATGGTATGCAACTTCTTTCATTTGAAAGCTTGTTCTGTTAGCTTTAATCTGATATAAATTTCATATGATTTCACCATATTTCTATTTTTAGTAAATTTTCACTTATGAGGGTGCAATTCTAGCTAAGTATAGGGTAGTCTGAAATAAAATACAAATAACTTGAGTTATACAAATCCAAATGAGATGGGACTAAAAGGGTTGGAAACTAGACACATAGAGCTATGACATATCCAAAATTCGGTTTAAGTGGGTTGAATAGAAGTAAAGGTGGATCTTACAAAATTCGAGCAGAATATGATGAAATAAACAGAAAATTCTATTGAGGTTTGTACTGACCTTGATGAATGATATTGTGAATATGCAATTACTGATCCATATTGATTTGCATGTTTGATGACTCTACTGGTAGTCTGGCACTATTCATGGGAAAGCAGACATGATCCATCATACTGCCGAATTTCCGGCAGAAATTAGAGATAGTTCTAAATGTTGGTGTGCTAATATTGTAATGCAATGTGTATAAATACCCTGCATGTATTATCATTTGAGAATAAGATATGAAGCCTATGTATTTATGAATCTATGATAAAAGATATAATGATGAGTCCATATTCCTAAAGAATGTGACATGTGTAACATCCCTATTTCCGACTTCCGACCTCATCAGTAAAGGTTAAAATTTTCGATTTCCGATTTTATTAAGGCTCTAATGGATTGGCTTGATTTTTCCGATTTCCGACCTTATGATAATATACGAGTTCCAACCTTAGGTAAATTAGAATGTACACGAAATCTGACGTCCGAGTTGATCTCAACTAGAGATGGACGCAAGATCAAGTCTCTGAATTGGTCTCCAAGTTCGACCAAGTTTACACAAGTTCCGATATCTGAGTTTATTACCAAGAGCTCTTCATTTCCATTGATGTTTCCGAGTTTGTCTATAACAGACTTCCGAGATTAAATTTGGAGTTCCGAGATTTTATAAGTTCGGATTTCCTGGTCATAAGATTAATGATTTGATTCCCGATCTCCGGTGTTATGCTTAGAATCAATCCAAGTTTACCTAATGTCCCCGACTTCCGGATTTAAGTGCTTGGTTTCACATCTGACTTTGCTTTTGAGTTTCGAGTTTCGAGTAAACCAGACAATAATTTTGAGTTCCGATTTCGTCTGAATAAATATGCACGAGTTCCGACTTTAAGAAGAGTACGAGTTCCGATGTCATTTTTCAAAATACAATGGAAACGAGTTCCACTTTTAGGCGACGTGGAGAGCAATTTTGTCACAAAAAAAGGGCGACGTGGAGAGCAATTTTGACACAAAAAGAGGGCAACGTGGAGAGCAGTTTGTCACAAAAAGAGGGGAAGGTTGGCTGAAATTTAGCCTTGTGTTTTGAGGCCAATCAAAACCCTCCAAGTTAACTACCACTCATGCCTATATAAAACATTCTCCTCCTCTCATTCAGACCCATTTTCTGCGCCCTCTCTTCTCCTCACTTCAGCTCTCTTTTCTCTTCTCCATTCACCCAACTCCATCCAACTTTCAAGTTCAACCAAGTTCTATCTCCAAGCTCAAGCTTAGTAACAAGAGGTAGAAGTTTAACTTTTGTCTTGATTCCCTGATCTTGGATGACTGGTGATGGTTTATTTTCTCAATTTTTGATATACTGATTGAATTATTATGATGATATAAAGCTGAATTATTGGCTGTTTGTGAGATTAAAATCGAATTGGAAGCAAGAAAGGATGAAGATAGGAAGAGCTGAAAGGCTGGAAAACCTAAAACCCTCGGCAGTCTGTACGGCGGAGTGTACGGCTCCGCCTACCACTGTTCAAAATTGATGAAACCATTTTTATGTGATAGACATCTAGGGCTTTCTATACATGTATCATATAAGGCCATTGGATTAATATTAAGAGAGATATGAATTTTTGAAGTTTAACCTAGGAATCAAGACATTCACCCGGGCAATATGGGTTAGAAAGAGTGTAACTCACCGTACACAACTCCAAAATGAGTGAAACTAATTTTGTTAGAAAGCTTACACATAGAGGAACATCCCAATATAAAATTTCGAGTTTGTTATCATCTCAGTTATTCCCAGTGATTCGAAGAAGTTACCCTATGTCCAAATTGACCCAAAATAGGGCAGTTCAAAAAGGTCAAGTTTCGGGGCTTATAACTCGAGCCCTACTAAGGCAAATGAAATGGAACTTTTTGCATATGAAAGGTTGTCCTGTTAGCTTTAATATGAGACCAATTTCGTATGATTTGAGCCAATTTTTTATTTTTAGTTGATTTTTACTTTTGAGTGTGCAATTTTGGCCAGCCATAGGGCAAGCCGGGATAAAACCTGAATAACTTGAGTTATGGTTATCGAAATTAGATGGGACTAAAGAGGTTAGAAAATAGACACATAACACTTTAACATACCCAAAATTGAGGTCCAAATGAGTTAAATAGAAATTATGGCTTGATTTACAAAAATCGGATTGAATACAAGTAGTAAGACAGTAAACATGTTTTAAATTGCAATACTTGTGCCTTAAAATTTGATGATTGAAACATGAATGACATATGTTAAATTATGAATGGAATGAGATGATTTCTTTGATACATTGATATGTTGAGTACTGGCACTATTCATGGGAAAGCGGACACGTTCTGTTATGCCACCAAAATTGCAGTAAAATATATGCATAAGTTATGATATACATGTAGAGGCATGTGCATTTTCAAGAAAGCTATGAAAGTCATGTTATAAGGAACCTACAGATTATATTATGATGAAAGTTCCATGATACTTGGGCCAGCCCCGGATAAAAACTTAAGGGGAATAGATCGGTGGGGACATCGGGGAAAGTAAACCCGGCAGTTCCTGTATAGGAACGAGCTCAATCCTGAAAAGCAGACTATTACCCAGGAGTCTAAAATGGCCAAGAACTCCTAGGGGACCAAGTGATGGAAAATGATGAAAAGTAATGGAAAAGTTTATGAGAAATGGAAAAGTTTATGAAGAAAGGTTCAAGAGCAAGTTTTGCATGACTGCATTAAATGCATGATTACATTGAATGGTCACTATAAGTTATTTACAGTTTATTTGTTAAATTCACTTACTGCCGTATGTTCCTTTATTCTGTGTATTGTTGATATTAGTTTATTCTGTTCCTTATGTTTTCTTAAGTAAAACTGGACCCTGCCTCGGACTAGATATTGTTCCCAACCTTATTAAATATGAATAGTTAAGTTTAATCTCATGTTTTTATAATTAAATAAAACCCGAGGCAGCTGAGAATGAACGTGATGTTAGTTAAACATCATACCCAACCCTACTGAGAATTTCCTTAAATTCTCATCTCGTTTTGCATTTCCGCCTCATTCTCAGACGTGGGCGATGGACTCGACGGCTAGCCCCTTCATTGAGATTCCAGACCTGCAGCTTCACCAGGACCCCGAGTTGGATTCGCTATACCTAGCCGGCTTCCGCCATTTCTGTCTCTATTTATTAACAATAGGAATTTTGTTATCCCTTTTCTTCACTCTGCTTTTGATATGTATATTTATAAACTGAAGCTTTGGCTTCCAACTTATATATGTATATATGCAACTAATGATATTTCTATGCTAATCACGTTTATTATATAGAGCGCCCTGTTTCGTAGGTATATACGTCAGTCATATACATATATATCAGAATATAAAATAATGAATACAGCTTTAAACAGAAGACTAATACGGTAACATAACCTATCCAATTTCATGCATGACTTAAGCATAACATTAGGTTGGTAGGGTGTTACAACATGGCAATCACGCTCTGATGGGGTATGACATGACGATCATACTTTGGAATGTAGCATAATGATCCCACACCCTAAGGAGTGTGACATGGCGATCACACTCCGAGGGAGTATGACATAGCAATCATAATCTGGGACGTGGCAGGATGACCTTATTCCTAAGGAATGCGACATGGTGATCACACCCCTACGGAGTATGACATGTTGATCGTACTCTGGAATATGTATGACAAGTAAAGGAAGACAAAGAAAGAAAAGAAAATTATATGTATCTGCATAAATTCAAGTACAAGTAAAGACATATATAGATATTAAGTTTTCAGTATATTGGTGTTATTATATTTTAATACGTTGCAGTTATTGTTTATAGCATGATTCATGAATTTATTTTGTATTGACTCACCCAAATGACAAGTGTATGAATAAAATGGACTCTACTTCAAACAATATGTTTTCGAACTATAAAATTAAATAGTTTATATAACATGTCCACCATTTCCATAACAAATCGAAGCAGCTAGAGATAATAATGATGACACAGTATGAAATTTCTTAGTGTATCCTACTGAGAATTTAAAATTCTCACTTCGGTTTCTGTGTTATCTCAAGATAGTTCGAGAAGTTTCAAAGGCGACTGAAGTTGCTGTCAGATAAGGTCCGCTCAGGTAACAATAATAACTCCAGGGTGTAGTACTATGACTTAAGCATAGTATTGTACAGAGAAGGACGTTACATGACCTATTTGCCATTACTGCTTAATGTTCTAGCTTGGGTTCAAAGGTGCTCCTTCATACGGATATACAGCTTATAGCATGTTTAGATGTCCATTTGGGCATCCAAGAATTGATTTTGGGAGGGCAAAATCAATTCTGAGTCTTTATGAATGTTTGGTTTCTCATATCAAAATCAATTATGATCTTAAAATTGATTTTAGGTAGAAGTGAATATTTTTCCCTTTTCAATTTCACTAGAATTGATTTTGGTCATTTCATTATAAATTATACATCTAAAAATAAATTTGATTAATATTATCCAAACATAAATCACTTCTTAGATCAAATTAGCAAACATAAATCACTTTATCTAAAAATCAATTATAATCAAATCAATTTCAACAAAATCAATTCTATCTTGAATCAATTTTACAAAAGCAGAACCAAACATGCTATTAGTATTCTTATCTATAGGTTGAGATGAACATGTCCCATCTAATTCATGATCACAACAGGTGTTTTATTTGGGGCTTCTATACAATGGTTTCAATTGTTAAATTCAAGCAACATAGGCTATGGTTGTTTCCGCATTTTGTAAGGAGACTGTGCATTGTTTTGTCTTGAATAATGAGATTGCACTGTTTGGATACTTTCAATTCTAATGGGATTTGAATCCCAAACCCTAGTTTACTTAGAAGTGATATATTGTTGCTTACTCATTCAACCAAAATCATGTTAGAAAGTTTTTGGCATTTTCATCCTTTCTTCTAAAGATGATCCACCAGTGTTGGGTGAGAAAAAGACAAAATTAACTTTGCAATATATATTTTTTGCAGTAATTTTACAAGTAACACTTTAATCAATATCATTCAAACAATATTTTATTTTCTCCAACGCACTTTTAAGATAAAAGTTTCCAACATAAATTACATTATACTGAACTCACTTTTGATCAAAATCAAGTTCATAATACCATATTTATTCAAAATCAAGTTTGCAAACTCTAATCCAAATATACACTAAATCTTTCAAACGGAAGAATGGCTCCATTATGACTTATAAATGTGGTAGTCATTTTTGTCTCTAAAGATGTGACATTAATGTTGGAAATTTATTGAACTTTTTATTGATTTATTTATAAAAATTAGTTGAATGGTAAAAATGATATTTTCTGATATTCATTACTATAAATTATGATCGGATGGATTACTGGAAATCACATGTTGGGTTTTAGAAGCAAATATTTTAATTAACTTGAATATATGTTGGCTTGATTGCTTGGTTATGATGAGTAGAAGAAGACAACATTGCATGAAAGGGCATATCCTTTCCCCTATACTCTATATATATGTGTGTAACTTAATGAGATTAGATACTTTTCGTGTGATTATTGTCTCATGTTTGTCCATCAAATTTTAAGGGAGATGGTGAGAAAGATCCTATTTCTGGCACACATATCATATCAAAGCTATAGATATATGATTAAGAATCCATGATTATGTTTGTTTTGAAATGCATATCTAATGTTATTGAGTCTTGTGAAACCTTTTTTCTTTTAGTGAATTACTTTGTTGCTAGTATGAATCATTTAAGAAAGAATTTTTTTTTGCATGAAATATATTTACATATATGTTAGTATAAGAATCATATTTTAGGATTTCAAAACATGAATATGCATGGTTTAGGACCCGCTCCAATATGTGAATATTAATATATTTGCATGCATGTTGTTACCTATATTTAAAGTTTATATTTTTTGGATTAATTTTGCTATTCTTAAATACATGTTCAAAGTTGTTAATTCATGTAAGAGATAAAAATTTTAAACAAATGCATTCGTAATATAAACTTTGGATTTATACGTGCATGTTTAGTGTCTGAAAAAATGATATATTGCATCATTCTCATCATAGATCGTGGGACACTCACTCATATTTTCATATCCAACATCTAAACTGAGTTTTGGAATCATTGGTACAAGTAAGTTTGTTTTTTTTTTTGGTAGGGGAAGGAGGGTTTGATCGTCAAAGTGTTTTAAACTTACAAAGATGTTTTGTTATTTTCATGAGAAAATGATTAGAATGTGATACATTAAGAAAGTTGCTTTGAGAGGGCTATATTGTGTATTATATTGTGGTTAAATTGAAATTTTTCTTAAAACTACTGGAATGATATGGGTAAACATAAGTTGATAAGCAAATAAATCTTTTGTGAAGATATTAATTTGTAGGCGAGTTTTGTGGTACACTTGTTTAATTATGGTGTCTAGTGCACCATTTAACGTTTGAGAGTGTATCATGGAGGTTGACCTAACGGATGCTGAATGTTATGCCTCATTAACTGGTAATCGGTTTGGAAATGACCATTTAACTTATAATTTTTTTCTTTATTTTTGGTAATTGAAACCTTATTTTTAACCATGATTAAAAATGAGAGAAAAATTAACGATCGTTGTTGGACATTGATCGAAGTAAAGAATTGCTTGATTGGCATTTGGATATTAAAGTTCGGGATGCACCAAGGTTAGATTTTACTTGTGTCAAAGTTTGATTTTGGATAAGGCATGTAGATGAACGTGGGAAGGCAAATTTCTTTGAGAAAGCATAGAGTAGTGCTTTGAAGGCTATTATCGGTGACCTAGTGAAAGGGGGAATAGGGCAAGATGGTGAGGTACAGATAAAGAAAACCTTTGCAGGACATCCTCGTTGTAAAGCTTAGTGGTTTGTTTTTTGATGTAGCTTAAAACTATCAGATTGATTCAAAACAACTAGAGAAAATTTTGAAGTGAATTAGATGTGGTGTTCATGGTTTAGATACAATTGAAAATGGAGGTGAAAGAGTTAGCAAGAAGGGTATGTATATTCAGCCTTAATGTATGGTATGACTTAAGGGTGAACTCACAATCCCTGAGTCTTATAAATTTCATTTGTTAAAATTAACAGGATGCCATGGTTATTCCAAAGGAAGAAATAAATACCCTTATACAAACAAAGCATGAGTCATTTGTTGCTAATGTGAGAGGAAAAGCACAATTTGTTGTAGAAGAAGTGGTAACCATGGATTCCAAACCCAAATTGGTCCTGCTCCCCCTCCCCCCCCCCCCCCGGGTTCATCAAAAGCCTATATTAATGGTACCAATTTAATTTTGCATCGTTGTATTGTGTTTGACTTAACAATGATTCTTTGATATTGTCATTTCTCTATTTTGGATGGTTTGTTGGCGAACCGTATGTATGAGTAGTATTAATGATAGAGCTATAAATAGATGTTGGTAGAAGCAAAATTTAAATTGATTATTGAGTCTTGCATATGTAATAAAGTCTGCATGTTCCTTTCTATTTCCTTTTCTTTCTTCTTCTTCTATATATTTCTCATTTCCTAATTTACAAACATTTCAACCATTGAACATACATATTGCTACCATTCATCCTACCATAATAATGCAAACTATTCTCCGAATCTATACTACAAAACACCACAATCAATGCTAATGACAAAAGCCAATAAGTTTCTATTTACCATAATAGTATAAATCCATCTTTCAATTATATGCTTTTAAACCCAATAATACAAACTTACAAACTAAATTTAACCATACTAATACCTAAATCGATGGGTTTCAAAAACTAAATGTTGATATTCAATAATCCTTAGATATTCCGCCAAGATCAAACTGACAAGAAGCAAAAATAAAAACAATGGTTCAAATCAATACCTTTCGACCACCTCACTTCGTCAACAGAAGCCAATACACACCCAATCGAACACTGGCAAATTGGACCAACAAATCATAGCTTTAGTGCACCTACTTTAATGAGCTTCGAGATATACAAGCTTATTGGCAACCTTACAACAAAGCATTGCTGCAAATTGCAATCCATTTCAAATGCAGATCGATATAAGTTATGGACTATTTTTCTCAACTAGTTCTATTAACTCTAAAAAAACAAAGCAAAAAATATTTATTTGCAAAATATATCAAAATAGTGAAATACTAGCTACAACTAATGTGACCTCCAATCTAAGGTCCTTATCTATGGTGTTTGAGGGTGCACTAGATACTATAGTTAAATTGGTGCACCACAGAACTTGCCTAATTTGAATTTGGGTACATTAGCTCTTGTGGATGAGAAGAACTTTTTGCCTCCCAATGATTTTTATTGATTTATACAAAAATATAGGTTCCATTCTTGGTGCACCGGGTAAAGTCTGGTGCATCATACACTAGGCTATTTAGTGGTTAAGATTCGATAGTATATGGGTGAGACTAAAAACTGGTAATACACTATGAATTTGACATTATCTCCCTCTCCTACACTCTTTACAGCCTCTGCAACCCTATCATCCCTTCTCGGCCACCACCGCACTACCCTTGATTGCTGCAACGCCTATGGCTCCCCCCTACCCCTAGCATTGCTGCACCTATCTTCAATATCTCTTTCTCACCACCACCTTGCCCCCATTCTACTAACTTCTTTGCTGCCATGAACCTGTCATGAACAAATCATTCCAAGCATGTCCTGAATTCAAACAGCACGTTGTCGAGCTTTATCCTTATGGGCAATGTTGAGGTGGTGGCAGTGGTTGACAGAGACGATGAGCTAAGACACGATGGTGGCAATGTGTGTGTGGTAGCAGTGTCTAATCCATTTTCGATAGTGTTCATCACTAGTAGTGGAAGGTTGTTATGGTGAACAAGATATGGGGAGGCGGTGGTAGGAGCAAGTAGAGTAAGTTGAAGGGGACAACAAGGAGGTGGTGAAGAAGATTGACAATAGGGATACCAAGGACGTGAGCCGAGTTCAGCAAGACATAAGGCTGGGATGCGGTGGAATGAAAGAAAGGCTAAGTAGTGGTGACACGAGAATGGATGGTAGGATGGTGGCCAGGACGGTGGTGTGGTGTGCACAATGGTGCAGTGCCTTAAAGGAGAAATAATGGAATAAATATTAGGAAAAAGGGAGAATTTGTAGTGTGCTATAAGCTTGGTAGTATAAATGGTTCATATAATCTCAACCATCACATCTTTCGGTGTATAGTGCACTTGACACCACAGCCTTGGCCAAAAACATAATGGCCCATAATTGAACTTTATGATGACTTATGCTTTTTATAATATTACATTGGATAGTGGCATTTAGGGTGGGGTCATGAAGGTTGGAATCAGGATGGACCCCTCTCAATTTAACCAACTGGTGCCGATTTTTATTGTACTGCTTAGCAAAGTTACAATTTCCAAAAATTTAATGAGTACCTGCCTAACCGATAAATCGGTTACCTGCATCTCAACCCAATGGCAATAACTTAAGAGTTCATGGTGGACCAATCTTTGATAGGTCCAGGTTAAAACATGCCTACATTTGGACCTTCATCTTTGGAATTCAAAATGTTAAAACTTATAAACATGTATATGAAAGTCACCTTTGTTTTAAGGCACATTCTATAATGCCCTTTGAAAAAAGGTGGATCACGCACCACATGATCTAGTAGACTAAATCTTATGATATATTTATAAACGACTCGTCTATGATACACAGTAGAATCTCCCTATTTCTTCTCTCACCTATACCAACTATTAGAGTCTCCTATCTTCGAACCTCCCTCCCTCTATCACCATGAACTACCTGCAGGCAGTCGTCCGACTTATTCACCAGCAGCTCCTCCATCTCCAGCCTTAAGGAGATCAAATCTAAGGATGATCTCTTCTCCACCTACATTGAGGTTGGGAAGCTCAACACTGGAAGAGGAATTGAAGCTTCAAATAGTTCAATTCATGATGAAAACAGATCGGATTAGAGCAATTATGGTGGCATCAGAACGAATGATAACAACAAGAGAGAAAAATGTCCTAGCACCATGCACCGCCGTTGCAGTATCTTCGTCGATGGTTCGACGTCGTCGACTAGCATGTTTAGTGAAGAAGGCCATGCATCCTGATAAGCTTGCAGAGCTCTAGACCATTAATTTGAAGTGTGCCAAAGAGGTTCATGAATATTGTAAAACTCATTTATTATAAAGCTAATGGCACAAATTACATAGGAAGTTCAATGTTGAACATTAATATATAAAAATACATCAAAGTATTGCGGGGCATAGATTAAGGATTTCTAATCCAGTTAAAATAAAAAAAAACTATAATTCATCTAACAACAACTCTATACTTTTCTAGTAGTTGGAGAGTCTACCTTCCTCTGGGGGCATTGCTTGATTAATTTGAAACAATTAAGCACTAAAAATTCTCAGTAAAATATGAGTAATTCTAAAACATTTAAACTATGGTGGTCCCGGCTGTGTCTTAACATGTAAAATACAGCACAAATATTGTGTCATATTCAAAATTCATACAGTCACATAAGATATAATATCATAGGTAATAAAAATAGACCATTCTAATGCAAGTCTACATGCAAAATATAATAAGCTAGTATTGTATACATTATAATATCTTTACTTTAATTTCATCATTCCTTTGATTTACTTGTCTTACATACAGTCGAAGGCCTTCTCCTAGGGAATTTGTAACACCCCAGCCTGAGTGCAGTTACCTGTCGAAATCGGAACCTGAAAAATTCTGAGTCTGAACCCTATGCCTCCTTGGAGGGCTATAGGTTTAAGGCATTTTCTTAAGATCAAAAGTCCCGGTAATGGTTCTCTAGGCATACATGAGTTAAAGAGGAATTTTTAGTGAATTTTAGGGAATGGATAACCCCTTCATTTCCAACCCTCAAGTTTATAAAAATGCAAGTTTTCAGAGAATTGTACTAAAACCCAAAAGTTGGATTCTAATTCCTAAGGATTTTGAATTTTTAGATATTTTTATTGAATCCAAATGGGGGTATTCCTTTATTTATATTTATGTTTTAAAGTTAATGGAGACATTAACTTAAAATTAAGAAATAAATAAGTCTGTGCAATATTCTAGACCTGGGAAAGGACTGCAGAAGGAGGAAACCAAGTTTTTGGAGTTGGTAATCGATTACAGAGGATCTGTAATCAATTATAGTCCTCTCTGTATGCCCACAGGTTGAAATTTTTCGCGTGGTAGTTGATTACCATTTTTGGTAATCGATTACTGGTTCTGGGTTGGTGGTAATCGACACCAAAGATTGGTAATCAATTAGCGCCTTTTTGGTGGTAATCGACCATAATTGGTAATCGATTACACGATTCTGGTAATCGACACCAGCCCTTGGTAATCGATTACCACAGGCCAATATATAGGCTCGGACGCGTCCCACGCCTCATTTTTCGAAATTCTCCTTCTCTCTCTAATCCAAACTCTCTCCTTTCTCTCTAAAACACATCTCCCTTCATTCCTAAACACAATCCTTCACATCTTTCCATCAGATTACACCATTCCCATTCATTTAAACTCAATTTCTTCCTTTAATCTCAAATCACATCTTCAACAAGAAATCAACACATTTGGTCTTGGAGCTTGGAGGAGGTGACACCAAGGCTCTCAAATCTTTCTTCTTCCTTTCCCCTTCTAAAAGGTAATCCTTCAACTCCTTTCCTCCTCCTTTCCTATGAAATTACGAATTATTTTCCCCTATAGTGAGTTTCTGGAGAACCCTAGGTTAGAAGAATTAGGAATTTTCATATCTGGAAGTAAAGTAGATTAATCCGTAATCTAAGGGACTGACCTTGAACCAAATTGTCATATTATTAATAGTATATGCCACTGGAGGACTGGCTTTGGCTCTCTGAGTTCATGGGATTAGGATTTCACTTTTGGCGTTAAGTCTGTGAGTGGATAGCTTATCCCTTTCTTAGTTTTAATGTATTTTTGTCTATATATATTCATATGCAAATGATTTGATATGTCTTAGCAATATAACTTAAATTTTGGTAGCTTATTTACTTCGACTTGGTCACATAAGACAATGACTTGATTTTTGGGAAGAAAATATGACAAATGTTTGTTGCGTTAGTTTCCTATTAAACTTTGGAAAGTTCTCTTTGTTTTGAAAGGCTTTGGATAAAAGCTTCGGACTTTTACTTGTTTTTGATTTATTAAAGTGTTAAAGCTTTACTTTCTTTAAAGTTACGATTTTATTGTTTTATATAAGATATATTGGTTTGTTTTATAAGAATCTTTATTAAATATTCTATATAATGGAAAAGAAAGATTTGAGAAAGTCTAGACCGGGATCTGTAGGCTAACGGCAATAGGCGTTAGCCTTGGGTGCACCTAGGATGTTGGATTTCATGGCCACTCAAGGGAGTGGTGTGTGCCTGTTATTCATGGCCACACATATAGTGTGGTGCGTGCTTGTTATTCACGGCCACAGGAAGAGTGGTGCATGCCTAATTACAGGTTTCACACGAAGGAAATGCCACCTAAGTGTGATTTCTGACGGATTTATTCTAGAATAGATGGACTCTATTTTTGAAAGAAGATTTGGATAATATGGATTAAGATTTCTATTTTTGGTTTCATTATACATATTATAGTATCATCTTAATATCTAAGTTTGTACATTGTCTCATGTGAGTTAGGGACATTCTATCTCTCACTGAGTTTTTCAAAACTCACCCCGTGATTGTTCTATCTTTTTCAGATACAGGTTTAGGCTTGGGAGCCGATTCTTCAGTTCAGCATCATTTGATTCCTATCTAGGTGAGCCCTATTTAGTAATGGGCCTTGATTTGTAATTCTATTTTAGTTGTAATCTTAGTATGTAGCTCCATAGTACTACAAAAGTGTGGTCCTGCCTTGTTCTATTTTTTGTTGTTGTTATGTATTCATATATATATATATATATATATATATATATATATATATATATATATATATATATATATATATATATATATTTCAACTTGTTGGAATTAAATTTATGAAAAGGATTTGTTTTCTGAAGAACTTGAGTTATGTATTTTGGATGAGTATTTGTAACTATTTACATATATATTTAATTGTTATACTGTGTGCTGAGGGGTGTATTCTGAGAATACCTAGATCCCCGATGAAAGATTGTGTCTGTTTATCTTGCAGGGTAACCTTTTGTAATTGAGAAATATTCGAATTACAAAGGGGACTCTGTCGAAATTTTTATAAAATTCTGTGATGGAAGGCTTGCGTAGGGACTTGTCCCTATGCGCCGGTCATGGCCCGAGTTTGGGTCGTGACAGAATTCCCCTTCTCTAGTGTTACTCATAACATCATGACAATAAAACAAATCCATTATGCCACACTAACCAAGATAGGCACCACAAAAGGATTTTCCATCTATAGCTCCGCCTTCTTTGCAGTTAGCTGCAAGTCTTAAATGCCTTTTATTTAATTCACATGCTTGCCATCATGCATCAATCTCAACATACATAACAACAGGGAGCAATTTACATTTGAACGATTGGGGGCACATGGCCCCGCTAGGATTTGGGAAAATTTTTAGAAAATATATAGGTATACATATATTTGCCCTCATTATTTTATTAAGTTTGACCCCATATTAAAATAAAAATTATTTCATTAAATTTTGTGTCAAAAAAATTATTTCATTAAATTTGACTCAAAATTAAGATAAGAATTATCTTATTAAGTTTTATCCAACTCTATGATAAATAACAATAATAAATACACAACAACTCAAAATAACAATACTAAATGTCTTGAGTTTTGACCTACACTTAGTGCAAATTGATTTTTATCATTTTGAATTAGTATATATTTTGATGTGTTAATCGAATTACTTGAAACTTGATTAATATATTTTTAGATGCCTAAATATAATTATGTGAAATTCATTATTATGCTTATATATTGTATTTGCCCCTACAACTTAAATTTTCAAGATTTGTTACTGCATAACAATGCATAATCCAAGTAAACTTAGTCTTTAATATCAATCTTGTAAAGAAATTACACATTATTATTATTATTATTATTATTATTATTATTATTATTTCTAATATAATATTGTCATTTATATAAATATTTCGTCTTAAGTTAATGTCTAAGATTTAAATATTAGATCAATTTCAAACTAATTATTGCTGCAAAATCATTTCAAACATATCAACTAAAATATTTAAATAAAGTAATTGAACTAAAGTAACTATAAATAAAGTATTTTATGAAATGGGATATTACAATTCTTCCTTCCTTTTAGGAATTTTGCCCCCAAAATTCACTGAATTGTTTTGTGGAGCTGGGAATAAGACTTTCTGATCCCGTGTTACCTCCTCATGCGACAATCCTTCGCAATATGTCCCGGCTTTCCACATCGATAACACTCAATTTGTCCACTTTTCTAGAGGTTCACTCCATTCCTAAAATTATTTTTCTTAGAGCTTCTACCTCCTCTTTCTTTTTAGGAAATTTTGTTTTTCTCTTTCATATTCCATTTCTAAGTAACTCTTCTATGCTATCATACACTTATCCACTAGAGTGGTATAATATTTCATTTCTAAGGTGAAAACCTTTTCCGTTATCTCAAGTTTTAAACTCTACTCAACTTCTGTAGTCTTCCAATGATTATTTTCAAATGGGAAGAAAATTTTGATAATACTTCAAATTTAGCTACATATTGATCTATAGTCATACTTCCCTACTTAAGATACATAAACTCAGCCTCTTTGTCATTTTCAACATTATCAGGGAAATACTTGTCAAAGAAGATGGCTAGAAATACTTCCTAAGTAATCTCAATTTCTCTAGATTCTAATAAACTCTTAGTTTCCCTCCACCAGTGCTATGCCTCCCCTTCTAACATATAGGTGGCAAATGTAAGCTCTAATACCCTTTAGAAGTCACCTCATGGTCTAAACATTATTGAGCTAAAGGTTTTGATGATCAACAAATCAACTTTTAATAAAATCTTTTATTGACTAACCATTTGTTTGAGTGTTTAAATTCTTTTGTGAGTTAGATCATGCAATTTGCATAAGAATGAATCTTAGATCATACAAAGTTCAAAGTTCTTTTCTATATTTCATCTCTACACTTCTAGAAAAGAACGTTTTGTCATATCCACGATCTCTCTTACTCAAGAAGCATATCAGAAAGTTTAGAAGGATGAATCTATGCCATCAAAAAGAAACACAACCCATCAGAAGGATCACAGACACTTCAGAAGGATTAACTATCCAGAAGGCTATGTCCAAAAGGGTGACCACCAGAAAGTTGAATCTCTTGAAGTACCTCACCCTCAAAGCTTCTTCTGCATAATTCAAGGATCATTTTCAGAAGTTAAACATGATATGACAGGATACAAAAGAAGTGTTGACAAGTCTGAAAAGTTAGTGAACCATCAAATGGCTAGTTTCTTTCCTCTTTGGTGATATCTCTATCTACTAAGAAAGAAAAATAGCTGCTTCTCTTTCTAGTCTTAGACCAGTGGATCAAAAAAGGCTCAAGGTTCAAGATCTGTATGTCTCAACGAATATATTTTGAAGTCTATAAAAAGCTAGAAGACGATGAAGAATCAGTTAGATAGTCAAGCATTCTATGCATTCAAAGATCATTCAATACTACTTTTTTCTTAATCTTCTGAACATCTAGAAAGTTACTTGTTATAACTTGTAAAAAGAAAAATCTTCTCATTAGCTATATATTAGTCAATACCCTCTTACTAAAAGCATAGAGAAGTCACTACATACTAGAACTAAGTGTTTATACTCTTCTGAGAGATTTAGTATGAGTGTATTAAACACAAACCTCAAAATCTGCTTATTGTAACCTAACCCGTTAGTGGTTGTGCTTAAAGATGCTTGGAAAAATACTACTCAGTGTTAGCTTGGAAAGGCTAAGAAGAACTACTCAATTGTAAAAGTTTGGAGAAGTTTGGACAAATAGTACTTGATTTATAAAATCTCAATAAAGTATTAGGGACTGGACGTAGGCAAATGGTCAGCCGAACCAGTATAAAACTTCTTTGTGTGATTTTTCTATCATTTATACTCTTTATTACTATTATTCATTAAGTTTCTAATTTTGTGTGCTAACTTATTCACTGCATAACAAAATATTTGTAAAAACAACTAATTTTATTTCTAACTCAATCACTTCCTCATTCTAAGTCCAAGACTTGAGAAAGTTACTCTAAAAGGTTTTCAAGAACTAAAATTTTATTAGAAATATGATTCAACCCCCTTGCTCATGCTACATCATCCTTCAGCAAAGACCACCTTTTGTGCATTTGTACATCTTATCACTATAAAAATCTTCTCTAAGATAGCTAAACCTAGGTCATACATGGAATGAGGGTGGTGTGCCTTTCTTAAATTCTAAGAGTCCTTAGTAACCAAGATTGACTATAGGAGCTTCTTCTATTGAGTTCCTACTTCCTTCACCATGATTATTGTTTCTTTCTTCAGTCTCTTGCATGTGTTACAAAACCATTTTGTTTGATTTTGTTTGGGCCTTGACAGCTTCAGCCAATGGTGCCCACGATCCATGACAGAGTATCATTTGATGTACCTTGTACTTCTAGGATCCCGTATCCTACAATTATATAAACAACCAAATATTGAATTGACTAGGCTGAATATTGCATAATTAGTGCATTGAGAATACTATATGGTATGCAAAATGAATAGGAATTGGAACCACACCATGCAGATAATGGAGACTCAACTTACACCTAATTCCTATTCATGTCTGGAATGAGGTACCAAAGTGTAATCTCCGTTCATTGTAAAGCTATTACATGGGATGTTCAAGGTGGAACATTAATATACATAAATACATCAAAGTATTATTGTGCATAGATTAAGCATTTCTAAGCCAGTTATATATATATAACTCCAAATATTTTTAGCAGTTGGAGGAGTCTATTTTCCTCTAATGGTATTATTTGACTAATTTGAAATCATCAAAAATGAAATAAGAATTGAAAATTCTTACTAAAATATGAATAGTTTTAAAACATTTGAACTATGGTGGTTCCAACTGTGTCTTAACACGGAAAATACCGCGCAGCTACCATATCATATTCAAAATCTCATACAGTCACATATTAAGACATAATAATATCATAACTAATAAAAAATAGACCATTCTAATGCAAATGTACATATGCAAAACATAATAAGCCAGTATCATATGCATTATAATATCTTTACTTTAATTTCGCCGTACTTTTGATCTACTTGTTTCACTCATAGTAGAAGGCATTTTCTTAAGGAATTCCCCTTCTCTAGTATTATTCATAACATCGTAACAATAAAGTAAGACCATTATGTCACACTAATAAAGTAAGTATCATAAAAAGGATCTTACATCTATTCATCTTCCTTCTTTTATAGTTAGCTGCAAGTCTTAAATATCTTTTTTTTAATTCACATGTTTGCGATCATGCATAAATCTCAACATACATAACAATGCATAATCTAATTAAACTTAGTCTTTAATATCAATCCCATAAAGAAATTATACTTAATTAATATCTTACATAAACATTCAAAATAATAAAATATAAGAGAAAATCAACTCATAAGAATTTTTAAGTATAAAAGGAACAACAAATAAAATAAATTACAATAATAGCAAGCATATTTAAAATCAATGAACCATAAATAAAATAACTAGCAATAAATAGTGAGTAACGTAAATAAATATAAGGGAATAATAAATAAATTGCAATAATAAATAGTAATGAGTAACTTTAATATAAAAGAGCAGTAACTTTATTGGAAATACTCTAAAATCTTATGTAAGAGGAATAAGTTGTGATCCACATTCAAGGGTTTGTTTGATTTTGATTCTGCCAAAGTTAAATCACTTTTACTATTATTTGATAAAAATATAATCGCCTAAATCTCTTTAAGAAATCTATCTGATCACATAATCCCAAATATTATGTTCATTTAAACGATTTGTGCTAAAAGAGGTATTCTGATTATAAGCAAATGGACTCTTTAATTAACTCACGCAAGTAAGTATTTAGCAAGACCGATCAACGAAAGATTGAGAAGAAACTGAACTTGAATTAAAATATTAAGAATTCATACAAGCTGAAATCTTAATACTGAAACAAAGAAAACATAATGCTAATGAAATAAAAATGAACAAGGAGACTAAAAGCCAATAATCAAATTGGCATATCCGAGAATGTCGCCACTCCTCATTTGCATGTAAGTGATGGCTCTCGGCTAATTTCCCACGCATCCACGTTCGCACTTAGTGTTAATTGTCACCGAACTTGGCGCCAGTCTCCAACCAACTTTTCTTTTCTCAACAATTGGACTTCACTACTGTTCTTGGCCAAATGTTATTTCCTTAGTTGATGTATACTCTTTCGGACCAAAATATTTACCCTGGCCCAATCTAATTACCGAAACTAAGCCCAACTTGGATCACTTGGTAGCCCATAATTGATTACCTTTAGCTCTCTAATTAATCATCACCTAAAAATTAATTATGGTGCCAACAACTATATATATATATGACTGTATTTGCTTCAACTTTTTTTTTCCTTATAAAATGTGATTTTTCAACTACTAAAAAAAATCACTTTTCACATAAGCTATTCATTTTAGCTTATACTCAAAAGCTAAAAACATATTTTTTTTTTAGCTTTTGAGTTGAAGTTAAGGTTGTGTTTGGGTTAGTTTTTTTGGCAAAAAATTACTTCTCCTATCAAAATAAGCTGAACCAATCACAATAGTTTTCGGTCATGAATCACTTTAACCATTTTTTTTTTTGGTTGAGAAACAATGAGTTTCATTGATAGACAAGCCCAACTTATAAGTGGCAGAAAACAAGTTCGTTACGTTTCAGTGATCCCGAAAGCCCACCCACAGATACAGGCCCAAACAATGGTCCATCCTCGTTGTGATTTCAAATTGGTGAAACGCCCGCTCTTCTTTCCATTTAAATTTCAACGCTTCTTATCTTGCGTCCAGATAGCCGTTGGGAGCCAGAGAAGCAACAGAAAGAAAGAGAAGAAGGAAGAGAAACACAAAACAAATCACATAAAAATGGCGACCAACATTGGGATCATGGATTCGGCTTACTTCGTTGGCAGATCTGAGATTCTGGCTTGGATCAACTCCACTCTTCAACTCAATCTCTCCAAAGTCGAGGAGGTAAGCTACTCCACGCTCCACCACCAAAGCTCTATGACAATAAAAAAAAAATTTTCTGCTTCCTTCCTTATGATTTCATTCTTTTTTCCCGTGTCGTGAAATTGGCAGGCATGTTCGGGCGCGGTGCACTGCCAGCTGATGGACGCGGCTCATCCGGGGATGGTGCCGATGCACAAGGTCAACTTCGACGCCAAGAGCGAGTACGAGATGATCCAGAACTACAAGGTCCTTCAAGATGTCTTCAACAAGCTCAAAATCACCAAGGTCACTTCATAAATACTCTATTTCTTTATTCCTCACTCGTTTCTCTTCTCTGCTATTCACGCGGTTGCTGAGTTGTTTGTGTGGTTTGGTTTTCTTTTGGGTTTTCAGCACATTGAGGTCAGCAAGCTCGTGAAGGGGCGGCCGCTGGATAATTTGGAGTTCATGCAATGGATGAAACGATACTGCGATTCCGTCTATGCCGGAGCCCATAAGTAATTCATTCCTCACTGTAAACTAACCATTATATGTGAACCATAGTTCATAGATTGAAGATTGCATCTCAATTTTGACATTTCTAATCCTGCAGTGAACATTGTTATTAGTTCTGAACTTTAATATCGTCTTGTTTTAGGTGTGAGGTGATTTGCTTATAACGATTAAATCTGGGATATTGAAAGCTTGAAGTGTATGTTTACATTAACTTACACTGTGTTCTAAACAACTTATTATAATCGAAGTTTGTGTCGCTTCTGGTTTTAAAAAAAAAAAAAAGAGAAACAAATTTTGCCCAAAGTTAATCTGATCCGGACATACTTTGAGTATGTTATGTGCTTTGATATCTTGTTTTCTATTCCCTAGAGCTTAATTTCTCGATGGATTGGCAAAGCATTAGTTTAACGTGTCTCTGAATTTGAATGTTGCAGTTATAATCCTCTGGAAAGGAGAGAGGTTTGCAAGGGAGGAAGAGAAGGGGGCAAGAAATCAGCACAATCACAAGCCTCAACCAAGGCTTCTTCTGCACCGAAATCTCACTCTTCTTCCCATGCTGCTCGAAGAAATGACGCATCATCTGCAAATGCTACCAATCCAGCGGCGAAGGCCCCAAGGCCTTCTTCTGCTGGCGGCCCCGCATATGATGAACAGGTGTGCTTTCTTTTCTTCAAGCTGAAAAATATGAGTGATAGTAAAGTGTATCTTATCTTTGCTTAAGCTGAAGTCATTGCAGATAACGGAGTTGAAGTTATCCATTGATAGCCTCGAGAAGGAACGGGATTTCTACTTTGCAAAACTGAGGGATATTGAGATACTCTGCCAAACTCCAGAGATAGAACACTTACCCGTACTGCACTCTTTTTCCATTTTAACTAATAAAGTTGTAATTGTAATTCAAATGACAATAGAAAACACAACAATTTTGGTCCTGAATTTAACAAAGTTATTGCAAGAGATATAAAATTTGGTCTTTAAATTTTAACACATTGTCCCCCGAGAGATTAACTTGTTATGGACGTAGTTAAATTCTGAGACCAAAATTGCTGTTTTTTCTAGTTTGGGACGAAATGATTAATCTATTACAATGCGAAAGTGTAGTTTTGCTCTTAATTTATGTAATGCTGATTATTGGTGATTTTTGTCATTGGTGGTTCAGGTTGTTGCAGCAATACAGAAGATATTATATGCTACCGATGATGACGGGACAGCTATGGCTGAAGCTCAGGCTATGGTTTCTGTTCAATATGAGGAAGCTGAAAGATTGAGCCCCATCGCGGAGGTTTCTGAGGAGAAAAGTGGTTCTGAAACTCAGAAGAGAAAGAATATTGTGAATCCGGACTTTGATGCAGCTGGCATCACGACTTTATCTCCGAGACAAAGGCTTTCGGATATTTCCAATGTTCACTGTAGCGGGTCACCTCTTATGACTTGCTAAAAGAAACCTGGGTGTTTTCTTCAATTATGAGCTTGTTATGATTTTTCTCTTATTTTCTTTTACCTCAAAACTCTTTTATTCAACATAAATTCTTGTTTCGTGTGTGAGTGAATCATGTACAAGGATTTATATATGATTAGGTCGTTGTAGAGATACTATTCTGCTATGAGTACTGGTATATCTAGTCTGCCAAGATAATGGTTACAGGAATTAAGATATTGTTTTACAGAATTTATGTCCTACTGTTTGATTCTATTCTGAGTCCTCCCCCCCCCCCCCCCCTTTTCTCTCTTTTTTCTTTTGTTTTTAAAACAGTTTCCTCTTTTTTTTTTGAATAATTTTAGAATAGTTTCTTACCATTAGGGGAGAGTTAGGATAATTTGCTAGATGTCTTATGCTGAAACCTACGAAATAAAAAGAAATAGTTTAACAGCGGACTTTATCTATAATCAGCGGCAGACATGGTAACTCAGGAGATGAGGCTGGTGCACCCACCAAAATCAAATTTCCACTTGTCTTCAATAAACTAGCAAAGGGGTAGATAGAATGAGGTGCTGAAACTCTGTCAATGATGCCATCCGTTGTTCCCATGGCATCCTAGCATAAACATAACATAAACAGCAAGAAAAGTATCAACTATGTGTGAAGTAAGGTTAAATTGGTCAAATTAAGCAGTAAAAATCCCTTAGTTTTGGCTAACCTGCAATTGTTCATCATGACTTGTGAAGAATGCATCCACCCCTAGTGCCCGGAGAAGTACTTGTCACTGACCTTCATATGGAAAACCTTGGCAAACTTGATTGCCAAGTGACCAAGGCCCCTAGGCCTGCCAAACCTAAGTGCTGACCAGGCGTACAGAGCCCATGGTGCATGTACACAGTGATTCCAGCACATGACAAAGGGGCTGCGCTGTGCAGGGGCAAGGTCTTTGGTATTGTGCTGGCAAAGTGCTCATCAACAACAAACTTATGAGAGTATCCTCCGTAGGTTATTGATCCATCAAGGAAAGGTGCACTACAGGCTCAAATCAATTTTGGGCAGTAAGTTTCCAAGCCTTGTGTACAGTAGGAATTGGGTTCGGAAAACCGGAGTGGAGATCGAACTGGACAAAGTACTAGTTTAAGGGTTTATTGGTTCAATTGGATACAATAAGATAAATAAAAAATATTAATAAATATTATTTTTATCTTCAAATAACTATTTACTCTTAAAATTTTATTTGTTTATAAATAATTATCCATTTAGAAAATTTAGATAATATTAATTATTTTTTTTCAATTATACCCCTATTAAATAGAGAAAAGTAAGTGGAAAGAGATAATTAAGGAAAAGAGAGAATTAAGTAAAGATAATTTTATAAAATATATCTAAATTTTTTTGATATTGAGACTTTTTTAATTATTTTTTAATTCTTGTGCACATTTAAAATTAGACAGTTATTTCTAGTCAGAGTTAGTTAAAATTTATATAATTATCATTGCTCAAATAACCTTTTGTTTTGGTTAATTAAGTGGGACAAAACCCAAATGTTACACTCTTATATTAAGTTTTTAAAAAGTTAAATCAAAATTTTGTTTATTAATAAACAGTTTGCAGTTTAATAAAGCTATGCAAACCCACTTTTTTTTTTAACAAAAGAATGCAAAGAAGGCCGAACAAAATTTGGGCTTCAAATATCACGTACAAATTGTTATAAGGGACAAAACCCAAATGCTACACTCTTATATTAGTTAAGGGCTGGAGTGTGCCATTAGAAGGGGATATAATTCCTCTCAAAGATGTGAAAGCGAAGGAGACTAGTGTGATATCCTCCACTCTAGTGGAAAAAATCATATGCCGCAAGGTTCTGAATAGAGGAGCTGTCAAGAACATCCTTACCAAAGTTTGGGGGGAACCCACAACACTCTCCATCATAGACTTGGGTCCAAACACCTATATGTTTAATTTTACAGATGATAAAACACCCAAGAGAATCATGGAGAAGAGTCCCTGGAATGTGATGGGGCACTTATTGAGCCTTCAATGGTGGAGTCCATGGTTTTCTCTTACGAAAGTCTCTTATGACTTAGTAGCTTTTTGGATTCAAGCCCATGGAGTTCCTCTAGAAGTTCTTAATTCCAGGTCTACTACCAAAATAGGGGAACAATTAGGTGGTTTAATGGAGGTGGAGGAGGCTATAATTGATGGGAAAATACTAAGGAGCTTTCTATGGATGAGACTAAGGAGCTTTCTATGGATGAGAGTCCTAATAGATATTAGGCAACCATTAACTATGGGGATTTTTTGTGCCTCGAAAGGAGAAGCAACTAGTATGGGTCTGGTTAAAGTATGAAAAATTACAAGATTGTTGTTTCCAATGTGGAGAATTGGCCATGAATCTAAGCAATGTTAGGAGAAACAAGACATGTCTCTCTTCAACCCAACAAAATCAAGGTATGGGCCTGGTCTGGGAATAACGGTTCCTCGATCGTTGGATGCCATCTAATGTGAAAATGCATATTGGGGTCAGAGGCAACAAATTGGAGCTGAAGTAGAGGCACATGGAGAAACTCATCAAGGTAGGGTGGGTGAATTGCAGGGGTTTGGACCACAATAGCAGGACAGCAACCTTTCGTAGTTGGTGCTTGGTGTTGATCTGGAAGGCAACCTTGGTGTCCACGACAATCAAGTTATCAGAGATAGAGTGGAAATTTATCCTGACAACAAGCATAGAGGGGCCCCACAAGCCAATATACAGGAGCAAGAAGCTACTCATCTAGATAAGGGCAAAAGCCCACTTTATGATATGCCAATTAGGGGCTGTGAATCAGCCTATATTTGGCAAGCCCAGGAGAAAGCAGATGTGGCACAAAGTGTAGATACAGGCTTTAACTTCTCATCACGTAATGAAGGAGACCATAACAGCCCATTTATGAGCAACCAGTGCAAAGGCCTATTCGAAGAGGACTTTTCTGCTGTGGTTGAAAAATAACCTCATTTCTCCAACCCAATAGCGCTACGAAAGGTCTAAATATTCCTACCTGGGAAGTATGTGAGGCATCTACTTATTTTGTCCAATTTTTGGATGAGGACCAGGGGTGTACAAGTTAGTTAGCAATACCTTCTGTTATGGATTGGGAAAAGCGGTTGATATCCAATTTTGAAAATATATTGAGTTTAAAGTGGAAGAGAGAGGTTGAAAAGGTTTTCCTTATCCAACAATCTCCACCTATCCCAGAGGGAGAGATTACTAACAGGAAATAAAGGAAAGTTGACAACATACAGCAGTTGGGTGTTTGCCCAGAAGCTGAAACGGCTGAGGAAGCGAGCCTCATCATACCCCACCTTCCGCCATGAATGCAATAAATTGGAACTGCTGAAGGTTGGGGGCTACCTCGATAGTGCACCAATTGTCAAACCTGCATTGACGGGTCAAGCCCTCATTTTTGTTTCTTATGGAAACTAGAGCCAAAGGTAATAGAGTTAAAGGAGTACAGAGGAAACTACAGTTTCACAATGTGTTTTCTATCGACCCTAATGGCTGTTCCAGCAGTTTGTGCTTATTGTGGAACTCGAATCTAGAAGCGAAGATTGTAGATGCTGCCAAAATTGTATCCATACACTATGTAGGAGCAGGGATGCTGGTTTGGATTGGGATTGCACTTTTGTTTATGGCAATCCAAGTTTTGCAGAAAGAAAATATTTATGGGAGAGGCTACAGGTGTTGCACATTGGAAATAGCCTGTGGATGTATTTAGGTGATTTTAATGAGTTGTTAAGCCAAACAAAGAAAGTGGGAGCTCGTCCCCATTGCCAGAACAGGATTAATCTATTTAGAGTCTTTGTTGATAATGTTGAATTGATGGATATGATCTGAAAGGATGTAGATTCACATGGTTGAGTAATCCTAGAAATGGGGTTATCACTAAGGAAAAGATTGATTGATTGGAATTGGAGGCGAATCTTCCCTCATGCCGTTGTCTTCACCCTTCCCCCTATCTCCTCGGACCATAGTCCATTGGTTCTCAACTTTCAACCAAAAGTTGTTGATGAGGGACTTTTTAAATAAGAGGCCTATTGGGAGGATCACCCAGATTGTCACCAAGTTATTAGTGATGCGTGGCATGATATTAAAGACAATGGAGAACCTTAGAGGAATTATGGGACCAGAATAAAAACTTGCAAGCAGAATTTGAAAGCTTGGAATCAAAAGACTTTTTAAAATGCATCCAAGGAGATTTCAAAACTAAAAGGGCAGCTACAAGAGCTAATAAGTGTTCAGATTGTAGATGCAGATATGGAGTAGATATAGCCAATAAAGGGGGAGATTCAAGGCCTTTGGGCCCAATAAGAGAAATATTTGGTCCTTTAATCTAGGCTTAAGTGGCTTAAATGGGGGGATAAGAACTCTAAATTTTTCCATGCTCTACAGTCCAAAGGAAGGATCATAATCTGATTCAACGGCTCCAGCATACAACAGGCGAATGGATAAAGGGCCAAGAAGAAGTAACGATGCATATTATGGAGCGTTTTAGGAAAATCTATCAATCAGATGACACACATGATATTCAGTCATGTCTTGATGATATTCCTTAATTGGTTGATGATAACATGAATGCAGAGCTTTGTAGAGAGGTTTCTAGTTCTAAAATTACAGCGGCAACATTTAGTCTCGGAGCTCTAAAAGCCCCTAGCGGTGATGGATTCAATGATCTTTTTTACTAAAACCATTGGGATGGTGTAGGGCCTACAGTGTGTGAGGTGGTTAAGCTATTCTTTTTGGAAGGTACACTCCCAGCTAATATTAATGAAACAATTGTTGCCCTTATTCCTAAAATTCCTTGTCCTGAGGAAGTAAGCCAGTTTAGGCTTATCAGTTGCTGTAACTTTATTTACAAGATTATCACCAAGGTGATAGTACTTAGGTTGAGGAAGTTCATTGATAGGATATTCTCCCTAAATCAAAGTGCATTCATTGGTGGAAGACTTATCTAGGATAATATAATTGTCACACATGAAACATTACATGCATTAAAGCATGGTAGAGGAATCGGAAGCCATGGCTTGCTTATCAAGCTAGATATAAGGAAAGCTTATGATAGGCTAGAGTGGAATTTTTTGGAAGGCTGTCTTCTTAAATATGGTTTTGATTGGATATGAGTGAGCAGAGTTATGCAGTGTGATAGAAGTGCTACTTATAGATACTAAGTCAATGGGATTCCATCCTAACAAGTTATACCTCAACGAGGCCTTAGACAAGGGGATCCGTTATCCCTATATTTGTTTATTCTAGCACTTGATACATTATCACATATGCTGCAAAGGGCACAAAGTGAGGAGAAAATTAAAGGGCTGGTGTTTGGTGTAGGAGCTCCTATGCTTTCTCATATATTTTTTGCCGATGATATCATAATAACTACTAGGTCTGAACAGAGTGAAGTTTATGAACTGATGAATATCTTGAATGTTTTTTCCACAGCTTTTGTTCAAAAGATTAATGTGCTAAAATCTAGGGTTGTATTTGGCAAATTTGTTCCTCCTACTGTAAAGGCTCAACTATGTAGTTCATTACATATGAGAGAGTGGGACAACCCCGGAAAATATATGGGTATTCCAGCCCAATGGGGCAAGTAAAAAATGGCCATCCTTACTTGGCTAAAAGATCTCATTCTAAACAAGATGCAATGTTGGAAAGAACAACTCTTTAATCTGGCTGGGAAAGAAGTTCTTCTTAAAGTAGTAATTCAAGTACTATCTACTTATGCAATGACTATTCTGAAATTTCCAAAGAAATTTTGTGAGTAGATCCGCTCAAAAATAGCTAGATTTCGATGGGTAAGTGGAAAAGATCATGGCATTCATCGGAAAAGATGGGAATGCCTAAGAGCAAGCTAGATGGTGGATTAGGTTTCAGGGACTTCAATCATATGAACCTAGCACTCCTCGCGAAACAAGCTTGGCATGTGATTAAGCAACCGGGCTCACTATGGGTTTGCATCTTGAAATCAATATATTTTCCTAATCACAATTTTTTGCAGGCAAAAAACAAGAAAAGAGCACCGTGGATTTGGGCCAGCATATTATAGGGATGAGACTTCCTCATTTGGCATGGGCAATGGGTAGTTGGAGATGGGAAGACAATAAGAATATGGAAGGATAAGTGGCTCCCAAGTCACCATCTATTTCCTAATCCTACTGATGCTATGGAAGACACAGTCAACTCCTTAATAGATCAACCAAAGTTGGGATTAAAACAAGCTAAAAATGTGTCTTTCGACACAAGCTGCGATTCGAGCTTGCCAGATACCAATTAGTTACACAGGGATAGTAGACAGTTTTTTATGGCCACATACAAAGGATGCACAATACTCAATCAAAACCGGCTACCATGTAGCTCATAGGCAGAATTTAAATTAGTCAACAGCATCACTAAGTCATCATCAATTGCAAGCTAACTTTTGTAGCAACATTTGGAATGCTAAAGTGCCTCAATAAGTAAAAATTTCATTTGGAGATGCTGTCGTAATATCTTACCAGTTAATGAAAATCTTTTTAAAAAGAAAATTAGATCTTCACCTATCTATCCAATTTGTAAATTTGAATTAGAAATATAGAACATACCTTATTACTGTGTCCATGGACCTCCCTTGTTTGGTTTGGTTCACAATTACAATGTACTCCCAGTAATGCAAATGTAACAAATGTAGCTTTCTGGCTACAGCAGTTGATGACCAACCTGTAAGGAAACAAAGACTTCTTTAATTATGGCATGTTACTTCTCATACACACATTGTGGATGATCTGGAAAAGCATAAATGACTTCATATTTCGAAGGATACCACCAAACCCGATTATGGTGATCAACTGAGCTAAAGTTGCAACTAGTGAATACTTGAGAATATTGCCTAATGAAAAATCAAGTGGTTCTCTCCTATCTTCATCCGAGTGACTGAACCAATTAAGACCTCCACCCAGGGATCGATTAAAATGCAATATTAATGCAGCCTACTCTAACAGAAAAAAGGTAGCACCACTAGCGACTGTCATTAACATTATGAAGGAAGATTAGTAGTAGGTAAGGCCCATAAAATACCTTGTTCATCTAGTCTATTGGCGGAAGCATTTGCAATCTGTGAAGGAATAATCCTAGCAAGTTCTTGCTACTGCTTCTCCATCCTCATTGAATCAGATTGCTTGTAAGTGGTGGAGGCTTGATGAACAAGCTCCCCAATCCATGAGATTGCTAGGGTGGTTGCAGATGTCCTGGCCATGAAGCAACGGTTCAAAGCTTATGCTCTACTGTGGTGCCATTGGGAAGCCAACAACTGGCACATCACGTTGTTCATTTGCTATTGGCTAAAAATCTCCAATTAGATTGGATAAGAAGAGTGCCTCCTAGTGTGGATAGCATCCTATGGAAAGACTCTTATAACTTGTAATGGATGGGCTAGTTTGCTATGAAAACTCACCAATGGTTACGTTCATGACTTGGCCCAGCTTGTGGGCTATTTGCTCTTTGTCTCATTTATTCTCCGATGTAGTGGTTGGGCTTCTTGTTCAATGAATCACCAATTCTGACCAAAAAAAAAATATTTCAACATTAAAAAAAAAAAGCCTAGTCTCACTCTTCTTTCTTAGTCTGCCAGCTGCTACTTCTCCATCAACCTCTTTCCCAATTGGTCTGCCCCAACTGCAGTCTTTGTCAACCAATAGCACCCACCACCGCCACCAAAACACACACACACACACACACACAAAGCCAATCACAAAACACAGATCCACACTATGAAACAACAAAATAACAATATGCAACAATCTGCTAAAGGGTTTTTGGATTTCTCTACGAAAGACACCACATTTGAGCTTTGGATGTATTTGGGGCTCTAAAAAATCTCAAACCCCAGGTTTAAATTTTTCATTTTTTAGCTCAAGTTGTAACCTTTTCTTTTTTTGTTCTTCATGAACAATGATCCAGATCCTTCCTTTTTCTCCCATTTAGTAAAAAAAGGCCAACCGTGGAACCAGGCCGGTTCATCTGGTTCTTTTGAGCCAGTTCTCTCGGTCCAAGGCCAGTTTTTTGAAAATATGATTTTGGTTACATGACCAGATTAGCAAGGTGATTGGTTCCAATTGAATTGGTCAAACCAGCTGATCCAGTTTTCTCAGAACATTGGTTGGAACAGAACACACAGGTGCCCACAATGCACAAATTGTCATATTCCCACAAACATTTTTAGTGACACAAAAACTTTGGATAGATAAAATATACCCATAGATATAGGATGTTAGAAGTGTAAGCTTTAAAATATATATATACCTCCATCAGGCTATGATAAAAATGTTTGCCTAGTTCCAATCCTCATCAAAGCTTAAATTCACTAAGGGTGTGTTTAGATAGAAGAAAGAAATTGGAAAGAATGAAGTTAAGAGTAAAGAAGTTGAGTGGAAAGAAATAGAGTGGATTTGTATTTTCCATAGATATGTTTGGATAAAAGAAAAATGAGAGAAAAGGAATATAGAAGGAAAATGATTTTCCATTATTTGTTTGTATAGAAAAGTGAAAAAAAAGAAAGAGGTAACACTGCCAAATGACAATTTTACCTTTATGTTGTTAGAAAAAGTATTTTAACTATATTAATTAATATCAAATAAATTTTTTTACTATTTTTTATTTAATAGTTTAAAATAATATCAACCTATTAAATCAAACTAATATTAGTAAAAATAAATTATTCATAATTATTTAAAAGAAAACTAATATTTTTGGTTTATTTAATATTTCAAAAATATTACTTAAAAATATATTTTATCAATTAAATAATACAAAAAATATTATTCAAATATTATTTAATATCCTATTTAAAATAAAATATCTGTTTAAAATAAAATATTATTAACCAAGAAATTTTAAAATTTTACTTAACTTGTACTTTGAATATTTTTTGAATTTATTTTTAATAATATAGTGATAAAGGAATTAAAATTGTTTAAATAAAGATTTTAGAAGTGTTAATTTAAAAAAAAAAAAAAAGAGAGATAAAAGGGAGAGGGACCCCGCAACACCTTAACTATTGTTGCCCTCCCCCTCTTCATCATCTTTCTCTACGCATCTCCCATCTCTCTGTGCAATGAGGAGGGGCAATATGGAGAAACAAAAAATCCCACCTTTTCCTCTGTGAATTTCTGTCCAGAAGTAAGGGGAAAATTTTTGGTCACTGTTCATACGGGCCCCAGAAGGTATTGTGCACTATTTATTCTCTCTTCCCTAATTTTTCTTTTCAACCAAACAATGGAAATGCAACCTTTTCCTTCCCTTTTCCTTTCCCTCTCATTCTTTCCATCCCAAATCAACTGACGCAAACACAACGTGAGAGATTGATCTCCATCCAGTTCTATATTGTTAAAGTGAAGAACATAGGCACCACACTGGATTTGACCAATCTAGTCCAGATAGTCTATGCCTGAATACCCTGATCACATGGAGAGCATCCGTATAGATTCCTTCACGATATTAATAGCTAAGGTCACAACTTTACCAATAGTTCCTTTAGTGGGAAGTGAGGATGAGATCATATGTTATCTACCAAAAGAAGATCTTCATGTATTGGGGTTCTTTCCAATCATAGTCAATGAACATGCCATCCACATTAGCCTTCCAAGCAATGCAATCCAACACATCAAAGGGGCATGGAATGCTCTTGATCTTAATAGTGGAAGGAGATTGTGTAGAAGGTTAAAGTTCCATTCTTCCTTATTCATCATGTAGCAACTGTCCGAGAGGTTCTGCTACTGCTTTTCAAGATATTGGACTTTAGGGTGGGCCGACAATGGACGATGGCCTTCTAAAGAGGGGAGTTCGTAGCCCTACAAATAGGAATCTCAGGATGGGCCTCTTCTTGACTACCTATGAAAATTTGGGCCCAAAGCTTATAAGGATCGAGAATCTCCCATCCTAGCTTCATCAAAAATATCAAATAAGAAAGGGTGCATTCTATGGTGCCTACGGCTTCAAGTTGGTACCAATGCCTGGCTAAAGTAGGCGAATAATGTTGCTCCATGTGACAATACTTTTCAATGGTAAAATACGTTGTTAAATATTGAAAATATAAATTTTGAAAAATAAGCAATAAATGGTGTCAAATTAATTAGACTTCCGTGATATCATCTGCCCCAAATTGGAACCTTTTAGGGCCTGTTTGGTTTTAGAAAACATCTTCTATTTTTATTTCCTGAAAATAATTTTCATTTTCAATTTTTCACATTTTAGGAACACATTTTTGTTTTGATTCTATATTTTCTATTTTCAAAAAATGAAAACATTGAAAACACGTATGGTTTGTTTGTTTTCAATAAATTAAAAAATTTAAAAAATAATTTTATATGAACTATGAAATTAATTTTGACATTAAAATAACTTTGTATTAATTCATATATAAAATTGGTATATTGATATTTAATACATATATACTAATCTTTATTTTTGTATTTTTCTTAAAGATGAAAAAATAAATAATAAAAAAATAGAGAGAAATTTTCTTTATTATATATTGTTCCTCCTTGATCATTCTAATGTATATAGTATTTCAATATCTGATATCTAATATTTATTATATAATATAAGATAATAATATAGATAATCTAGCATCATTTAAATATTTGATAGTATATTAATGTATCTAGTATCTAATATTTGATATCTAATAATATGAATTTAGACAAACAATTTATATGCAAGTATAACAAAAGAGAAGAAATTATCATATTGTTCTTTTCTCCTTAATAGACTTCAAAATGAATAGAACCAAGTTGATGAATTTGTCTCTCTCTCCTAAGCATTTGTTCAAGCAGCTTTTTGCATCATGAGTCATGGCAAAGCAAAAACTCAACAAAATAACACCTTCAGCATAGCAAAAACATGACAGTAAAACATACATCATCAGGCCAATATAAGCACTTCTCAACATCTCTACATACAACACCTTCTAAGTTTGGACCTTGTTCTTCTAACTTACAAGTTTACCAACAAAGAGAAGCTTCCAGGGCCTACATAACCAACTGCAAACCGATCATGGACAAACTATTCAAGTATTTAAAGTCTTGACACCCCATGAGTTTCCTCCTCAAATAGCAAACATGAGAGCTAAAACACTTCTGCATCTTGTCTCTTTTGCATAACTAATCACCCATAGGTTTAATATTTCATCTTCAATAGATTGCTTCTTTAATATATCTCATTGAGCCAAAAAAACCCTTCATTGAATATCAGAACAAACTGCAAACAAACAATAACATAATATAATCATATCAAACTGAAGCATGTAATATAAGACACATGAAACTTCAATGGCCATGCCAAACTACAATCTTTCTATTAAATATGGGTGCCAAATGCCTCAAGAATATATCTATTCTTATTAACAAAATTACAATGCTTTAGAGTAAAAATATACCATCCTAAGCCTCAACGTTGAGCAACACTGCATATAGCAAGGTACTAAAGAAAAATTGTAGGCAACATTGTTAAAGACACAAAGCCCATATAGCAAACATGAGACCAAAATCAATCTTTGACTTCATCAATCCACCAGAGGATAGACATCATACTCATCTTATTCCTATTTCTACCTCAATATTATTTTTCCCCCCTAATTAAGGAACAACTTAGGCCAAAGACAAGGATCCCAGTTGAGATCAAAGTCATAACAAAACATAAAGGGTAAAAGAAAAGTAATAGACACCAAATTAATAACATTGAGAAAATTATTCCATACACCAACACCTGCACAAAGAACAATAGAACAAGTAAAAGGATTGAGAACAACATAACAAGCAAAAGGAAAAATACACATACAACTTTCTTCAAACAATTGTAACCCACCATCACAAACCATAAAACACAATCTCCCCTCAAAACCAAAAATCAAACCCAAAACTTCCCTCTTTATGAATTACATAAAATAGGATAAAAGGGCAAACCTACAATGGTGGTGGCGCCATGCTATTCTTGCAAGGTAGGCGCGATGGTCATGTGGCTCACGCAGCGGTGCCGACGATGCAGGGAAGGCGTAGTTGGTGGCACAACTGTGTTGTGAACAGTGAGGGGTGGGCTATGTGATTTTTGCGATGGGGCTATGGATTCTTGAGACTGGTGAAAGATGAAGGAAAGAAAGAAAGAAAGAGATGTTTGGTTATAATTACATTATGTACCACCACATTTTCACATTTCCAGCTTTTGTTTTCAAAATTTTCGTAGAAAGATTGAAAATAAGGATTTGTTATCAAATTTTCATCCATTTTAGATAATATTTTTTGAAAATGTTTTCAAAACAATTATAGCAAACACATTTTCACTTTTATTTTCTATTTTCAATGAAAATGAAAATAGAAGATCCCCAAACCAAACACCCCTAAGTTGTCGAACTCCACTCCTACATATCATCATGCTCCAGTTCATCTACTTCCATTTGAGGAGCAGCCATCAGTAATGGATAACCTTTCATGAAGATGGTGTAGTAGTGAAAAGAGCTCGACATTTTTGTTCTAGAGTGGTATTATCATCTCTTGCTCCTTTTGTTGTTATTTCGATGAAAATATATCCCTATTATCAAGTTACTCGTTCGATCAAATATTGCTCTCCTTGTTTTCAAGTTTTCCTAACTTAACTATGTCTTTTGTTATATATAACTAGTTTTTTGTTCACATTTTCATTATTGAATGTGTCTAAAATCTTAGCATGGCAATGGGATTGTTAGATTTAGTTGCTCCAGCTTCTACTCCTAGTGATACTCTGTGTCATTCAAATACAACATAGCTTGTTTTTGGTAACTCTTATCCCTACTTTTTTGAACTGGATTATTGTACTGTTAGTAAAAGCTGGTTTTTCAGTCATGGTATTTTGTAGATGAATCCTGTAGATGACATTGAAAGTGCACTTTACCTATAGATAAATCCTCTTCATTAGTAAATTCAATGGCTGAACCAATTAATTATGTAATCTTTTATGGTTGTATCACCCCAACTCCAAGACACTCAACCAGTAAAGAAAACCATCTCACCAGCTCATAAGTCATCATGCCCAAGGACAATTTATCATTGGAAGCATACATATACACAAATTAATTAAATTTATATCATTACTATTATAGAATCAAAAGCAATTGACTAGTATGAAGTCACAAAGCATTTTAACTCTGTTCGGACCTATTTTCTGAGGGCGTCCGATGATGTCCGTCACAAGCCTAAGCTCTTCGTGTGCTCCTCCAGTGGAAGACCTATAAGGGACTCCGATGCTCATGCCAAAACTCTATTCCACTCAAGTGTAAGTAAGAAAGATCAATTACTTACCTTCGGCTTTTCATGAGCCCCTCTTTATATTCTAGCTCTAAATGTGTGTTCCTTTAATTCCATGGTGGTTTCTTATCCTCCTATTAGTGTGGGGTTCTTTCATGCTCAATAACCACCCTTAACGAGTTAGCTACTTCCATGCATTGATTCAATTTGAGGTTATCTAGAAAGAATTCCTTCTAGAAAGGCTATTGCTGAGTTCCTTTAGGCTAAGCTATAAGGCCTAGTAAATTTGGTTGGTCCAAACTCATTGTGTCAAAATCAAAGTAAACAATTGTCTATTTTAGAATCAAAAGGTCAAACCTGCAAGTGCAAATGTTTTAGCTTAGGAGTTTTTGAAATATATAATTGTCTATTGTAACACCCTCCTTGTAACACCCTCCTCAGTACAGTACTATGCTTAAGTTATAGTGCCACACCTTGGAGTTGCTACTGTTACCTGAACGGACCTTATCTGACAAAGAGCTTTCACTGCCTTGAAACTTCTGAAACTATCTGGAGACAACACGGAAATAGGAGTGAGAATTATAAATTCTCAGTAGGATTCTCTAAGTATCAATAATAATGTCATCGTTGTTATCTCTAGTTTGCTTCGGTTCATTATGAAAAAGGTGAACAGGCTATGTAGACTGTTTAATTTTACAGTTCGAAAATACAATGTCCGAAGCAAAGGTTCAGTTTTATTCATAGACTTGTCATCTGGGAGAGCCCATACAACACCAATTCATAAATTATAGTATGAATAATAACTGAAACATAGTAAAGCACAATAGCCTCAATACACTGGATACATAACTTCTGCACCTACCTTTTCGTGTATTTGAACTTATGCAAAAACATAAGATTTATGGGAAAAACTCATAAAAATCAATTCCTGAACGATATCATGGATAACAAGTGCAACATATTAAACTACACATAGCATTTGCACATAACTTTATCTCTACTTGAATTCATGCATATACATAATATTTGCTTTTCTTTCTTCATCTCTCTTTTCATCATAAAATCTTTACATGCCACATTCCAGAGTATGATCGCCATGTCATACCCCATCAGAGCGTGATCGCCATGTCACGTTCCTTAGGAATGTGGGATCTTCCTTTGGTACTTATACTAGCTGGGTCATACCATGCCTCATGTAAGTTCTATCCCCTGTACTCACACTAGTTGGGTCGATGCCATGCCTCATGTGAGTGGGGTACTTGCATATGTCTTAATCTTTAGTCTTTAGTCTTTAGTCTTTACTTTTTAGCTTTTACTTGGCATACCTAGGCGTTACGTATCGCCGTCTCTAGGGTGTTTTTACTGCCCTTGGGTAGCCTGGCCTTGGAGTGAGCTCGTCAACTTCACCCGTGACCGTCGTCACACCGACTCACCCGCAAGGGGACCCACGTGCCTCTAGTCTTGGAGGGATCTCATTCTGGTCACATGCCTCTAATTGAAGGGATCTCTTCTGGTCACGTGCCTCAAAATTAAGGGATCTCATCTGACCACGTGCCTTCAATATAGAGGGATTTCATCTGACCACGTGCCTTCAAGGTAGAGGGTAGCTGCCTTCACAGGGAGGGATTCAAAGTGCAATTGCCTCCAAGTGAAGGAATTCACATCTTTATCTTTTAACTGCCTTCACAAGGAGGGATTCAAAGTGCAACTACCTCCAAGTGAAGGGATTCACATTCAATATATTCATATCTTTTCATTCTCATACATGGTCATGCATAGACGTGCTGAAGGTACTCATACATATACTTCATCACTTACTTCCCTATATCATTGCACATATGAACTTTATGTACGTATTCATAACGTATAAAGGCTCGTAGCCTCTTTACCATTCTACCGGCACTCATACATATACTACATCATTTACCTTCATATACCTCATATCACGCTTATATCACTCTTGCATACAAACATTCCTAGTGTCATAGACTTCTGCCATAAATTTGGCAGCATAACGGATCAGCTCCGTTTCCTCATGAATAGTGCCAGTTCTCACAGACAAACCAGTCATAGCAACATAATCAATCTAACACATATATAGCAATGTCAAACTGGCAATCCTCAACTCAAAACTTATATGTGCACTAACACTTGTAAAATTATCAATTTGACCATTCTGCCAATCATACTCCATTCTACCCAGATTTTGTATAATCCACGTTTATCTCTATTCAACTCATTTAAATTTGAGTTTTGAGTATATCATAGCTCTATGTGTCTACTTTCTAACCTCTTTCGTCCCATATCATTTTGATCTACACAACTCAGGATATTTAAATTTTACCTCAGCTTGTTCAGTCACTAGCCTGAATTACACTCCTAGAAGTATAAATTCACTAAAAATCGAAACTAAGCTCAAATTATACAAAATTGGTCTCATATTGAAGCTAACAGGACAACCTTTCATTTGCCACAAGTTTCATTCCATTTGCTTTAGTATAGCTCAAGTTATAAGTCCTGAAACTTAACCTTTCTAAACTACTCTATTTTGGCTTGGTTTGGACATAGGGTAACTTCCTCGAATCACTGGGGACAATTGGGACTATAACAAACTCGAAATTTCATGTTGGAATGTTCCCTTATGTGTAAGCTTTCTGAAAAAGTTGGTTTCACTCAATTTGGAGTCGCGTAGGGCGAGTTATACCCTCCTCAAGTCACCTTGCCCGGATGAAAGTCCTGATTCCTAGGTTAACATTCAAAAATTCATATCTCTCTCACTACTAATCCAATGGCCTTATATTATGTATCTATGGAAAGCTTTGAATGTCTACTTTCATCTAAAAATAGTTTCATCGGATTTAATCGTTTGTAGGCTGCGCCGTACACTCCGCCATACGGACTGCCGTGGAATTCCTCAACTAGACAGCATTCCAACTTTCACTTCTCCTAGTTTTCTTCTTCTAACCTTAATTCCAACTCAATATTTCATGTTAATTCAATCATAATCCATCATAATACATCTATTAACTCATCAAATACATGAAGAAGAATACAAGATCATACAGCCATAGGGCAAATAATTCAAGAATAGAAGTAGAATCCTACATATTTGGAGTATGATTTGAGCTAAGTGCTGAAACTTGGAGTGTTAGAACCTTGCTAAGCTTGAAGGAGTAATGAAGTTGATTGAGAGAAGGGAAGAAGGAGGCTGGAACAAGAAGGAGAGAAGGAGGTGTAGATCAGTCAGAAATGAGGGGGAGAGACTGACTTAAATACATGGGGGTAGTTGGGATTATGAGTGTTGATTGGTTGAAATTTTGTGATTGAAATTCGGCCATATCTCCCACTGTTGTGGCTAAATTGTTCTCCATGTCGTTCCAAAAGTGGGACTCGCTTCCACTCTATCTGATCTCGGAACTCGACTCCAGCATGCTTGATATCAGAACTCGTGCCATTTAACTTGAGCTTGGAGCTGAAGCCGAATGTCGGAACTCGTCCTTCTTGCTTGTGACTTAAGGAAATCTTGTCTGCTTTTTTTCGAGACTTGGACGTAAGGTCGGAGGTCGGAAGTCTTTAAGCTTGCAATCATATAATCTCGGAACTCCCCATTCAAACTCGGGAACACCAACAGAGATGGAAAGCTCCAGCGAATAAGATCGGATATCGCAACTCGTTACATCAAAATCGGACGTTGGCACTTGTATCATTGTTTTAAAGCATCAACTTGGGTCAAGTTCGAAGTCGGGATGAGGATGCTTAAGGTCAAAACTCGGGAATTTGAAATCACATTATCAAACCCAAGTTCTTAAACCCGGAAGTCTGTATTTTATATACAGTGTACTTGACGAGATCGAAAACCAGATATATTTCCTTGAAACATGAAGTCGGAAATCAGGAATTACTCCATGTTGTTCGGACTTGAAGGTTAAACTCGGAAGTCGTGGAAAACAATCCAGATGAAGTCAGAGGTTAAGATCGAAAGTCGGAAATTATGCGGAAAAGTGGAAACTAACTCGGAAATCGGGAATAATCTCATTGAGACTTGGACATAAGTTTGGAGATCGAAAATCATGTCCCAGTATACTTTAACTCGAAGTCGAATATTGGAACTCGGAAGTCACCCATTTAGCTCGAAATTAGAATATGAAGTCGGAAATCGGACACCAGAAGTCAAGACGAACTCAAGACTGGGAAATAATCCCATCTGTCTGGAATTCTAAGATGAAGTCGGAAATTGAAATTGATCAATCTTGAGGGCTAAGTCGGAACTCGGAAATCGGGATGTTACACTCCTAAATATCATGCTATGCTTAAGTCATAATATTATACTCAGGAGTTTATTACTAGTACAAACTTACATCTATTATAACCTCAATAGTTAACTATAGCGCAAGTTTAATTAATAAAAGTGCGAACTATCAACGAAATAAATTCGTGCTGTTAAATTCATAAGATAAAACAGGGTATGTCATAAGTAAGAAAATAAAAGTGCGAAAATAAAATATACAACAATTATATATATAGAACGTTCACCACATATTTATATATATGTTACAATACATGTCCATTTAGCAACAACTCCAGAGAGTTAGTATGGATACATAAGGACTTGAAAAGAAACAAAAACTACATTTGTGGCCCAAGGTGTCAAAAGAGGGCCACTCTATACAACTAACACTACTATCAGAAGGCCCGTCAAATGCCCCTTAGTAATCACCGTATAAAGGAACCCGCCCTTCATAGGGTCTGCAGACTCAAAAACACCACGTGGATCATCACCGCATTTAGGAACATGGAAAAAGGATGAGGCTAAAGTGTCCATCTTTAAAGCAACAAACTCCAAAAAAAATTGGACGAGGAGGTCGAGACGATGCAGTAAAAAAAAGTCTCATATAGTGGGGTCTTGCCAGGCAGAGCTTAAGGGTAGACATCAGGCTCGAGATAGAAACAGTAAAAACATGCCAAAGAAATATGTACAGACGTACACGAGGAGTTGCCATCAAAAGTAAAGAGTCCACGGTACGGTCGTAGTATGACTGCCACTCATGTATCTCAACGAGGAGTGCCATCACTGCCATCCCTACTGTCTGAGAATGACACAGACATACAATAGAATAAGAATTTAGAAAACTCTCAGTAGGATTCCCTATCTAGTTTATACTGACATCACGACCATTCTCAGTTTGCTTCGATTTAGGTTAATTATGAAACATGTGATTAGCAAAGTAAATGTCTCTATTTATAAGTATTAAGATAAAGTGGCTCGAAGCAAAATTTCAGTTTTACTTAAGAATGGAAATATAGGAAAAAACATATATACTAAGTATTGCTATGCTTACATGAGTGTCTCCATGGTGAATTGGTTATACAAGTTTACAAGGCTAGATAATGATATTGAACATTAGAGATGGCAAAGCGGGCCGGCCCACCCTAACCCTCCAAAAGCTGGGCAGGGCAAAGCGGGCCGAATTAGGAAGGCAGGCTCAATATTCTATCCCACCCCATTTAAAAGTGGATTGGCGGGTTGGCCCGCCAAAAAAATAAAAAATATAAATAAATTTATTTTAATATGTTTTATAAGTTAAATTACTTTAAAAATTAGAAAAATATATTGAATGAAAAATCTACTTAAATAAAATAGAATAAAATAATTAAACTACATAATTTGTATCTAAATTTAACTCAAATACAAATATAATAAAATAATTAGGATATATAAATAAGTTCATAAATAATAATTAACTATAAATTTATAATATAAAGTCTATAGTATAAAGTTCACAAATTAATAAAAGTATAATAACAACATAATTTATAATAAAAATCTAATTTTTTTTTTAAAAAAATACTCTTAAACCTAAAAAAAAAAAAGAGAGATAAGCTTGGCCCGGCGGGCTAACCTGCCCCGACCTGCCAAAGCCCGCGGGTTAGGTGAGCCGAAAACTTTTTGCAAGCCAAATATATCAACCCAACCCATTATTTTTGGCGAGTTTGATGAACCAACCCAGCGGGTTGAGCCTGTTTTGCCATCTTTATTGAACATCTTAAAAGGATGACATCATGTGTTGTTGGATTGTTGAACTTGTTTCTTAAGTTTCTTTAATAATAAAGCCTAAAGTCATGAGAAACCATACCAAACCTATAGAGGGTCTCGATGGTGTTTAGTTCTCATGGAATCAAAGGTTAGAAGATAGGTTTGGCAATCTTATTTGTTGGTGATAATGATTTTGTAACTCACACCTTTAAAATATTGGATTCTTTAAGCTCAAGAGTATATGAAAGTTCATCCTTCTAAACACCACTTGTATGAATATGCCTACGGTTTTCTTATGGAGAGTTTATGTCTTTCATATATTCGAGAGCTTGAGGATGAAGATTAATATCTAAATATGCTGTCTTTAATCTATGGGAGCTTGGTTTTTAAATGGTTTCAATTTATGACACTAAATATGTCAATTGTGCTAAATGAAGGCATGCTGCCCTATTTTGTTCTTTTAATTCCAGCCTAGTTTTAATATGATTAAAATGTAAGAAAATGTTATTTTGAAGCCTTAGAACCTATATTTTGATGATATGTACTTGTTTGCTAAATTTCTTTGATTATGGTGTCAAAATTAAACAAAGAAAGTAAGTTTTCATGGTTGCCCTATTTTGGACAGCACCTTAACCAATCTTATTTCACTTATTTAATGAATTTAAAGTGTTAGTTTTATGCCTCACGTAGTATATTTTTATGTGAAGAAGCCTTATGTACATGTTTGAGAAGTTGAAGGCAAAAATAACCATGGCCTTGGTTTAACCATAGTCTTGGCCATGGCTATGTAGCCAATATGAAAATTCCTTTTTATTATTCTTTTGGTTTAACATTAATCCTATTATGTGTATGATAGTTGTTTTGATGCTTGTTCTATGATTTTTGGGTTAAGGGTTTGAAGTTTGACTATTGGTGTTAAAGTTTCTAAGTGTTTTCAAATGCTTAAGAATATATGTTTTCAAACCTTTGAGCATAATTGAATTAGCTATATTTGCGTGTTAGTTTCTTTTGAGATTATTAAGACTTACTAGTTCTTTAAAAGACACTTAAGATTTAGTAAAATGAATTATGACCCCTGCTTATGGAGTTGATGACCAGGGGATATGGACTATGTTGGACTAAATTGAGTCCTTGTGACTTTATTTGTATCCTTACTCTAAATGAGAATTAGCTTTCTCATATTAAGTGCATGGTTCGAATTATGAGTATGAATTTCTAGACTTGAACTGTATGATATTTCATGAGAATTATGTGATAATGGGTGTGATAAAGAATGCTGTATGTTGGAATACCCTTAAAATTGTTCATGCCATAGGAAATTGTGATATTTGCTTTAGGAAGCATGACATGGAATTATTCAAGATGTGCAGTTGAATATGGATATGGCTTGATTTATCATTTGGTAGCTTGAATACTTTAATATAAAAATGGAGTTCTATGGTTTATGGCATGAGATGTTGTGCACTTTACTTTCTCAAAAGTTGTTGAGAATTTTGCAAGATGTGCATGTGTTATTATATGAAATATGGCTGCTATATGAATTAAATGAATAAGTGAGTGTGTGGACCCCATCTTGTAGTGAATAAGACATACATTTCACTAAGTGACATATTGGGCCCCGCTATACTAGCGGATCAGGACTTGGTGATCACTAAGTCTTGTAGTGGATTAAATGAAATCTTGGGCCCCGCCATGCTAATAGATAAGGACTTGGTGATCATAGTATGACACCTTAGGCCCCACCTTATAGCGGATCAGGACTTAGCAAAGTGATGCCTTGGGCCCCGCTATGCTAGCGAGAAAGACTTAGCAATTACTAATGTGACTAGGGGAGCCTTAGCAATGAGAGCTCTCGCAGATTTAAATTTACTATGGAAGACTATGCAGATTTCAACCATCAGAAAAGATCAAAAAGTAGCAAAAAGAAATTTGGCAATATACTTGCCATCATTTGTATGTTATGTTGATGATTATGATATATGTGTTGCTGTTTTATTGCTTATGTTTATGACTATGCATTGCCATCTTGCTTGACTCTAATAAATAGCTAAGAATGATAATTTATCTTATCATTGCTCTTATTTATTATTTGTGGTTATCTATGTCACATTATGCTGCTAAATTTTCTGTCAATGTTATGTGTGATTTGTTATGTTACTTTGTATATTGCTGCATTTCCGTCTTATTTGTAGGACTTTTAGGATGAAGCAGGACTTCCTTGGGAACACCACCCTATTGGGAGAATTCTCTCACCTATTTTCTTGGTGTTTCCGGATAGCATGGATCGCCATAATGGTGGAGATAGGAGTAGCAAGAGACCTTGTTCCTATGAAGAAATAGATTATGTAGTTAAGTTATATTCTGTTAAGCACTAGCTTCATGAGAAATTATGGGTGTGTATTCTTTGGCTTGTAACCAAGGTGTCCCCTTTTGTGATTTGAGAATATACCAGGACAATACATGTATTAGTGGTCAATTGCCTAAAGCTGAGGCTATTTGTGGTATGTAATATAAAGCAATTATTTAGCTTATGCTTAGAGTTAATAAATAAATTCAATCTATAAAGGGTAAATCATAAATAGAATTAGCTAAGGATAAGAAATGAGTTTAGTATTTTCTACAAAATTGCCCAAAAAAAAAACTACTCTCTGAAAATTAAGGTAGAAAAAGTTAATAATATTCTACTAATAAATTATTATTATAAATAAATAAATAGTAAGATAATAGTTAGCTAATAGAGTGTTACATAGACTAAAGATCAAAGATCATCACTGCATTACAAACCAAAAATATCATCACTGACCAAAAAAATAGAAATGACATTACAAAATTTTATTGGATGATCCAATCACCCAAAGGGTAGCTTTGCGGTTTGGTGACATGTGGGGGTGCGTGCATGCAGACCCCTCTTCCTCTGCCTACATAATCGTCCTTTGAAGACCTAGCAATCAACTTCACTGGAAAATTGTGTTTGAGAGGGAATTAAGATAAAAAAGACAAAGAAAAGAGCTTAAAACTGAAACGTCCACACTAAAATTCATTTTTCCGAATTTCCTCAAGGGAGGCAGTCTCTACATCAAAGTACTGGGTTAAGATGAATGAACAAGCTAAGAAGGTATTGTAACTCTAGCCATATTTCCTCTCTCATTGCATTCCCTCTGTCTCTACGGTTTTAATGTTGAATGAAACTTGCATGAATTCGTATGTCAGAATGAGACTATGAATACACGAGGTAGTACCATGGAAAGAAGGGTGGAAACCGTGGATTATCGATCCTCAGCAGGGCAAGGGCAAGAAGAGAGGAAAGTGGAGGTGATTCACCAGCACCATTCCAACACCAGTGGTGGCGTTCTTGCTGGTGCTGCAGCTGCCGTGTCGTCCACTCTACAGTCCGCCAAGGATGCCATATCCAAAAAATAACGTTAATTCGGAATGTCACATGATAATAAAGCTGCCTTTAAATCAATTTCTTTAGTCATGTAAAATTTGCTTGGTGGTGTGCGAGTTTGTTCTTCTATCGCTATGGCTAGTTGCCCTTTGACCATGAGCAAATATATGAACAAACATAATGTCCTTGATGTATGAATTTTTATCAATTTGATAACATAAATGCCTGCTTTTATCTTGGGGGTACGGGCGATTTATTTGCCATCTGCTTTGTGCTTGATCGATATTTGCAATTGCTTTGTTTTGATTTTTTTGGTCAAAACGTCTAATTCAACAGATTCCTTCTTTCATCCTCAGCAACAGTATTATCCAGATACTTGTAATAAATAAACAAATTAACGGGGAAAAAAACAGTGATATGTATGATGCTTCTGCATGAACCGCTGCTTTTCTGAAGTGGCACCAAATGAGTGTGCTTAAACAGATGCGTGATAAGAGAGACATTCGAATGCTTTATATATCAGAATCTTACAGCTGGAACAATCCACATTCTCTTCTGATACCCAACTTGCGACTCCTTTATTCTTTCAGCAATCTACATTCGAATCCTATTCTCTTTTTCTCCTTCTGCCATTTCTTCTAGTGCTATTTTCTGGTCTTGATTATTATTATTTATATAACACGCCAACTGTGAAGTTCAAACAACCGATTGATATTTTGCTTTCCCCGGCTTCGCAAGAAATACTTTTCCCCCTCCCCAACCTTCTGAGCAGGTAATTCATTCATTAGCCTTTTGAATCACATGTTGAACTCATAAGAATTCTGTTACTCTTTCTTTTCTTTTTTTTTTAATATAACTATTTTCTCAGTTTCACTTCCTATATAGTTGAAAATCTCTGCTTGAACCAGAGGCAACAATGGGTTTGATGATATCACGGCTATTCAGATTGCTTTACTCAAAGAAAGAAATGAGGATTCTCATGGTGGGTCTTGATGCAGCTGGGAAAACCACAATACTCTACAAGCTGAAACTCGGAGAAATCGTCACTACCATACCCACGATAGGTGCTTACTAGTGACGCTACTGTGTTTTCTTTAATTCATCATTAAGTAGTTACTGCCTCTCTAAATTTGTAATTAAGACTTTAGGCAATCATTATCAGAAGAACAAACATGTAACCGAAAATTTTACTTCACGTTTATTGAATTTGTTGTAGTTATGTTATGGTGTCCAATATATCTCGTATATACGCACTGATTGCACTATTGTTCCAAGGGTATGATGCTGGGTCGCTCTAGTTCATCAAATGACCGATTATTGATTCTTAGTCATATTATATGATTCTGCTAATCAAAAGCCCTCCATCTAATGAAGCAAGTATATACTAATTGTTTATTACTTTCTCCATTACAAACGGAAAGAGTATGTCAGATTTATCTAAGAAAAAGGACCCATTTTTTTTTTTTTTTTAACTCTTTTCTCAATCTTAGTCCTTAATGAAATTTTGTAAGATTAGCATACATCATTATCTCTGGTGAAACAGGCTTCAATGTTGAGACTGTTGAGTACAAGAATGTCAGCTTCACTGTCTGGGATGTTGGAGGACAGGACAAGGTACAACTTGTGATTTGCGGTCCTTTATATTAGAGATGTAGCCGTTGTGTATGCTTGTTTGAACTCTGCTGGTAGTCCCGTACTTACAGATATATTTGTCAAAGCATTATATAAGTTCACAAGTGAAATTATGACTACATGTTGTGCATAAGTTACAGATAGATAGACTGCAGTGATCTGATTATTTGCCAAATTCTATGTAGATTCGACCATTGTGGAGACACTATTTTCAGAATACCCAAGGTCTTATCTTTGTGGTAGATAGCAATGACAGAGAAAGAATTTCTGAAGCCAGAGATGAGCTCCATAGGATGCTGAGTGAGGTCAGTAATTTCTCCGTAGTAACTTAAGATCTAAGACTTTATTTACAGTACTCTGTGCAATATCCTCCTTGGTTGCAGTCCAATTTTCAAAACATCAAGCCTAACTGTTCAAATTAAAATGAAAATGTCATTGAAATAATCTTGATTGGCACCTGCCTTACAGGTTGAACTTCGTGACGCTACATTGCTGGTATTTGCCAATAAGCAAGACCTTCCAAATGCTATGAGTGTTTCAGAAATAACAGATAAACTTGGTTTACATTCCCTCCGCCAGCGCCGCTGGTAAGTCACATTTTAATCACAATAAATCATTCTTCTAAGTCATGGTGAATTATACCATAATCCAGAATAAATATCAAGATATCAATCCTATTAGAGGTTTCACAGAACCAGAGTTACATGCTGTAAGTCCCCGCCAATTCTTGTGAACAAAGTGGAATGTACTTATCCTAGTTGTTGATTGGTCCAGGTACATCCAGGCAACTTGTGCCCCGTCTGGCCAAGGACTCTACGAAGGTCTTGATTGGTTATCCAGTAACATATCCACCAAGACTATATAAGCCAGGCTTTGAGTGTTTCTGATCTTTCGCAGTACTAAGAAGAACGAGACTGATGTATTGAATACAGCTGATAGCCTATAATTTATCTTCAATATCTTGTTTTCTTATGGGCATATGTAATCCGAAGTGTGGTGCAGGAACATCTAGACTTCTATTTCCAAACGTTCAATGCTTGTAAATTTTACACTCGTGGAGTATTACGTACATTGCACTGCATTATTAAATAATAGTCAATTATGGTTTGCACAGAAAGGAGCTAATGCATCGCATGTTTGCTGTTACTTATATACCCTATTTCTTGGATATCATACCGACATATATCTATCTACCATTTGATGGGTGTGGGATACACATTCTATCCAATGATAAATAGATGTATGTCGGCATAATATCTAAGAAATGGGGCATACACATAATTTTTTTTTTTATAATAGCTTTTATCTAGAAAAAAAATACCCACTTTTCTATAAGCTAATCCAAACAAACTTGTAGAATTGTTGAGGATACTTAACATCTCAAAGTAAAAGACAAGAATTAAAAGTGATCACAATGCTACAAAAAGAAAAAATACAGGCAACAAAAGTTGGCTCGTCATATTGACTTTGGTTCATGTTTTGTTATGATTTGTGCTCGAATTTAGAGCTCCTTTATTAGTAGTTTATGTGGGGGAGTGGCTATTATAGCCACTTCTTTATATGTATTGCCACATTTTTATTAGTCTTTATTTAGTTTTACCAAAATATCTATTTTTATTTTAATCAAAAGAATAGTTATCATTAATTATTTATTAGTCATAATAATGTTGTCAAAAGTTACTGTTGGTAATTTAATTAAAAATAATTTTAAAATAATTACTGTTTATCTCATTTTTAATTTTCATATAGTTGTTAGTTACAAGTATTGATAACTAATTTTCTAATATAATCATTTAAATCTAAAAATATTTTTAATATAATTATTTAAATCTAAAAATTAATTATTTGATATAACATTAATTTTTGAAAAATAATAAATACAATAAATTATATAAAGATGTACTAATAAATCGTGGTATACAATTACATATCTTATTTTGTAATATCTAGTGTTTATATAATAAAAAACTATTAAATAAAGAATTTAATTTTCATGTACTATCAATATAAAATTTTCTTACACTGTCATTCGATCATATATTTTACATCAGTAAATATAGTTCACTTTTACACCTACTATTTAAAAAGTTATGCATAATTTGATTAAATGACAATATAAAATAGTTTTACAGTCACTGTATCAAAACTAAATTTTTAAATAAAATATATGATACCATAATTTGTCACTATTGACCATTAATTTTTACTATAGCATTTTTTGCTTGTTATTCATATTATTAAAAATTAAGATAGTTTGATATACTGAATTAGTTATATATTTAATTGGCATGTATTACAGTTAATAGTGTATTTAAAGACGCATGTATGCTTGTCAATAAGTGTTCTCTTTTTTATTATTTTACTTTATTTTGAAGCAAGCAAAGTATAATTTATCTAATAGAAAGTAAATAATTTTGCCTTTGTATTGTGTGTGTTTTGATAAAAGAAAAATTTTAATCCTTTTAAATTCCTTCTGATGTGGGTAACTAATTCAGACAAGTAATTAATTTAATGTATCAAATTACTTTCATTTTTAAGAACATGAATAACGAATAAAAACATATCATAGTAAAAATTAATGGTCATTAGTAATAAATCATGGTATCATCTATTTATTTAATAGTTTTTTAATTATACAAATACTACATGTTACAAAATAAGACAGTTGTATACTATGGTTTATTAGCACATATTTATTATTATCCATTTTTATTTATTTATTTTTTAAATATTCAATGTTATACTATTTAGGTATATCAAAAAATTAATACTTAGATTTAAATAATTATGTTAAATAAATTAGTTATCAATACTTGTGATTCATAGTAACTATGTAAAAATTAAAAATGAGATAAATAGTAAATATTTTTAAATAATTAAATTAATTTTAATTAAATTAAATATGATAACTTATGACAACATTACGATGAATAATAAATAATTAATGTTAACTATCCATTTAGAAGAAGGGTATTTTAGTGAAACCAAATGAAAATTAATGAATAAATTTATTATTCCACGCAAAGCGCAAATGGTTTAAACGGGATTCGCTTTCTGTCAGGAATTTCAACTGCTTTAAAGCAGTTTCTTTTTTAATTTTGGTAACGTATGTGTCTTGAGATTAATGTTAAAAAGTAAAATAATAATTATTAAATAAAATTATATTTATTACTTTATAAATTCAGAATGAGTACATTTTTCTTTAAATAATTTAATGAAACTAATAAATACTGTTTAAATCTATAATTTTAAAAAAAAATTTATGTTTAGAGTGGTCCACACCGAACTGGGATAGTTATCGTTTCAGGTAAATGGAATTTGCTCATTTAGCTGACTTTTTTCTTTTTTCATATTTTGCTATAATTTAAGTTTTATTCCTCCATTTTTTCTTTGGGTAAGACATCTATTAATATGTTTATAAGTGCTATATAAACTTAGATTGAAAGTACTAACACATTATCTGTTGGAGTAGTAGATGTTTCTTTCTCTTAACTAGGAATTTCATGTTCAAATATTGGGTATAAATTAATTAATATTAGGTGAGTCATACCTCTTATAGAATCTTAAATACTTGAGCACGATTACCTCCAATAAGAGGATACCTATGAAAAATCCAAAAAAAAGGATTGAAAGAATCTTTCACTTCATTTTAAATTTTTATACAATAAAAAATAGGTTAAATTAGTTAGTCTATCCCTATGGTTTTAGTATATTTTTGAATAGGTTCTATACTTTAAAATTTTTAAGTGAACGTTTATACTTTAAAAACTTTATAATTGACTCCTTACCATAAATTGGTCATTCATTATCCGTTATATCATACCCATGTGGCTGTTAAACATTCTCGGCTACACTTTAGATACTAGATAACTTTCAATTAAATTTGTTGATGCCAATGTTCTGGTATAATTTCTACCTATAATAATTTTTCTTCCTAATTTTCTTCTCATTCATGCTCTAAAAATAATTAAAAATTATGATATTTAGTGTTTATTCATGTTATATTCTTTCTTTTCTTTTCCATTCAGCTTACTAAATTGTTAACACTGCAACTTGGGTAACGACCACGTGTACAGTGTAATATAGAGCTACTGACTAAAAAATAATAATGTCACCTGGTCGTTGATACTTTATTTGGTATAAATATATGTACCCGAAAAAAGTATATAAACTTTTTCCTATATTATTTACTTACTTTTTTTTGTGTCAAATATACTAAGGTGAATTTTATGGTACCCGCCTTCTTAAAAAGTGTATCAACGATAAATTGACTTTTATATATAATGTACCTTGCCTAGCTTACAGAAAAAATAAATAATAACCATTTATCAAGCAAACCTCAAGTAAAAACCTAACTATATGTGTAGGTTACCTCTTAGACAGAGCTACTGTCAGACACAAGGTACAAGCAAAGTTAGTAGACCGATGACTAAAGATTTGACCACTATAATGATCACGATATCTACCGCATCGTGTATTACATGCGGCTCTAATCGTAAATTAACACCATATCAAGAAACAATAATCTTATCAATTCAATATAAAAGTACAATCGATGACCATGCACTCCAATTGTAATAGAACATTATTTTTAAGTAAGATCTTTAACACTAAAACCTCTGTAGTTGTGACTAATTGTGATCAAATTATTAAGTTGGCCAGGAAGCAAGGGATACGTGGAGAGGCAGGCCCACAGTGCCGAATTACGAGCTACATGATTCTGCGAACGAAACTTCAGACAGTGCCTGTTCTTTTCAAAGGGGTTGGGTGTCTTACAATGACAGCGATTTTTACATGCAATTTTGTAGCCTGCAGCAGTACATACACTGTGATGACCAAGACAAGTTTTTACGAAATTTCCTGCTGTTCCTACTTTCTGGACTTCCTTGATTCAGTTCACAGCATTGCAGAAATAGAAGTACTAGTTTCTTTGACATTTTATCTTTAAATGTATAGAAAACAAATTTTTCATAGCTGTTGCTCAACTACTACACACTATTCAGCTCTGTTATCTCACATGTGAACTTTTGTGCCTCCTCTTAAATAACCTCTACCCTTAACTTGTGAATCATGCCTTAACCTTATTCTTAACCATAATTATTTCCCTTGACCTTCCCTATAAGGAAATTTGTCAAGTAGGAATGAATGAAGACAAGGAAGAAAGAACATATCCAAGGAGACTAAAACCTTTATATAATTTCGAGATTCATCTAATCATATACTAATGTTTATCGTTTAAGACCTTGTTTTCAGCATGGGAATCTAATTTTAGTTTGTCCCTTCTGCATTAGGTTGACGTGATGCCATCTTAACCACTTAGGTCTTGACAAGTCCTTGCCTTCTTACCACATAGGTAGGTCTGCATAACCAGACAATAGTTTACTGTAGACGTGTTCTTTTCCTGTTCATGCTAAGGTTCTATTTGGACCTACGATAAAAATAAAGGTTAGGGATGCTGCGCTAGAAATTAAGCCCATGCTTGGTAACTGTATTTTGGTCGTGTTCCGCAGACTTTAAATGCCTAATAACGAAGCCAATAGAAATAGCTCGTACAACCTAAAAAACATGCTACATAGGGAGGCTTAGGGGTTCTAAAATGTGTAGTGTATCAAAGTATATACAATACTAGTTTACATGAATTTGGAAATTTCTACGGAAAATCACAAGGCATATATAATGTACGTGCATGAGGCGCATGCTTTGCTAGTCAATGTGGCTTTGATGCTACGTAGCTAGTTTAGGTACCGCGATTCTCATTACCTGTACCCCTAGGTTGTATATCAGAATCCTTTCGGCTGCGCATGGTCATGTATTCAATGATTCATACTTTGGTCCCTTTATTCACATACACACGCAACTTAGGATACAAGGTGAGAGGTGCAAAATTATTGACTTGACTATATGCTCTCGAAAAATATTTTTTATACCATTGAGGTAGGTAGGTACCTTGAATATCTAGAAATAAAAAGAAAAAAAAATTATAAAAGAAAGTGAAAAAAGTAAAATAATTGATAGAGAGAGAAAAAACTGAAAGAGAGTGTTGGAGTGTTAGAATTTTTGGTATGTACAAATAACATACCTCGATGCTCTCTGTCTCCTATCATTCAGAGAGTGAAACGTTACAGTCTTCTATGTTCATAGGAAGATGTTGGATTCGTGAATAAATGTGAAAATGACTTACTTTGCCTAAACTAGGAACAACGTTCGCTAAACAAGTTTATAACCAATTAATCGAGACAACCGTTTCTTAGTACTTCTAAAGATTTGAGAAAGCAATGCAAAGTAACTACGAAATTTGACTCTCAAGGAAGTGAAGGATATGTTGGTCCCTTTGTTGCATAGGTACGAGTACGGTATCTGTATCATGTACGAATATGGGTATGAGATATAAAAATTTTACAAAAATTGAGATATAAATACATCACTATATATATATATATATATAATGAAAATTTCATCAATTCATATAATAAAATCAATAAAAGACAAATCTAACTACCCAAATCCAAATACAAATGCATTAAAAAATAAATAAACAAAGAATGTTATAAACCCCACTAAATGCATAAATACAGAGGACAGATACACTTGTCTTCGTATATCTCCATCTATCATATCATCGACCCTTACTCACTCTATCCTTTGCTTTCTCTCGTTTCTCTCTCTACACCACCCATCATTGCCGAACCTGTTCTCCTTGCTCTCGCAAAAAATCTGGAGCAGCACTTTCCATTCCTCGTGATTTTGCTATTATTTTCTACCACACTTAGATCTGAATTGCAATTCAAACATTATTGATCATCATTTCGCAATGGAGGAGAGCGTCTTCGTCGTCACCCGTGAAGTTGTTGTCCGCTGCCATTGATTGGGTCACCGTTGCTGTTGTTGGTTGGTCACTGCCACTGCTGTTGGGTCGCACTGCTGCTATTAGGCTATTGTGCGATGAGGAAAAGTGGGAGGAGAAAAGTCCTGGGTGGTCTGGTCTGTGAGGAGGAGAAGAGAAGGATGGGTGCTACCATACCCTGAGTCGTGCCTCCACGTACCTGGCTGTACCCGATATATATTTTTTTGGGAAAACTTAGTAGATACATACCTGAGCATACCTACAGTATATCTATACCCCTGTCGTATCCGATACGGATATTTTGGCAAAATTTTCGTAAGCGTGCTTCATAGTTGGTCCCCTACTATTTCTAAACGTTCTTATAGTCGACACTTGCCCTAAAATTATGAAATTAAGGATGTATATGTTTAAAATTTTGTTAACAAAAATTATTTTTTATTTAAAAAAATTATTTTTTATATATTTAGATAATTTTAAAAAATATTAGATTTTCAATAAAATTTATTTTTCAATTTTTTTAAACAATTAAAAAGAATAATTTTTAAAAAAAATTAATTATATATAAAATTTAAATTTTATGGTTACTTTCCCTAAAAATTGAAACAAACGCATTGTAATTCTTCTTTAATTACTAATTTTCCTTTTCACCACCCACACTTTCCTCCTTTACCCACTTTCTCCGACTAATCCGCCGCCTTGAGCCGCTGCAACATCCAACTCCCCCAACCTCATTCAACTCCGCCACCATGTTGCGGTGAAGAAGCAAAGATTACTGGGAAATCCCTCATCTCTCCAACTCCATGTCATGGTGTTTCCACCCCTTTTATCAAAAATACCAACCCCTTTAATTTTTCTATTCCTGCCCGCATTCCCAATCCACAGTGCAAGCATTTGGTTCTCCATTAAGCTGTGTTTAATGAGATTTGCTAGTCTCGTCTTTTTCCCAAAAAAAAAAAAAAATTGGATTATTTTTTTCCTTTTTACTTTTTCTAAATTTAATTTTAGTTGTGATTGCTCGTGAGATTTAGGAGCAGTTTGACATTGCCCTTTGGTACCATTATTTCACCATTGATCCAGTCAAAGAGTTTGCCGCCGTCGCACCATTCCATGACGAGATGAACATTCTCGTCGTTCTCGTCCCGGATCACATCCTTTAGCAAAGGAGCTCCAAGAACTGAAGCTCTGAGCGAGGAAGAGAAGAGAGAGTTAGAGAAAGACAAAGACAAAGGTGCCTGCTTTTGTGTGTTGGGGCTGGATCGCAGTGTCACTGCTACCAACTCCTTCATGTTGCCTGTGAACGGAAGCTAGCGCCAGCGACAAAGAGGGGGCGCGGGTGGCGGACAGCGGCTGTGAGCGATGGCGGCAAGGGATGTGATGGGGACGAGAGGCTCGTCGTTGCAAAGTACATTCCCAACAACGTAAAAGAGGTAGGCCGGGGGGAGGGGGTGCAGAAGGATCAGCTTCGGTGGTGGTTGCCAAGGTAGTGGTGGTGGTGGGAGACCGGAAAGGGAAAGGATAAGAGAAGAGATGGATAGGGTAGTTTAGTAACTTTAAAATTTATTATTTTATTAAAGTTATTTAATAAATTTTGCTTAATAATTGGTCTATTAAATTTGAACCGTCCAGATATCATCTAACGGTAATAAGAGCCATCACATGCTCCAGAAAATGTATTGGATAAGATATTGGACCAACTTATCCTTCATACTCAAGGAAAATATCACCCAGAATTATTGTTTGGCAGAAATATAGCTGTCACTTTGAGAAGTCTCTCACGCTAAGGACTATTGCCAACCATCATAACAACAAGGACGTTATGCAACTGAAACAAGGACATCATAACTCCAAATCAGAGATTTACCCATATTTTTGGGCAGATAATTTCAGAAATTCGTCCACTGATGACCGGTCTATACCGCTTTTGATCTTTTTGGGTACTGCGTGGTCTTTAGTGAGTCCAGAATATCCATTTTCTCTAATGGCAACCTATATAGTCAACATTGCTCAATTATCACTTCCAAAACATATTACACAGACAAAAGTCCTAAGTCGTAGAGGTTCAGAGAATTCAACCATCCAGAAAGGAAGAGATCTCTCAGAACATCAATCACTTGTATTTGTTGATGTCAAGTACCTCGGCAGCTAGAAAATATGTCTTAAAACATTGTTGAAAAGACCCTAGTTTCAAGAGTGTAGTGATTAACGACACAATATCGGTAAAGATATCCTAAAGACCTAAAAAACAAAAAAGATTTCTATATCCTATGCTAAATGCATTTGATGTTTTGACAAATTCACTTTATAATGACAAATGCCTTTGTTTTTTTTTTTTTGTTCACCCGCACCTCATATATGGCTACACTAGCGAGGCCACTAGATGTGCCGCCTGTGCTACGCCTCTGGCCGCAGTGACAAATGCTCAAAACAGGCAAATGATTAAATCCCATCTCCAGGTAGACTAACATTTTTTATTTTTTTGGTCGTGCTCCAGGTAGACTAACTGAAAGGGCTCAGGATTCGTTAGTCCATCCTAACTCTTGGACCAACGTTAGTCCGATGTTAAAATTATAAAATGATCCCGATATACATTTGCTAAGTAGGGCCTAAGGGTTTTATTTTGCAAAGAGAGTCTGTCGACCAAACACCCAATTATTGTCATACCAGTAGCTTCTTACTGCTTCAAGGTTTGGTTGTTGCGACCGATGGAGTGAAGATGACTATGTAGTGTGGGTGTTTGAGGTTCCAAGAGCGCTGGTTGTGGCTTTGAAGTGAATGTGGTGCTAGATCAGGAAAGAAGAGGGCTCGAGTGTACATGTAAAGGATGATATTCTTTGAACAAAGTTGGGGATCTATAACGAGCAGTATGAACTGTGATGGAGACAACGTTAAGTGATGGAGGCGGAGATTGGGAGATGTGTGGAACTTGTTAAAACTGGAATGCTTTTTTTGGTTTTTTTGCATTTTGTAGTTATAATTGGTTATTCTTGGGCAAATATGACATGTTAATCTTGTTCTATGCTGCTTCAGCATTATTGGCTGGGAATGTTTGTTGCAGCAGATAATATTGGTTGTTACTCGAACACCACATCGGATAAGGTTTCTTTGTGTCCCAACATAAAGTCCGCAACCACTGCCGGTCAAAATAATACAACTCCGGTTGACAGGGGAAGGGGGATTCATTTGCAAATTTTATTACGAGAGACACTAAACACTCAATTTATTGCTCAAAAAAGAGGGTCATACATCAACCGTTCGATTTTAAATGAAATTGATCTAACGGTTCCGCATGCATGGACTAACGTTGGTCCAAGAGTTTCAGTGGACCAACGAATCCTAAGCCAACTGAAAGAAGGATTTCGTCTTAGTTTCTCTTTTGCTACGATAGCCGATTGGTTTTATCACATGGACATGCATTTTGAATTAAGATATGACTTGACAGCAAACATAGCATTAAATTATTTGTGACCACTGACTCAATTGCTTAAAGTCCAACGTTCATACATATTGTCAAACAGGAGAAATGTGAAATATGACTATAGAATAGGAAAACATCCATGCACTAAAAATCTTTTTCCGCAGAAAATTGTATGGTGCAGTGCAGGAGTGCTATATTTACGCGACTTAGAAGGCAGAACTGAGACTGCCAAACAACTGAACTTTTACTATGAACAACGTTGAGAACAAAATAGCAAGCAATAAGGGTGACCCAGATCCAATTTCACCAATTCCATTTTAATGGTTACTGCATAATTGAAGTTCAAGCAAGCCACAAACATCCTCAACCTGGAACTGGAGTTGAGTTCTCAATTACCAGAAAGATATGCATTGATAGAAGACATTTCACATTGATCTTGCAGCACATGAGCTTCATTTATTTATCTTATGTATCACTAAAGACATTTCACATATTTGATTATAGGTTAGCAATCTTCGTGTTGTGCAGTTCCTATTCTGCACAGAGGAGAGGTAGCTTGGCAGATGATAAACAAAAGATGCCTCTTGATTCTGCTTATTGACAAATATCATATGTAAGATGAATAGAAATTGGACTGTAGAGATAACCCACAGGTAGAATTACAAGTTTACAACTCATCTTTCTACTCAATATCAGATCCCTGATCCACCTCAATCGACAAAGTGGACGAGGGAATCTCAGTCTCTGCCTCATTCATTTTCAAATAGTTTGCCAGAAATGTATAGAACATAATATAGTTGCATCTCAATAACATAACTGCCAGTTTTATGCAAAAGAAAGCTACCATGTTTGTAGATTGTAGTAAATACTAAGATCATTATTAACGAGGGCTATTAAGAACATCAATAGACACGCGATTAACAGAAGGCAATCTCATCTGCTGGACCTTAGCTCTGCTCCTCTTAAACAGTGGCTCCACCAAATGTGAGACCGATGACGCCATGGCCCATGAATCATTTGAGCTATCACAACTGAAAGATGCATCAATGATGCCACCTGGGCTACTCGGTTCAGATAGGCGCTTGCGCTTCTGGTGAAGATTGTGAATGCCTTCACGGCAAACTAATGGCTTCAGTATGAGTTTGTAGCACTGGTTCACTTGTTCCTGTAAGATCACCATAAAAAATTTCCCAATTATTCATCAAATCAGCACCGGATATTAAAAAAAAAAAAAACAAAGAAATAGGGGTAAATTAGAGACAACCAATAGAGACAAACCTCATTAATCTTGAGTAGACCCAGAAGTTCATTAATGTACTCCGTTGCTTTAAATGGTTCAATATCTTTAATAACATGGATCATTGTAGCAGCAGCCAATGTAGAAGGAAGATAACTCATAAACCTTGAATCTGGAACCAATAATAACATTGTACACGCACACAAATCAATAATCTTAATGACATGACTCAGATTCGGTTTAATATGAACATCTAATGTCTTAATTAGCATTAATAGAAACCAGAAACTTTAGCTCTAGCCTGCATTGCTTACTTACCCGCAATAACACTGAGAAGAACTCGCTCGCAACGCCATAGAAACTCCCAATGCAAGCGACTCTTTAGACCAAGCCTTCTAACAATGTGTTCAAAGAAGGAAATTGGGGTCACCGGATGCATCCTCCATTTAAGAGTAGACAACACCAGAAGCTCCATTCTCTGTATAGTCTTTGCTTCAAACACAAACCTTGATTCCTCCACCTAACCAAAAAAGAACAAACACCAAGGCAAATAGTACACAATCAACAAAACAAAACAAACATGTCATATCAACAAACACCTAGGCTTCACTTTCAACTCTTAAAAACATACTTGGAGGTCTAAGAGGAGAGGCACATGTGTCTCTTCCATTTTTGCAGCAAGGGACAAACAAGCCACTGCAGTGAGCTGGGTCATCCAGGGCTTGTCCTTCTGGAACGTCAGGCTCGTGATGAACCTATCAAAGTAGTTCACGGCAAGAGCAGTGGTCAAAGCGGAGAACCCATAGTGTGCACACACTTTGGAAATCCAGCTCACGGCCTCAACACGAGGCCCATCTAAGGGCCCATCAACGCAAGAACAGGGATGCGTCTCTCCCTCTTTGGAGGTTAAGGACGCAAGCTCGTCGTGCTCCCAGAACAGGTCGTTGTCCAGCAGAACCGAAGGCAAAGATTGGAACTTTGATGGGTCTTCGTTGTTGGGGTTGAACGAAGCGACGCCGTTGGGGTCGAAATCTTCTTGCTCCTCATCAAAGGTGTCTTGTTCTTCGCAGAGGAGGGTGTCGAGGAACGAGGGAGAGTGTTGTTGTTGTTGTTCTTGTTGTGGTGGGGGTGCATCTGGTTGGGGTTGTTGTTCTATTCTGGGAGCCATCTTCTTCTTCAGAGAAGATGAGGAAGAGAGGTTTCTTCATTGTAGCCAGGAGAGAGTGAGCAGAGCCATTTTCATCTCTGCCTACGTTTCTCTCTCACTAGCGTCGCAGTGAGAGTGAGACAGTGAGCAAGAGAGAGAGAGAGAGAGAGACGAATGCAGTAATCAAACAAAGGGTTTTATCTGAGAACCACTTCACGCTTGTCCTTTTCTTTCCTCTTTTTTTTTTCCCCCTTTACTCTCCATCTATATATCTATATATATTATATAATTAAAGGGCGAACCATGCTGTTTGGCGCGCAGGAAATAAAGCGTTACGGCAGCAGAAAAATATCATGTCATATTCTGAATTTGAATAATGAGATTCTTTTTTTTCAAAATTATAGTTATTATGGGTGTTTGTGATCCGATTTGATTCAGTTTAGGGGGTAGGGATCTCAATTGAACCAAATCAATAAGTTCTTGAACAATATTATCAACCCACTTTTAGTGGGTTCACAATCCAACTGAAACTTATTGCTTCGATTTGGTTCAATTTTCAATTTTGCTAACAACCTAACAAAATATAAATCTGTGTATATTATAAGAATTTAATTTATATATATTGATAGTATAAAATAATTTTATATTGTCAGTTAATAAAAATAATAAAAAATATTAACTCATATAAATAATCACCCATTATAATAAGGGATCAACCATAATTTTTCATTTTTCAATATTTTTATTAGTTAACAGTGTAAATCTATTTTACACTTTCAATGCATATCAATTAAACTCATACTATAAATGTGTTTTTGCAAAACAAAACCATGAGGACAAATAACATACACACATTGGCTGAAAAGTGAAAACCATTCACTCAAAATACATTTACTAAAAACCAAAAACCATTTGCAGAGAACTTAAAATCAATTGAGTGAGAGTAATGAATCAGAAATGAATTAAAGTGCAGAGCATGATTAGCAGAAATAGTCACTAAAAAATCAAAAATGAATTAGAAAATCAAAACATTAGAAATAACATCAAATAAATTAGAAAATAAAAAATGAATTAAATTAGGGATCGAGAGTATTCTTGAATCAACAATGACAAATATCAATTGAGAGTATTCTTGAATGAGAGAAGTAGAGAGCTACCTCTATTGAGAGAGGATTGGGACTTGACGCGCAATTGTGGTGGTTAAACGATGGTGGTGGTCGTACGATGGTGGCACTGCGTGGTGGTGGTGTTGCGCAATGGTAGTGGCTGCGTTGGTGGTGGCACACAATATTCAGGTGGAGGGTAATGGTTAAAGTAGAGAATAGTTGAAAACAATGAGTGTGGAGTGTGGAGGACCGTGGGACTATGGGTGATTGGGCAAAGGAGCAAGTGAAGGTGGTGCAAGGCTTAGGAAAATATAGAAGACTTGGAGTGTGAGTGTGAGGAATGCAATCTATTCTAGGGTTCGCATTTTTTAGGGGGGATGACTGAGGGGTAATTTTGGGCTAACATAGAGTTATAAGGGTATATATGGTATTACATCACTTGGTTCGATTCAGTTTTGAAGTTCAGAACTGAAAATTGAACCGAACTAGTCATTTTTTTGTTTCGATTTTTTGGGTTTCGATACGATTTTTTGTTCAGGTTAGTTCGATTTTAAATACCCTATTAAAAAATCCATTAAACTCTTAGAGCATCTCCAATGGTGCTTTTTTCAAGTCTCATTTACTGTTGATTTCAGGAACAATTTTATTGTAGTCATTAGAGGTGAAAAATTGGCACTGAGATTTCATCTCTGCATCCCTCTAAAGCGTCCCTCACCCCATTTTATACTGCACAAATATAGGATTGACATATGTTGGATTGTATTGGTCTCTTTTTTTTTGTTTAAAAAAAGCCACATTTGGAGTGCGCAATAGTTATAATTGAAATATTATTAATTTATTTTTATTTTTACTCTACAAATATCAATCTATTCCAACTTCTTTTTTATATATCTTCCAAATCTTTTCCAATACTCTCTAAATTCTTATCACACAAATTTCACTCTTTCATTCTTCCACAGACAATGGATCCAAATTAATTTAATTTAATTTTTTTTCTTAATTACTTACAAAATTCCAACTTCCCTCAAAATCTAAATATCCAAAATTTATAATCTTCAAGCCCCTCAAAATTCAAATCCGAATTTTCAAATTCCAAACTTCTTCCCAAATTAAAATTTTCCAAACCTTCAAAATTCCAATTTTCAAGTCCTTTTAATTTTCAAGTTCGTTCAAAATTTCAAATTCCTTTTTTTTTTCAAATAATCAAAATCCACAAACATTTCAATTTCTATTTTCATTCCCATTTCAAACCCAATTTATATTTTTTATCAATCCAAAAATAAAATTGTATATTAAAAAATATTTATAATAAATTATTTGATAAATATATTGATATTTATTTTTAATTTGAAAAATATATGGGGGTCAAAATTAGGACCTTCCATTGGAGAAAAGAATCTTATTTTTTAATCACTTTTACTTTTTATGATATGTTGGCCCATAAATGTTGATGTGACATGTAATGGAACCTAAAGGTTTTATTTGGATGCAGGACAGAAAATGGAAGGAAAAAAGTTGAAAGGAAAGAAATTGAGCAGAAAGAAATAGAATAAATTTGTATTTTCCATATGTATGTTTTGATAAAAGAAAAATAAGAGAAAAAGAAATAGAAGAAAATTTATTTTTTTATTTATTTGTGTGGAAAAGTGAAAAGAAAGAAAGAGATAATACTGTCAAATGACAATTGTACCCTTATATTGTTATAAAAGATATTTCAACTATATTAATTAATATTAAATAAAAAATTTCACTATTTTTAATTTAACAATTTAAAATAACATCAACCTATTAAATCAAACTCATATTAATAAAAATAAATTATTCAAAATTATTTAAAATAGAGAGTATTGGATTTTTAGTTAATCTAATATTTCAAAAATATTATTTAAAAATATGTTTTACCAACTAAACAATACCAACAATATTATTTAGTTATTATTTCAACTCTTAACATAGCATAAAAGAAAATTAAAATTTTTGTAATACCCTATTTAAAATAAAATATCTATTTAGAATAAAATGCTGGTAACCGAGAAATATTAAAATTTTACATAGTTTGTGTGTTTGATTTTTTTTTTGTATTTATTTTTAATAATATAGTAATAGAGAAATTAAAATTATTTATATGAAATTTTTGAAACTATTGATTTGAAAAAAAAAATAAAAAAAAAGAGGGGATGAACCACACAATACCTTAAGTGATGTTACGCACCCTAAGACCCTCTACCTCTCCATCATCTCAGCGCTCGTCTCTCCTTGCAGCAAAGGAAGGTAAAAATGGGAAAGTGAAAAATCTCACCCCTCTCTCTAGAATTTCCACCTAGTAATGAGAGGAAAAAAATTGTGCATTGTTCATGTGAGACCCACATATTATTATGCACTATTTAATTCTTCTTTCCCAATTTTTGCTTTCAATCAAACAAAGGAAATATATCCTTTTTCTTTCTATTTCTTTCCTCTCCCTTCCTTTACTTCTAAAATCATCCCAACCAAACACACTATAAGATCAAATATGTCTTTATCCTTGAAGATGCTCTAACTAACTTGACAATAATTTAATTCAAGTTAGATCAATTTATTATAAAAGAAAATTCTTCCAATGCGAAATATGACTATATCACTTCTTACGGAGAATTGAGAAATTCTAAATAACTAAAATTTTCTCATCAAATTTTTACTAAAATGATGAGACATTATTTATATTTTTTGAACAAACGGGTGGTTTTCAGATCTTTTAGTTTATCCAACACCTTAAATTTTAGCAAAATTTGACAAAAGATTTTAGTTGTATAATATTACTTTTGAGCATTTTATCTAGTTTGATACTTAATTTAATTCATTATTTAGCTATTTTTGAAATATAATTTTCATAGAAAATGTTAATGGATCATATGAATCTTTAACCCAAAGAGTAGGTTCAATGTCTAGCCCAAAAAGATAAAATCAAAAGATTAATTTTGATGTACTGTCGATATAAAAAAGTTTTATATTATTTTTCAATCACATACTTCTATTTGTAATACTTTTAAAATAGCGTGAATATAATAATATATGATTAGATATTTATATAAAACTTCTTTATACTTACAATACATCAAAATTAAATTCATTTAGCTTGAGACTCACCACTTGACCATGTGAATTTAAAACTTAGGAACGCTATACTGGCTAAAATCATATTGGTCACTGCTCAAATTATCATTGCTCATTATCTTTACAGTGTGAGCACATTTAATAAGTCGCAACATCTGCGAACGCCTTTAATAAGTCACTCGGCCATTAAGCTATTTAGCTGTTACGTCTTTCCTCCTTAATAGTCTCAACAACTATCAACAAAATTGGTGTAAATATCTCTTCTTTGATCCATCCAATTATGTTAATTCTTGTATAGACTTTATACACATTTCATTCAGAGTGACTTAGGCATCATAATATCTTTTGCGAGTATTACCCTCGACAAATTCCAGAAGACTTCCCTCGTAATTAAAGCTCACGGATATTGGAATGAACACTACCAACTAGTTGATTGGCCCAATACCTAGGTGAGAATACAGTTAATTTATTGTGAATACAATTACATAGATGAGATACAATCTAATTTTTGCTTTACCTTTAACATGCCCTTCCAACTTTTGTCTTCTCTAAAGTTTGAATAGTGTGATTCTCTTCACGAGAGTACAATTTGCTTACCACTATATCTAATTTCTGTTAGTTCAGTTAAGATGATTTGTGAAGCCAAAAAGATGATTACAATTAAGTATTATATATATATAGATTAATTTTAATACATTGTCAATACAAAAAAATTTCACAATATCATCCAAATCTATTATACATAACAATTTTAAGATAATGAGCATGAAAGTCAAATATATTTGTTAATATAGCAATATATAAATAAATATTTATATAAAATATTTTTATGTTGACGATGTATCGGTATATATCATATTGAGGTATAAGTTACAAATGACATGTTCACATGTGCAGTTGTATAATTTATTTATACCTATTTATATTACATAATAATTCGAAATAAACCTATAAATTTATAATAATAAGCTTTAGAGAGAGAATCAGACTTTAAATCCTATAGAAACCAATTCTTTAAAAAAAATTAATCACAATAATGCTTGAATTAGTTTCAAAGCAATGTATATGAGAAGGTGAAGGCTCCTACACACTTGACTTTACAAGGTGCACAACACACTTTGTAATCTAAAGGCTAAGATTTGATAGTGCATACATATTTCTTATATTTGTGATATACTCTAAAATTCACTCAAACTCTCTCTCTCTGCATTGAACTTGGAACTCAAAACTCGAAAACTTGAGAAGTTAACAGAGCTCAGAACACCTCAGATTTTAACTTGGAATTCAGAAACTTGAGAAGTTAATAGAACTCAAAATGCCTCGAATTTTGAAGTGAATTTCTTTAAAATTTTTAACTCGAAACTCATGAGTTATAAGTTCCACTTGATGCGAGTTCCGAGTTATGCTTTTAAACTAGTTTTGAGAGAACTTTAGGGTGTATCATAGCTATGGGAAGCATGGATGCACCATCACATCCTAGCCTTTAGATTATAAAATACGTGGTGCATCTTACCAAATAAAGTGCACTCGAGCCTTGTCCATATGAGAACACTATGATTAAAAAAAACTCTTACTAAAATCATCATGTTAGCTCTTTCTCATTTGTCTTCTCATGCCACCTCAAATTTCTTCAACTGTTATTTGTATGGTTATCCTCCTTTAATGTCTTATAAACTTTTTTTTTAAAGTAATATATATGAGTAACTCTCCATAATAAATCAAATTAACTGCTTTTTCATTATCAATTTATTTCACATACTTTCCCTCTCGTGTTGAGTAACTCTTGACCTTACACGTTTATATTACCTCACATTAATTAATCAATGTTCCTTTGCTTAACTTTTTTTACCTTCATGTAAACTACTCAAACCTTTTATCATCAATTTCCTCCTATTGGCTAAATGTGATACTTAAATTACAAACATTGTTTAATTCTTAAGAGGTTGAATTTGTAAAACGACCGATAAATAAAAGATAATATTTTATATGTGATTGCGTTTTATTAACAATCATGTCAGGATTCACATTATAAGTAGTAACTTGAACCAATTGTGGATTTTGATTCAGAGCCTGAACAGGTTGAACGTGGTCCTCCATAACAATATATGTCAAGAAGCAATCTAAACTTGATTCACAAAGATAATCCACCAAATAGAACCAATCAAGAAAACTCGATTGAAGCAGAGAATATATTAAGAAGAACTTGGATCAACGAGAAACAACAAGAAATAGAACAATCTAGCAAATTTGATGTAGAATCAACAGGCTAAGTGGAAATCGATTAATCAACTCAAATAATCCAAAGAACAATCGGTGGAAATCACGAAACCCTAACTTAGTGATCTTGTAATCAAACCAAGACAAGAGACTGATTGATCAAAAGAGATTGAATCAACGAATCCTTGAAGCAAAGTCGATGAGTGCACAGCAAAGCTCCACCAACCAGGCTTTGACACCATGTTAAATGGTACCAGATTCCATGGAATGGAGGAACTCCTTGAGAGTTCAAAAGAAAAGGAGAAAGCACATTGAGGGAAAAATGGGAGAATGATTCAATCTAATTGCAAAATGGTACTTCATAGGGTTTATATATTTTATACAAGAGCTAGACTAAAATATACATGTGCTATAATTTAGCAAAACTAAAAAAACTAATCTCTCTAATTGTCTAACTAATAAATTGATTCCTAACTCCTCCTAAATATGTAGCAACAATGTTCGCGTATCCATATGAGGTACTAATCATATTTTGCCACTCAATCATTTATTATTGGATCATTTCATTCTTTAAACTTCTTTTCACCATATAATAGTGACGTAATATTATTATACTACTTGCAGGGGCAGAGCCTAGTGTAAGGAAAAGGAGGCAGTGCTCCCCCCCTAAAAATTTTTAGTTCTTTTGTAAATTTTTTATTTTTTCTTTTTTGGCCCACTCTAAAATTTTTTATTTAGTTAATTCTTATAATTTTTTTACTTAATTAGATGTTTAAATACTATAATAAACAATAATATTATGTGTGTGTATCTATATCCCTTTTAAGTTTTAATTGTGAAATGTTTGTTTTCTTTTATATTTTATGACTTTTATTTATATTTTTTATAAGAGCAAAAATTATAAAATATATATTATTTTTTACATAAAATTATCTATTAAGTGTTGGCCCCTCCTAACAAAATGGTCTAGTTCTGCCCTTGTCTACTTGCTTAATTAAAGCATTGGCTAACATTAACTCATACAGATTTTGAATTTATGACATGAATAATAAGCATCATTCATGCTAGTATATGGGAAATGAAAGGTATTTAAGGTAAATTATAATTATTATTAAAAATATTTAAAGACAACTAGAATAGAAAAATAAGAATCACTTATTTTTTTCATATTGATCTTTAAATATTAGACGGAAATGTTTAATATTTATGACTTTATAAAATAATAGTTAAATACCAAAATAAAAACTTCTCTTTGAATTTGGTCATTCAAATAACCATATTAATAAAGAAAAAAATTATTTTTAGCTTAAATGTGAATTTCAGTTTTAATCCTTAAAAAAAAAATTTGACGTTGTATTAGTACTTTATTTATATACAATATCAAAATAATTCTTCAATAACAATTATTATCATTAGGAGTGTCAATGGGGCGAAGTAGGGGCGGGGATAGGCCCCCTCCCCCGCCCTGGGAAAAGCTATCCACCCCCATCCCCCGTCCCATATCTGTACGGATATCTGTATTTGGAGATCCTAAGGATACATGGGTACTTATGAATATCCATGGATACCTATAAACATATTATATGATGTATTAAGTCAAATAATCCTAACTGAAAATAGTAAAATAGAAAAGCAACTAAAATTGGTTTAACTTGCATCTTCTGTGAATTATTTGGTTTTAGAAAACATTAAATTAAAATGAGCAACCTAATTGCTACAAACTCCAACAAAAAGCAACAAAGTCCATTCTTGCCATTAAAATGCTTCTTAAACAACAGTTTAAATCCACCCAAAAAAATTACAAGAAGCATAAATAGTAGCCACCAAGTCTAAACCTTAGTCCCACCAAAGAAAATTACATCAATATTAGCCAAACTATGAAACTAAATAGTAGCATTCAACTAATAATACAAGTCATTTTCATATTGGTCTTCATCTATATGTCTAAAGTTTGAGTCATCTAATTAATAGGAAATTCCAATATCTATAGATCAAAGCAAATGAAGGACAGGACATAAGGGTTGAAGGTTTTATCTAGATTTCAAACATTATCTTGATGCGGCAGGACCTAGAGAACTCTTATCCCTATTACAAATGATTTTCTACATTGAATGCTAAATATGATGAACATGAGATATGAGAATTGTGTGACCAAGAAAATTGAAATAATAAAATTCCATTTCTTTTTGAGTTTAACAATATTTAATCCCATGTGTAAAATTGTACATGGATCCCTTCAAGTTTCAACTAAATCATCAAAACAACTTGACAAAAATCCCATTCCTATTTCCTACCAACTCCAAGGAGTGAAGTTGATTTTCTTCTGATAAATATTTGGTTCTACACATTTCTTTTTGAAAAAAAAAAACTAAAATATACATGTTCAATCTAGATCTAATAAGCATGCAGATGCAATAATAGAAATAGTGTCCATCGTAAAGCTAACCATATCTGCTAACGAAGAAAGAATACCAGAGGATGAGCTCGAAGAAAGAAAACAGAAATTATAGGAAGAGGACGCAGAAAGAATACTAGAAGACGAAGAAGATGAGCTCATGGTGGCAAAGGCAGGGGAATGGCGATCTGGGACTGCAGGGGAACGACGATTTGGGATAGCTGAGGCGTTGACGCTAGTGGGAAGCAATTTGAGATTGAAAGGGTGGAGGCGGCTAGCAACCGTGACAGAAAATGAGAAAGAAGGATATAGACTACAGACTTAGGGATATAGGACTTGTACATATATATAAAAAGATAATTTAGAAATTTCACATCGAGTACCCACGGGTACGAGCTAAGTGGATTGTGATTTAGTGTAGACTTTACTTTCAACGACAAAATTAAGTTTGGGTGGTTGAGTTATTATCATTTTTTTATAGAAAAAACCTTTTCTTAATTAACACATCCTACTCAAAATTACATGAATAATTTATGAGACAACGAATTGCGTATGTATTTGTTTCAAAAGTTTAAAGTTTAATGTATTTTCACATAAAAAAGTGGAAATTATACTAAAATCTCTCTTGAAATTTAGTATAATTATAGCCAACACTTTTGTTTTGGAAATTTTATCAATCTTCCTTGAGATTTTTATTATTATTAAACTTACCTCTTTTTTTTTTGTCGAAACCACGGGTATTTTTCTACCAAAGATAATCCTGCTCAAACCGGATATGACCACTTGGCAGCAAAGCTCTCCCTTTTGAGTTTTAATACTGCTGCATACCCAGAACTCGAATCCAAAATCTCTAATTTAGATAAAATAGCCCCCTATCAGCTAAACTACATGCTCATTGGTAGGGATGTCAACAGGGCGGGGCAGGGGCGAGGGATAGGTCCCCTTCCCCTTCTTTGCGGATAGTTACCCGCCCCTAATCCCCCACTCCATATCCGCACAGGTGCTTGTGTTTGGAAATCCCCATGGGTAAGTGGATACTCACAGATATTCATGAGTTCTCATAATTACTAAAGATTAAAAAAAATCAGAAAAATAAATTAAATAAAAATAATTCTAATACTGTAATTTACCATTCAAAATATTCAAAATAAAAATGAACACATAATAGTAATTTAACTTTTAGTTTGACACATAATAAGCAAAAAGAGTAATTCAAATTCCAAATCTAAACCTTAGTCCCACCAATGAAAATTACAACAACATTTAGCCAAACTATGAAACTAAATAGTAGCATTCAAATAAATCCAAATACAAAAGCATAAGATATCATCATCATCATGGCTGCATCATCCTTTGCAACTTTAACTTGGATAAATTGATTCCTACAAAAGTAAACACACAAATAAAAATGTAAACAAATAATATTATTGTGAATGGTATAAATAAAAACATCTATAAAATTTCACTAACTGCATCTTCAATATCTAAATCTTCTAGTATTCTAATCAATTTAGGGTCCACTTTCGAATTTGAAGAACATGAGTAAAAAATAAAATAAAATCAAGTAATTATAATGAAAGGTGCAAAGCATCCAATCTATCATAGAACATATAAACTAGGACCTAAGCTAAACACAATGACAAAACTCCGCAACCAGCACATCCAAACCAGATATATTTGCAAGAAGCCTAAACAAACAGGAAAGGCTACCTTAGACAAAAACATAATTCAAAGCAGCAAATCACGATAAAACAAATCAGGAACATACCAAACTAGCAATAACAACAATTATTATTGGAAGCACTTTCATTTCATTTTTATCTAAGAATTCTTGTTGATACTACCAAATGCTCCATAAAATAAGGTGCATTATCAATGTAAAATTTTCATTTCACAAAATCTTTTTTTAAAAAAAAGAAGCAAATTACTAAACTATCGAAGAGCCAAAAATTCAATATCTATTTAGGCTGTTATTTAGCAAAACAACAGTGACTTAATTTTGATTTTTTTCTTACAAAATATAGTTTTTAGAAACCGTTCATTTTTCTTTTGGGGCTAGCCACCATAAGACATTGGCACTAATGATGGCCCTTTCATTAACTGTTTCAAGTGTCCCAAAATAGGAAAAAAAAAGTTAGGAAAATTGAAGAAATACCAGAGCACTAGAGAGATGTGGCAGGCTCTTTGTCAACGAGGAAGAGGACGAGTTCATGGTGGCAAGGGCAGCCGGTAGAGGCATCACGCAGCAGGAACTGTGCTAGTGAAGGCGAAGCTGACACATGGATAGCAAAGGAAGCACAATCTAGGATTGCAAAGGAAGTGTGATTTGGGACGGCGAATGAAGCGTGGGATGGCAGAGTAAGGCTGAGGCGCTGGCAGTAGTGGGTGTGAGGTTGATTTATGAGATTTGTAAGGTTAAGTAAGAGTTGCGAGGAAAGAGTGAATAGAGAGTGGGGCGAATAGTGGGACAAAGGGTAAGACAAATCAAAGAAAGAGCTAAAATTAGGGTTTGTAAAGTGTACATATGTGTGTGTGTGTGTGTGTGTGTGTGTGTGTGTGTGTAATTTGATAATTTCATATTAGGTATCCATAGGTACCCATAGAAGCGAGTAAAATTGATATCCCTACTCATTGATATTAAATTTACTTCTCTAAATAAGAAAAACTAATTTCACATGCATTGCATATGATTTTTAATTGTAGTGATATAATTTTGTGGACTTCTATTGTAGTTGGCATAGCTATTATGCCCTTAATAAAGATTTAAGACTTTTGCAACTCCCCTTTTTTTAATAGATTGAAATTCCCCATCTTCTCATCTACTAATCTTAAAACTATTCTAAGGGCATAATAATTATTCTCAATACAACATTGACATTAAAGATCATGTGAAATGTATGTAAAATATTAATTGTGTCTATTCTCTTAAATGTTAGCCAATGCCAGCGGAGATAAGTGCAAGGACAACATAAATTTCAAGGGGGATCAATATTATTTTCAAAATAAGAGAGGTGTCAGACATGATTATATCGAATCTTAAGCGAAGTCAATATTATTTTTCTTTTAAATTAATTAATGTATTGTAAACATAAATTTTTATATTATTATATTATTTTTTTAAAGATTGATGGAAGAAATAAATATTTTTAGTAATATATTAATTTATGATTATATTATAAATAATGAGTTTAATTTTAATATATTGTTAATATAAAATTTTTTTATATAAATATCAAATTATATATTATTATATCAATAAAAGTATTTGACTTAATTATTTATTATTCTAAAAATTTTATGAATAAAAGTATGTAATTGAATTATATTGATAATATATTAAAATTAATACAATAAATAATCTCTTAAAATTAAATTATCTTCTAGTTTAATTTCAGATTTTTAATAAAGAAATAATAAAAATCCGATGAAATGGTATGTTATTGGTGTACAGCGTATGAAAGCGTCTCATAAGCCTGCGTTTACATGGTGCATCTATTCAAAGTCGAAGCGATTGTCGGACACGCTGAGGTCTACGTGACTTTTTAAACTTTCAATCTGGATTTGTGAGGAACGTGTTGTGCACGCGCTGATGAAAGTTATGGCAATAGGGAACCGTAAAAGCGTTGACCGTGCCGAACAGGATGTGTCATGTTCCCACCGTAAAAAATTAAAATAAAAGAATTAAAAATGTGCTCGGGAAAAAAAATATTTTTTATATCATTAAATTGATAGACATTCTTAAAAATAAAAAAAAGTAGAAAAAAATTATAAAAGAATAAAATAAATAAAATACTTGATAAAAAAAGAGAAAGTAAAAAGAAGGGATCGACGAGGTCCACCTTTTTAAATGTCCAAATAATATACTTCATCGGAAAAAACAACACAATTACACATAGATTGGAACCACTGCTGGGAAGTCATGTTTTACTGTTGCGCAATGCATGCGCTGTTAATGTTAACGTTGTTTTATAATTAGTTTTTGTAACTGATACTATCACTTGCTGTATCATTATTTTTTCTGACACCAGCGGAACGTGGACCAATAAAAGGTGGTATCTGGTCAAACTGTTGTTTTGTAGTTTCATTTACCACATTATTTATGGAAAATATTATAAAATTAATTTTAATTTAGTATCAATATAAATTTTTTTATATTTTTATTTAATTATATATTTTTATTTATAAAATTTTTAAAATAATAGATAATTAGATAAAATATTTTTATTTATATAATAATATAAAATTATATATTTATATAAAATTATTTTATACTAATAATATATCTAAATTAAATTTAAATATTTTTTAATAACTATTACACATACATAGTATGTGACACATATGTTAATGAGTATATAAATATTTAAATATTTCGGTATAAACCACTAATATCCGGAAAATTTACTGAATTTTGACTAATTTGATTTTAGTTAAGTTAACTCATTATGGAAGTAAAATTTTCTAAGCATTATTTTTTTTATCCATAAAATTCAAATACAAGATTTTACTTAAAAAGAATAAATATTGAATCACTTGAACTAAGTAAGCATTAGTGAAATACATGAATATCTAAGTGGGATAGACGTAATCATATTTCATCCATTTTTAAATAAATGTTACATTTTTTTTTCGATGAAATAAATAAATGTTACACTTCAAATACATATATGAAATGCAACATCAAAAAATACATATATGAAATAAATAAAATATGGGGGTGTGTTTCATGAGGGGTTGACCTTTGTATCATTTTGAGTGCATTTATTTTTATTTAAAAAAAATGATTATAAAATTTAAATTTTATATATAATTAAAAAAAGTTAAAATTTGATATTTTTTAAAAGTTACTTTTGTTAATTTTTGCAAAAAAGTTAAAAATAATTTTTTTTGAAATTTTAATTATTTTTAAAAAATATCCAAATATAAAAAATAAATTTTTTTAATAAAAAAATAATTTTTTACAAAAAAAATCATAAACAAATACACCCTTCATTTTATTAAAAACATATATGAATTAAAAAATATTAAACCAATCAGACTCTAAGTACTTGCGAATTAACAACTTAAGTACGGAATTATTAGACTTGCTAAAATTTACAAAATAACATTTTTATATAGATATCTATATATTAATATAAAAGAAGTCTGCACAATAAATCGCAATAGAAAAACTTTGTTCTAGAAATAAATTAGGGATTCTTTTTTCATGTTATCTCATTGATTGATTTAAGATTAAATTAGTAATTTGGTCCCTAAAAAATATTCATGATATCTTGATTCTTGAAAGATTTTTTTATATTAATTTAGTTCTTAAAAGATATACATGAGAGTCAAACAGATCTATATTGTAGTTTAGTAAAGGAAATAGAGATATATGGTAATTTTAATAGATTTAGAAAAATATGGTATTTTAAAAAAAAAAAGAAGGGAAGAACTCGCAATGGAGCACCACAAATTCTAAGAATTTGTGTTTTTCTATTGCGAATTCTAGTAGAACTTGTAGTAAGTCACAACAAATTCTTAGAATTTGTGGTACAACGAGTTCAGAGTTTCAATGTATTTTATTGCGATTTCAAAAATAAAAAATTAAAAAATTAACGAAGCTTGCCTTATAAATAGCGTGCCATTTTACCAGATTCATTGCAAGGAGTTTCTCAGTATTCTCAGTATTTGATAAGTTATTTTCAGTGTTTGATAGGCAGTTTATAGTATTTAAAAATATTTAAGAGTGTAAGATAATTTGAAAAAAGTGAGTAAAAAAAAATATGGATAGTAATATAGTTACTACTATTGTATATTTTAATGATTCTATTGTAATATCTGATGAAAATATAATATTTGGGTGTGATTATCCTATATGGGTATATCTTCCAGATACTATATCATTAGAAGAATTAAAAGTGGAGCTTTGTCAAAGTATAAATATTGGTTTTGAGAAAAAAGTAGAAAAAATACGATATAGGTGTCCAATTTCAAATATTAATGGGAATCTAAAATTTCGAGCAGTTACAATCAACAGTGATAGGGATATGAGAGTAATGTTTAGGATGTATCGCCAATATCAAACTTTCAATGCAGTCATGGAGTTGTATGTTGACTTTGAAAAAATTATTGCTGAAGCTGGCCCTAGCTCATATCCGGATAACCAATATTATGATAAATTTGTTCCCAATTCATATCCGGTAAGTGCTATTATAATTTGGTGTGCTAATTTTTATTCCAAAATTAATATATATTTTATTTTATTATAAAATATTATTGTTTATTGTTATTATTATATGATATATAAAGTATGCTCTACACTTGCCTCTAGTTGAAGATCCTGTGTATCAAAAATATATATATGATTAATAATCTTTATTAATTATTATTGTTGTTATTATTATTTATATTACTATTATTGTAATTATTGTCGTTGTTATTATTATTATTATTATTATTATTTCTATTGTTATTATTATTATGATTATTGTTATTAATATTTCTATGATTATTATTATTATTAATATTAGTATTAGTATTATTATTTTTATTATACTATTACTATTATTATTGTTATTATTATTATTATTGTTATATACAAAGTAGCTATATTATTATCATTTCTATTAATTATTATTATTATTATTATTATTATTATTATTATAATTATAACAGATATTATTATTAGTATTATTATTAATCTTATAATATTATTTTTATTGTTATAATTGTTATTGTTGTTGTTATTAATATTTCTATGATTATTACTATTATTAATATTAGTATTATTATTATTATTTTATTATATTATATATTAATAATATTAGATACAAAATATGCTTTATTATTATCATTATTTCTATTATTATTATTACTTTATTATTATTATAGTAGATATTATTATTAGTATTATTATCAATCTTATATTAATATTTCTATTGTTATTATTATTATTATTATTGTCGTTATTAATATTTGATTTATTATTACGATTATTAATATTACAATTATTATTAATATTATTAATAGACTACTACTACTACTATTATTATTATTATTATTATTATTATTATTAGATACAAAGGGTTATTTTATTATTTCTATTGTTATTATTATTATTATATGCAAAGTATGCTCTACACTTGTCTCTTGTTGAAGATCCTGTGTATCAGAAATGTATATAGTTAATGATCTTTATTAATTATTATTTCTTTTATCATTATTATTATTATTATTATTATTATAATGTTTCCATTATTATGATTATCATTATTGTTAATTGTATTATTATATGAGATACAAAGTATACTCTACATTTGCCTTTTTTTGAGGATCCTGTGTATAAGAAATGTATCAAACTAATGATCTTTTGTATTTATAAATATTAATTGTTAGCATCAGCACTATGAAGAAGGTTTGCCAAGCCCGTTTCCAGAAAGAGGTGCAGAATGTGAAATTAGAGACAGTGAAAGTGATAGCGATTACTTGGAAGGGGAACATGAAGCTGAGAATGATGATGCAGAAGATGATGATAAAATACCAAATACATAGGCTATTATTCAGTATTCGGAGGGTCTTCTATCTTTCATGCACACTTTAGATCTTGAAGTCATGCATGCACCTGAGTTTTCTTAATATGCAAATATGGCTAGTGATTATACTGTGGACAGCAAACTATGTGTGAGAATGCAATTCAGCGATAGGGAGGCTGTAGTTCGAGCAATTAAGAACTACAACATTTCTAAATCAGTGGACTACAATGTATGTGAGTCAGAGTCAAGGACATTTTATTGTAAGTGCAAATACTATGGCGTAGGATGCAATTGGCTTGTTAGGGTTAGTCTCAGAAAAAAGAAAGGCATTTGGGAGGTCAAAAAGTATAATGGTCCTCATACTTGTACTGCAGCGATGATCTCTCAAGATCACACAAAGTTGGATGCTGACATGATTGCACATTATATAGAGCCCATGATACGAGCTGACGTATCCATTAAAGTAAAAGTTGTGATTGCAGAAATTCAATCTCGGTATGAATACACACCGATGTACTGGAAAGCATGGACGGCAAAGCAAAAAGCAATTGAAAGAATTTATGGTGGTTGGGAAGAGTTATATGCAGCTTTACCCAAATGGTTGAGAGCAATGTGTGCTTTTATAAGAGGTTCATATGTTGAGTTCGATACTAGTCCAGCTTATCATGGCACTAATGAGCAACCAAATGATCGAATATTCCGCCGAATATTTTGGACTTTTGGTCCTTGCATCAAAGCTTTCAGATATTGCAAACCATTAGTCCAAGTTGATGGGACACATTTATATGGAAAATACAAAGGCACTCTATTAGTGGCGGTTGCACAAGATGGCAATCAGAATATATTGCCAATTGCATTTGCAATAGTCGAGAGTGAGACTGCAGATGCATGATATTTTTTTCTGCATTATCTATGCAGATATGTGGTGACTCGAGATGGAGTTGACATTATTTCTGATCGGCACGAGTCAATTAAAGCAGCAATTCAACGTTGCCATGGACAGTGGGAACCTCCAAGAGCATTTCATATGTACTGCATTAGACACATTGCAGCCAATTTCTTACGGAGATTCAAGAAACCTTACTTACACCGACTTGTCGTGAGTATAGGTAATTCCCAACCTAATTATCTCTATTGTTAAATGTGATTTTATTCTTTTCTTTTTTAATATACTGATCATATTATGAATTATAGGATATTCAAGGACAGAACGTGAATTTAATCTTCACTACGAGTGGATGCGCCAACATGGTGAGATTTATACAAATTGGCTTGACGAAATTCCAAGAGAAAAGTGGGTTCAAGCCTTTGATAGAGGACATCAGCATGGACATATGACCACGAACTTGGTCGAGTGTATCAATTCTGTGTTAAAGGGAGCTCGTAATTTACCAGTTACTGCCTTAGTTAAAGCAACGTACTTTCGGTTGGCTGAGTTATTTGCTACTAAAGGAAGGGAGACATATGCACGAAAAGCTACAGGAAGTATTTTTTCTGAAACCATCACAACAAGATTTCGAGAAAACCAGCAAGCAGCAGGAGGCGTACGCGTTACTACTTTTTCAAGGCAGTATCAAAGTTTCCATGTTGAAGATCTATCAAACGGATCACAATTCAAAGTTGATATAAAGGAGAGGTACTGTGATTGTGGCGATTTTCAGACTAATCGATATCCATACCGTTACGTAATTGCTTGCTGCTCTAATCAGTATCTTGATTGGCAAGCTTATGTTGATGATGTTTATAGGATGGACAAGATATGTAAAGTGTACAAGTAGGAATTCGGGGTTGTGGGACATGAAAGTACATGGCTGCCGTATAATGGCCCGAGAATTCATCCTAACCCCCAATTGAAACGCACAGAACAAGGTCGGCCAAAATCAACTCGTTTCCTCAATGAAATGGATACAAGAGAAATGAGAGGACCAAAACATTGCGGCCTCTGTCGAGGTGAAGGACATAGCCGCAGACAATGTCCCCATAGAAATGGGTCAAGTTCTTAGATATAAGTGAAATATTGTTATCCTGTATTCGCTAATATAATATGGACTTCTAGCTTGTGACTAATGCTTTATTATTTATTTTAAATCTTGTCACTTTAAAATATATTATTTTTAATTTTTGTATGACTAACATAATATTATTTAGTTATGTTTACCTCTATTATTAATTATTTTTATTGAATATTGAAACTATAACTAAATAACTGTAATTGATTTTTTTTTCTATTAAAATTATATTATATCATATGATTACTTTATTATATCATAAGAGAATTAATACTCAAACACTAAGATAATATTTAAGTAATGAACTTTGCAATTAATTGTAAGAATAAAAATTCTAAAAAATACAAAGATATTACAAAAAGTCATAAAGATATTACAACATCATACAACTAGATTAATATTACAAAATAATATTATAAAAAATATTACAAAAGAATACCATTAGACAATTATTTCTTCTTCCATGCCGGCCATGTTTCAAGGTAAATTTTACCGGTGCCTTAAGTTTAAATTTATCCCGCAATCTTTGACAAGCACGACTCCAGACATTGTCGCTCCTTTTTTGTCTTTCATTAGCCTCATTATTTCCATCACCTTGCTCTTGTTGTTCCTCTTCTTTGTCCTCGGTCTCCTCTTCTGCTTCCTTATTAACTTGTCCCCTATGCTGTGGCTCTTGAGCAGACGTTGTCATCAAGGGTGAAGTGGCTTCGATATTGCCCGTATCTCTAGGATTCTGTAGTAATTCCATTATCATGTCATTTACTAACCCTGAAGTTTCAGCAACCATAGGCACTGGCAGCAAAAATTCTTGTTCATGCATAGGTAGGATTGGTCGGTATACGTCCCCATGGGCCGTTGAAGCAGCACCTCCAAATCTAGATTCATTACCACGAGATCGACTATGCTGACGCGAGCCGGCACCATAATGGTAGTGCACTCCACTATCAACCGACCTTCTTCCATGTGAATTACCTTCGTCACCATGAGCTAATCTAGATGATGATGATGCTGAAAAGCTCATCCGACCTGGCTCTATCCTATGGCCAAATGGCATGTGCCCATAAGAATATTGTGGGTGTATCGGAGGCATGTAACTGTGCTGGTGCTGTGGTGATACCGAGGCCATATGGCTGTAAGGAGGATATTGCTATGGTGCTGGGGGCATATAGCCATAATGAGGATATTGCGGAGGTGGCGGGTGCATATCGCCATAAGGAGGATACTGTGGGGGTGGCGGATGCATCTCAGCATGATATTGATGTGAAGGTGGTTGCGAAGGTCCTTGGGTATGTTGCTGCCTTGGAGGTAACTCCCGTTATCGTGGATCTTGCAGTAGTGCCTCAGGTGATAAATATTGACCCATAGCAAAATGAATATACCAATTCCAATAATGCTAAGATGGAGAAGGATCATCAGAAGGACGACCACATGTTATATGTTGTCATCTATGGTTCCAATCTTGCAACCACTCCGCATATTTTTCAACCCAATTAGTGTTCTGTTGTCCCCTCAAATCTTTATTATGAGAGTCTAACAGGCTTTTTGGATTATCAGAGATATCTTGTTCAAGCCCAAATTGACGCTTTATGCGGTCAGCCGAGTGCCACTCAATAGTCTCAAAGCAGATAAGTGGACTGGTAGTTGACCACAATGGCTGCTCATTTACCAAGATATGCGGAATAATCTCCTGACTGCCTGGATGGTGATATGGTCACCATTGAAACTGCATTATAAAATAAAATAACATCAGTATTAGCAAATATATTGATAGCTATAATAATCACTATAATTTTTTATTAATTACCTCATCATGTGTCATTAGATCTATACGCAGCCTTATACTGCCCAGTGTCTTAAAGGGAAATTCTGCCGGAATTGACGTATTTATCCACCTGTGGAATATTATATTAATTAGATACATATTTAGCTATAATAAATTGCAAGAAATTATTAAATTATGATAATTGTACCTGGATGCTAGAGAAAAATGTGGCACGGGATTTTTAAAAATAGGAGCCAAGAATGGAAGTCGATGCCATGCTCATGACTGTAAAAGCTGTAAACAGCCACCAATATCAGAAATTTTATACCGCGTTGCACAGCATAAATTTCGATAAAGTACGGCGAGGCACGCTGAATCCCAACTATACTCCCCTGTCTCTTGCAAATTTTCAATTAACAGAAGAAATTTGCAATGAATTAAAGATGTGGTCTTATCCGGTGTAAGTCGCATCCCCAATAATTGGAGTATATAGCCGCGAGTAAATTGCTGTAAGATTTCATCAGGCACATCTGGCCCAAAGCTGTCTAATCTTTCTTCATTCAAATGTTCATACAACCAACTTAATCTGATTGTGAATTTGTTAATGTCACCCTTTTCAGGTCTAATGCCAAGAAGGCTCTCACATAAATTCTCAATCCTTTCTCTGGTAAAGGATGTAGAACCAATAACGAGTCGATCATCAATACGGACCCCAAGTTGCAATGCCACATCTTCTAATGTGACTGTACACTCACCAATCGGAAAGTGAAATGTGTGAGTTTCTGGCCTCCAGCATTCGACCAACGCACTGATAAGTTGGTCGTTTGATTCAAACTGCTCCATCATAGAAATATCTAGTAATCTGATATTTCGTAAATAGTTATATATTTTGGATCGCGGTTTCTCCAAATGCAAGACTTGAGGTTGCAGTACTCTCATTTTCTATTATGATTTGCAAAACATAAAAATAAAAGAATTAGGATATATCAAAAATAATAAAGCAATATATAAATAAAAGAAAATACAGATATTATCAGAAATAATAATATTATTATAACAACGATAATATTAATTATTGATAAATTGATAATTTAGGGTTTCATTTTATATTTATTTATGTGTTTAAATTTCTTAAAAAATATATACCAGATATATTTCTGATATACAGGATCCTCCTAAGAGGCAAATATAGAGCATACTTTATATCTTATATAACCAAAGTTTACTAACAATAAGGATAAACTAAAGTCTTAATCTCGCCATTAAAATTATTAATTAAAATTTCTTAAACGATATAATAACAAGATTAATAATAATAATAATAATAATAATCATAAAACTAAATAAAACTAAATAATCATAATAATAATAATAATAATTACATTAATAATAATTACATAATAAAATCAAGATTATATTACGATTATAAGATAATAACAATATTAAATAATAATAATAATAGTAATAATAATAATCATAACAATAAGTATAAAAGAATAATAATATTTCATTACTACTCCACCCAATATAACTACTTTTAATATATAGCAGATATATTTCTGATACACAGGATCCTCATAAGAGGCAAGTGTAGAGCATACTTTATATCTTATATAACCAAGGTTTACCAACAACAACGATAAACTAAAGTCTTAATCTTTTGTTAAAATTATTAATTAAAATTTCTTAAACGATATAATATAATAACAAGATTAATAATAATAATAATCATAAAACTAAATAAAACTAAACAATCATAAAACTAAATAAAACAAAATAATAATAATAATAATAATAATAATAATTACGTTAATAATAATTACATAATAAAATCAAGATTATATTACGATTATAAGATAATAACAATATTAAATAATAATAATAATAGTAATAATAATAATCATAACAATAAGTATAAAAGAATAATAATATTTCATTACTATTCCACCCAATATAACTACTTTTAATATATAATAGATATATTTCTGATACACAGGATCCTCATAAGAGGCAAGTGTAGAGCATACTTTATATCTTATATAACCAAAGTTTCCCAACAATAACGATAAACTAAAGTCTTAATCTTTTGTTAAAATTATTAATTAAAATTTCTTAAACGATATAATATAATAACAAGATTAATAATAATAATAATAATAATAATAATAATCATAAAACTAAATAAAACTAAATAATCATAATAATAATAATAATAATTACATTAATAATAATTACATAATAAAATCAAGATTATATTACGATTATAAGATAATAACAATATTAAATAATAATAATAATAGTAATAATAATAATCATAACAATAAGTATAAACGAATAATAATATTTCATTACTACTCCACCCAATATAACTACTTTTAATATATAGCAGATATATTTTTGATACACAGGATCCTCACAAGAGGTAAGTGTAGAGCATACTTTATATTTGATATAATCAAGATTTACCAACAATAATAAACTAATAATAATCATCATACTCAACCACGATAACTACTTTAAATATATAATAACAACAACAATAATAATAAATAGAATAATAATAACAATATTAAATTTAGAATAATAATAATATATATCAAATATATTTTTAATACATAAGATCCTCATAAGAGGTAAATATAGAGCATATTTTATATCTCATATAATAATAACAATAATAACAACTAAATATTACTCCTTCACTACGAATCTTCTCCAAAATGTGATCTTGTGCTCTCATTGTCTTATCTAATGCCATTTTTTCTAAAAAAATATTTTTTTATCGAATCAATTCAACTCACTTTCACAACTCTTTATAACTAACTCTTAATTCTTTTTCTCTTACACTGAATTCTCAAATTATCGATATGCATTTCATTCGTTATAATGAAACTATTTATAGAAGGAATAGTTACTGTATATTAGGACTGTTGAATGCGTGAAATGGTTCATTATTGTCCTATAATATAGTGTCTGACCAATTATCATTGTCTTTCAATTATTGTTGCACCAATGATATAAAATGTGTAGAAACTGTATACGCAGAACTCGCGACACATCACCGCATTTTTGGTGAAATTGTGATGATGTGTAGCGAGTTCTTCATCACAATTTCACCAAAAATGCGGTGATGTGTCGCGAGTTTAGTATTATTCCGTGTCCCATTGTTGCGAGTTCTATAATTCCCAGTTCCATGTTGCGAATTCAGTAATACAAACACCATATTTCACTAATATTTTTTTAAATACAATAAATCTTTAAATACTCATTTCAATTACCATAAACAATTTATAAAGCCTATACGTGATATCAATTTACTCTCTAAAAGATTTTTTATATCAGTTTAATCTCTAAAAAATATATATAACATTATTTTAGTTCTTAAAAGATGCATATAATATAAAATAAGTTCATGAATTTATAGAAAATGAGGGATCAAATATATGTCACATACTTCTTTTAGGAATCAAAGTGATATCATATATATTTTTTAAGGAGTAAATCAATATAAAAAATTTTTCAGGGACTAAATTGATGTCAAGTGTATTTTTTAAAGATTAAATTGATGTTAAAAATCTTTTCAAGACTAAATTGATGTTACATATATCTTTGAGAGATCAAATTGCTAGTTTAGTCTTGATTTAATAATGCTGTGATTGATGATCTAAGAACTGGTATTTTTAGAGTTAAGTTCAATTATAATTATAATATTTTATTATTAAAAAAATTAATTTTAGAGGTGAATATGTGGTGTAATTGTTTCTTTAAAAAATAATTTATTATTTATATCCATAAACAAGCAAATTATCAATAAAAGGTTGGGTGTAGTGATAAGCGAGACATTCAAAGGAAATCATAATTTAAACTCTAGAAAGAATGATTATTAGGAGGGCTTTATAACCATGATAGGGTCTAAAAATTAATTTTATAACAATATCTGTAGATATATTTTAGAAATAAAAAATAAACGAGATGACAAAATACAATACTTATTTATTTGGAAATTATTTCTAGAATTTAATTTTTATATACTAAGAGTATAAAATAAATTTATATTATCAATTGATAAAATTTAAAAAAATTAAATTATAATAAATAATTATCTATTATAATAATTAATCATCATAATTTATTATTTTCTTAAAAAAATTATTAATTAATAATATAAAATTATTTTGTGTTATTAACGTATAAAAATTAATTCCCGGTATCTGTACTCAACCACCCAAGAAAAATCATAAAATTCAACAAAAATTTAATAGCCCGTTAAAAATATCAGTATTCCAGAAAGAGACAAGGTACAGTAACTCTCAAATCATTATATTATTATTATTATATACTGGTGAAATGACATTTGCCGTAAACCTGTAACCAAATCATTGAAGGCCAAACGGCGTTCTTCTTTTAAACAAACAGAAGCACTAATTTGCCATTACCAATTTCAACCCCCACAAACAACCACAACCTGTTGAGGTCTTCCATCATCATTTTACACACAAAATGCCAAAAACCGATATGGAATGTCAAAGAATTAGCTGTTGAAGGAGAGTGCAAAAGGTCATGCCCATTTGGCAATGGTGGATGGGCGGAATTTTGTAAAAGGGACAAGTCATTGTCTCATGGGGTGAAGCGCACTCTTCTCAGTATTGGAAACGACAGAGGCAAGTATCCGTATGAGCAGAAAGAAAAAGAAAAGAACAGGACAGAAAAGAAAAGGAAAAAAAGAAAAGAAAAGAAAAGGGGCATGCATCGAAACCACAAGACCCTCACTCAAACAAGCTACACCATCCCATTTCTCTTCAGTAATTAGTGTTATTCATATTATTTTTTAGACCTTTATAGATACATAATTAGAGAAAAGAATACAAAGTTGTGGATCTACTTTTTTTATTTTTTTAACAGCCACTATTTTAGAGAGAGAGATATATATATATATATATATATATATATATATATTATGTGTTTATAATGAATGTAAAATATGAGTAAAGCCAATATTTTTCTTTACCATTCTTTTCCTCTCTCTTCGTTACTTTTATTCACAGTTGTTGCCGTCTTGTCTGCGAGGAACATACGCCGTACGCCTTCTTTGATGTCTCCCATTCCTCTACTTCCGCACGTTTCTCTTTTTAATTTTAATTAAACAAAGAATTGTTACAGTTTACCATTAAATACACGCCCTGCTAGCTGCTACTGTGTATTACTAAATGCCACCAACTGCATGTCTATGTACCTGAATTAAATCTTAATGAGCCACTATACATCATATGTCTCTCTGGAATCTTGGAAGAGCTTTTTAGACTTGTTTTTTCAATTTATTGCTTGCTTTGTTTCGTTAAGGCGATAGGTGTGCTCCTTTAGTTGTGGTAGATGCAAATTTAAGCTATCTCACCAATAATGAAGTTTGTTATCATTGACATGGTTAACGTTACCACGTGAATTATTCAGAAATCCTGTAGTCAAGATTCTGGCTGTACGTACATATGTCATTCTTTGTTCTTGGCTCTTAGCACAATCTGTTCCTTCTGCATCTTGCTTAAGCCGCAATTAGAAGTGATTAGCTGAAAAACAAGCTCGAAACCAAATGATCCTTGTGGGTATTGCATAACTTGCCTCAATTAGTTCAATCATTTCTCTACCAGCCAACACCACCATGATGGCACATCATTGTCCTTTTGGTTTTACATAGATCAAGCATGTCCTATGTCATATGAGCAATTAATTATGTCCATGGTTAGCGTCACACTATATGTTAGTCCACGTGCCTAACATAAAATCCCATGTATGTGTATAACTGTACAAGAGCCCCACTGGGATGCTTTTTCCCTTTCCCACCGCTTCATTTTGAAAATTTTTCTTTTGAGAGGAAGAGATTGTGAAGTTAATGACGATCAGTAAATAAAGCTATGCAAATCCATTAGCCCGCCTATAAAGAGTACATTGGCTTCTGAATATAGCTAAACACCTTTTGCTATGGAAGCTAAACAAAAGATTTATGCATATAAGCTACTGAGGAGTGAGGAGGAGGTTCACCGATTTCTTATCCCCGCCAGTGCTCTAGAATCGTAGGTACGATCGTAGGCAGTATAGACAGCGAGTTTTTCTGTATGAATGGAGTTTATGATAATAATAATAATAATAATAGCTTATATATACAATTTACTGTAATATAAGACTTTGGAGACTTACTATAAATACACATATAAGCTTAACGGATCACAACGACAAAATTTTTCCAAGAATGTATCCTTAAAAATATCATATATATAATGATGATGTTACTGTTAGTAAATTCCTTAATTTTTGTTTAATCTATATACGATGATATCGCTTTCAGAAGGAAAAAAAATCATATACACAGATGTTACTCTTATACTTTTCTAGTCGTGTCAAATGACTTTAAACATTTTTCTCAGACTAATATTTAATTTGAATACCCCTCCTGTTTCAAAAATACGGTCAATAAACAAATACAAAGACCCCTATATTGCTCTTTTGGGTAGGCACTAAGACCCTAATTTGTATAATCATCCACTGATCCTTTTTAACTATTTTGATTGTGTTGCACGATAAAGGGCCTGAATTGCCAGCCAAGAGAGAGAGAGAGATGAAGCCTGCATTTCTTTGCCCCCAGAGAGATCTGTATAGATTTTTTCCCACCTTTCCTTTCTTCTTTCTTAAATGAGAGGCTCCTATATTTCTTCTACCACTTGCTTTCTCTTCTTTTCTTTCTTTCTTTCTTTCTTTCTGTACTTTCACGGCTCAAGCTGCGAGGCACAGAGAGAGAAAGAAGTGTAATCCAGCAAAACCGAACTTTGAAATAAAGAAGAGTATAAGTTCCTCTTGGTGTGCCTTTTACTGCGAACAGTGTCAAGTGTTTCAGGACCTTTTTTTTTTTTTTTTTCATGACTTGGTTAAAAAAACTCTGCCACTTTAATAAATCAAGTTAAAAGGCATGGTAGTATTTGCTAAAAACAAGCGCTGAGAAACAAAAATAACAGCTTGCATTTGCATTAATCTAGTTAGAAGTCAACTAATCTTTATTTAAGAAATCATCAATTGTTGCGCCATATTTTTGTTTAGTGTTAATTCATCTCGCTGAGATCAAATCGTGTGTACTTGTATTCCATTTATAACCTTCAGACATTGACCTCGATGCTATTTCCTGCACAGCAATTAGCATGTAAATTAAATTAACATTGTGAAGTTGTCATATTCCCCCTTCCTCTTCCGCCTGAATGTGGCATACAACTTTTGGACCATAACCCGTGACTCATTCTAAGGAAGAAGAAGGCAAAAAGAAAAAGTTAATTTGAGAATATGGACCATTTGTTTTTCCCTGCAAAGAGAAGAGGTTAATAGGGGCATGGCCAATTTAATATTCACCAAATGGCAAATTGAATAGAAGGGACAATCAATGTGCGCATGGGTCAAATGCCCTTTTCAAGTCAATCCTTTAAGGCAGGTTAGGCACAACGTCTGAACAATTTGACAACTTATGTTGATGAAAATTGAGTACTTAGTTAAAATTAAGTTGACAAGGACATCAAATGTTCAAATGAGCCAGTACAAAGAATATTGATAACTAAGTGTAATTAATTTATCATGTACCATAAGAAAGTAGAGATTAACACAACCCAACCCATGTATAAGGTATAAGTTGTGAGTTTGAAAATTTTTAATCTATTCAATTCAACACAACCCACTTATATATGATAATCGTGAGTATCTCAAAAAAATTAAAAGTAAAGTTAATTATTATATCAATCCATAATTATAATTGACTTGTGTAGTTTGTTATATTTATGAAACTTATGTATGCTTTTTAAAATTTTTTTGACTTATATATACTTTCTTGAAAACTTTTTGAGCTTAGGAATGTTTTCATGAATTTATTTATATTGAGACTTATAATTGTTATGTACATATTTAGATTTATTATATTTGATTATATATTTTAACATGTTTTAATAGTTAATTTTTTTTTAGTATATATATCAGATTCATATGTTTGACCCAAACTCAACCCATTTATGAGTGAGTTGGGTCAGTTCGGATTGAAAGGAAAAATTTACTTAACTCAACCCAACTCAATCCACCAATACCCTTAGTGGAGATAATAGAATTGAGCTTATTTGCTAGTATTTAGAAATATGGTTAACTTGGGAAACAACTTTCTTATACTTTTCATCCACATGATTATATCAAGTAAAGGGAGAGATAAACAAATTAACAGTGTAAATAAGTGAAACTCTACTATAATTTATAAGATGTAATTTAAATACTTGTGTCTATTTTTCTTTACCCATAATATAATTATATAAAAAAAATTGATCTCAAAGGATTAGTATTATTAGCAGTTTAGATAAGCCAAACTCATAAAGATATAATCATGTGGGTTTGAAAACGCTCGACTTGGTTTGGGTTTAGAAAAAATTGATCAAATTTAATTGAGGTTGGTTTACTTTGAGCTTTAAAAAATTTTTTTTTCAACAAAACCAAACTAAATCAATCTAATGAAGATTAGATAAGTCTATTTTGGATCATTGGGTTTAAAATAAAAATGAATTTTTCAGAGCATGTTTGATTTCTATTTTCATTTCATATGTTTCCCATTTTCAGGATTTTATAAAGAAAATAGTAAAAATATAAAATGAAAACAGGAAACAATATTTTGTTGTTTTTATTATTATCACTATTTTCTTTACAAAATTCTGAAAATAAAAAAATAAAAAAAATAAAATAGAAACTAAATATGATTGATTTTCACACACACTACTTTAAAAGTCATGTATATTAGAGAATTTAATTAGATAATAGTGCAAAAAAAATTTTATATTGTCAGTATATCAAAATTAAATTCTTAAATATATTAATAATATTTAAATTTAAATTATATCAAATTTAAGCTTCTAATTTTAAAATAAAAGTATAATAATTCTAAGCTTTCAAAATAAAATATTATTTTTACGCTTTTAAATTTTGAAGTCATGTCATCAATTTCTTTTTCAGAATCAAACAATATTTTCATATTGATATAATACGTTTTAATAATTATTATATCCTTATTAGATGTTATTATTAAAAAAATTAAATGAACTAACAAATTAGCCCGCTGATTAAATAAGATAATCCATTAATTTACAAACTAAATAAAACAAAATTAAGAGTATAAAATTTTAAACAGGTAAATATTTTTCTAACCCACTCACTATAATTTATGTAAATAAATAACTCAGCCAAATGAATTTGGTTCATTTTATGGACTCCATTTATCCTATTTTGTTTAATTAAGTGTCAATTTGGTTATAGAAAATATTTTTATTTTTATTTTTATTTTTATTTTTAAAACTATTTACAAAAAATATCACATTATTTTTAATTTATTTCCTATTTTAAAGATTTTATAAAAAATATTAAAAATAAAAATTTGTTATTTTCACTATTTCCTTCGGGGTGTGTATGGCAGTTAGGGGTGTAGTGGTCACTGGTCAGAGTACATGTGCCGATCTTGCGAGGGACTCACTGAGAAGCTCCTAGGGTGTGTGTGTGTGAGACAGGGAGAGTGAGAGGTGTATGGAGCGCAAAGAGACTAAGAGGTATGATAGTGGTACTAGAGTTAATGGAACGTGAGTAATTTTGTTCATGTGTTAAAATTATAAATATAAATTAGGTTTTTCGTTATGCATATTCAGGTCGATCTGACTTTATATTTCACAATTGAAAACCAAACTAAACCAGACAATTTATGAAAAAAACCTGAACTTTTTTTGTTTAGGGATCTTTTGGGTCGATTTTCAATATTTGGTCTCGTCAGTTTGATTTTTAACACCCCTAATTGTTTACTTCATGAATCACTCGACCTTGAGTAATGAGCCAATTGGAATTCATAATGTGAAATGGATGATATCTTAAGGCCCACCAGAACAAAATGTCTACGAGTTCTCGTGCTGTAGGAAACAAATGAAAGAGCAATAAGTGGCCTTCATTTTCCTTCCACTGGCAAATGTGCTGTCGCAATAGCTGCTTGCAGATATTGCACTAAGAATAAAACTGAAGAATTAATCACCGTGAAGGATGCATGCTTTTGCCATCCACCTAAGCTACAACATTAGTTGTTAAACTCATGAAAAGTGACACTCCATCATAGCTTTGACTTAAGGGAAAAGGGCAAAAAAGCAAAGGGTAGAATATGCCCCAACTTCCCAACTTGACTATGGTAGCCATGAGTTTGACTAGCCCTCGCAAGTTTTGACAAATTATTGTGTTCATTTTCAAGTGGGACAACCGCACTCCATTGTTTCATCCTTACACCTGCAGCTGCAGTTGCAGTTGCCATATATATATATATATGAAGCTTATCTTGCTTTATTGGGGACATTAAAATATGACACGTTCTTGCTTTCACATAGTCAAATGAAGAAAACTATAATGATAATTAACAGGCTGTGGCAACACTTGGGGGTTCTGAAATGAGGAATTTGAGGTGGCGTTGGCATGCCATTAGCTGAGCTAGCCAATCACATATAGATATATAAATATATATTGAATTGATAATCTCTTTGAGACTGACTCAGTCACAGCTCTGATTTATATGAGTAGAAAAATATTAAGTGTACTTATTTTAAATATATTAGGAGAGAGAAATATACAAAAATTATGAATATTAAAAAAAAAAATGGTAGAACTATCACTTGTATCTTTCTCTTTTCTTGTATGTCTAGAATAAGTCCACAAAAATAAATATACATAAGATGACTCATACGATTACGATTCTGTACAGACTACAGAAAATGGCACTCCTCCAATTTCCTTGGCAAAATGTTTGATAATGACAAATGACAATACTCTCTTTTTTTCTTTCTTGTTTTCTTTTTGTTTAAAGGTTCTTACAATGCCCGATCAAAAAACAAAAAAAAGGGGTTCTTACAAGGCATAAAAAGCCATAACAAGACAAGATAAAATAATACAAAATAGACTCGAGTGAGCCAAGTCTGTGTCAAAAGGCTAAGTATTAATTACAAGCGAGGACTAGAAATCCACTAGGAAGATCATTCGTAGGTGCGGTTTGGGAAAAAAGTTTTCAATTTCAGTTCGTAAATATATTTTAACTAATTAATAATATAATTTAACCTAACATACAAACATAATTAACTGCTGAGTAATAGCGTTTAGGGTTCAATTGTCAATGTTGAGTAGTTAATTATGTTCGTATATGATGTTTTTATTTGGTTAAAATATACCTACGAACTGAAATTGAAATGGAAAACTTATCCCCAACTCTACTGTATGGTTATTTTGCCAAAATCATAGTTTTGAGGTTTGCAAATGGAAAATCAAACTAGTAACATTTTGGTAATAAGTTACTTCTAGTCTACTACAGAAAAATCAACCCATCAAATAGTTAAAACCACGCTCAAATTTAAAATTATTGGAGATATAAAACAAGGAAAATAGAATATAATAAATATTAGGTAATATTTTGTCATACCAAACATGCTAGTAATTTTTTGACAAATTCTGACAAATAATTCTAATTAGGTAGAAACAAATCATGAACTTCACATAATAACATTTTAAGCTTTTAGACAAATTAGTTTTTGATATGATATAATAGTTTCTTTGACCAATTGATAAAGAGATCAATCATTGCTGCCTTCATTCTTTTCAAATAAAATTAAAATTTCACCTTTAGGTAAAATAGGTCTGCATATAATCTACATTTTTAAAATCAATATGTATGGCATCACGAGTAGAAATATAGCTGGTTTTGCAGAAGGAATTGTTGCAACTTGCAAGCTTGAGCATAGTTGCAGAGACCCATGCACTAAGGGTGCATTGGACATACTATATTAAGCATAATAAAATAAGTTAATATTATATATCATATCTTTATCTATTATTTGGTACAAATAATATATTGTATAAAGTTATTCATTATAGTTTTATTATCCATGAAAATAATAGATAATTTATCAAGTTTAGAAAGGTCATATTAGACCTAATTAGTTTTTAATGGATAGGATTTCTATCACAATTTGATTATTTATATATTATGAAAAGTAGTTGTTAAATAAATAAATAAATAATTAAAAATAAATAAATAATTAAAATAATTATTCAAAAAATATAAAAATATAAAAATAATAATGAATTATTAAAAATAAATAATACAAGACAAATAATATTTAATATAAAATATAATTATATATGGTATAAATTAAAAAATATCTAAAATAATTGTAATTGATAAATAAATATTTAAAATTAATATTTTTAAAATTTATATGTAAATGGTTAATAAAAATTATTACTTTAATATATTGTTTTTTCATTTTACATATTATGATGAAAGTACAGTACAATTTATTATTAATATGTATAAAAGAAAGAAAGCATTATATATTTTTTAGTTTTTATAATTTATGAAAATGAAAATAATTATTTAAAAATATTGAATTGAATAATAAATATCATTAAATATAAATTACAATTTTATATATTTGAAATTAATAAATATTTATAATAATTATGATTTTATATAATTAAAATTAATAAATTTTTGTAATAAATATTTAAAAAGCAACATTATTTTTAATTTATAATTAAATAATTAACAAAAATATTATTTTATTACAATTTAATTTTTTTTTGTAAAATATTTCTTGTAATTAAAAATATTTTGAAAACCTGACAATAATATTATCTTATATATCATAGTATCTTTTACAATCAAATTTTATCCTATCATGTGTATCAAACAGATCTAAAGCATTTTATCCAGGTAGCCCTTGTTCTTTCTACCCCTTCCAGTTGTTTTCGAATGAGACCGTATTTAACTCATTCAAACTTGCAATGAAATTCAGACCCAAAAAAAAAAAAACGAAAAACTTGCAATCAAATTTTTTTACAAAAAGTTGTGACCATTGAGGCACTCATTCATGACGTAAGAAATATGACAAGGGCTTCCCTGAGGCTGCTACCTTCAATTGGACCCAAGAAATGCTAAAACAGCGGCAAAGTTCCTTGCAACTCAGACAAGAGGCCATCCTCATCCTAAGGATTCAGATTTAGTTACAGGCCAAGCCAGGCAAAATACCCAATACTCCTAATCTCCTAAGTCCAGGTTTAAGGAGCCGCAAGTTTATAAGCCCAATATGGCCTGGTCAATTTTTCCTTTTTTAGTCAAGCCTGATCTTTGTTCCTTACTTGAGGATTATGTTTTTCATATTTTTTTCAAGACAAAAAACCAACATTTTTTTTCCACAATGACTTAGAAAAAGAGCCTAGTGGGCCAAAACCAAAATTAGTTTTTTACAATCAAGAGTACAAGATGCATTGACAAAAAAGACAACAAATTGTATTTTTTTAAAACATTTTCCACGATTTCCAAGCTGAAGCTAGTAGAAATTTTGTAGTTCAAGCTAGCGGAGTAATACCCTTTTAGGATTTGAACCATGTGATGGTTCTCATGAGTTTGTACTCCAATTGTGGTAAAACAACCACGCTCCATAAAGCACAACTAAAACATTTTTTGTGGCATAATGCATTAAAAAATAAATAAATTTTGTGGCACATTTAATTGATTTTTGAGGGGTCAAAATAAAAATTAGAATTGGTAGTTATAATTCATATTCTATAATATTTTTAGGAAAGGAAATGTTATTAAAGGATTTAATTGATGTATACTGTCAATACAAAAAAATTTTACACAAACATCTAATCATGTATTATCATATCAGCAAATGTGTTTTGACATAACTGTCCATTACTTTAAAAATCTTACAAACATCAATATGTGATTGAATGACAGTGTAAAATTATTTTATACTATTAGTGTATGCCAATTAAACTCATTATTAAATAAAGTAGTATCAAAATTAAAAAGTAAGAATATAAAATAATGAGACAATATATGCAAGTGATAAACCACCTCCTATCTATGCCTCGATAGGAGTCTTGTGTAGTGTGAATGATGAGATGAACCAACTCTAAAGAGGCTTTAAATCAAATGCATCCAACAAAATTTTGAGGCCTAGATAATATGCTGATCTTTTTCTTTTTTGAATGAAGATGGTATGTGTAGTCTCTTCTACAAAAAATATTAGAATACTATAGGTGAGGAGGTCACAAATGCAGCATTGCACTATCTAAATGAGGGAGGTATGATCATTTATATCACTCACAATTTTATTGTATTAATCTCAAAAATTAAGTCCCTTAGAATATGTCTCATTTTAGACCCATTCCCTATATGCATGCAAAATGCTAGCCACAAGTTCCTTTTATTATGCAGAATAGATTGATCATGAATAATAACTTCATAGTGTACGAGCTCACTCATGCTCTAAGAAATAGATGTACTAGAAAGGATGGGTTTTTGGTGTTGAAACTTGATATAAGTAAAGCTTATGGCATAATTGAATGGAGAGAAAAAGAAAATGAAGAGAACGAATGAGGGTTTGAAATTTTTAAAGAGATGATAATGTGATGCATTCTAAATAAAGAAGGGAGCTTTCAACATTGGAAGATAGAAAAATAGAAAAATGAAGGTACAAATATAAAAATAGATATGAAAGCTTCTCAAATAAGCTTCTAATGTCCTTTCATTTTCGATGTATAGGATCGACATAACAGCACATGAAAAATTGATTAGGCATCTATACAAAATATTGTAAGTATAAATTTTAAATAATATTAGCACATGGCAAATGATTATAGCAATTAAGATAAAAGAAATGAGAAATGTCAAATATTTTAAATAAAAATGAAAATAACATTTGTGTGATTTCATTCAGCATCAACTATCTGTTATATAATATAATAAATGATAAATATCAATCAATATTAATATTTTTTTTGGGTCAAAAATATTGAAATTCATTGAGAAACAACCTAACTACAAGTGGGAGATTACAAAAGGCCACAAACAAACAACTCACAATTGGGAAATAGACAAGGTCTATTCCAAGCATGAATAAGGTTTATCCATCCACATCGGCAAGAAACTAAAAAAGAAACAAGTACAGCCTAGCTTGCTAGATAGTTAGGCAGATCACTAGCTTGATACAACTCTATTTAGAATATTAACCTAGGATCCAAGCTTACTAATACACTAAGTAAATATAGGTTACTGACCAGTGAGTGCATTGCAAAGTGGTGTGTAGCCTTATATACTTCTCTTCAAGACCAAACATTAGCACCTTGGAAGGACAAAATTCTTTGATGTTCATAGTCATGTCTCATTAAACACAATGATATCCTCCAATAGCCTTTTGATGTCTCTGCAATATTGCTCTAAACCAATCAACTTGGTATAATAATAAAGATTCACACACACAAAGTTTCCTCAAAGGAACTCTCTAAGTCCTTCCTGTGATTAATCTTTTGCTATTATTTTTTCTAACAATTGCTTCAGGCTTTCTTCAGACACAACAACTTCACCTTTTTTTTATTTAGTTAAATATAGCATACACCATCTAGAGGGCATGTCTTTCAAAAGCTAAATAAATCTATATAAATCAAAATATTTTGCAGAAACATACTCAAAACCTACATTAGAAGCTTATTACACTAGAGAATACCCACTGAGTAACTCCTAAACAGAAAATACTAAGCGTGATAAACACACAAGTTAATTAAATTAAAAAACCTCATCTAGCCACCACTAATATAGATTGATGATATATCACTTATCATGAGTACAGTGCTTTGAAGTCCCATAAAGTATGAGCAGTGATGACAAAAACTAAGGTTTGAGCTAGCCTCATTCAATTTCTGACGATTCAAACACTAGTGCTAATCAAGAGAAACTCACTAGAAGGGATATCAAAACAACCTAATGTAATGAGGAGATGAGACCAAAAAAAAAAAAAAACAATAAAAAGGAGAGGGGAATGGGTCACCGAACCACCATGGAAGGGATGAACCACCTCCATGGGGTCGGGTCCCCTTAAACAAATTGGGCAAGGAGGTGCTGGAACTGCGTTAAGTGCAAAAGCTCAAAGAAAAATAGTGGCGCTAGGGTTTTTTTTAGTACCAACTTTTGATTATTAGTATGTCACAAAAAAATTAAATTCAACAAGTAAAAAATGATAAAATTTAACAAGTACAATTTCAGTTATGATTTATGAACCATGATTTGTCTTGGCCCATACCCAATTACATGTAGTAGAGTAATAGTAACATAAAGGTGTGGTTCAAAAAATTAAAAAAAAAAAGAACTTAAAGACATGGCATTGTTGGAAAAAGAAAAAGGCATGAAGTAGAAGTGCATTTCTTACAATTATTTTTAAAGAAACAATAGTCTTTTGTTATTAAGATTTTAATTATAAATTATCTTAAATACAAAATATTATAATCTAAACACATATGCAATAATGTAAACACATATTCTCTCTAATTATACCTTAACCTTGATTTTTGGATAGTATGCATTTTAGAAGACAAGAGTGTTTGGTATAGATATATACTCTTGGAATCAAATGACTCCAAATGATATGAGCTATACAACTATCCAAATGGCTTTATTCCATGTTTTTTGGTACATTGGAAAATCAATAAAACTTTGCAAATAAAGATAACACCTATAGTATCAATAAGGAGCAAAGGCCCCAAACCTGGTGGAAGTTCATGCAATACTTGAAACTTCTCATGCTATTGCACTCCTATGTGTGTCAACATATCAGCACGACAATTTGATCGTCACCTTCCAATTTCTTGATACCAGAGTTTTAGTATTTGCAATGAGGGAATTAAGTGGGTCTAATTCAATATCAAAAGTTAGCTCATGGGGAGAAAGTTATCCAAGTATTTATAAAGGCTATTTAGGCCATAACTCTAGCCAATGTGGTACTTTAGCACACCTACCACATTCCCAAGACTAGACATCTACTGGTGGCTCAATATAAAGTGTAGGGTAGGATTTTATACTATCTTAGAATTAAATGGGTCTAACTCAACCCTAAAGGTTAGCTCACAGTAGAGGGATTGCCTAAATACTTATAAAGGCTATATAGGTCGTACATTTAGCCGACATGGGACTTTAACACCATATAAATGAAATACATCCAAATCTGATATGTTACAAGTCTAATAGCCTATATAGAATTCATTTCACAGTGTAGCACTTTAACTCCCATATTCTATGCAAGCGTGAGGCAACATTTAATTCCTACAAGTTCAACAAATAGGATATCCTCAATCCTTGTGAAGGCACAAATATTGTTAGGTACAAGTCAACTTCAACCGAATACTGTGACTTTATTTTATAATCTCCAAGGCTCGATTTAACAATCCATGATGAATTGATGATGTAACGAGCCTAATTGGTCCAAATGACACAATTAACATGAAGGATGATATGGCCAACAAGGATGAGGATTTGGCAACAAACTTGTGATATGAATTTTCCTTTCTCTTCTTTGATATTCCCTTCAATGCTATTCCTTTCTCTGAATATTCTCTTTCCCCTCTCAATTCCTTTACTCACTTCTTCACCTTACACTTCCATATTGATGCTGCAATGGATACAAGTTTAAAGATTTGAGACTTCTTTATTTTAATTCTTGCACAAATTGTGTTATGTAATTTTACATCTTCTATATTGTTACTTTGACTTAGTGTGATTTCATTACTATTTCATTGGTGGCTTGTGCTACACATTACATTAGTCTTTCCAATGAGCTCACATGGTCGAAGAAATTGAAGACATCATAGAAGAGGAGATGATGAACTTAAAGCTCTATTGAAGTAGATCTTACAGAAGATTGATCAAATGTATACTCAAGAAATGGCTCAATTGGATAGTAAAAAAACTCCCATGTTAAAATAGAGTCATTAATTAGAAAATTGGGGCAAGTGTCTCACCAGATCTTAGCTTGTGAGTAAAATTAGGAAGGAAGGCTATTCTAAACATTCGCGGACAATGGGACAAGTTCTACCTTAACCTTTCACAAAGACTCAACAAAATCCACAGGTGGTAGAGTTACATGAGCCCAACATGGATGACATTGTGGATCAACCAAAGACCACCACAATGACTATCTTTGAGCATAAGGAATCCATAATCTATTCTAATTTCATATCGAATATCAAGAAAACGGCGGTCAACAAAACGAAAAAATTGGGCATAGTGGATTGGAGATTCGAAGTTTAGGGATGGACCAACTAGGCAAACTCCCCCATTGGAGCGCTAAACCTAGGATCATTGATGGGAAAAATGAGCTTGTGACCACCAAGCGCCCACTGTTGGACTCGCCAGACTTTGACCTTTATACGTAAGATGTGAGTGGCGATTTGCATTGTCTCAATGTGGTTTTTATAACATCCTAATAACTTCATACTATGCTTTAGTTGTATTACAGTAATTATTAGTTGTTACTTTTACTTATGGAAACATAACTCATTTATTAAGATACTTTATGATGAAACAAAGGTAATTTTTGTATTTTTTCGAAAACATGAGCTATAAGCGTGTAATAATCGTCACATAATCGATGCGTCTCATATATGAATATTCGCATTGTAGTAAATAAGTATAAACATAAATAAACATTCATATCTCCATTAGTATACATAACAATCACCATAATAATAATAAGTAGCAACAGGACTAGTAAACCACATCCGGCCATACAAGTAACCAAAGTCAAGGAAGAAATATAAGTACTATGCATGGTGTCCGACCATGCCCAATAGAAAAGAAAATACAACTATAGGACCTCCATGACCAAAAAAATAACATTCATGCCAAAAAGGTGCAGCCTAAAACTAGGTAACAAAATAAAGTTGCAACTAGTAGTCCAAAGTTCCACATGTGCAACTATACACATTCCTCATCTACACCTAACAAGGGATGAAATTGTTCCTTACTCCACTAGAAGCATAACCACATCCTCCTCCTCGCACACAGCTTGAGTATGTATAAAGCCTTGTCCACACCTCAGGCCGAACACCGAGCTCACCATAGAAAAAGATGACTCAGAAGTTAGCTTGATCATGGACAGATAGGAAGGCTCGGTAAGATCAAGCTCTATAGTGTAGATCGGCATCAAATGCGTGTTAGAATCCATCTCCGCATTCAATGGGTACACGGGGGATGAAAATAGGGATATACAGCAAATAGGGTGATGCCATCAAAAGGATCATGGGGGCTAAAGAAAGGACTCACAACAAATACATTAAACTGACGGTCGTGCAAAATGTAGACCTTCATCGTAGCCTGCATCATCAACACGGTTGCATTGAGCACTAGGTCAAAATGCCAGTGCTAGGTAGGAAACTCAACATAGATGACCACACTCCCCATCGCCTTCCCTTGAAGATGACATGGAAATAAGTGTGAGAAAATAGAATTTCTTAATAAGATTCTAACTAGATAGTTAAGTGTTATTATTATCGTCTCATCCACTTCAGATTTTCTTATAAAAAGGTTACATAAGTTCAATTTTTAAATACGTTTGAAATCATTCATGTCCGAAGTGGATTGCTTTTAGCCATTCTTTTATAAGCATATCATAATAGACAATGGAATCATAAGGCACACATAAGCATACATAATTCATAAAAATGCATATAGAATAAACATAGATGCATGAATGTTTTATGCAATTCTATTGGCTTTGATCTTTCTTTGACTTTAACTAACTTTGACTTTGATTTTACCTTACTTTGGCTTATGATTAGTCATTGGCATATGCTTTAACTTTCATTACTTTTAGCATGTGCATAATCTTTCTCTACATACCCTTGGATAGACTATTTTAGGATATGAGATCATTCCATACTGTCGTCACACATTACTAATCTAAAATCAGACTTAGCTGACAAGGGCTTTACATGCCTTTGAATTGCAGAGATCTATTTTGGCTGCATGTCTCCAATGTAGAGGGATCTCTTGGTAGGTCACCTTTCTTTACCAAAGGATCACGGCTGATTATCTTGTCTTTATAGGTCACCTTCCCTTACCGAAGAATCACACCTAAGTGTCTTTCTTTAACATGAAACTTAGTGTTAAGTCTTATGTCATGAGTGCCTCAAATTAAAGGACTTAAGTCTTTCTTGTCTTAATACAAGTTACCCTTGTACAGGTGACAAATATTTATAAGTTCACAATTTTGGTGAAAATTCGGCAACATAATGACCAAATCAGGAGATTCTCCAAAATTGATAACCTACATATAACAAGCATACATAGCATTTATATCATAATTAAACATTCACGAAAATTCATCACATGTGTAGATCACGATTCTTGTAGATTTCTCCCCAAGAATCCTTGCACTCAATCTCAATACAGTTATAATACACGGATCAACATTTGTAGTATCAAACAACTTCATCATTTTCCCACATGGTTAGGAAATAAAGCAAATAAAGCAGATCAATACACTCAAGAGTCTTATGAACATAGTTAGGTGATTAGGTGCAATATTTTTAATTACCATTTTGCCCTTAAATCTTGAATTAATCTTGAAGGGAGATTTTTAACTTCTTTTCTTTGCTTATTAATTCTTAACGTTTGCATTCTTACTTAGCATAGTGTTTTAACTCTTATGTTTGCTCTTCAAGCTTAATTCCTTAAGAAAGTTATTAACTTTATTTGATTAGATAGTTTAGGGCTTAAAATTCACATCTTTATTAATTAAACATTTTTCATTTGTTAATTGCGGTATATGGGCCGAAACCCTTTTTTAATATGACTTTAAGCTTCTTTTAATTTTTATTCTTCTTGGAATCTTAATTAATGACTTAGTTTTATCAAATTTTATACTTAGTTAAAAATATTTCCTTTCTCTTTTTCTCCTTTAAGGCTGAATCTAAACTAAAATTTTATTCCAAGTTCTATTTTTGCGTTCTTTATTAGAAAGAGTGTTAATATTACATGTAAATTAAAGGTCAACCCTTAAAAGTCTCAAACCCTTTTCCCCTCTATTTTTCTCTAACATGAAGCCACTACCAAGCCAAGCATCCATGTTTATTTTGTTTTACTTCTTGATTGCACTTGCTTTAAACTTGTTAAAGCTTATGGAGCGTAGATCTAAGCTTAAGAAGTTTTAATCTTGTGAGATACTCAATAAAGTTTCAAACTTTTTCATGTTTATGTCTTAGAAACCACTTTCTCATAGTCATTTTTCCAACAACCAACCAACCAAACTCAAGAAAGCAACTTTAATATAGTTTTGGTCTTAAAAATGATACATGAGCCAAAGAACCAAACAAACATTCAAAAAGGTGACAACTTTAAACTTTTTCAAGAGGCAAAAACAAGACTAGGCCAAGTACACCATAGTCATGGCTAGGGCTAAAATGTTCTTGCCTCAAAGTGAGTAAAGTTTGAAATTTTCCACACTTTCTTAAGAGATGAGCCAACTAGAAACTCAAAGGAAGAAGTAAAAACATAAAAGGTAGCATTTTTATCAACCTTCAAGAAGCTAGAATCCTTTAGACAATGCTTGGAACTCAAAGCTATGGTCAAGCTTGAGCATCCATGGCTTTTTTCATAAACAAAAAAAAAGAAAAAAGAAAAAGAAGGCTAGATAGAGATTCCTACCCACTCAAGATGATGAACAAGACAAGAAAGGTTGAAGCTTGAGGTGAAAATCCTCCTCCTTGCTCCAAAGAAGCCCACAGTTTTGGCAAGAGAGAAGGGTGAGGCCTTGTTGCTCCTATGCTTTGAAGAGAGTGTGTATTTGTGTGTTTGTAAGAGCTAGAAGAAGTAGCCCTTACAAGGTCTGTGAGGCATGGTTATGGAGTCTCAAAACTTGGAGAGAAAGGAAAGAGAAAATGAAGAAGTAGAGAGAGTTTTATCTCTTAGAGATGAGAGAGTTTGAGAGAAACTTGGAGAGGAAAGAGTGTTGAATTTTCAAAATATGAAGGAGTGTGTGTGTGTTGTGGCTGTGGAGTATACATGGTATTACAGGGTGAGATATTTTCATTTGTGTCTTAATTAGGGAGACAAAGTGTGTGTTAGTATTAGGTAATTAGATAATTAGGTTGATCACTTTAGACAACACTTTGTACCTCTCTTACATAAAGTATTTTTATCTTTTACTTTTTGCTTTTAATAATGTCATGTGTATTTGATTGTTTAGTTGACTTTTATTCATTTGAATTTTGTATTTTGTTTTAGTTATTTTATTATATTATATTAATATTCAATTAAATTGGAATGAGATTCAATATTCTTGTTATTTATATGACTTAATTAATTAAGGGTTAATGATTAACTCGTGTTTCCATGATTAGTGAAATTAAAATCTTAATTATGTTTAATTGATATTAATTAACCATGATTAGATTAATTATTGGTAATTAATACTTAATTAGTCTTTTGAATTTTGATTTCCTTTATTAGCAAGTTTTAAATTTTAATTAAGCATTATCGTAATCCTTCGTTTCCTTTTACCCTTTTTAATCCTTAATTCAGCTTTTATTTTCTTAATTTTTTATTAAGTACCTGATTACTCAGGATTACTAAGGTAATTAGCACGAGGGAAATTGGGGATGTTACAATTTTCGCAAATGATTATAATGAATCGTTGGGTGAATGTCACTTTGAGGTTGAAAATCAAGGTTCGCCTTTGCAATTCCAATTTCCATTTGAGTTAGATTTTGATATCCATGGGAATAGTAAGGTTAGAACTAGAATTGTAGTTATTAACACATCTTCTCATGCACTGACTTCAATTGATCCTACTATTTGTCAATGTTCCTATGTTACCCTGATATTAATGACTCTTATCCATCTGCGAATTGTTACCAAGGTATGGACGGTAGATCTGTTGTTGCTGACGCTATTTGTTGTTTGCCTAATGGTGTTTGTCCTCAATTATGGGCAAATGAAGAAATGATAAGGAATATGAAGGTCGAAAAAATGGAGTTTCTTACTGATACAACACATGTGAATTATGGTATAAATTCGAGCACTACTGGTGAGATGTCTTTTCAAAGTAGTCAATTTATGCTAGCAGAATATCCTTCATTTTTTATTCCTGGCAATGATCTCTTCGAAGACAAGGCATCGATGCAACCTTCAACTTGTGCTTCATATATGTCAAGTGAAGGCAATCGCTTTGCGTCAAAGCTAAGAGATGAATAGACTATGCCCTACCAACATTCCTATCGCATTGATGGTAGTGATTTCATTGTAGGCTAAGAGGTGAAACAAATAAAGGTTACATTCCCTTTTGTGGCATGTCAGAGTTATGAATTTTTCAAGCATGAGGATAAGTGACCAATGTTTATGCATGCTATGTGGTTTGATTGGCATAGCATAAACTGCTTCTCATTTGGTAACTCCCAAATAATTGAATGATAACGTAGAATAATCATATATTATTTTTTTAAAAAGTTAAAGTTTTATAAAGCCATCTATTTTTATAAATAAGAATAAGAATTTAAATCTTTTTTTAAAAAAAAAAATATGCATGACCCACTTATTTGATTAAACCGGGTCACCAATTTTGGTTTCCGCATTAGACTGGTTCATAATGGTTCTGTGACAAGGCTAACTGATTTGTCCGAGCCAGTTTTTATAGCTATAGTTTTTGGTTGTGCTAATTTCTTTTTCCATTTAAGTAAGGCGATTCAAAGTTTACTAACAAGAATCGTTTGCAGATCCGCGAAATTAATCTCACTATAATGCCTATGAAATACGGTCAAAGACTTAAAAAAAAGTGATTGAAAGTTCAAATATTGATAAATAACGACTATGCTATCTTCACATCAAACAATTATACCAGTTTTACAATTTTTTTTAGTTTGAAAAAAAAATAAAGTTAAAGAAAGTATACAGTAAAAAAAAATTTGTTATTTTGTTGTAATAAAAAAACAAGAATAATAAAAAATCGTGCATAAATGAAATATAAAAAAAATATTATTGAATAAATAAATACGTGGCAACTTTGTTAGTTCGACTCCCACAAGCCCATCGAAACTCGCATTGCACAAGGCAAAAACATAACAAGAAAAAGCCACCTAGAGATCACGAGGACCATGCATTTGAGAAGAAATTGGCCAAAACATTGAATCATGAATCCCACGGCATTGGAAAAACAAAATATAGGGCACCTTTATGCTTGTCCTCGTTTTACTAGGCCAATGTGCCCTTTGCCGTTTCTCAAGTTGATGAATTCTGAAGCGCGAAATCAAGACTCATAGATTCTATTTTTGGGATTCTTTATAGAAATTAGCATGCTCTTACCCTTTCCGCCCTCTAAAATTCCCTAGCCTTTTTTTAAAAAAAAAATTATTTACTTCCTTTGTAAGATATATCTGTTTAAATAATACTAGTGTAAATTAATTCCCTCCCTAATCCCTATGTAGCACATGGATAATTAAAATTAAAACATTCAAATCATGTAACTTTTAAATAAGGGAATATGATTGAATTGCACTAAACTGAATGTTTTATGTTTTGATTTATTTAATTAAAATATGTTAATATTGAATTTGAACTTCATACCTTTTTTTTTTAAATTTTTTTCAAGAATATCTCTCTCTATTATTAAAAAAAAAATTAAGTCTTTTCGAATATAATCTAACTTGCTCTCAATTAGAATTCTCTCTAAAAATCAATTTGGGATGCTTCCTAGAATTATAATATGTTCTTACCATTATACCAACTTTATATGAAATCGATAAATTGATTTACCTCCGTGACATATTTGACCACGCACATGACAATCCAAATATTGGTAACTAGGGCTTTACAGACGTCGAATATTTCTATCTCAATATAGCGTAAATCTTTTGCAATCAACTTATAAAAGTATCATAACACTTTAAATTTATAAATTGAAAGAATAATAACATTTTGTTTAGACATTAAAAAGAATTGAGAAACATATAGACAACAAATAACGCCGTCTCTCGTCTGAAAAAATCACACTAGTAATTCAAAAACCAAAAAAAAAAAAAAACAGATGAGATAAAAGAAAAGTTTAAGGGAATAAAACTATGCTATCAAACTGTTTCTTTTCCAAAGTCCGAAAATTAAAAATCAAACTCAATGTCCAAAACGAGGACATTGTAAAAGATAAGCACCTCAGGGACCAGGTCCAAGTCAAAGTTCCCACTTTAGTGTCATCATTCATCATCATCTTGAAGTCGTAACCCATCGTTCTTAGAACAAGCCATTATCATTGCTAAGACAAACAGAAGTCAGAACCTTAGATTCGAACGTCGAAGGGCTTCCACATGAGCCACGCGGTCTCACCGAAAGCAGTTCCAAGTTTCCATCGATGAAGAAAGGAAGTAAGAAATATCAACAATGGTCCAAAAACAAAAAACAAAAAAGTACAAATTTAATATTTTATAGAATAAAGGCTAAACTGGTCTGAAAAATAAAGCCTTATTTTATACTACTTCTATTCTGAAATAATTATTTATTTTTAAATATGTAAAAAATTAAAAAATCTCAATATTAGATAAAATTATATATATTTTATAAAATTAGCCTTATTAATTTATTTTCTTTTTCTTAATTATTTCTTTATACTTATTCTCTCCTCCACTATTCTCTTTCTTTCTTTTATTTGTTAGGAGTATAATTAAGAAAAAAATTAATTACTATTATCCAAATTTTTTAAATGGATAATTATTTATAAACAAATAAAATTTTAAAAATAGATAATTATTTCATGATAGAGATAATATCATCAAATAGAGGGTTTAGCTTTAATTCAAAATTGAATTAAAATTAAAAATTAATTTAAAAAATTCAAAATTGATAAAAAAAGGATTACATTGATTATAATTCTATAAAAACTGATTGATTTGATTTGATTGTTGGTTTTACATTTTAAAATGTGTATTTGGTTTAGCTTTTATAAAATTAATTTTATGGTAAAGTAATTTATATTTAGTAGTTCATCTAAAAGTGATTTTGAGAGAAAGTAAAAAATTTTTATTTCTTTCAGAATCAATTTTAAAGGCAATTGATTTTGGAAGTATATAACTAAACAATAAAAAAATTGGTTGTATCAATTCTCACACTTTAAAATTGATTTTGGAGGGTAGCAACGTGCACCTAAAGACACTAAAAATCAATCCAAACTAAACTGAATTGATAGCATGTTTTACACAGATACACATATATATATCCATCGGATATATATATATATATATATATATATATATATATATGCCTTAATAATACAATCACTCATATTTTATCAAAATCTTAATTTAATATTTAATATTTTTTATTATCTATTAATTCTTTAAATTTATTTAATAGTTTTAAGTTTTCATATAATTTTAATAATACAATGACTCATATTTTATCAAAATCTTAATTTAATATTTTATATTTTTCATTATCTATTAATTCTTTAAATTTATTTAATAGTTTTAAGTTTTCATATAATTTTTATTCAAATGTTTTATCGTATAATTGTTAGTATTAAATATATATATAATGCCTTAATAATACAATGACTCATATTTTATCAAATCTTAATTTAATATTTTATATTTTTCATTATCTATTAATTCTTTAAATTTATTTAATAGTTTTAAGTTTTCATGTAATTTTTATTCAAATGTTCTATCGTATAATTTTTAGTATTAAATATTAGTATAAGTTTTTGTAATTAGTTCATATTTTAAATGTATAAATCTTTATAATTAAAATTATTAATGATCAATTTAATTTAATGAAATTAAAAATAAGTATTTTATATTTCATAAAAATAGTAAAAAATTTAATCAATTGAACCAATCCAAACCGATTAAATTAATTTGGATTGATTCAATTTTTCAAATAGAATCAAACTAATCTAAACCAAATTGAAATACATTTTATTGTTTGAGTCGGTTAAGATTTTATCTCAAAATTGAATTAAATCAAACGCGAACACCCCTATAAAAAAAAGATACACATCTTCTTAGTTTTTTTTTTCACTATTTAAATAGGAAACACAAAAACACTCATTTACGCGGCATTCGTAGGCATTACCTGTGACAAGGGTGGGTATGGAGATAGTTTTAGTCTCTAAGGGGATGAGGATAGAATCTCTGTTTACTAAATTGGGTAAGGGCAGGAGATGAGATCCCCGCCCATGGACACCTGTCAAGTCCCCACACATATAAATTTACCAAAATGTTCTTAAATATATGAAAGAATTAGATCAAAATCCATTTTGGTACATTTTAAAGTATAGCCAAAAGGGAATGGATACTTTAATGTAAAAATTTACATGACTTCATTATGTATCAATTTTTATCATTGATTAGATTCTCTTTTGGGCCTTATACTTGACACTACCTTCTTGATCGTTGGTAAAAATCAATATATAATAAGGTCATATGAAATTTTTATATGAAAGTATCCATTCTTATTACCAAAATATATGAAAGTATTAACAATGAAATCATACGATGAAAATCTAATAATTTTACTAAAAATGTTTCTTCTCATAGTTTTTTGAATTTTTTACATAAATCCATAGATATCTACGGGGATTTAAATGAATGGAGACTTGTGATGGGGACGAAGGGCAGGAGCATTGTCTCTATCCTATGAATATTCATTGTCATCCTTATATTAAATAGTGCTTAAAATTTAAGAAAAAAAATTAGTGCTTAAAGTGTAAAATTTTTAATTTTTCATTTGTCTATTTATTTACTTAAGATTAACACACATCTTAATAAATTATGTTAAATTGATTTTTTTTTGTTTAATTTTCACATTGTTTGTAGCTTGAATGTGTGTATAATATTTTATTAATGCATATAATTTGTAAAATAACTCTACAATATCAGTCAATAGAATTTGAAGAAAATGTCAAATAATAGTGAATAACTTTTCACTATAATAACTATCAACCATAATTTGTCATTTTTCTCAAATTTTATTAGTTAACAGTATAAAATTATTTTATATTTTTAGTACATAAAATTAATCTTTTATTTTAATTTAATTGACTAAATTACTACTATCTTTGACCCATTTTATCTATCACTTTAAGTAAAATTTTTTTACTCATTTTATCTATCTTTCTCATATATCAATGAAACATTTATCATTGATTTTTCAGTTTTATCCTTCACACAGTTCTAAGCACATTATTAATCAAGAAATATAATGTGAAATATTAAAAATTAAATAAGGACATTTTAGTTAACATGTATCATAATTAAACCTTGATTTTGAATCTTTGATTCTTGTGCATATGGATAAAGTGACAAGAGTTAGCTTCCCTAGAGTTTAGTTTCTTTTATATTTCCGATGTACACCCCTAAAAAAAAGTGACAGATAAAGTGGATTGAAGGTAGTTTATTTTAGAGTGAATAATTGTTTTAGACTTAAGATTTTACAGTTGATATCAATTTTTTTTTGTACAAGTTGATATCAATTTAGTCTTAAAATAATTTTAGAAATTAATTTGGTCATTATATTTTAAAATTTAACATCAATTTATTCTAACAATCAAATTCCACTAACATCGTTAATGAGCATCTTATTTAAATTACAAATTTATCCTCCTTAATATTTACATGGTCAAAACTACAAAAATTAACAAAAAAATCTCTAATTCCCCGAATTCCTCATCCAAATTCTCTCCCATTCTTGTTCATCATTCATCCCCTTATCACGCCTAGCCAACATAATCTTTCCCTATTCTCTCTCCTCCTGTCACCATCAACTACCTAAAGTTTTGAGCATGAACCTTGTGTTGTTTCTCTTGGTTCTCTCAGTCATTTTCCTTATTCTCTCCTAACGCAAAACAGCCCCAAAATCCAACCCCAAATGGATGCTACCTTTGTTGCACGGATATGAGTATGGTACCCGTATTGGCTATAGATATGGGTACGGGGTATGAAAATTTTATAAAAACTGGGATATGGATACGTTAATATATATATATATATATATATATATATATATATATATATATATATATATATATATATATATATATATATATATATATATATAAAATAAAAACTAAAATTTCACATCATAAATAAGAAAACACACTAATTTTAACATAAAACAAGCCTAAATTGTTCAACATCATATCACAAAAATAAAAAACTACTATACCTAAAACATTGTTCAAAACAAATGCATAACAAAATTATTACAAAATTTCTATATTACTCAAAAGTAAAAAATTTAATTGTTCATTCTGTCATTCAGATCATAAAGAACAAAGAATTATAACACCAACACCATCCCTCTTATTTTCCAGAATCCAGAACATTCAACATGAGCAAACATGAAAAAATGGCAACAACAACATAAACAAACACCTAAGTCATCAACAAATCTCATATCTCAAGCTATTTCTAGGAATAATTCTAGCAAACAAGAATTATCAACAGTACAGAATGAAAAAAAAAAAACTCAAGTAGAAGATAAAGAACAAAATTTCTAAAGAACAAAAGATAAAGAATAAAACAAATACATAACAAAATAATTACAAAATTTATATATTACTTAAAAATAAAAAATTTAATTATTCATTCTGTCATTCCAATGATAAAGAACAAAGAATTATAACACCAACACCATTCCTCTCATTTTCCAAAATCCAGAACATTCAACATGAGCAAATATAAAAAAATGGCAGCAACAACATAAACAAACACCTAAGTCATCAACAAATCTCATATCTCAAGCTATTTCTAGGAATAATTCCAGCAAAAAAGAATTATCAACAGTACAGAACCAAAAAAAAAAAAAATCTAAAGTAGAAGAAGAAGATAGGTATTCATTGTCATGAGAGAAGTGAGAGAGGGAAGCCACTGTCACCGCCGCCGGAGATTGGAGAAGAGGGAAGTAGCGTTGGTCGTCAGCGCTGCTACTGTATGTTTTCCTTGTTAGCACTGTGTGCTGTGGGGTCTAGGGAGTGCTGTTTGCCACTAGGACTGGAGGAGCGCATCGCTAGGACTTGGGCACTGCCGCCGCTGGGTTGTCACAGGCGGTAGAGCAGTTGAGTCGTGGTGGCTAGTGGCTAGTGGCTAGTGGGAGAGAATGAGAAACTTGGAAGTGGAGTGGGGTTTGAGATTTATGAATGAAAGAAGACAAGGGTAGGCTGTTCTATTTTTGGGAAAGAAAAAAGCCAAAATGATGCAATTTAGTATGAGCCGCATACCTGAGTCGCACCCTGTAACATCCACCGAAATTTTCTTATCGTTTTTCGCCTAATTATTCGGTTTTTATCAAATAGTTGAAGTTAATTAAAATTCGACTAAATATTTATTTAGGATCAATTGATTAGCAATTAATTGAGTTTAGATATAAGGGAATTAGGTTAGAAGTACAAAAGGTTTCATAGGAACTTTCTTAAATCGATTTACCAATTCAAAGGAAATCAGTAAGATTACAGTATTTTAAATTATCGGAACCGAATCAATAGGATTTTATACTCAATAACTCTACATCAAATGGCTGAAAACTCAGCCACTTAACCTACAATAGTGGCACAAGGGAGGCCATAAGAATGAAGGGAGTTGGCTGAAATTCAGCCATATGTTTTCAACTAATCAAATTGCAAGTTTCCAACTACCTCCTCAAAGCTTTACTAACATATTCCTTTCTTTTTCCTTCAGCCAAATTTGTGCCACCTTCTCCCCTTACTTCAGCCTTCTTCTTCTCTTCTCCTCTCAACCAACTCCATCAAACCTTCAAGCTTGATAAGGTTCCATCAATCCAAACTCTAAAATCTAGCAAAATCACATACAAAAAGGTAGAGGTTTAATTTTGTTCTTGTTATTCTGGTTGAGGGTGGCTGATTCTGGCTTTATTTTCTCAATTCTTGATGTGATGATTGAATAAATGTGATGATCTTTGGCTAGTTTGTTGGCTGGTTTTTTTATGTTAAAATCGATTAAGAAGTAAGAAAGGGTGAAGGTAGGAAGATGTGAGGAGCTGGAAAACCAAAATCCCTCAGCAGTCCGTACGGCGGAGTGTACGGCTCTGTCTACCGCCGTTTAAATTTGATGAAACTATTTTTATATGAAACTAGACATTCAGGGATTTCCATACATATATCATATAAGCTATTGGATTAGTATTGAGAGAGATATCAATTTTGGAAGTTTAACCTAGGTTTTTGAGTTTGATTCTGGGCAGACTAGGTTGTTCAAGGCAAAACTTGCCCTATACGGCTTGGAATTGAATGAAACAAACTTTGTTAGAAAGCTTACACATAGTAAAAGGTCCCATAAAAATTTTAGAGTTAAATAATGTCCCGTTTGTTCCCAGTGGCTTGAGAAAGTTGCCCTATGTCTAAACCGGGCCAAAATAGGGCAGTGCAGAAAGGTCAAATTTCGAGGCTTATAACTCAAGCTCTAATAAGGCAAATGAAACAGAACTTCTTGCAAATGAAAGATTGTCTTGTTAGTTTTAATATGAGACTAATTTTGTATGATTTGAACTAGATTTCGATTTTTAATGAAGTTTTACTTTTAAGTGTGTAATTCTAGCCAGCTTCAGGGGCAGGCCAAGATAAAACTTAAATAACTTGAGCTATACTTATCAAAATTAAATGGGACCAAAGAGGCTAGAAAATAAATATATAACACTCTAACATATCCAAAATTGAGGTCCAGATGAGTTAAATAGAAATTTTAGCTTGAATTACAAAAATCGGGTTGAATAGATATGCTGGGACAGCAACTATGTGTTAAATGCAAAAATTGTTCTTATGAGATTGATAATTGAAATATGAATAAAGTGTTATGATTTCTTTGATAAATTGATGTTCTGAGTATTGGTACTATTCATAGGGAAGCGAACACATTCCGTTATGCCACCAAAATTTCGGTAAAGTCTATGCATTAGTTATAATATACATTCAGATACATGTGCATTTTCAAGAAAGTTATAAAGGTTATGTTATGATGAACATAAAGGTTATGTTATGATGAAAGTTCCATGATACTTGGGCCAGCCCCGGATTAAAGTTAAGGGGAATAGATCGGTGGGGAGGCCGGGGAAAGTAAACCCGGCAGTCCTGTATAGGAACGAGTTCGATCCTGAAAAACAGACTATTACCCAGGAGTCTAAATGGCCAAGAACTTCTAGGGGACCAAGTAATGGAAAAGTTTATGACGATAAATTCAAGAATGAGTTTTGCATGATCACATTGAATAGTCATTACAAGTTGTTTACAGTTTGTCTGTTATGTTTGCTTACTACTGTATGTTTATTTATTCTACTCATTATTCTGTGTATCACTATTTGTAGTTTATTTTGTTTCTTATACTGTCCTAAGTAAAACTAAACCTTGCCTCGGACCAGACATTTTCTTAAACTTATTAAATATGAATAGTTTAGTTTGATCCAATGCTTTTATAACTAAATAATAACCGAGGCAATTGAGAATAAATGTGATGTCAGTTTAAATATTGTACGTGAACCTTACTGAGAATGTTTTTAAATTCTCATCTCACTTTGTATTTCCGTATCATTCTCAGACCCTGGTGATGGACTAGACAACCACTCTGGCTATTGAGATCCCGGACCTGCAGCTCCACCATAATCCCCTAGTGGGCTCGTTGTACATAGCTGGCTCCTGCCATTTTCGTCTTTACCTTTTTAGTAATAGGAATTTTGTTGTTTCTTTATTCCACCCGCTTTTAAACATATATATATATATATATATATATATATATATATATATATATATATATATATATATATATATATATATATATATATATATATATAACTGAAGCGTTGGCTTCCAATGTACATATGTATGTATATGACTGATGATATACTACCTGTCTATATTCCTTTCTGTAGTGCTTTTATTTAAATTTTGTTACGTTTTACAATACTGATCACGTTTATTATATATAGCGTACCGTTTCATAGGTATATTCGTCAAATATATAAATATGTCAGAGAAAAAGAAAATATAATATAATGAATACAGCTATAGATGGAATCCTAACATGGTAACGCAATCTACCCAATTTCATGCTATGACTTAAGCATAACATTAAATTGATAAGGTGTTACGCACCCAACCGTACCCGAGATGCACCCTGTCATACCCAAATTTCTTTTAAAAAAAAAAATTAAGTACATACCCATACGTACCTGGCTGTACCCAAGATTTATCCGTACTCGGAATGTACCCAGTATGGGTACTTTTACAAAAGTCACATATCGATGGTTCAGAGGATGCTACCCCTACATGTTTTCCGATGCCTCACCCACCATCATTACATGTCTCATTGTCGAATCTCATTGAACCCTTTCTTCTCTGCTATAAATTCTAATCCGCATGCAGTAATTACACCACCACCGCCACCTACCAGTGCACAACAACACTAGAATAACCAAAACTCAAACCCAAACCTCATCGAAAATGGCCAAGCTAGTTAAGCCTTTGGTGCTCTCGCTTTCACCATTGATGTTGTTGTGCTTTGTTGTAGTCCTGTTGATTAGTGACTACACAGCGGTTTATCACAAAATATGAACGGAACAACGAATGCAAATGTAGTTGGAAGAATGCCAACTTAAGAAGCTTGAAGCCATTGAGCCCGATTATGGCATCGAAGCAGAAGGTGGCGTGACTGAGTCATGGAACCATACCAATAAGATGCTTCACTGCACTGGGGTTAGACGCCAATGGGTAGTGGATGGTGGCTGGAGGAGAAAGAACACTGAAAGAGTATGATGGTTTGGCACTGGGCATGATGAGGGGATGAAGAGGGAAGAATGGGAAAGAAAATGGATGAGGAATTTGGGGAATTAAAGAATTTTTTTTTTCAATTTTTGTAATTTAAACAATGTAGATAATAAGGAGTATAAATTTATAATTTAAATAAGATGATTATTAACATTGTTAGTGAAATTTGATGGTTAGAGTAAATTGATGTCAAAGTTTAGAATGTGAAGACAAAATTGATGTTAAAAATTGTTTTAGGACTAAATTGATATTAACTGTAAAATCCTATGATCAAAAAGGCTATTTACTATATATTTTAAGGTGGTAAACAATTTTGGAATTTGAATCCTTGTAAAGTGAGAAAGTGAGGGGTTAATCACCCCTAGATCATTTAATAAGACTTGCACGTAATAAAAATTATTGATCTTAGAGAGAAAGAGATAAGTTCAAATCTTACATAGATAATTTTTGAAGAGATTGTATAACTTTTGTGCTATCATAATTTAACAAAAACTAATTGCATAGACATTTCAAACGGGAGTTTTACTATATATATACATATATATATATATATATATATATATATATATATATATATATATATATATATATATACATTTGAAGTAAGGGAAAATCTCAAATTAACTCTTCAAAGAATTATGAGATATTAATTTGATTCTTGAAAGATTTGTGACATCAATTTAGTCTTCGAAAAATTAAAATTTATTTTAAATTAGTTCAAACTTTTTTTTTAATCTTTTGGATTAAGTTGAAATAAATCTTAATTTTTTGAGGACTAATTTAAAATTTTACTCTATAATATTATTAAGAGTCCTTTTGGATAAATTTTTGAAAAAAAGACATTTTTCTCTGAACTTTTTTTAGTAGAATTTTAATTTTTAGAAAAAGCTTTTTTGTATTTAGATAGACTATCTGAGAAGGACTTTTAATTATAAAAAATATTTATAATTCTGTTTAGATACAAAAAAATAAAAATACTTCTTTTATAGTCAAATTACAAAAAAAAAGACATTCGAAAAAAGGAAAGAAAATTAGAGTTTGATAACGGGTAAGAAAGGAAAGATATATATCTTAATTTTGAGTAAAGATAAAAGATATTTTTGGAAGATAATTTTATTAAAATTACTTTTGCATCTGCAATTTTTTGTAAGTTAGGTATTCCTAATTTTTAAAAAAAAAATAGTAAATTGACTTATTTTAATTGAAATATTTTTTTTAAAAGTTATATTCAAACATATATAAAAACTTATAAAAATAATTTTTTTTAAAAAATAAATATTTTTTCTTAAAAAAAGCCAATACAAACATATTTTAAGTGGAGTAAATATAGCAAGACTAACTTTTGGAGTAAGTGAATCTCTACGCATATATTAATGTTATGAATTTATTTTTAAAGTTCATATTTTTCAACGCAAATGAATAAAAAAGGTTTAAAAAAAAAAGAGTAAACTTACAAGTTGCCAGAACTCAAACAATAAAACTTATTTTAAAAGATTAAATTAATAAAAAATATATTATAAACATCAAAATAGAGACTTGTTGTAAGCCCACATGGAGCAAAATTCAATTTTTATATATGCCATTTTTTTTTTTCCTCGGGGGCTCTTTATATATGCATTTTAGTTAGCTGGGTCCGATCAAAGTCATCATTTCAATAAGGTAAGGCTGCACGAAGCCATACGGTAACCTCGTCGTCGGTGGTTGCGGCGATGACACGCGCTTCAACCTTTGACGGGTTTAACGCACGAAACCCATGTAGGAGGGTATATCTAATGTGCGTGCCACTGTATCGTTCCATGCTACTTTTCCTCTAAATGCTTTAACATCATCACAATTCGCATACCTCACCCTCACAAAAAACCTCACAATCTCGCACTCCTTAGTATTTTCTAATGGGACAGTCACCGTCCTCCGCCGTCCCTTCGTTGGAGCCGAACCTCCGTGAGATTCTTAACGGCGACGGTTTTCGTTACGGCGATGTCGATTTCTCCGACGGAGGAGGCGGCCGCGACTACACCGCCGACATACCCGACGAGTGTCTGGCCGCAATCTTTCAGTTCCTCAACCCCTCTGACCGGAAACGCTGCTCCGCCGTTTGCCGGCGGTGGCTGCTCGTTGATGGCGAGAACCGCCGCCGTCTCTCCCTGAACGCTGAGGCGGAACTCCTGGAACACGTGCCATCCCTTTTCGCCCGGTTCAATTCGGTCACAAAACTCGCCCTGCGTTGCAACCGCAGGTCCACCAGCATAGACGACGACGCTTTGATCCTGATCTCGCTCAGGTGCCCCAACCTCACGCGCCTCAAGCTACGCGCCTGCAGGGGTCTCACGGATACCGGAATGGCCGGTCTCGCCAAGAACTGCAAGCTTCTGAAAAAGCTCTCGTGCGGTTCGTGCACATTCGGCGCCAGGGGCGTTTATGTCGTGATCGAACACTGCACGGCCCTCGAGGAGCTCTCCGTGAAGAGGCTTCGCGGGGTTGATGATGGCGTCACCACCGTAACTACCACAACCGCATCGGTTGGTGTTTCGATTACTGCGGTGCCTTCTTCGTTGAAATCTATATGCCTCAAGGAGCTCGTTAATGGAATAAGCTTCGGGCCGCTTATAATTGGTTCGAAGAAGCTTGAGACTCTGAAGGTGATTCGGTGTTTGGGGGATTGGGATTTGACCCTTGAGGCGGTTGGAAGGTTGAACCCTGGGTTGGTTGATGTTCACCTTGAGAGGGTTCAGGTGAGTGATGTGGGTCTTAAGGGGATTTCCAAGTGTTCGAGGTTGGAGGCTTTGCATATTGTGAAGAATCCAGAGTGCTCTGATTTTGGGCTGTTTGAGGTTGCTGAGCGTTGCAAGCTGTTGAAGAAGCTTCACATTGATGGGTGGAGGACTAACAGAATTGGCCATGATGGTCTAGTTTCTGTGGCCAAAGGTTGTCAGAATTTGCAGGAGCTTGTGTTGATTGCTATGTACCCTTCCGCTTCGTGCTTATCAGCGATTGCTTCCAATTGCCAGGGTTTGGAGAGGTTGGCCTTTTGTGGCGTTGACACCGTTGGTGACGCGGAGATTGAGTGCATTGCTGCAAAGTGTGTGGCACTCAAGAAGCTTTGCATTAAGGGGTGCCCTGTGTCTAATGCTGGCATCGCTGCTTTCGCTTCAGGGTGTCCCAATTTGGTTAAGCTGAAGGTAAGGAAGTGCAGGAAAGTTAGCGGTGAAGTTGTGGAGTGGCTACGCGAAAGGAGGGGCTCTTTGGCGTTTAGTTTTGATTACAGTGAAGTTGAAGCTTTGGATGGAAGTGGTAGTGATGTTGGAGCTCAAGAAAGTACAATGGCGTTTCCTCCAATAGTTAGCCAAGTGGCCCTGCATGATGATGCTGCATCAAGCAGCAATAACAACAACAACAACAACAACCGATTGTCGGTGTTCAGGACAAAGTTTGGATTCTTGGCTGGCCGGAATTTCGTGCCCTGTGCCTTTAGAAGGTGGGCAAACATTGATGATATCTCCGGTGGCAGCATTTCATGATCGTTTGTTTAGAATGCTGATACATTCGTTCTAGCCATTTCACATTATGTCAGATGAGTTCTTTGTATTCAATTGCAAATGTTCCTTGATGTGTTGATCAATGAATTTTGTTCCCATATGAGTTGCTAATAGCAGTAGTTATTCTGTTAACTTCACGTGCAAATCACCTTCATTGATTGGACCTATTCAATTTTGACAAAATCTCCAAATTGGTCCTTTACCAGAATACAGGGACAAAGTAGTCCCTCAAGATTTAAAAGTCTATTAAAAAGCTCTTACCATTGAAAAAAAAAAGTATGGGACACTTTGATCCCTAAACATGCAAAATGGGACATTTTGGTACCGTCAAATTTTCTTGTTTAGGACCCAACTGTGCCATATTTTAAATGGTGAGGAGCTCAAGTGGATTTTCAAGTTATAAGGGACTACTTTGTCCCCGATATTTTGGTCAGCAACGTGTTTACTCTTCAATTTTTGTTATTTTTAACAGTGATACTAGTACCAATTATTGTTTTCCAGTTTTGCGTGGAAGTTGCATACTGGATTATTTAGCGGGGCCATTTCATTGTCAACAGCATGTTTTTGTAATTGTCAGCTTATGACTTTTCTATTTCGTGTGCTTGTCAAGTTGTCATTGTGCATTCTTCAAAATTTTAGCGCGTATGTACTGAATGGCCAATCTGATCGAGGGAGCGTTTTTTTCCAATGCGATCGAGGGAGCATTTTTTTTTCTTTTTCCTGATATAACATCAAAATACCTTCATTAACTTCTTATGGATCACAGTCGGACTGAAAAGTCATCATGGAAACTGACAAAAATCTTAATAGTCAAGGACAGATTTAATGGCAATGAATATATGAGAATATGACGCTGTTTTGTATGCAACTTCCAAGTAAGGGTGCATTTGAAGTTACATCAACAGCCAGAATAAAAGTGAAAATAATATGGTCATATTTACTTTTACTTTTGTTACTCTTTCTCGGGAAGAAATCACTGTAAAACTGAGATGATCAAGTTTCCCTGATTCCTAAATTCTACCTCAGTGGCTCACCTACACAGTTCGACTCATGCAGCAAGCCACACACGCTTCACCTGAAAGCAATGACCGTCATCTTCTTTCCCTTTCTCAGGACTCTGTCATTTGGGTTTATGGTTCATTGGGTGAAATGTTTTGAACTGAGAGTTTCTTAGAGTCCTTTGGATTTGTCTAATCTACTCATTATATTATAACTGCATTTTGTACAGTGCATCTCTATAGCCTATAAAGTGAAATCAGCAACTTTCCCATGTTACTGTAGGCTTTATAGGTGAAACACTTTACTATGGGATGTGAATTAATGAACTGGCCATGAAGGTAGAAATGCACATATTCATGTATCTAAATGTGCTCACTCATAGAAACAAGAAAATCTGATTTACTCAATTATGAGGAGCATAATATATGTCCTCCAAGTTCGAGTATAAACTCTAGGGATGATGGAGTGACTTTTTAAGCGAGCTGTATTGTTCCTGCTCCCATCAATAATACATGTCTTCTCAGTGCAGTGCCGTCCAGTGCAAATACAATAATGAATATTTCCAATGAAGTATCCGTATTCTTGTATACTTATTATTTTCTTCGTCTTGTCACTAGCATCATCCGTTGGATTGTTTGGACATTTTTCCTTCCTGTCACCTTTGTTCCTCATTTGTTTATATTGTTTCTTTCTTTTCATACCAGCAATACGTTTGGCTTTGTGGTAGGGAATACAAAGAGAAGCACTTTTGACACAATTTGAGGATTGGTTTGGTTATCTTTTGGCTACCATTACTCATTACAATTAGTTCTTTCAACCTTTTCTCTTTCAATTTCACTTTAAGTGTCTGACAAAGAATTGAAGCAAGCATATAAGTATATACAAAGAGGAGTTGTTTAAAGTAGAAAAAAAGGGGGAAAAAAAAGAAAAAAGAAACTGGAACTTCTATAATATTTCTGCTCTTTTCTTGGTTTGAAGAGTAGAATAGTGTGGATGCTGCTAGAGATGCCTTAGATCGATAGTATCAATAGTTTGCCTCAAAACAAATTGGTTCTGCATGTATGCTTGTCTTTTCCCATTTTCTATCAAAATATAACTTTGGTAAAAATTGATGGACCGAATCTGAAACTGCTCACAAGAAGTATAACAGACATATACAGCTGTCCAGGCTGAGTTTATTAGCTTAGTAGCCGATCCTACCTGGTAAGGCAAGGCTTAGGTGGTGGTGGTGTTGTACAGAAACACCAAATAAGAAAAAATCATAGAATAAGTCAAACAATCAAAGTGCTACTTTGCTACATGTATAGTGGCTATTGAGACTTCTTGCCCGTTGCAGAACAAGTATTGAGGAAGAAATTATGGGTTCAAAGCCTTTTTGGTGTTTGAATTACCAAGTAAAATTAAAGTGAGAAACTAGAAAAGGGAAGTTCAAAATCTCTCCAAACAGCAGCTTTGTCAAAGACCGATAACCCATCCCGTCAGGCGAAACCCCTGTTGAGCTGGTGTGGACAAGTACATGCTCACCATTAACCAATGCTTAAGAGCCTCTTTGTTTTAACTTTTAGAGATGTCAAACGTACTTTTGGTAGAAGTAACAATATCTTTACTTTGGATAAAAGTGTATTAGGAGACTTTTTTTTTTAACCTTTGGCTGTGAAAAAATTGTGAACCAAATAATCACTAACTTGGCAAGGATCAATGTTTTGGCCACTTAAGAGTGATTTTATTTCTATCAAGGTTGAAGCATTGTACGGAAGTGTTAGTGACGGTGGAGCTCAGGGAAGTACAATAGTGTTTCCTTCAATAGTCATCCAAGTTGCACTGCCTGATGATGCTCCACCAAGCAGTAGTAACAACAACCGATTGTCAATGTTCAGGACAAAGTTTGGACTTCTGGCGGGTGGGAGTTCTGTACACCGTGCCTTCAGAACGTGGCCAAGCATTGCTGATACCTATACTAAGCAGCTTTTCGTGATCTTTAGTAAGAAAATGCAAATACGTGTCATTTTCACAATAAGTTAGATGAGTTTTTGTGTCGCGTGTTCAATTACAAATGTTCCTTGAAAGGTTGATCATTGAATATTGTTTTTTTTCCTATGGATTGCTAATAGTAATAATCATGCTGTTAACTACACGTGCCGATTATTTCCTTCATTGGCTGGACCTATTCAATTTGTTGTGTTAATGGTGATAGTGCCTGCCAATTCTTGGTGTCCTGTTTTGCTTGTAAGTTGCATACAGAATTGTTTAGCACGACTATTTCATTCTCAAAACGGCGGTTTTTTTTTTTTTTTTTTTCCAAAATTCTTGGTCTTTTGAGACTTTTCCATTTCCTGTGCTTGTCATTGTGCTGTGTTACAATAAGGTGAACATGCTTAAAGATTTTGGCGCGTATGTACCCAATGGCCAATTAATGTGATAGAGGGAACCTTTTTTCATTTTTTTTTTTAAACTGAAATAACATTGAAATATCTTCATTAACTTCTTATGAACCAGAATCTGACGAAAAGTCATCATGGAAATTGATAAAGTTCTTGATAGTCAGTGACGAATTTATTGGCGAGGAAATATTGGTGTCCTTAATTCCAAATGCAGCGTCATGAGATCATAGTTGCCTTTCCTTAACCGGAAGGTTGCTGAAACCATAACGACCGTCTTTAAACAAAAGCATCTTCTGAAGTGTAGTTATTTCTCAACCTTAAAGTCAGTATGAAATGAAATAACTCCAACTTGCAGAAGCCTCACAATAGTTATCGCTCCAATCAGCCCTTGCACGGCCAAAGCAGTTACAGTTGCTGCGCTACAATATGGTCTTTTAGCTAAAAGTACATAGGCAAAATCTTTCTTCGCTACAACTAAACCATTCTCTTTTGACGTTGCATGCCAGTTTGTGCAAGAGGGAGCATCTTTTCGTCATCCCATTGGCAGTTCTCGTGTATCACTTTGATACTTGCGCTCTTGCAGTGTTTTGGATATTCTTTAGTTAACAGAAGGACCGGACTAGAAAGGAAAGAAAGAAATGAAATGAAATTACCTTCCTATTTATTTGGAAGATTAATAACGGAACTGAACAAAAATTCATTAACCTTGATTGGAAGTTATATTATAATGGAACAAAATGAAATGTTTATAATTCTTTACTTCCCATATAACCCTTTTAATAGCTCTTTTGTTATTATTGTATATCTTTACGAAAATTAAACCTTCAACTAATAAGCAAAAAGTTATTTAAATTCTTCAGCTGAACTTCAAAATAGCCATAAAATATTTTTTTCATTTAATTATTCAATACTTATAATAAGTTTAAAACTAAAAAATTATAAGAACATAAATTCATAAGTAAAAAAATAAAGTAAACATGTGAGAAACCCACTCTTTTATAATCTAATAAAATTTTACTGTTAAACTATATTATACCTTCTAGAATTTTCAAAGTATGTTGACATGTCAAGGTATTTTTTTTTAAATTCTTCAATCGGATATTACTCCTTTAAATCAAAGGTTATGCTACTAAAATATTTTAAGATTGGCGAGAATGGATTAAAAATAAGAATTACTATGCCAACAATACAGGGAAAACTCACCTTTCTCCACAAAGCCACAAAAGGAACTAATAGGCGTAGTCATTGCAATCAATATACACTTTCGAATAATTTTATAAATATATAATAAGGGGAAAAAATATAAAATATTTATTTTTTACCTAAAAATGTTTTAGTTCCCTTTATTCCACCCCAATTTTGCGAGGAACAAATGGTAGACTTTTGATGGAGAAAAAAGGGGAATTGTTCTTTTCCCTTCCTACTAGTTATTAAATTCTCAAACATAGAAACTTGTTCCTATTCCCGTCATTCCTATTCCTTGAAGGTAGAGATTGTCATAAGAAGGGGGTTGAATCGTGACTCTTAAAAGCTTTTTCAAACCCGAAAAACTTAAACTTTCTCAAGTCTTATGACTTGGATTGTGAAAGTGTTTGAGTTAGATTTCGAAAGTTACCTTTTTGAAGTTAGAAAACAATTACGCACTTAAAGAACAAAGTTGATGAAAGAGAGAACTTGTGAACGAGAACTGAAAGAACAAAATACAGAAACGTAAAAGGGTAAAGATAAGAGAAAACTCTACAAAGAGATTTATTTTGGTTCGGTTAAATCACTTGCCTACGTCTAGTTTCCAACAAATTAATTGAGATTTTTATATACTTAAGTATTCTTGTACAAGCTTCTCCAAGCTTACAATAGAGTAGTTTTAATCTAGCTTTTCCAAGCTAATCAGTAGGTAGTATTGTCCTAGCTTCACCAAACTAACAAAGACCACTATAGAGTTAGGTTATAAAGATTGAAATGAAGATTTATGCTTGATAACATTCACACTCTAACATTCGACTTGCATAGTTCAAATGATTATAATGTAGAATGACTTTTCATGAAGCTCTCAAAGAGAATATTTGCTAATACAAAGCTAAAGAAGATTTTTCACTAAGAAATATCAGAAAGATACTTTCTAATTATTCAGAAGGTTGAAAAAGATGAAAACTTTTGATGATTTTCAACAATATTTGTTTTAGTCGTAGTTCTAACCACTTCTTCTTCGTCTCCAAGATTTATATAGGCTTCAAAATATAACCGCTGAGACTTTAGGTCTTGAGCCTTGAACTTTCATATCCATTGGTCTTATCATGGAGAGAAAAGTAGAGAGCTTCCTTTCTCAGCAAGCAAGTACAGCAGTTGTTTGAGTCAACTAGTTCCACAGAGTATCAGTGCACCTTTTGGCAATGCTTCTGATGTGGCTCTGGCAAGTATACTGGATCATATAAGTAATAAAGTGATGAGAAAAGTATCGTTTCCATAAGGATAGATCAAATACCGAGTAACTAACAGGAATAACTATTTGGACTAGAAGAATGGAATGAGTAAAGAGAAAAAAAAAATCAAATAGACAAGAGAATAAAACTGCACTTAAAGATGAATTAGATTACTAGGATGGACACTAGAGCTAATTGACTTCACCTAACTATGGACTCAATTATAATGGATCTCCATTATCTGGTTTTTACCTTAATTGATTAATGATTGGATTCCCTAAACTAATTTCAAGCCTTTTTCAAGGTCAAGAAATTATCTTTATCCTAAATTGATTACCTAATCTCTTAATGACAAACTAATTTAAGAAAAGGTTAAAGCTTTATGGATTCCTAAGATTATCACAGGAGTCACGTTTGTCTATCTCTAGTTTTCGCTCAACTCAAAGTATTTATGATGAGAAGCTTTGTTTACAAACCCTATCTCTAGTTATTGCAAACCAACAAATCGATTGAATGGTGGCCAATCACTCAAAAACATTAAGAACAATCATAAACACTTAATAATTAAGATAAAAACATAAATAAAATCAATTCACGAGTAACATCATCACATAGTTGGATCCATCAATGCCCTAGAATGGGGTTTAGCTCATGATGGAATCATAAATAACATAAAAAATAGAAGAAAGAACAAAAAGAAGCGTAGCCATGAAGAAAAATAAGGGTTCCAATGTTTTGAGAGTGAAGGATGTCTCTAACTTTTCCCAAAACTCTCCACAAAGCTCCTTGAATCTTCAAGCCTCTCCTCTAAGGTTGCCTCCAATGTTTAGAATGTCAAAATGTCATCCAAATCCTTTTAAATAGTGCCCAAAGATCTTCCCCTATGAGATTGATTTGAAAAGCAGACTTTACTGATTTATCACAGACATGCTCGAGCTCGCTATGCATGCTCGAGTGTGCTCCACTACACCATAAACTTGTTCTCTCTGTCTCAGGCTGTGCTCGAGCTCGGGCTCGTATGATGGAGCGTAGTCCACGCTTGAGCGCGGGGTCTCACTCTCGAGCATGCATCTAAAATAGCAACTCTGCATATTTGTCTCTTTTGGTCACTTTTAGGCTCAATAGCAATCAGAATAGTTGGAATTTGCCCTTGGAGGTAAAATAGCAGTTGTAGATCTTTGAGTGACTTTCCAACGCAACAAGAACCATTTTAATTGGAGTTTTGTAACTTAAGATATGGGTGAAATACTAATGATTAGTCAGGTTCAACCACATTAGAGACAAGATGCAACTTCAATCTTGTTTTACCTTTTTCTCCTAGAGGACTTGAGAATCCGGAAAAGTGCTTAACATCAAAGTTGGAGATATCCTTTTCATCTTTCTAAAGAGTCCTAAATCATGTCAAGTTGACTTCCAAAAGAGTTAGATATGAATTTTCTCTTGTGACATAGTCTTGAAATCCAGCAAAATGGACTACTTAAGACTCCAATTGAACTCCTCTTCCCCTTGAGTGCTTGTACCTAATTGAAGCACAATGAAAACATAAATAACTACCAAAAATATGAGAAAATGAAAAATAAACTAGAAAAGAACCTAAATCAAAGAAACCAACAAAAAACAGCTAAAACACTCAAATAAATTTATGTAATCAAAGCCTAAATCCAAATAAAACAGGACAAAAATAACTCACTATGGGGAGTTACAGCTTCTTTTCAATTTTTGACCTTTAGAAAATATCTTTGAATGAGCAAAGGCAAAGTCTGAATGACATCTTGTTCATTTAGAGCAATATTTTAGATGAGAGTAGTCTGGTCATAACTTTCTGGACTAATCATCCTTTTGATATGCTTGTGTGCCTTCTGGTGTCTTGATGACCTTCTAATTATATATATTTATCCTTCTCATGCTTATAATCATCTTCTTATGAGTAATGTGATCATTGAGAGTGCAGATTCCATTACGAAGTGATCTTTTCTTTCAGATATGTTTGAAATACGAAAAATATTCACAAAATCTATTTGAAATAATTATTTCGTGACCCAATTCTCTCAAATTGGCATTTAGAGTGATTTGTGCTATTCATAAACAAACACTCGAGCAAACCGTTAGTTTTTACAAAAGATTTTTATACTTGGTTTGTTATCCATCAAAACCATTAAGGATATATCCAAAAACATTTAGTGGCTTTTGAAGGGTATTAGAAGTTACAATCTTTCCCTTTTTGATGATGGCAAATTAATGCTTGGGAAATACTTTTGTATATAAAAAAACCTTTAAAGTGCATAGACATTAACATGATTTGTATTGATTCATCTATTTGATTGCAATAAATGTGTTCTGATGTTCATTTTAATTCTTTGTCATATTCAGAAACTTAAAGATAGATACTTTCTTATTCTTTGAATATCAGAGTCATCAAAAAACGCTTAACATTTGCTCAAAATAGAAGGTTTAGACAATATCAGAGCATGTTGTTGTTAGAGCAGAAAATGTAAGCAACATATTAAACTAATATTTGAGCAAACTAACATATTGTATCACTTTTATAAGGGCATAATAAGAGCAAATGATAATAACTTTCGTGAGCTAATGACAAAACAAATGATATGATCCTAATAAACTAGTATTAGAGTTATAGATAATAGAAAATCTTAGAATCAAAGAAATCAGAAACTAATATTAGAGCAAGTACTAGTACAATAAAGATTATGAACTAATATTAGAGCAATAAGCTATTAAGATATAATAACCATATAGTACGAATATAACCTACATGTCCAATTGGACTATGAGCTAGAGGTCTTTTGACTTTTGTTTGGGCCATGGTAGCCAGTGCTCCGAAAATCATAGAAGCTATTCATAGAACATATTAAATCAAGTTCATGATAAAAAATATATATGATGCTTGCAAAGATGTATCATGTCTTCATTGATATCCTTATCCCCCTCAATTTGAAGCCTTTCTTAGCAAACTCTTCTCCCCCTTTTAACATTAGCAAAAGATTGTATAGATCATAGAAGACTATCATTGATTGCTTAATGATCTCCCTTCTGAAGAGCCTTCAACACTTGCACAAACAGATTCTCTAGCATGTCTATTCTCCTCTTTGGATCTTGGTAATTAGTCATGAGTTGCTCCTGGTTCGCCATTATATTCTATTGGTTGGCCAGGAGAAGTTCTGTAACACCCTAGTAATTCCAACTTATGCTTAAGTCACATTTGGATTCTATTAGTTGTTACCTTTTAGCTTTGTGGTAGTGAGGGTAGTGCAAACTTAATTACAATTTTAAAACTTAATTACACTACTTGTAGGATAGTGCAACCAAGGTCGTCTCATAAGGATGTTGATGGCTATTTGATTAGTAACAAGGGGGGTTTTGTTTGTATGCAAGAAAAGTAATTAAGAAAAGAAATTAACAACTAAAATGGACACTAGCTGGATTTCCTAAGGCCAAAAGCATATCTATCACAAATGCGCATATGATCAAACACATGGTATGTGGCTAACTTGAGCTATCAAAGAGATCTCTACTAACAACCCCACAATTCTACCTAGAAACCTCTAGGCATTCAACCAACATACAATTGATTAGATAATTGAGACCTCAGCTCTAATTAACCAATATTGATGTTTAGCCTCAACTGCATTAGCCTAGATTTGGACCCAAACCTAATTCCTAATTCTTTAATTAATCAAGTTTATATCAATTAATCAATTAGTAATCACCCAACTAGTTCCTCATACATAAACCAGCATATCAATACCATTCAATGCAAGCATATAAAAGGGTAAGAGACAAAAAATTAAGAAAATATATCATGCATTGAAATTAAAGAATAAAATTTTAAGATACAACCCTTGAAGCCCTTTAGAGAATCCCTAAGCTAGTCTCCAACTCTACTTCTTCATGGGCATTTACAACCAAAATAGAAAATAAAGAGTGGTGATGGAAAGATAAGAGGGTGAGAAGAAGAGAGGAGAAGAGAATGAAAGAAAATAGAGAAAATTAATTTACTTTAACCTAAAAAGAGAAGCTAAATTTCTAAAAATAAGACTTTTCTTTCATGTCCCTTTTTGCTCACTACTTATCAGACATCAAATATGAAAACCCAAATTGCCCTTGAGTCTAAATTAATCATCTGCCTTTTAGCTTTAAGTGGACACCCAATTTGCTTAATTTGGACTTGAAATGAGTGAGTTATGGCCCAATCTTTGTAGCATAACCAGATTGTACCTCTATTCACGTTAGTCAACTTCAACAGCTAATAAGCGCACCAAGATGTTATTATTTTGGAAAGTGATCTTCATATGAATTGAAGATTTATGTCTAAGCTTTCAAATGACACTAGTTTTTCCTTAATCCAATTTCTACAACTCAAGTTATAGCTTAATTAATACACACTACTCAGATTCCAATGATAGCAGCCCTGATATAATTTTGGGGCCAAATTCGATCTACTAGATATCTGAATTAGCTTTTGACTTCTTATCAAAGTTATAGATCTTTCTCTCAGCTTTCCTATAATATAAAATTTGTAATTTTTAGAGACCTACAACTCAAGATATACTCAAAATACAGAAATAGTATAAATTTATAATAATGTTGAAAAATACAATTAAGTCCAATTAGAGCCCAAACTCATAGAATATGTCTAATATTGATCAATTAAGCATAAAAGAGGTCTAGTAAACTAAATATAAGGGCTAATCAATGTATTAAAATCTTACTTAACACTTTTGTAGAGAAACTTGACTTCTTTTTAAATTACTTTATTTGAAATTAGTGGGTATTTTTTTTTTTTTTGAAAACTCTTTTGAAAACGTGAGCCTTGATCATGGAGTAGTATGCATATACGATTCGCTAAACATAAGAAAAGCCACAATAAAAGTGTGGAGACGATAAACTTAAATAACGATATGATATATTAAAGAAATATAAATAACTGATATTAATCATAAACTTAACAATCAAATAATTCCACTGAACATCACAATTGTAAAGAAAGCAAGGAAATAAACATTATGACTGTTATAAGGATCCATAAATGATCATCACCACCACTACTAAAAATCCAAAGAAAATCTATCCTCTTACTAAACTCGCCTGGTAAGAACTCAATAACCATATCCCTAACAACCACGCCCATGGGGAATGATCGGGGCATCTATCTAGCGAGGCCTAGGGGCACATCCATGTCCAAAACTAAGGCGAGAAACTTGACTGGCAACTGTAGAAGTTACCTTTGAAGGATCTGACTCAAATGAGCCTGATTCTGGCTCCAATGCTAAGGCAGGAGAGTTAGATGAGCTTATCTCAATAACTGACACCTCTGGAACAATGGACTCCAAGGTGGTAGATCGGGAGACATAGGCTCAAACTCTGGTAAGTGATCATACATTGGTAAGGGCTCGAGCTTTGGCATGGGCTCGAACCCGGACATAAGCTCATATTCTAGCGAGGCAGGTGGAGGTTGAAGAAATTCCGAAAGGTCAGCAGGTGCAGGAGTGGGAGGGATACTAACTGCATCATCGAGATGACCCAAGTAAAACACCATGTAAGCCTTAGTGATAGTCATAACCACTATGGCATCACGCACCCGGTCATAAAACTACTCAATCATTAAGGACATCATAAAATGCTCTACTGGGGATGCCATCTACGTCTAGAGACGACACGAAAAGTAGGGGTGAGAAATTATGATTTCTTAGTGGGATTCTAACTCGACAACTAATGTATTTTTGTTATTGTCCCAGCCAATTCAGGTTTATAAAAGAAAGGTATATATACATTTAGCTCATTTAGTTAAGTACGAAAATGTGATTAGCTGAAGTGGATTCATTTTAAGCATACTTCTTTGCTTGAATCTAAATAGAATAATAAAAAGAATAATTATCACATGATAATGACAATGCTAGAATGAGAATATGTGCAAATGCTTAATGCAAGTTTAGTAGCTTGATCTTAGGCCTTTGGTTCTTAATTTTCTTTACTTAACTTCTTTAAAGTCTTTTACTTGGTCCACCCTTCTAAACTTGGATAGTAATGAGCTTATACCGTGGCTGTCACTATCTTGGGTTCCCCTTATGGGAGAGGGCGAAATGGGAGTCACCTTCCCTTATCGAAGGATCATATCCATTTATCTGGTCTTTGAGGGTCACTTTCCCTTATTGATGGATCATACCCTTAGTTCTTTTTTTCTTGGTTAATGTTCAATATGCATGACATGTAACTTAATTTTCCTTTTCTTGCTTAACATGTGAATATGCCATGATGAATAAGTGCATAAATCATTCTAAGTTCTAAATTTTGACGGAAATTCGGCAACATAATGGTTATACTAGAGCTTCCCCAAAATTTAGCCAAACAAACAGAATAATCAATATTATAGTTCATTGGAAATACACAAACTTCATAAATATTCAAAAATAACATTAAACAACTATAATTCAAATTGGCAAGAACCCAGAAGGTCACATGACATCAAGTTGCATGCAAGTTCAACATTATCACTTATAGCTTCATTTATATATTGGTAATTAGTTGGAAACTAACTACACAATAAAGTATTATGAGCAAAGCTTAGGTGACTAGGTACAAGTTCTAAATTTAAACTTATCTTTAAACTTAGTTTGTCTTGAGAGCTTTTTGATTTGATTTTGTCTAAGCAATATATATGTTTTTCTTAGTTAATGTATTATGTAACTTTAATTTAGTTACATCCAAATTAAAAGTATTATATTTCTTCTTAGTAAATTACTTAGGCCGTGGCCTAATTTTTAAGTTTTACTAATCTTTTAAATTTATTTTTCTTGTAGTGAATTGTTATTTCATGTAATTGAGTGTTTTAAATGTTTATTTCATAACTAAAATAAGACTAAGAGTTTTCCCCCTCCTCCTACAAAGCATGGCCAAAATCATACATAGCCCCATTAACATTTTTTTTTCTTAATTTTTCTCCTAGTAACTCATCTTGTTCACTTAGTTAAATGATATATGAGCATTATTATTTACCTTTACAACTTAAAAGCTTCTCCTTTATTTTTGTCATATAGAGGCTACAAGCATGTTTGAATTTTATGCAAAGTTTGATTTTTATTTTTCTTTCTACTAACCTATCTAAAAATTTATGAGGAATCCAAATCTAAAGTGTAAAATTGTAAACTCATTCTCCCTCGCAATTATCCAAGCATAGCCAAAACCATGCCTTCCCCTTATGACCAGATTTTTGTTTTTCTTCTTCATTAGAAGACCATTAGTTCTTTGTTTTAGAGACTTTTAACTGATTAAATCTCCTAGAAATATCAAAGAAAAGTTTTAAATCGATTAAATCTTTTGAAAATACAAATGGAATAATTTTGATCGATTAAAATTTGTTTAAAGACATGAACATGTGATTTTAAACCATAAATAAAACTTTTGACAAAGGTAGGTGCTCTCAGCCATGGAAAGACTAGAGTTCCTACACTTGTGTCATGAAAACTTGAGAACAAATAGAAAGAGTGTGAGAATCCTACCTTAGAGAATGATCTAACTAAAACCTTTGAGCTTGAAAGTTGAAGAATTCTCCTCCAAACTAAGCTTGAGGTCGCGAGTACAAGAAAGGAAGATAGGAGTTTTGTGCTTTGAGAGTGTTTTGTGAGTTGAGTGAAAATGAGATAATGACAAAATAGAGGAGTGAAGGGAGAGGGTGGTTGCAGTTATAGTATAAGGTTTTGGGGGTTTTAGTTTGATTTTTGTATGATTTGAGTTATTAGTATTAATTCCCATGATGATTCTTCCGATTGTTTCAATTTGTCCCAAATTAACTCAATTTGCCTCAAATCAACTTAATTTCCAAGATTTGTAACTCATGCCCAATAATTGTGAGAAGTGGCAGTTATAGTTGAGTTTAAATGGGGGCTTAAAAATTTGAAATTCAATTGTGATTGAGTAACATTAAGTGTGATTAAGTGCTGTGAATATTTTTTCATGATTAGAATATTGATCATTAAATTTTGAATGTTATTCCCCATGACTTAGCCGTGGGTATCCCGATGGTCCTACCATCATATTTTTAATTTTTAATATTTAAATTTAGCAAGCTCATTTAGTAAGTAAAATTACCTTTTTGTCCCTCTCTTGTAACGTCCTCCTCTGTACAGTACTATGTTTAAGTCATAGTATTATACTCTGGAGTTATTTCTGTTACCTGAGCGGGCCTTATTTAACAGCAACTTCAGCCGTCTTTGAAACTTCTCGAATTATCTGGAGATAACACGGAAGCAGGAGTGAGAATTTTAAATTCTTAGTAGGATTTACTAAGAAATTTCATACTGTGTCATCGTTATTGTCTCCAGCTGCTTCGATTTATTATGAAAAAGGTGGACATGTTATATAAACTGTTTAATTTTATAGTTTGAAAACATATTGTTCGAAGCAAAGTCCATTTTATTCATACACTTGTCATTTGGGTGAGCCAATACAAAATAAATTCATGAATTATACTATGAATAATAACTGAAACGTATTAAAATATAATACCACTAATATAATGAAAACATAAAATCTGCATATGCCTTTACTTGTACTTGAATTTATGCAGATATACATAATTTTCTTTTCTTCCTTTGTCTTCCTTTACTTGTTATACATATTCTAGAGTATGATTACCATGTCATACTCCGTAGGGGTGTGATCACCATGTCGCACTCCTTAGGAATATGTTCATCTTGCCACGTCCCAGAGTATGATCGCCATGTCATACTCTATCGGGTGTGATCGCCATGTCATATCCCTTAGGGTATGGGATCATTATGCCATATTCCAGAGCATGATTGCCATGTCATACCCAATCAGAGCATGATCTCCATGTCATGTCTTTCGGAATATGGACTCATCATCATATCTTTCATCATAGAATCTTTATTATAGTTTTCATCATAATCATGAATGCATATGTATCAAAGTGTATTTCATAACCTATGCATAGGCTTTGCCGAAATTTTGACAACATGACGGATCAAGTCCGCTTTCCTATGAATAGTGCTAAGCTACCAGTACAATAAATTAAGTATGCAATTCAATGCCAAACAGCAAGTTACAGCAACATTATTGACCATATGGTATGTCAAAATCAATAGACATATCAATAGAGTTTTTTGCTTACTCTACCCTCCTCTGCCCGAATTTTGTAACATCCACCTTTACTTCTATTCAACTCACTTATAACTGAATTTTGGATATGTCATAACTCTATGTGTCTAGTTTCCAACCCTTTTTGTCCCATCTCATTTTGATTTATATAGCTCAAGTTATTAGCATTTTACCTCAGACTGCCCTGTACTTAGTTAGAAGTGCACTCTTATAAGTGAAAATTCACTAAAAAAAGAAATCTAGGTGAAATCATACAAAATATATATCAAATTAAAGCTAACAGAACAAGCTTTCAAATGAAATAAGTTTCATATCATTTGTATGAGTATATTTTGAGTTATAGGCCCCAAAACTTGACCCTACTGGACTACTTTGCTCTAGCCTGGTTTAAACTTAAGGTAACTTCATTGCTGTGCTTGGAATAATTGGCAACGAATATGACTCTAAAATATTTGTGGGATGTTCCCTTATATGTTAGCTTTCAAACAGCATTAGTTACACTTAATTTGGAGTTGTGTAAGGTGAGTTATACCCTTCTCTACTTATACTACCCATATGAGAATCTAGAATTCTAGGTCAAACTTCAAAAATTCATAACTAATAATATACTAATCCAATGACCTTATATTTTATATGTATGGAAATCCCTGAATGTCTAGTTTCATATAAAAATAGATTCATTAAATTTAAACTGCTATAGGCAGAGCCATACACTCCGTCGTACGGACTATTGAGAGGAAAACCCTAACAGCTTCTTGAAATCTTCTTGGATTCATATTTTCCTTAAATCAATCCGTCCAATCTTCAATTCAAACTCGCATATACACCTTAAACTAGCCTTAATTCATCATCCCTACCCATCACAACATCAGAATCATGGATGAACAAGGGAACCTAGGCAGCCCCAATTCGAAGAAAAGAAGGAGAAAATTGAGATTCCTATCTTTCTACGGTGAGATCTTGTTGGATTGGTGTCTTGGATTGAAGAAACTCTTGATGAAGCTTGAAGGGTTGATGAAGATGAAGTGAAGATGAGTGTGAGTAGGAGAAAAAGGATGAGGGCTCAGCAGCTTACATGGACGAAAATTCAAGGGGAGAAGAAAGGAATTATGTCAAGACTTTTGAAGGAAGTTAGATTGTGATTGGTGGATTTCATTTCACATTCAAACTCAACTTGGCTGCCCTCTTTCATGGCTGATTAAGGTGCCACTTGTAGGGATGTTTAGGCTAAATCTTGGCCATCCATTCCAGGGTTCTCACAGTATAATTTCTATTAATCCGGTTTTGACAGTTTGAAATACCCAAATCTTACCGATTTCCTTTAAATCGGCAAACTAGTTTGGGAAACTTTTTGTGAAAGTTTCTATGTGTCTATTCTAATTCCCTCAAGTCTAGTTTCTCTAATTAACACTTAATTAACTCCTAATTAACCTTTCATTAACTTCTAATTAATTCTACACATTTAATAAAGTTAGATAAATCGATTAATAACGTATATTAAACTTAGCGTAATTCCGGACATTATACTAAATAACATCTCATAGTCTTTTACACCACAATCTAAATTTCCTTTAGCTCTAGTATTTATAATTCATCCCTAATTACTCTTATTTTTCTAATAAATTGATTAATAGCGCAAATCAATTGCACTGTTTCTTTAGGATTGTTATCTTTTCGCTTTTTCGTAAATCCTTTAATATTGTCTATTTGGTTTCCGTAACTAATGTCATTTTCGTAATTATGGGCAAGTCTAGGGGCATTCCGTGTCATTTCACATGTGGGCATCTCCGTGGCCCAATTGGCCAAGAATTTAGTTTCTATGTTTCTGCTATGTGGTTCTGCTTCGTTTAAAGCCCTTTTCTACTAATTCTATTGATCTAGAGACCTAAACGTCATTTTCTAAAAAGTTCAGGGGCAAGGTTGTGAATAACAAAAGTTTGTCCAACAACGTTTTTATTATTTCCTATCACATTATATGGGGATGTTACATCTCTTAACTGTGTTGACTTTTTTTAATTACTAAGCTTTTGCTCATTTAATTAGTGAATTAATTCTTGATTAATTTACTAATTACTCTAATAACTCATTAATGATAAGATAATTAGCTTAAAGAAATTGGGGATGTTACAAGTTCCATTTGTTCGTCACTAGGGTTAGGAAACCTTTGTGTAGGAAATGGTGTAGAAGCTTGTAAAGGTGCCTTTTGAGTATAAGATTCTGAAGACTTGGGATGTTTAGAGGTAGCTTCAAAAGGAAACTTGTCAAATCTTGAGCCATCAGTGATTGGCACTAGTCAGGGTGATAGGAACATCTTGTGCAGAATAGAAAGAGGTGTAGCTTGCAGATGATTTTGAGCCAAAGTAGAGAGAGGCACAATTTTTGATGTAGGAATAAAAGCAATTAGTTCAACCTTAGCTAAAGTCCCTTATAGTGCAGCAGGTATGATCTGTGAGGACTTGGGTTGACCCTGAGGCTATCCAGAAGGATGTTCCACATTTGCGTTAGCAGGAGTTGATTCTGGATCCACCACAAAGAATTGGGTCACTTCCTGTGATACTGAGGAACCTCTTTGATCAGAAGCTCCAATCCCTACAGCCTTGTTTTTCTGCTTTTGAATCCAAGTAGCTTTTCTCAGCCTATTCTCTTCAGCCTTTCTTTTAACTTTCTTGAGGGCTAATGAGGTTGAGTCATAAGAAGGAATAGGATTTGTCTCTTTCTGCTTCTTTTTTCCTTTTCCTTCTTATATTATCTTAGGAAGAGGCCTTACAAAATCAACCTCTCCGATGGTGATTCCTTTTGCATTAAGGGCAGCAGGTGTAGCAGTAGTATCAACAACTTTAGTTGGATCTGTAGCAATTGCAAAAAACGTATTGATCAATTGGATTTTTATATACTTATTTTCCCTCATTCCTAGCTCATTAATTCTTTTTTGTGCCTAATTATTTTGAATTGGACCATTTTGTATTGTTTGGATTTTGTTTGGGTTTGAGTTAAATTTTCCAGTATTAGGAGAATTCTGACACTATTTTGGTTTTTGGGTTATATCTTGACTTGTAGAGCTCATTTTATTGTGATTCTTGATTTGTAGAAAAGCTGAGAGATAGGCTTACAAGTTATATGAAGAGGTCAGAGGCCAATTCTGGTGTTAAGAAGCTGAAATTGGGCCTAGAAGTGAACTGAAGTGGTTCAGCTGCGGATTCTGAGCAGGGTGTGGTATTTGGGCCATATCTTGGTCCACAAACTGATTGAGCCCATTCCAGTGGCATTTTGAAGCTGACATCCAACGCTATAATTCTTCTTCAGAGTGGAAATCCAAACAGAATCATTTTGACAGCCAAAACGGTAGAAGAACGTTACTCATGGAATTAGTTATAATGATTTCATGTTTTTAGTGTAACTTTCTTTCTATAATTCGGATTTTAGCAAATAAGATGTCCAGATTCAAAGGAGAGAGAGAAGATTAATGTAGTAATTAAAATTTAATAATTTTAGGCGGTTTTGATTCTGATTTTGGCCGGTTTTTGAAAGAAGCCAAACTTGTAACTGGGGGGAGACAGATTTTTGGATAGAAAATTTTCAGTTTTCTTCTTCTTCTTCTCCTCTCTTCTCTCACGCCCCCCCACCTTGCGAATTTGTCTTTCTCCATTCATGGAGGAGTAAGCTTCCATCTAATCCAAGGATTCAAAGACAACATTAGCATTCTTGAGGGTTGTTGCTGCAGAGTTCATCAATTCGATTTCTTCTACTCCCTTTTTCCTTGTTTTTGATTCAATTTTGGATTTGAAGATTTTCAATCCGGTATTGTGATTAACTATTTGGTTGTTTGTTTGCTTGCATATTACTCGGTTGTTTAATATTGTAACGCAACTGTTTTGACAAGTAGAATCAGGTTTCAGATTTGAACTTGGTGATTAAGTGCATTAGTGCTTGGAAATTAACATGAATTGATTAGATTCTAGAGGTTTCTGAGTTTAATCAGTTAAGTGTTAATCGAATGCATGAAGTTTTTCATGTGTAATGTAGAGGTCGAATTGAGATTTCATTTGAATTTGACATTAATTAGTGACTGGTTTGTTGACAGATAATTAGAACTCAATGATTGAATGAAAATGGTCTTCTTTTGATTCTTGGATTAGATGTTTCAAATTCTGTTCATTTCTTTTTTATTCATTTCGATAATTAACCCCCCCCCCCCAATTTCCTGATCATATAACATTAATATCATTGGGAAACGATACTACAATTTAGTGAAATTTGGTTTTATTGTAATTTGACCAAGCTTGGCACTCGAGTCATTTATCTTCAGCCTTTATTAGTTTAGAAGCTTCAGAAAGCTTCTAAACCAATCTTCTCTGTGATTCTCTCTCTTCTGGAATTGGAAAGAGACTTCTTTCCTTCCTCAGCTTCTTCTTTTTACCTTCTTCAAAAGGTTTGGATTTTGATTTCTTGGTGCTAGGCACCATAAATTTAGCAGCAGCATTATTCTTTTTGCTACTCACGTTCTCCTTTTCTGATGCTTAGGGTTTCAAACCTAAGGCCTGGAATGTCTTCATGGTGGTGGTGTCTCTTGGAATCAGCCATTTCACAATTCAAACGAAACTTGGTCTTGATGAAGACTCTGGTCAGAAACATGCCATATGGGAGGCTGGCATGTTTCTTCTTCTTTGCTCCAATTGTAGCAACGATGAATATAACACCCTCCTCAGTACAGTACTATGCTTTAATCTTAGGCTTTAGTCTTTAGTCTTTAGCCTTTACTTGGCATACCTAGGCGTTACATATCGCCGTCCCTAGGGTGCTTCTACTGCCCTTGGGTAGCCTGGCCTTGGAGTGAGCTCGTCAGCTTCACCCATGACCGTCGTCACACCGACTCACCCACAAGAGGACCCACGTGCCTCTAGTCTTGGAGGGATCTCATTCTGGCCACGTGCCTCTAATTGAAGGGATCTCTTCTGGTCACGTGCCTCAAAATTGAGGGATCTCATCTGATCACGTGCCTTCAATATAGAGGGATCTCATCTGACCACGTGCCCCCAAGGTAGAGGGTAGCTGCCTTCATAGGGAGGGATTCAAAGTGCAACTACCTCCAAGTGAAGGTATTCATATCTTTATCTTTAACTGCCTTCACCGGGAGGGATTCAATGTGCAGTTGCCTCCAGGTGAAGGGATTCACATTTTATCATTTAACTGCCTTCACAAGGAGGGATCTCAATTAACTGCCTCTGAGTGAAGGGATTCACATGTTATCATACTCATGTGTTTTTCATTCTCATGCATAATCAAGCATGGACATGCTGACTACACTCATACCTATGCTTTGTCATTTACTTTCATATACCTCATATCATACTTATGTCATTCTTGAATATAAAGTTTCTATATACATATTCATATTTTAATTCATCCTTACATATAAACATTCATAGTCTCATAGATCTCTGCCATAAATTCGGCAGCATAACGGATCAGATCCGTTTTCCCATGAATAGTGCCAGCTCTCACAGACAAATCAGTCATAGTAGTATAATCAATCTAACATATTTCTTGATGTAAAACTTGTAACCATCAACTTAAACCTTACGTGTTCACTAACACTTATAAATCCATCACTTTGATCATTTCTGCCAATTCTATTCAGTTCTGCCCGAATTTTGTATAATCTGCCTTTACTTCTACTTAACTCATTTAAACCTGAATTTTGGGTGTCATAGCTCTATGTGTCTATTTTCTAACCTCTTTAGTCCCATTTCGTTTTGATTTATAAAACTCAAGATATTTAACTTTTGCCTCAGCCTGTTCAGTCACTGGCCCAAATTACACTATTGGAAGTATAAATTCACTAAAAATCGAAACTAAGTTCAAATCATGCGAAATTGGTCTCATATTGAAGCTAACAGGACAACCTTTCATTTTCCAAAGTTTCATTCCATTTGCTTAAGTATACCTTGAGTTATAAGACCCGAAAATCGACCTTCCTGAACTACTTTGTTTTGGCTTGGATTGGACATAGGGTAACTTCCTCGAATCACTGGTAACAATTGGGACCATAACAAACTTGGAATTTCATATTGGGATGTTCCCCTATATGTAAGCTTTCTAAAAAAATTGGTTTCACTCAATTTGGAGTTGTATAGAGTGAGTTATACCCTCCTTAAGTCACTTTGCCCGGATGAAAGTCCTGATTCCTAGGTCAAATTTCAAAAATTCATATCTCTCTCAATACTAATCCAATGACCTTATATGATATATGTATGGAAAGCCCTGGATGTCTACTTTCATCTAAAAATAGTTTCATCAGATTTAACCAGCTGTAGGCAGAGCCGTACACTCCGCCGTACAGACTGCCGTGGACTTCCTCAACTAGATAGCATTCCAAACTTTCACTTCTTCTAGTTTTCTTCCCTCTAACCTTAACTCCAACTCAAAATTCCATATTAATCCAATCATAATCCATCATAATACATTTCATAACTCATCAAATACATGAAGAAGAATACAAGTTCATACAGCCATAGGGCAAATAATTCAAGAATAGAAGTAGAATCCTACCTCTTTGGAGTGTGATCCTGCTGAATTTGAGTTTGGATTGATGAAACTTTGATAAATCTTGGAGATTTGATAGAGTAGATTGAGAGGGAGAAAGGAAGAAGAAAGCTGGAGCAAGAGGAAGAGAAGGAGGCGTAGATCAGTTGGGAATGAGGAGGGAAGTCTGACCTAAATACATGAGAGTTGTGGTGTTGATTGGTTAGAGTTTTGTCGTTGCAGTTCGGCCATGTCTCTCACTTTTGTGGCCAAATTACTCTCCATTTCGTCCCCAAAGTGAGACTCGTTTCCACTCAATCTGAGCTCGGAAATCGTCTCCAACATGCTTGAGATCGGAACTCGTGCCATTTAACTTAAGTTTGGAGCTGAAGCTGGATGTCAGAACTCATCCCATCTTGTTTGTGACTTGAGGGAATCTTGTCTGGTTTATTCGAAACTTGGAAGCAAGGTCGGAGGTCGGAAGTCATACAACTCGCAACCATATAATCTCGGAACTCCCTATTTGAACTCGGAAATGTTAATGCTGGATATAAACTCGGATATCGGGACTCGAGTATGACTGGAAATCAACTCAAAGATTTGAACTCATGTCCATTGAGTTCAACTCTAAGACCGGAACTCGTTACATTAAACTCGGAGGTCGGTACTTGCATCATTGTATTAACCTATAACTTCTGAGGTCGGAAACCACGTAGTCTGAGGTAGGAACTCGGGAACCTCTATCTGAAACTTGAAGCTACAGTATGAGACCGAAAATCGGACAGAACATGAAGTCGGAAATTGTGTAAGACGAACTCGGAACTCGAAAATAATACCTTCTATCTGAAGTCGAAAGATGAAGTCGAAAATTGGAATTCATCAATCCTGGGGGCGAAGTCGGAACTCGGAAATCGGATGTTACAATGAAGCCCAAGATCAACCTTACCTAAATGATCCTTCTCTTGGTCATGAGACAAAACATGACCATGTGATCTACTTCATTCATCACATCTGTGTTTTTACTCCATGGTAACACAGAATGTCAGACCACAAAGAACATAACCTTACTAGGAAGCAAGAGACTAGATGTGTGAATGTCTCTAAGTCTCATACCTCTATTTCTTGTTGGAGTCTTAGCAACTTCAGCCTTAGAAACTTCGAGTTCTTCCCACAATCTATCTAAACCATGGCAGCGAATACACTCGTTTTTGGTGTTAGTGATCTCAATAATGTCAGAGTGATAGAATTGAGTTTTGAACTTTTGACAATGCTCTTAAGAGAGGTGTTCTCCTCATTAGAAGCACTCAGGGTGATGTAGAAAGCAAGAACTACCCCTGTGTAAATATCTTCAAAAACCTCAGAAAAGCTCCACATTCCTGATATTTAAAGACATCATGAACTTTAGGGAGACTAGTGAAGTTTTTTAAGTCGAAGCTTCATCCTCTAGCAATGGGGATTCTTGCAAAGAAATTTTTGAAATTTTCTTGCATGTCAACGTCATTGAACATGAAGAGAGTGCTGTAGTTACCCTTGGTAGCCATTTGCAATGTAAAGAGAAAGGTTGGAGCTTGAATGAAAAGGAATGTGTTTGAGATGATAAAGGAGATAAAGGAAGTGAAGTGTTTGAAGGTTTGGAGAAGATGGATAGTTTTGAAGGGTTTTACGAAATGTGTGTGTATATGAGAGAGAGAGAGAGAGAAGCTAGTTTAGGATGATTAAAGTTTCTATTTGGTAAAATGAAATAACCAAGGGTCTTTGTAATATGAAGTGTTTTGGGGTAAAATGATGACGTTTTTAGATTTAGAACACTTTTGGTTTTCCCGTTTCAGTTAAACATGGCGATAAGGGAAATTACTAAAACTGCCCATGTTCCAAAATTGTTTTGACTCTATGTATTCACTTTTCTGACTAGAAGCTTGAGTCACCTTTCTATTTGAACTAACTTTCTAGAGCCAAATTCTGAATTCTTCTTTGAGTACCTTTCTAGAAACCCTTTTTCTGAAAAAGCAATCTGATTTGAACTTTTTTGAACCATTTTTGAAAACATTCTCAGCTTGAGCATTTTGAACTTATCTTGAGATACACTCTTTAGAAGAAAGACATGCTTGAAACGCAATCTCAACTTTATGCTTCTTTAGAGGCTTAGGGGGATAGGAACAAATGAATGCTTATGTTATGTATGCATGATCATAAAACTAGTCATATTTAGAAGGTTCTTAATATAGTAGAAATGATTACGGATGTCAATGGGGCGGGCGAGGGCGGGGCGGGGATAGGCCTCGTCCCCCCCCATGAGTATATCTCCGCCCCATCCCCGCCCCATATCCGTATGTGTACTGCTTTTTATTTACTCATGGGTTTACAGTGCAGTGGATATATATGGATACCCGTTAGAATATTAAAAATTTTAAAAATTTAAATTAAATATAAAAATTCCAATATCATAAAATATTTAAAATAAACATAAATAATAATCTAATTTAACAATTAAAATTCTAACAATTTAATATACTTAAAATAAAAATAAACACATAAAATAAACAAAAAATAAGTACAATAATCCAATTCTACAATCTAAATTCTAACAACTTAAAATACTTAAAATAAAAATAAATACATAATAGTAATCCAATCATTAGTCTAATATATAATAAGTACAAATAAATCTAACTTATAAATTTAAATCTTAGTCTAATCAATTTAAATAACAATAATATTAGTTTAACTAAGTTAATAATTTAAGGGTAAAATAGTAATTTCATGGCGGTGCGGGTATGAGATAGTGATCCACCTGCACTGGTTTGACATGTGGGTATTTAAAATCCCCATCCCCATTACCCATGGGGGCAAAATCTTCCCCCCATACTTGCTCCGTTGCAGGTATTATCCGCGGGTATCCGCAGATGTGGGTTTTTTTGACACCCCTAGAAATGATCTTCAGCTAGAGATCTTGTAAATATATCAACTATTTTATCTTTTGTACTCACAAAACTTAGCTCAATATCTCCTTTCTGAACATGATCTCTAATGCAATTATGGTTAATATCAATATGCTTTGATCTAGAATGCTGGATGGGATTCTTATCAAGATTTATAGCACTTGTATTGTCACACAAAATAGGGATTTTGATATACCTCAAGTTGAAATCTTCCAATTGATGCTTAATCCACAAAATCTAAGTGAACAATTTGCTATTGCTACATATTCAACTTCAATTGTATTTTGCTTTTTGCTTGACCATGTAATTAATGACTTTCCAAGAAAGCAACAACATCTAATAGTGCTCTTTCTTTCAACTCTATCTCGAGCAAAATCAATATTACAATAACCTATAACATCACAAAAAGTACCTTTCTCATACCAGAGACCAAAATTAGTAGTATCTACTAAATATCTCAGAATTCTTTTGATAGTATTTAAGTATGATTGCCTTGGATTATATTGAAATCTAATACAAATGCCCACACTTAATTATATGTTAGGTCTACTAGTAGTAAAATATAACAGAGAACTAATCATATCTCTATGAAGTTTGTTAAAAACTTTATCACCTTCTTCATCAACTTCTGGAACTTGAGAAGGATGCATGGGAGTGCTAATGCTCTTAGTTTTGTCAAAGTAAAATCTTTTGAGCAGATCCTTAGCATATTTTTCTTGATAAATGAGGATTCTGTCTTTCTATTGCTTAATTTGTAGTCCCAGAAAGTACTTGAGTTCTCCCATCATGCTCATCTCAAATTCTTCTTGCATAAGCTTAGAGAAACTCTTACACAGATTTTGGTTAGTAGCACCGAAGATGATATCATCTACATAAATCTGTACTATAAGAATATCTTCTTTCTCAATATCAAGTTTTCCTCTTTCAAAATCATTTTTAAGCAGAAAGGAGTTAAGTCTATTATACCAAGCACTTGGAGCTTGCTTCAGACCATACAAAGCTTTAGTTAGTTTAAAAACATGGTTAGGAAATGTTTCATTTTCGAGACTTGGAGGTTGTTTAACATAAACTTCTTCAAATATAAAACCATTTAAAAAGGCAGATTTTACATGCATTTGATAGAGAACAAAACCTTTGTGTGCTACAAATGCAAGCGATATTCTAATGGCTTCCAATCTTAAAACAAGAGCAAATGTCTCATCATAGTCAATTCCTTTTTGTTGGTTGTAACCTTGAGCAACCAGCCTTGCTTTGTTTCTAATAACTTTTCCACTTTCATTCGGCTTGTTTTTGAACACCCATCTTATGCCAATAACATATTGTCCTTTGGGCAGTCGAACTAGAGTCGAGACTTTACTCTTTTTAAATTAATTGGGCTCTTCTTGCATGACTTCAATTGAGCTTGGATCTTGCAAAGCTTCATCAATGCACTCAAGTTGAATTTCAAAAATCAAAGCTATGTTTGATTTTGTTATAAAGGATGATCTGGTTTTGATTCCTTGACAAGGTTCACCAATAACTTGATTTTGAGATACAACTCTTAGATCTCTTGCACCAGTGTATCTTCTTCTCATGGGTGATGCTTCCGAGTTTTCTAGTTCATCATTAGAAACTTGATAAAGCAGGGAAGATTTAGTATTATTGGCCATTTCTTCATCACTATCTTCTGTAGCTATCTGAAATGAGCTTTGATTTTGTGATTTATCATTCAAAGACAGATCTTCCAGGTCTTCTTCCAAATCACTTATATTTTGGTCCAAAGTCTTTTTCTTTTCTTTGAAGGAAATATGTATGATTTCTTCCACAACCTAAGTTTTCTTGTTGTACATCCTATAAGCTTTAAGAGTATCCTAGGAATACTCCAAGATCAGATTTAGGATCAAACTTTGACAGTTTATCCTTTGTATTAAGAATAAAACATTCTGAATCAAAGACATGCAACTATAATATGTTGGGTTTTCTTCCTTTCTATAATTCATAAGGGTTTTTTTTAAGTATTGACCTAAAGAAAACACGATTTTATATGTAGCAAGCAATGTTAACTGCTTTTGTCCAAAAACTTTTTGATAAACCACTTTCTAAAATTATAGTTCAGGTCATTTCTTGTAGTGATTTATTCTTCCTTTCAATAACCCCATTTTGCTGAGTAGTTCTAGAAAAAGAGAAATTGTGCGAAATGCCATGTTCATTGCAAAAGCTTTCAAAAACATGATTTTCAAACTCACCACTATGATCAGATTTGATGGATGAGATACAACAATCTTTTTCATTTCAAACCTTTTTAGAAAAACACTTTAAAGGCCTCACAAGTTTCATCCTTATGGACTAGGAATATAACCCATGTGAATATTGAAAAGTCATCCACAATGACCAAATCATATTTCTTACCACCCAAACTGGCAGTTCTAGTTAGTCTAAAAAGATCAAGATGAAAAAGCTCAAGTGGTCTTATAATTGGAACTACATTTTTACTAAGGAAAGAAATCTTGGTCTATTTACCCCTTTGGCAGAAGTCATAGATTGAATCATTGTCAAAGTTGATCTTGGGCAAACCTTTAACAAGTTCCTTTTGTGAGATCTCAAAGATCAATCTCATTTAAGCATGACCAAGCTTCTTATGCCACATCTACTTCTCATCCACAAAGGATGCTAAACATTCTACATTCTATTCAAAATATGGTCTTTGATTGCTAAGCACTAGATCGAGATTTTTGGAGCCATTTACTATCTTCTCAAGATCAGATTTGAGAAGCTTCACTGTTTTTTGAAGTTCAAAAACATCAAAAGATGTTTTCTAAGCAGATTCAGAAACTTCAGCTTTTAAAGCACTTATATTCTTTTTTAGAAGGTCATTTTCTTTTAAAAGCTCATCTTTCTCATGCCTTAGCTTCCTCTTTTTCTAACTCGAAGTTTTTAAAATCAAGGGATAACTTTTGAAAGATTTTCTTCAAAGAAACATAGTTAGAAGAGAGAGTTTGAGAGTCATCTAAAAGTTCATCATAAGCCTTTTGAAGATCTTCATAAGAAGGTTTTGGATCAGGGAGTGTTACCTCAGTTTCTTCATCAAAAACTATATCTACCATGAAATAGAGATTTGCAACTATTTTCCCCCTGAGATTCTGCACCTTCTTACTCTTCATCAAGATCTTCCCAAGTGGCCATCATGGCTTTCTTTTTTGGTGCTTTCTTTCTGAGGTTCTTCTTCAACTTTGAACATTTAGTTATCAAATGTCCAGGTTCTTTGCATTCATAGTAAATGATCTCATTTTATTTTGTTTTTCCTTTCTTTTCTTTCATAGGAGGGAATCTTTTCTTCTTCTTTCTTCTGATCCAAGCCTTTGAAATCTTCTCAGATAGATAAGTGATTTTATCTTTCTTTTCTTGATCCTCATCTTTAGAAGATTCCTTTTCTTCTTCTTTTAACTCTTCTAGAGCCTTTATAGCTTTGGTGGAGCTTGCTCTCCTCTATGTAGATTTTAGAGTAATGGATTTGCCTTTTCTATTGCTCTCTTCTGATGTCTCATTCAACTCAATCTCATGAGTTGCTAAGGACCCAATGAGAGTATCCAAGCTGAGCACATTCAAGACACTTGTTTCTTGAATGGCTGTTACTTTAGGATGCCGAGTCTCAGAAAGGCTTTTGAGGATTTTTCTAGCCATCTCAACTTTGGTATATCTTTTTCATAATCCCTTTAGTTGATTTATGATATACATAAATCTAATTGTCATGTCATCAATGTTTCATGTCCTAACATTCTGAACATTTTCATATTGATGAATCAATATGCTGATTTGGTTTCTTAACTTGATCAATTCCCTCATGAAAAGTTTACAGTTTGTCCTATATCTCCAAGCTGAGTCACAAGAGATGATCTTATCATACTCACTCTTGCTTAGAGCACAAGTGAGAAGATATTTTGCCTTGTCATTTATCTGAACTTTAGCCTTGTACTAATCAGTCCATTGATGTCTAGGGATCTCTCTAATCACCATTGGAGGAGGTTGATCTGGATCAGCAACTATATGAGACATAGGTTGCTCAATAGTTGGGACATAGTCTCCATTTTCAATGATTTCCCACATGTCAAGAGTTTTTTATTCAATGAAGAGTTTCATTCTCTTCTCCCAATATGGATAGTCTTCTTCGTTGAAGGATCAAGGACGGTGCTCCCTACTCCCTGCTCCACCTTGTGTGGGTAACATCCTTGTATAAGAGTTTGCATTATAATTTTTACATAGGCTATGAAACTTAGATTTTGTAATCCTTAAATAGGTATAACTTCTAATAAAAATATTATATTATATATAAAATAAAATAAAATAAATATATTACAATGATATCTCGTTAATAAATTGTAACTATCACAAATTTTCAAATTACATCTAAATAAAATAAAATCAATATGCTTGTTAAGTTTTTTGATTTACTTACTTGAATAAATCTTAAAAAAAAAAATTCTAAGTATGATTTATTTATTAAATAAACAAATCAAAATATCAAAATATATCATAAATAAATTAGGTCATGATCAAAATTTGAAATCTTGAACAGCATGCATGTAAAGGTACGCGAGCAAAGGATTACATCATAGATACTTACATAAAGACTGCTTAGCACTCATATTATAATACAAGCAACATTTTAATGAATCAAGTTGAAGTTGGTGCATGATACACAAAGTAATCTAAAGGTGAGATGATGTGATGTATTCATACATCAAATCATTTATCGTGTAATATATTTTTTTTAATTTAACGAAATTTAAAAAATATGGTTAAATATATTTTAAAAGTAATCAAATTTTTTCTATGCAATACTCCAAAAAATTTTATTTATTTACAATATCGCACAGATAAAATCTGATGACTTATGAATTGATAAGATTTTATTTGTATAACATCTTTTATATTTTCAATGTAACCAGATTTTATTTGTGTGATATCTAAAAAATTTCAATTAATTTTAGGATCATGTAAAAAAATTTAGACACTTCTAAAATGCATTTAATCATATTTTTAAATTCTAATTAAGCTAAAAAAATACTACTGCACACCATATATAGTTTGGTGTATGAATATATTCCCTCCATTCCATTGTCGGATTTATCCGATGTATCATGAACCAAGTTTAACTTGGTTCAATGCAATATTATCCTATAATATAAGGCTATATTAATCCATTCATTCACCAATGAAATAGCTAATTTGAAAAAAAGAAAAAAGAAAGAAAGGAAGAAAACCCTCCAAAAAACCAAACTGTCCTCCAAAACCTGGGAGCCTTGACCGTCAATATAAGTTGTAACTTGTGAGTCAACTCACCAAAATGGTGGATTAGGTTTATAAAAAATAAGTTCGCTTAGACCCCAATTTTTTTTTTTTTTTTTTCTGTCATTAGACCCCAAGTTGATACAAGCTAGCTCACATAACCCGCAGGATTATACAAGTCCGAGCTGCCAGCTTGGCCCACATAAATTAAAAAATCAATGTTTAGGCCTTGACAAGTTTGCTCATTTTTTTTTTTTTGTCTCCACTCTCCCGCGACTATTCTAACAGGGACACCCGCCCAAATGACCCAAAATCCTCTCATTTTGTTCTTGGGCCATTGGCCCATTTTCTAACCCCTAACAATACACGCGGTTCCCATCTTCCCTCCACACTCCGTGGCATTCTCTTCTTCTCTAACGCGCGCTGCCCTCCTTGCGCCGCCGCTGTCCCAGGCCCTCAACGCGCCGCCACGTTATCCCTTTGACCCTTTCTTTCCCCACCGCCGCCCCAGAGTCCATCATACTGACTACCTTACTTCTACGCCGTTCCGCAGGGAGTTGCACTTCCCTCTGTTTGTTATCTCAGCTAGGAAGCTTCTGTTGTTTTGTGTTGGTTAGCCACTCTCACAGCAGCCCCGTTCTAACATGGACGAAAAGATTGAAACCGCTGACAAAAAGGTAACTAACTTCCTTCGCTCACTACCAGCTCTTCCCCTTTTCCATGGAAAAACGCAATATTTCTTATCATCTAAGATTCTATAAATCTGCTTCGTTTCCCTCCTCCTGTACTTTGTTCTCTCGTTGATTCCAACGCCTTCCAAAGCGAATTCAATTTTGTACGGCTTCGTTTGTTAAATGTCTCCAGATTTTTTTTTATTTCTTCTTATTATTATTTTTTGAATGATATGAAATAGAATGAGTATTTCCAGTTGTGGAATGTGAGGAAAAAGTTTGGGAGCAGGGGGCAGCTGCCAATATGTAACATGCAAACAGAGAAAAGGGAAACTATAGACCATAGTTTTAAACTGCAGTCGCGGTTGCATTGCTATTACCGCCATTGCAAAAAATTGGTGGTGGTGCGGCTGTAAGTGCTGTGGCTATGGGGTTGTGAAACCACCACAACCACAATTTAACACCATGCTATATAGGGTGTGACTGCATTGGAGGTTTCTCGATATTTTTGAGTGCACACAGGAGCTTCAAATTGCAAGTATTCAAGGCTTGAATGGGTTTGTGTGGATCTGTATGGTGGTGGCAACAATGAATAAGAGAGCAGAGAATATACTAGGCAGTGGAGGTAGGGGAGCTGTTGAAGGTTGGAGGTCTTGATGATTGAGTGGTAATGAAGCTATTGTAGATGAGTATGACTGTCCTTCCATGGGAGGAACCACTAGGTTAGAAGGGTCAGCTGCCAAACCCTGGGGCGTCACCCTTTAGAAGTTCTGCTGTTGGGTATTGCGACATGGACATGATTTCCTGTAACTCATTTTTTATTTTATTGTTGAGACCCAATCAATATCTTTTATGATGAACCCTTGCTGTTGAAAATAAGAAAGTAATTTAAGTAATATATACTTGAAAAATAAGTGTATTAAAATAGATATATAAATTCTTTGATGCATAGTTTAGCCATTGTATTGCTGTGGAATCATTTGAATATTTTAGGTGGCAATCTTAGGTCAAGATAAATACATATGGAACAATTTGAAGCTGTAACCAGTGTGCAATAAATGTTAGTAAGGATTTAATAATTGTGTTATACGCCCTTATCTTTGTTGAAAAAGAAGCTAGGAAAGAAACACCTTGTCTCTACTTCACATTATTCTGTCTTGATATTTGTTTCCCTTCCCTTTATAGTTTCATGAGCAACATGGAAAAATAAACCATCGTCAGATTAAATGTGTCATTTAATATTAATTCAATAGGCAAAAGTCTACATTTGCTGTGAAGTATGAACTTAATGAATGATTTTATAAAGATAAGTTTTAGATTCATATGTTACCTAAAATTCTTTACAACTTCTATGCTTGTTTAGGATGATGATGGTGATGTCATCATCATTTATATAGATAATTGTGATGCATTCTGGGACATTTAGATGTACATATCTGCTTGTTTATTTATATGGGCAAAATCTCACGTGTTTTCTAGTTTTTTGGTCTTCCTTCTCTTCCTTCTCTCACCTCTGCCCCTGCCAGATAACTAATGCTTCCATGTGAGTAGGTGCTGGTTGATATTGTAAAATTGTCGCAAAAGAGAGGCCTGAAGGGTGAACTGGGAGACTGGAAAGAATTCCTGAACTGTTATGATAAAAAGTTTGGGGCAGGTTTGAGTGACCCAGCAAAGAGGTCCCATGAGATCTTGGCTGCATTTCTAAAGACATTTTCAAAGGAGGATGATTTGAAGGTAAAGAACTTCTGAATGTCCTATATAAATTCTCCTTTCCTTTTTCCCTTGTTCTGGCTTAATACAAGCCTTCAAGATGACTAGATGAGTCCGATTTACCCTTTGTGCTCAGTTTTTTGCCAACATCATGCGTCATCATTCAAATCAAGATTTACTGGAGCGATTGAAAGATAATTCTGATGATTCCCCCGAGCAGGTACGTTTATTGTAGTGTTTGTCCTGCTGGAAAATTTTTGCAGTTAAATAAAATTTCTTTTCTAGATTGTAGTACTACTAATCTGTAATATGGTTATTCTACTTTGACATGCTAGATTGGTTTAAAGCAATTGGATTATGACTCAAATGTTGATAAACAATTTGCTTTCTATTTTTTAAGCTTTTTATCGGGGGCTTTCCTTCCCCCAAAAGCCACACTTTTTGCATGCATTTTTGGTTTTTCCTTTTCTGCCAACCTTTTACTCTTGTTTTCTGAAGTGATTCTACTTGCTTATTGCATTTCATAAAGGCATCACTTATCTAATTTCTATTTATGTGTACCTTATGGTTTTTTTTTTACAATTAAAAAAAAAATAAAAGTAAAAAACTACTAGTTATGTAGTTATAACTTTATGTATTGTTGCTTTCCTGAGTTATATCATCTAAAGCATCATACCATTTTAAAGGTGGCTCACAAGTTCAATAGCCTTGTTGCTCCAATAAAATCTGAATGCAGAACCTAAATTTGAAGAGATCGTGCTTGATAGTGGCATAGTATGTATTATCAAAGATACAACAAAGACATCTTCAAATATGTGCTGTTAATTATTCTTTATTATTCTTACTATGTTTTGTTTTTGATGATGGGATGAATATGTTTCTCAAGTTCAAGAACAAATTATCTGCCTACAATGGCTGATATACAGTTTAATGGTGTTTATTTCATTTAAGCCTTCTACTATAATTTTATAACTTTTATGGTGTTGGCAGAACAGAGGCTAGTCCAAGTAACTCTCCAGCACCCCTTATATCCATTGGATTATTCATTTCCATCAATTGATGAGGTTTGTTGTAGCATCTGTACTTGATTTTTCTGGTCAAACTTTGTGCATATAAAATGCTAATGAGCTGTTGTTGAATGTGTGCACTGCTTAAACGTGAAACTGGTCTTCATGTGAAATAATACATGACTATGTGCACTTCTCTTTCTATTCTGGTCTAGTTGAAGTGTTGAAGGTGCCATAAAAAAAGTCCCTAGAGAAGTTCTGTGCAAACTTCTTTTTTTTAATTTGACAAAATGCTTTAGGTCATAACTCATAAAGAAGAAAGTTTACCTTGAAATAAAACCAATGGTCATATTTCTTTAATGTTATAAACATTTTCTAGCCTGTTAATGATATGCCTTCGAAATTGTCATATTTCAGTGTTGAATATGAAGCTCATGACAATAATTGGTATTTTGATGCACATCTTTTCATTGCTTGAAAATTGAAAATCTTATTGGGTATAAAAATTGAAATCATTTGTTCACGTGCATATGTTAACATGTCAATATTTCAGTGATTTGAATATGCTTTTGTTAATGCTTTGAATGAATAGTTGCGTATGGATAAGAAGAAACACAAAAAGTGTGCAATAAAGTATCTAAAACACTTTAATACACAACTTTTAGATGGCAATCCCAAATATCCAAGCACCTTCCATTGTGTTTAGAAGAAATTGGGGAAACCTTGGAAATCTTTGAGAAAACATTCTTGGTACTGTTTTTTAAGTTTATTGTGTGTGTAAGGCATGAACTGGATTTTATCTTGCAATATGTAACAGATCAATTTCCTTGACCTTGATTTCACACCAAATCATTTTTAAAATTAAGACTTTTAGTACCCCCTACATCTTTCTACTAGTTGATTTGCTTCAATATATGTATTTAGCCATGATCTGCATCAGTTTTATAAGTACGTGGGTTCTGTGAATTCCCATTCAAACAAGGCAGTTACTTATCCATTATTTAACTTGCTTTTTTGATGTTGAATGAAGGGATGGATAATTATCAACCTTAAAAGAAAGGCAAAGGTGATGAAATCTACTGCAATGGTTGCTGTTGATTGTGAAATGGTTCTCTGTGAAGATGGTACTGAAGCATTAGTGAAAGTATGTGTGGTAGACCACAATTTAGAGGTAATTTTGCATGTTCTTCCTTTTAATTGGTGCCTCCACTCCTACCCACCTCCCCCCTTCCACCAAAAAAGAAAAGAAAAGAAAAGAAATTGAGGCTCCGCATCTGGATATTTGTCTTAAAATGACTTCTCATTTTCGCGATGTAGATAGATAATTTTTAGAACTTTTCAGGTCAAACTGAATGAACTTGTAAAACCCAACAAAGCAATTGCAGACTACAGAACAGATATTACTGGTGTCTCTTCTCAAGATCTAGAGGCAGTCACTTGCTCCTTGTCTGATATACAGGTATGTTGTGGTTCACTTTGTGGGTTTTCTGTATCACCCTTTCAAGTACTTAATGAAAAGTGTTGGTCTTTCATAGAAATCCATGAAGAAGTTGTTATCAAATGGAGCCATATTAGTGGGACACAGTTTGCATAATGATCTACGTGGTAAGCATCATAAACATTTTAATTTGTTTGGCTTTCTTCTTGAGCTTACCGTTAGTTTTGAATACTTTCCGAAGAAATCATTTATCTTGGTTCAGATTACTTTTTACTTTTTGGGTATACTTCTTGGTTCTGTTTTATTTACTAATTGTTCTCATTTACAGTGCTGAAGCTAGATCATGTTAGAGTGGTGGACACTGCATATATCTTCCAATCCTCAGATGGATCAATTCACAGGAGACCTGCTTTAAATAATTTATGTAAGGTAAGTAGCAAATTATTTACCTGCATATATTAAGGTTCTGTATTGCATGACATCTATTTTAAGAAGCAGTGTTATGGCCAGATAGTCACTCCTTTGGGGGAATTCCCGTAGACACACATGTGATTCTCAGTGTCTCTTGCTTGGTTGTCTCTTCTTTGACATTTAGAATATTGCACCGTATGAACACACCTGATAAAATAATGGCCCAAAAAAGAAAATAAATAAATAAATATTGGTCTTAGATTTATAGTTTGTCAACCAATTGTTGTGACAGGCTGTGTTAGGCTGTGAAGTTCGGAAAGATGGAGCTCCACATAATTGTCTAGATGATGCATGTGCAGCAATGAAGCTTGTTCTTGCAAAGATCAAGCATGGTGTTGATAGAGCATTTCCGATGGTTGAACTGCAAGAGCCAGTAAGCTTACATATACATCTCTTGTGCTAAACTGTACTTGTGGTGGTTAGTAATTTTTCTCTCATTTTAGGTTTCTGAGAGTGAGATGGCGAAGCTCCTTCTTCACAGGATACCAACCACTATGAACAGTGAAACACTACATAAAGTTGTTCCTGGAGACTTCACAATAGAACTGAAGGTAGAGTATGTTCTATAATTATCTCAATTTTTTGATGAAGGGGCTTATTAGTAATTATTGGGATAGCATGAATTTCTTTAATTGGAGGAAATTTAAGTTTGGCAGATGGTAGCCTGTTGGCATTCTGTGACTGGATTATTTTCTTTGAGTTTTGATGCATTGTGAAATTTGCTACAGCCTTCCAGGAAAGGACAAGGAGATAAATATTCTGCCTTCGCTATCTTTAAGAACCCACAAGAGGCACACGATGCCTATGAAAATGTCCAAGGCAGCGAATTAAAGGTATATATATCCATGGTGCTACTTGATGGACTTACTTTGCTTGTCGTGATTAGCTGAGGAAAGCCAAATGCTCAGTTGCAGTTTGCATTCTCTACAATAATAAACGAATAAATTGTTCCAGTGGAAATATTTAAGGCTAGACATCTATTTAATTCTTCTTCCAGGATTTGATGGAATAAATAACTTATCCTTAAGTGCTTGTCCCAGAAAATGAAGATATTTTTCTGTACAACTTTCTTGACAAATTGATAGTTCAGTTTTTATTTGCATATTATGAAAGCATATCCATGCGCTTTTATGAATGCTGCCTCCACTTTTGATCTTTGATCAATATTATGCCACTGACGTATATTACTTTATGGTAGGATTCAAATGGGATTCCACAGAAGCTTGTTAAATTTGAGCTAAGCACAGGCATGACTGTCACTTTATTTGTTAGGAAAATGACAACAGATGAGCGCAATGACCCAATTACATCGAAGAGAGGTGTACAAATGGATGAGGAAGTTCATGTTTCCAAGAAAGCAAAGATAGAGCATGATGCTTCGGCAGTCTCAATTAAGTGTGACAATGACACCCAATTGAAAGAGATTGAAGCACTGAATCAGCGATTGAAGCAAAGTGAGTTGGAGATTGAATCTTTGAGGGAACAGCTGAGACAAAAGGATCTTGACGTCGAATCTTTGAAGGAACAGTTGAGTAAAAAGGATTTTGACATCTCCATGCTGCATAAAATGATAGCTTCCTTGAAAAAGCGGCTAAACTAAATATTGTAGCAATGGCATTGGAATGGTGTTGGATTGTTTGATCAATGAAATCAAGGACGCGCTTCTTCTCAGGTGATTCTTAAAAGGCTTGGGAGAAACCTAGAGCTTTGACGCATCCATATATGATTGTCTTGGAACTGCTCAGTTTGAGTTCCAAAACTTTACATTTTCCGTTCAGTCAATTCAAATTTTGAACTGAAATTATGCCTTCGAGGTATGAGTCAGTAGAATGATGTACGTTATTTGTCAACAGCGAATGTTCTGCCTAAGTAGCACAACTAATTATTTAGATGACATTTCAAGGCCAGTATGCTAAGTTCTTGTGCCAAACATTCCTAAAATATTGGGAATGCTGTACCTTAACATCAAGAAGATTAACTTGTGTCACAAAATGTTTTGTGTGATTAATAAAGTTTAAAATGATTGAAACACGAGTGGAAAAAAAAAAGTAATAATAAGAATAGTACAAGTATATAATGTAGGCAGAGAAATGATATTTTGATATAGCCTATTTCGTATTCTGGGCCGACATATTACCAATTCACCGTTGGATGGGTGTGTGGCTCCCATTTAAATTGGGTTTCACATTGATTCAATGGTGGATGGGTGGTATGTCGATTTGGAGTACGAGATGGCTATGTACAAATAATATATCTCAATGTAGGTATAGTTTAGATGACAAAGACCCTGGCCTTGTGAAGACTGCACTTGGGAGTTAGAGCAGTGTTTGACTCGGGGTTAGAGGCATTATCCACAATTCCTCTCTTTGGTGCACTGATCCATAAATTTTCTGGCTACAAATGAGTATATGACAAACTGATGAGTCAAATTCAAATCCATGCAGGCATTTAGTCTTGAGAAAATGAAAAACTGATCAAAAGAAGGCACTTAGAATAGAATATGTTTACCATTTAATCCTTTGTTTTTGGATGCTTTCTTGTGGTGAGAAGGATTCGTGCGAATAAGTGGAAACATCAAACAACTCGACAAAATGCATTTTACAAGAAAAGCACGAATTAGAGTCTTGCAAAGGTAGAAATACATATAAAATTGCTTTGGTATTGTACCCAAAAAAATTACTTTGGTACTACCATAAAATTACTTCGGTACAAATTCAATTATGAGTGGTACATACATGACATGATCAAAAAAAGCAACCATTTTTAAGGTACTGCGTTACCATTTGTTCCATCGTAAAAGGATAACCCAACAATTTGTCAACATGCTCAATACTGAAAGTTACATACACAACCTTAAGCGCATTAAGATATCAAACTGAATATTCTTAGCACATGTTGAACTAAATTAGAAAGAAAATCCCTTTGAATGGGTCAAGCTCATCTAGACAACAAGGATGGTGGGTCATGTGCATTGCCAATTTGTCCAGAGACTTCGGCGGAGGCATGATCAATATGAGAAACTTAAGAAGTATGTTAAGATGATGAGTCAGCAAATGCTTGTTTCATGAGTCACCCTAATGTAGCTCTATAAAATGGAAAACCATTATTGTTCGAGTCTTGGGTATAGAGTAATTGGTGATAGGAGAGTCATGCCCCCTATGAAATTTCAAATATTCGAATAGATTATCTTCAGTAGAAAAATACCTATGATTTTGACTTAAAAAAAGAAAAACGGCCAAATAACTGAATAAAAAACTTGATGTTGTATAATATATATCATTGGTGTTAAATATACTATATAATCCAACAAATAATCAACAAGATCTTGCTATAAATGGAAGTATTAAAATTTGTGTTTTTTCTTTTTCAATGAAGAACTTTTGTTTTGGATGTAGTGCAATTGTATGTAGCCTGAGTCCATCTAACTATAAGGGATAGAAATTAAGACCACCAAGTGCAAATGCATTAATGTGGCACCAACATTCCAGATTCACCTAAATTTCTTTCACCAATCACATACACAGGGTTTTCAAATCTCCAACGGTCATTATTTACACTTTAAATTCACAGGCTATCAATACTTACAAGTAGGTTTGCTACAGTCATAAGTTGAAATCTAAACTCGATACTCAGCCCAATATGTTTAGAACCTTTTATCTCTCGCGCCGTTTGCTTTAATATAACTATCTGCCTTAATGGCGTAACATCATTGCTGATCGAACTATCAACCATTTTGTCACTTAATATATTTAACCACCAATTCATTTATGGTAGAGCCATCTATATGAGCCTTCTCACTGAGCTACAGTAGACATCTTTACAAGAAGCCTATGCTCCATTAAACACCTAGACCTTAAGAAAACACTCGGCCAAACCTTATCTAGTTCGTCGGGAATGTAGGCCAAAACAAAACCAATAATTAAATAAATTTACAAACAATGAAAACATAGAGTATCATCTATATAAACAGACACATATATATATGTAAATGGAGGCTTCAAATCCATGAGATTGCCTTGTGAACACGCACGCTTGCACCGCAAGTAATAGTGGTAAACCATGAACAATCATAATTCAGGAAGAAACATGATTTGTTCAGGTAGAAACATGATTTGTTCAATGTAGGACCATTGGATCACAAAGCAAGTTGACCTTTTGCGCATGAAATGGGGGAGGAACTGTCTTGTGAATGTAGATCAATCTAATCTAACATGAATCAATGCAACTTGAACAAAAGAGGTAGCTACAATTCAACTTTCTTGAAGCCCGACACAAATAAATTGTTTACCCAAAAAAAAAAAAAAAAAAAAAAAAAGGAAAACAGCCGTTATTTCGTAAACCATTCGTTAGATTGATCTTTTTATAATCCAAACCAACTTAAATCAAAGACAAGACTTGTATGAGGCTGCCTGCATCCATTTCAACCAATTATAATCAAATAATGAGATGTTTTTCTTGAAATAAGTAGCCTACAAATAAAAGTGTATATTCATTTAAAGATAAATATTTACGTGTCATTCTTTTTATTTTTATTTTTTTGAATTTAATTTTTATGTATGCTCAATATAAAAAAATTTACATAGATATCTAATTATGTATTAATATACCAATAAAAATATTTGATTCAACTACCTACTTTCTTAAAAGTTTTATAAATAAAAATATCTAATTCAATGATAATATAAAACTTTTTTATATTATCAATGCATCAAAATATATATATATATATATATACACACACACACACATATCATTCTGAGAATTGAATGTAATGATATAAGGAACTTGATGTCAATTTTTTCCATATCAAACTTTTACAATAAATATGTTTTTAATGAAAAACACATACAAAAGTTTACTAAACTATCGTTTCATTGAAAGTTTATTTTAAGCGCTAATCCAACATAACATTTTTATTTAATCTCATTACATGAAATTTAGCCCAAAATAAAATAATTTGCAAACAAGCAGAAATATTTACAGCTTGATCATATAACGTTTATTGTGTAATAACATGTTTAATTTTACCAACAAGGTACTGATCCGAGTAGGAGAGGTTTTGATCCCTTAAGCACGTGGTTCTGGATTTGATTTCAAAATTTATATATATGAAAAAAAAAAAAACCATTGGAAAGGGTTACCTAAAGTTTGATTGTACTTCTAAAAATTAGTCTCTCATTTATTGTGTAAAGGGATATTGTGAAAAATAAAAAAAAATATTTATTTTTCATTTGAAAACCATAAAATTACAGTTTGAAAATAAATTATAAGAGAAAAAAAGAGGCTTGTTCGGATGGTCGTTTCAGGATTTACAAACGAAAAATCCAACATGCTCTAAAATCAATTAGTGAACTTCAAGGACTGGGTTAGCCCGGTTAATCCGAACCGGACCAAAATGGCGAGGCCTAAGGGCACGATATAAATCCAAAGCCCACATAACTACATATGAACGAAACTCGACCCGCAAACGGAGTGCTTCGTCAAGAAAACTGACCTCTTCGCAGGCTATTCTCTTGAAACCGCGAAGTGGGTCCCACCGATGGACGCGGGAGCATCCGCCTCGTCCTCCTCCTCATCCGCCGCCGTGGCGGAGGATCAGTCCCCTGCGGCCGCCATATCGCGGTGGAAGTTCGCCGTGTCGCGGCAGTACCAGCACCTCCTGGACAAAACGACGCCGCACATGCTGCGCCGGTGGCTGGGCACCTTGGCTGTGGCGTTCGTCTACGTCGTACGCGTGTACCTCATACAAGGTTTCTACATCGTGTCGTACGGTCTCGGAATCTACATACTGAACCTTCTGATCGGGTTCCTGTCCCCTCAGGTGGATCCCGAGATTCAGGAACTCTCCGATGGACCTACCTTACCTACCAGGGGCTCCGATGAGTTCCGCCCCTTCGTTCGCCGACTCCCCGAGTTCAAATTCTGGTACCTAACGTTTTCCCTTTTTCTTTTCTTTTTGCGTTGTTTGACTTTCGCTTCTAGGGTTTTGTTGGCCTGATTCTGCTTGAGAATTGAGATGGTGTGGCTGGATCGTGGATGAGATGACAATTCGTGTGTGTGTGTGTGTGTGGATTAGTTACTTTGAGTTTAAAATAACTTATAACCAAAAGCTAGCAGCTTTTGAAAGAAAATGATTATTTCTCTCCCAAATTAGTCAAAACTTTTAAAACTAAGCATGATTTTAGTTTGTGATGAGTTGTTGGGTGAATCGATTTGGTTTTTGTTTAAGTCTAATGGTGTGTTCTGTTTTTTGAGGAGGTGGAAAATTGTAGGTGCAGGGTAGGGACTAACCTGTGTTACCCGAGAACCCAAATTCAAACCCTTATTCCATGGGTTTAAAACAGCTTATAATGAAAAGCTGATGAGGGCATGGGTCTTTGCACACAAACAAAAAAAGGAAAAAAAAAAAAAAAAAAAAGAAGAGGAGTAATTTTTCACTTTTAATTAAATCAGGCATGGCTGAGCTGCAGCTCCAATTTACTGTGCTTAGCTGTACCCTTAAATGCGCTAGTGTTTTGTTGCTGTACATCAAACTCACCCTTTCCACTTGGTCTTTTGCATCCGTTGGGGCAGTTACATGCTTCTAAATATAACATACATAAGTAAGCTGCCATGCCGGGTAATCTGTTAGATTTAAATCCGGAGGAGATCACTATGCATAATGTGGAGAAGGTAACCGCAACGGAGTCTTTGTTGTGCTCTGTTGGGACTGTTATTTGTGAAGTTACTAATGTTGTGTTATTTTAAAGATCATGTGTTTTGTAAAAATTATAAGGTTATCTGAAAGAGATTGTAATTGCGTGTGAAGCTAAAAGGCTAGGCAACTGGAATGGGCTAATAGATTTGATCTGTCAGTTCTATCCAGACTAGAATCTGGATTTTCATTCGCGCAAATTATAAGTTAGATTAAATTCCCACGTTAAAAAAATAGCATTACATTGTATCTGTGACAATTATGAACTCTGAAAAATAATCTTGATGGACAGAATCTTTTCCTGTAAGTTTTGTACGCTTGTTGTCAATTTGTATTGCATATTGCTTGCTTTATTATTTTGGTATTAGTGGCTTTGACGATGTTGTGTACTTGTAGTCACTTAATTACTTGAAGCCAGTGTTATTTTTAATAAAAAAATGCTATTTTGATGTTCTTCTCTTGGGTTTTCATTGCTTCAAAGTTATTGAAGTAAATTTCTTGTTCACTTAGGAAAGAAATGATCTCTTCATACTTTTACCTTTAGGGGATATTGACATGCGGATGTTTCTTACTACTGAAGCTGCTTAATTTTATTTTATGGACAGGTACTCAATCACGAAGGCATTTTGCATTGCATTTGTGATGACTTTCTTTAGTGCATTTGATGTTCCAGTGTTCTGGCCAATACTCCTCTTCTATTGGGTGGTCCTATTCACACTTACTATGAGGAGACAGATATCACACATGATCAAATACAAATATGTACCGTTCTCATTTGGCAAACAGGTAAAGATGTTGTATGGCTATTTGTCCATTAAGTGGTGGCTTTAACAGGATTGATTGCATGTTCGTTGCTAATAATAAAGCTCTGGTTTTGTTGATTTTACTTTTAGCGCTACAATGGAAAGAGAACATCAGCAGAAAGCGCAAGCCTTTCCGAGGACTGAAATTTTCAGGTTTATTGAACTTTATCTTCATTTAAGTCACAAAACAATTTGCAATATATTCTAACAGCTGTAGCAATCTGAGTATGTCATGGGGCCTGAAGAAGGTTGCTATGAGGTCTAGTATGTACAACTGGGTGTTCAATTCCAAATGAGCAATTGTTTGGTTATCTTGGATGTTTTTACGCCCTTGTAAAAGATTTAGCTTCGGGGAGACGTTGGGGTTTCTGAGGGCTCGCTATTTACCTCAAATCCTATTCCTTTATTTCCTACTTCTATATAGGACGAAAATGCATCTCATCGCTGAATTCGTAGTCGAATAACGAAAATTTTAGGGAGCTTGTGTAGGATGAATCCCCTTCATTATTTGCAATGCGGTTATACTGATCTATCTTATACTGTGTAGAATAATCACCTTCATTATTTTAGAAATTCAAATTTCTAGATATTATTGCAAATAACAAATTTTTTCCTTTATTTAGCGTATTATCGACTGTGATAATGTTTCTTAATTACTTTTCTTTGACCCGGCACAATTTCTTCAGACGACCTTCATACGACATATGGAAATTCTCTTAATTTTGATTTTGATGAAACGATAGCCAGTAAGATGGTCTTGGACCTTGATGTGCATCTTTTATATGAAGAGAGTTTTTCCTGTACTCAACTATTTTAGGTATCCCTTACTTGGTAAGTGTTAGTGATTAATATTAAGTTATATGTTCTATTTTTTTCAAAATAAAAATATAAAAATTATACTCCAAAATAGTGAGTGTATGGTTCAATTTAAGATATTCATTAGTAAAGGTTATTGGTTTATGTACAAAGATACCAAAATAATAAAAGGTTGAACCTAGTGTGAATTTGATCACTTTTCTCGTCCATTGATCGGTATATTGGATTTGTTCATACCCAATGTTAAGAGAACTGGATACTGGGAATCAGACTTTAGACCAGTTTGTTTTTCACCACAAAAGTAGATGTGGTCAAAACTGAGAAAAGTTAGTGAATCGATACGAGTCGGACTGGTTAAACTAGTTGATCGGTTTTTTTTTTTTTAAATTTTGATAAAATTATTGTTATTTCGTTCATAAAAAAAGAAAAAGCTGAGTCAAAAACAAAAATTTATTTTTCTTCGAATATTGATTTTTTTAGTATGTTTATTTGTTATATATTCTTAGTATTTTTCAAAAAATATATAAATAAAAATAAAAATAAATAAATTTTATATTTAAGATATTTGATAAAGTGTTTTATAATAAATATATTTTATATTAGTTATGTTATTGTTATATATATATATGTGTGTGTGTGTGTGTGTGTGTGTGTGTGTCCTGATTGAATAAGTTGAACCTCTAAATTTTTAAACCTTTACTTTAATCGGTTCGATGTCCGGTTCAATTTTCTTAACCTTAGTCGTACCGTTGATGATTGGTTCATGACTCGTTCTTGGTTTGGTTAGCAATGAATTGTATATTACATGGCTCATTTATAAGTCACTCAACTTCATTCTTTCTGAGATGTTGGGTTGTTGGTTTCTACTATCTTCGTTAAAAGTTGCAATGAAAGAAATTAGTATCTCCCATTTGGTTTTAGAACTGTCTAGGAGATCAAAATTGATTTTTGTTTCTAAAATTAATTTTAGAGGCAATAATTGAATTTGTTAAAAGTGAAAATTTATTATTGTATGTTAGAATTATTTTTAGAGAAATTATTATATATAACTAATTTTACTTTAAAATTAATTTTAACTAAACTTTAATAGAATTAATGTGACATAGAATCAATTTTATAAACACATAATCAAATACACACTATGTTTCTTTCAAATCATTTATCCTAATGTCTTTAACTAATTGAGCTGGCCCTTTCAATTTCCTTGAGGCTTATAGCTAAAGCAAATACATCAATTTCTTAATCTATAATAAGGTGGCGAGACTAGAAAATTGTAATGATCATAGCAAATGAAGTGGCAATTTGGCCCACTTGTCTAAATATACACATCTGTAGTGTAGAGTGTAGTACGTTTGTGCAAACGTGAGAAGATACAAGGCGATAAGCAAACTCAGCATGCGAGAACCATTAATGTCAAATAACAACCTCCTTCCTCCTGCAACTTCAGCATCACTCCCAAGCCAGTATTTAGTTATCTCACATCAGTGAAATTAGCCCACTTCTGCTGAAGATATATCAAGTTGTACATGAAGATCACATAGGATATGATATCATTGCTGCAATCCATGACATTGGCTAAGGCAATGAGGTTGAGCAACGTAGACTTTGTACCATAATAATTTTTATTTTTTTTGGAAAAAAATTTAAGTTGAGGGGAAGGCTCACCCCAATGTAAAGTCAAAGTATGTCCTCAGATTTATTGAGAGCTTACAAAGGAGGTATTTACATATCACCTTCTAACAAAGAAACCTGAGAATTGAATTTTACGGCAATACATGAGCGAAAGGTCAACTAGATGAGTCAACTCTCATTGGCTTGCACTATCGTAATTTAAGCCATGTAATTCCCAAAATACCATCCTTGAATTTATATTCCAGGGCCCGATTTACACAATGTGTTAGTTGCTCTATGAGCATGGGACCCGCGTTTGATCCACAAACTGGTGCTTATGAGGTCCTGTATGCATTGTGCTGGTTGTCACACTATGATGTCATAGCATTTTTGCCTTGTGCTTGCAGTCATTTTCTTTTGCGTTTCCTTGTATCCTCCAAGGTAGCAATCATATAGTCATTTTGTGCATATTTTTTTCTTATTAATAGTTACATTCGCGAGACAGCTGCAGCTACAGCTACGTTTTATGAAAAAATACATCTGTCATCAACATGCTGCAAAAAGTAATTATCGCATGTTTAGTAACAACATATTTTAGAGAAATAATTACTTTCTTCTAAAAATAATTATCTTAAAAAGCTTTTGATTATAAATTATTTTAGACTTGAAATAAGTTAATGCAAATGCACACTGCGTCGTTTATGTTAATGCTTCGTCTGTGATTTTGTTTAATATTTTTCAGTTTAGTGTTATCACAGAAAGAGAACATCAACTGCGGGGAATTTTAAGTGACTGCTGTTTGATTGACTGTAGACCATGGCCTCCTCATGAAACTGTATATAAGTGCATAACTTTTTAGTTTGAATTATTCAACTCAGCATGAAACATTGCAGCATGTGGAAAAGCTTACTATTTTCCTACACCCCAGCTGAACTTTTGAATGGCACAATGAATAAGCAATAAGGAGTTAGGAACGTAGCACCTTGGTTTCTTCCAAGTATTCTCAAGAAATGTACCATGAGGTGCTGATTTAGATTATTTATGATAGTAGATCGATCTTTTCATGTTGAAGAACATGTCAGGTGCAGGGTCTTGGCAAACAGTCAATATCTACATAGGGTTTTAAATTACAGTTATGGCTGTAGATGCAGGCATGGTTGTGGGTGGTTGTTGCGATTGTGAATATTATAGTCATTGTGATGCCATTGCAACTGTTGCAATGTGAAATTTTTGTATGTTTGCAACTTGAAATTAAGCTCATTATGGTCCTAATACAATTATGCATTTAATTTACGTGAATAGGAATCATACTACAATTGCATTGTAATGCAATTGCAGCAAATACCTAAACACAATTTTGCCGCAGCATTACATGATGTGGTCTATAATTTGAAACACTTCTACATAGAGAAATATAACTAGCACATGGAAATAAGTAAGGACTTCAAATTAAACATTCAACTTGAAATAACAATAAGTGAAAACCAGTGCAGATTGATATCCAGGGGCAGTTCTCACGTGAAGAAATCTATGTACAAGAGTAGAGCCCAATAGGCATATCCAATAGATATATCTGAGGTAGCAGGAACATTACTTTCTTGCAACTTTAGTACTTCCTCCTCTTCCAGGTCCCAAAGTAATAATGATGAAGGTGTTTCAAGCACTGCTAACACTCACTCCAGTGCCTTCATAAGCTGAATTCTGAATTGCGGAGTTTTGGCCATTCTTCACTGGGTATGAGGCCTCCATTGCAATTCCACACTTCCCTGTGGAGGTGCCTTTCACATTGCGTTGCATCTTGAAGTAGCCATCCTCACCCCAACCCTTGCCCCATGAGTTCCTCACAAGCCAATAATCCACACCATTTTCTGTGCCATATCCAACAACAACCACACCATGATCTAACTCTGTCCCACATTTACCAGTAAATACACCCTACAAACATAATCAGAAATTTATAAGCATATATATGTACAATGTTCCTTGTCTCAAGCTTTTATATAAAATTTGGGGGGTTTGCATGGTGCTTACCACATTTTTACATTTTAGACACTCGCCTAGGAACATAAAGCTCAAATCAAATCAATGTCGTACTCAATGCCTAACATTTTTTCAAGTCCAATCAATGAATTGACAAGGTGTATGAGTAAAGCTTACCGACTCATAGAGTTGCAAAGCCCTGCCAGAGGCTTCAATAGCAACACTCACAGGTTGATGAGCCGCAGCTTTCTTTAAGGCCTTCTCATTATTTGGTGGAACATCCTCATACCCATCAATGCTCACTACCTTAGCATTCCTCTGCAGTAGTACAAGCCACCCAAATTTCATTAGAAACAATTCAATCATTAAGCTCAAAATATTTCAGGTAAGTTCATTATTTATTTATTTCAAAGAATAGCGTACTAACTTTGGTTGGATCACATCTGCCATCGATGCCCCTGTATGGATAGTCCTCCTCGGTGTCTATGCCACCATTTGCAATGATGAACTCGAAGGCATAGTCCATGAGACCCCCATTGCACCCTTCGTTGAAGGCTCTGTCACAGTCCACAAGCTCTTGTTCTGACAAAGACACGAGCTTCCCTGTGACTATCTTATTTATGGCTTCCACTGTGGCCACCGTTGAGAACGCCCAACAACTTCCTATGTCAGCAGAAAAAATAAATAAATAAATAAATAAATAGACTTCAATAATCCAATTCCCAAGTAAAGGCCTCCAACTCTACCCTTCCAAGTTCAATCAAAGTATCAAACCTATCGTTATATAAAATTTTTTTAATAAAGAAATGTTTAACTGAAATAAGTTCAAGCGGATGAAAAATGTAAATAATTAATGTGTTAATTGCACTTATAATTTTATTTAATTTTAACTAAGTTTTTGTAGTTAAACCTTTTCATGAAATTTTGATATTTCAAATAATTTTTAAATAAATTCTTATAATTAAACTAAATTTTTAGACCTGTTCTTTCTACTTATAAATCTTTATAATTAAGCCTCTGAATTATACAAAATAATATATAATGACTATCTACGAGTATAAATTGGCAAGGGCCTGTTCAAGAATTTTTTTTAAAAAATAATTCCATTAATAATTAGTATTTTTCAATCTTCCTAGAAATTCTCATGTATTAGTCTAATAATATATCAAGACAATCAAAATAGGTAATGACAGAAAAATTATGGGTGCGTTTGTTTAAACTTTTAAAAAAATAATTTAAAAATATGAATTGTATATATAACTAAAAAAATTAAAAATTAATTTTTTTTCATAAATTACCTTTTTCAGTTTCTACAAAAAAAAATTGAAAACAAATTTTTTCGACAATTTGATTATGAGTTTAATTGGTATGCACTGACAATGTAAAACTGTTTTACATCAACCAATAGAAATAAGGGAAAGTGAAAAATTATGGTGGATCCCTCATTATAATAGGTAGTTATTTGTGTGAGTTGACACTTTTACACTGTCAGTGTATTTAAATTAAATTCTTTGATTATTTTAAAAAAATTATCCAAACATATCAAAATTAATTTTTTTTTGATAAAAAAACAATAATTTTTTTGCCAAAAAAAATCCCAAACAAACACACTTTATATTTACGCATATAATTAAAGATAATACTCAGTATGAAAAGCCCTCCTTTCTCCATAAGATTTCAAATTCCTTTCTTTCTCGTTGGATAATAATAAGCATGTGGCCTTTATCAGATAAAGTTTGTTGTGCTTGAATTTAAAACGAGTCCTTATCCGATAAGTAACCTTAGTTAGTTAAGCAAATGTTATCTTTAACAAAAGAAAAGGCAAAATTATCGGGGGGCTAAACAACTTACCACAACCTCCCTGATCTTTGATTGGAGCAACTGCACCTTTCAACCTCCAATCCACATGCACTGGCAGCCGGTCACCGGCACTATAAGTATACCGGTGACCAGTGCTCTTGGCTTTCATGACCCTGCGCTTGGCATCACTCCTCGTGCCCAAATACATGGCTCGGTACTCTTCATTGGTTAAATCAGCAAACCTGTTTAACCCGAGTTTGTATGTGTTGTTTTGAGCGTTATGCTCATCAATGAATCCCAAGTTATCCCTAAAGACTTGAAACCTCTTGTCTTTCTCTCCCAAACCATTATATACTTTTTGGTGCTTGACCAACCAATCCTCATACATGGCCATGACCTCCTCGTTGCTTCTCATGTTGGGTTGGCCATGGTTGTGCGTGTAGCTGATGATGGACATGTCCATGGCCGATGACAAAGTGAAGAAAAGGAAGAGCAAGGTGGACACAGCCGTTGCAGCCATGGTTAATGGCTTTTGGAAGGAGAGATGAGGGTGCTATAGGTTAGCAAGAGAACAAGGTTGGAACTTGGAAATTTGAAAGGTTGTTGGTGAAGAGAAGATGGTGTAGTGTGAGTTTATATAGAAGGAAGGAAATGGTTTAATTTTCGAAGAGGTTAATGAATGCAACCAAAGATAAATAAGTTAGGCAAGTGATGAATACATTTGGGAGGGAAAAATAACACAATTGATGGGAAGTGGAACTGCCACAGCACGTGGCCTGGTTAGATGAATACTGAACCTAGTTCTTTTTTTTCCTTTTTGGTGGGCTTTTTTTCTCTTTTATTTTTTTTCTCTTGGTGGTCATACTAAACCTATTTCTTTTGATGCAAAACCTATCTTCACTATTAGCGTAGTAATTATTTGGTAAATAGTGACGATTATTCGAGAGGAATTTTTATAAAACTAAATTTTAGTGTTAACAATATATTATTAATTGATAATATAAAAGATCTATATTAATGATGTCAAAATTAAATTCTATTTATATCAAAATTACTTTCAAAGTATATAATTTTTTTATCGGGATTTTTTTTCTTCTTGAGTTGATTTATCACGAAATTTTAAGTGCTTTTGGAGAACCGCTTTATTTTATAGCATATGTATATAATTTTTTATTGATAAGCGCATCACTTTAACCGTGTGAATTAGTACTATTTTTAAATTAAGTTACATTTTGTTTTTTTATACTAGTGGATTCACACGCAATATGTTTATAAAGTCACATTTTTTATGTTTTTAATATTGATATAAATTTATTTATATCATATATCATATAAATAATTGAGATATGTTATCATAATCTATAAACACTTATATTCATTTTGAATAAGTGAGTTATTTAATAGAAAAGAAATTACTCCTTAATTATAATTGGTTAAAAGACAAAGTATCTATAAAAATAATCACTGTTGTAATTTTATCTTAAAGTTAGTAGGACAACAATATGTTCTTGAAATTGCCAAAAAAAAATATATCAGTGACACAAATTGTATTGATTTATATTTATACCTTCTATTTATTTATGTTTAAATAACTAACTAATGACATTTTAAAAAATGATGCAAAACTTAAATTGTCATTATATTTATATTTTAAAAAAATTCCTGTAAGAATTTATTATTTTCCATTATTTGGAGGATGGGATAGTGGGCGGCGATTGGCTAAGTTGTTCGTGTAGCCAATCAGATATTGCCATGTAGACAATGTGGCAGAGGTTCCCAGATTTCTTCGAGAAGAGGGATTCTGTTTGCTTTGCAGTGAATCAAGCTCCAACTATGCTTTTTTATTTTTATACAATTACATACAGACGAATAGATATTTTGCTATGTATGATAGCAGGGCCTTAACAATGAAGGGAATGAATCCCTTCCACTTCTTTTATCTTCCAAAGATCAAATAAAAGAAAATAAAATCCCTTTTATCCTTTTACTTTCGGTTGGGCACACACGAGGTGCTCTTTGATCATTTATAGATAAACTAAAAAAAAGGGGAAGAATCATGGCGAGCTTATGGGTTAAGTGAATTCACTTCACATAAGGGCAGATAAGCTGCAACACTTCGAAAGGTACTTTTGATTCCTGAGCAATGGCTATTACAAATTTCATATTCACAAGTTGCACAGAATGGTGGTGGAGTCTGATTGCATATGATAGCCGCAACTAGCCAGTGAGGCATGGAACGCATATAATAAGACATATATAACTGCCCTACTTGCAATCACTTGGGAAGTCACTCAAGGGCATGGCTCCCCTGACCTTGGAAAAAAAAGGTAGCCCCTTATCTTCAGAAGAAATAATAGTAACATTTTCATTTGGATTTATATCATTTAAATATTTGTAAGATGTCACGAATTTTAATTTATATAATGATTTTAGAACGTTAAAGATAAATAGGAAAAAGAAATTATTGGTCCATATCCCTATACCAGTTCAGCAGCATTTCACCGATAGAATTGGCCAAAATTTGGTTCAATGAATGGTTGACTAGTTGGATCTCGTTGAAGTGTTAACTTTTTTCAAGGAATCTTGATAAACCCCTACTTTTTTTCTAGTTAGTTCAATGTAAACAGTTTCTAATATTCTTTGAGAACAATCTGAGAACTAGAGAATCTGATATATTATTTGGACTTTATTTTGTTGTGTATCAATCAACCACGAATGATTAAAGAATCGGATAAATACAGTAATAAATGATAATCCTATCACTCATTTTATAATTATATACATAAAATTTTTACTTATTTATACATAAATCTCAATAATTAAACCTACAACTAACTATGTCGAAGTAATAATTTTATTAGAGAATTGATGAAAAATGATCAAGTGATTACAGATACTTTACTATGGGTGTGGCATTACACATGTGAAGTCCTACGATGTCACGCGTAACCAAATTATATACATGTTCAACAATCTGCCTAACTAACTGTAATTAACTATAATTGTGCTTTAACTAAATACTAACAGCCCCTCAAACTAGAGATTGAACATTAATCAGTCCCAACTTGGAAAAAAAAAAAAAAAGTGTTGTAAAACTTTTAGGGGGAAGAGCTTTGGTACATAGATGAATCAAACGACTATGAATCTTCCCTTGAACGACTTGGTCATCTATCTCGATGTGTTTCATTGGTTCAAGAAAAGTTAGATTCGCAGCCATGTGCCATGCGGCCTGTTGTCACAATAATGGAAGAGGTGTCTTGAATGAAACTTGAAATTCCTACAACTTGTAGTTTAGCCATTGTATGGCACATGTGGCGTCGCCATGACTTTATATTCTGCCTCTAACGATGTCCTAGAGCTAGAGAAAATCGCGGTGTCTTAGAAGCAATCGCTTGTTTCTTGGATTTTTAGAAAATGAGTGAACGACTTCTAGTATTAGAAGTTTAGAACATGATGCTCAATCTAAATCACTAAAGGCCTTAAGCTGCAACTTAGCATCAATAGGGATGAATAACCCTCCACTTAGGGATCCTTTAAGATACCTGAGGATTCTGGTGGCTTTTCTCCTCTTTTTAGGAATCCACGTACTGTTGATCATGTGAAAGCATTGAGATATGTTTTGTGAACGAATGGAGAGCGACGAAAATGCAAAGCACCGGCACAAATCTACTAGTCCATCATAAATTATTTGTATTGTAGTTCACCTTAAGTTCCTCTCTTATTATTTTTTAGCCGCTGCATCGCGTGTGCGTCATTTCTCACACGTTCACATAACATTTCACTTTTATTTTTTGTGATAGTTGATTTTTGTGTTTTGAAATAAAGAATTAAAGATATCATTTGACTTACTCAAACTTACCAAGTGATGTATACAAATAAAATTTTTTATTTTGATTAATTTTATGTAAAACAATTTATATATTAAAACTAGTTCTTGAATTAATTTAAAATTAAACAATGTTTTAAATAATTTATTGTTAAATTATTTTTTTAAAATTACCGAAAAAAAAAAAAAACCATAGAAGTCACCTCTACTCATGTTTCAAGCCACGGGTCTTCTTTGGCACGACAAATTCTTTAAAAATGCTTTTGAAGCAAGAGTAAACCCACTGTCTTTTGGAACACCTAAAAGCTACAAAGGTGCGTTTAGTACTTTCAGTTTGGCTTTTGTTGGCAAGTATAGATATTTGGCAATTTTTCAGTTTGGAAAAGTAAACTATAATTTTGTACACAAAATGAGGTTTGAGTGAAAGCAACAATTTATTGCTTCTGTATTCACGATTTTCACATTTACTTATAGATGATGAGGTTTTTACTCTTTTATCTTTACACAATTTTCTTTTTTTGAAAGATAGATGCTATGAAGAGGACCAAGTGAGAGGTGTGTTTAATTATGAGTGTGAGAGAAGTAACTCTTGACCATTAAATGTTATATGAAAGATCAAAATTTAACTACAAATTTGTTTGATTTTTTTAAATGATCGTGTAACTATTAAATAACTTTTAATCTTAATCATCTATGTATGGTTATTTAGAAAAAATTTACTCCTCTCATCTCTTCTATAAAAACACTCATCTCACTTGATACATCTCCATAGATGCTATCTTATAACAATGTAAAGAAGATACGTATGATCATACTACTTTCAAAACGGTACCGAAAAGTTACAATTGAGGATAGAAAAGTTACGTACTAGGTATTGAAAGTTACATTACAACATAAACTGAGTCTTATCGTGCATTTTTTTTCCCTTTAATTTTGTTTCAATGCGTGCTTTTCAACTTATATTGTAACAAATATTTCTAATGCGTAACTTTTCTATCTCAAATTATAACTTTTGAAAAATGTTGTTGCATACTATTTTTGGCTTTTTGAGCTGGTACCAAAGTTAGCGCCTATAAATATATGTGACTGAGGTAAGGACATAAGTAAAAGTAATTTTGATTAATATTATTTAAATAATATTTATTTTATCAAACTTAGTTTTGGAATAAAAGTTTCCAAATATAAACCATATTATAGAGAATTCACTCTTAATTAAAATCAAGTTGATATAAACTCAAATTTGCAAATTCTATTGCAATCAAACGCTATAACTAAAAGAATCGTTATTCCGCTTAGTGGATAATATCAATCAATAATTACTGTTTACTTATTTATCTTGTTATAATTAACTTTATTTAGGGAAGGATTCAGTGACACTACTATAAGATTTTATGCACTTATACATTTATTAAATTTTTATAGAATACAATTTCAACTATTAAATTATAACTATATATCATGTTGATCATTTGTGAGAATTTTTAAAATAATTAGACATCAACAAGAATGTCATCAAATAGTTGTTATTTGTATAAATCTTAGAACTATTTATAACATTGATTTTGATATACATGAAAAGTTTATCTAATATAATTTTGAATTAATGAGAAATTTTATAAACATAATCTAGGGGCACAATAGGTTGGTTTGTCTCGAGTTTGAAGAAAAAATAAATCCAAACCAATCAAATTTACTTAATTTGGTTTGATTTATATTTTTTTTTAACAAATCTTCGTATCATTGGATTGAAATAAAAAATAACAAGAATATTTTTTTTTTAAGTTTTAATTTTTATAACAACTAATAATAGTGTAAAACTTAGTTATGAAATACATAATAATACTAGTAATGATAAATGAGCCAACCTGCCCCGCCTTGCTACGGGTTAGCGGGTTGGCCCACCAAAAAATAAAAAATAAAGAAAAAAAATATTTTTTTATATAAATTAATTCATCTAATTTAAAAAAAAATAAAAAAATTTTAATTAAATGTAATAAAAAAATATCCATATAAAAAAGCTTATTTCATTTACTCATCAAGTATTAAATCATTACTCAACTCTAAAATGGTTAAAAATCACAATTTTTAATAAGAATAAGATGGAAATTCTAACTAAAATAATCACAATAGAGAAGCTCACAAGTGAATATTCAAATCCAAATACATTAAAAAATTTACACTCCACAAATTAACTATGTCCACAATAAAATATAAAATTCATAATCAACAAGATAATAACATAGTCCATAAAGCAAATATATAATCAATAACATAGTCCAAAAAAAAAAAAAACTATAAAGTCCACCAATATTACATAAATATCAACAAAAAAGCTTACATATAGTGTATATTATGTGGGGAAAAAAAGATAAAAATAAAAAAAATTTGACCCGCGAGCCAAACTTACCCCGCCTAGCTTCAACCCTTAGGTTAAGTTGGGCGGGTTATGTGGGTTAAAATTTTTTTGCGGGTTGAAAATATCAACCTAACCCGCCAAAAATTGCAAGTTATGCGGGTCAACCCGCGCGGGTCCGACCCATTTTGCCATCTCTAAATAATAGTGTGAATAGATAAATTTTTTAAGCAAATGCAAATAAAGAAGATAAAAGGTGACTTTATTATATTAAAGGTTAATTGCAAAATTTTGAAAGCTTGTAAATAAATAAAAAATAGTAGATCAGGTGATTAAGTTGGGTGTTAAGTTGAAAAATCATAAATCTAAAATTGAACTAATAATAATTGATTTAGTTTGATTTTGCCTTAAAATGAATCAATTACCTGAATTAATTTAAATCAATTCCATTGATTTTGTTTGGTTTGGATTATTGAGTTCATCGGATCAATCTGATTTAATAAACACCCCTAACATAATTTATAACATATGAACTTTGAATTTAATAATAACTTTTATAAAATAACTTCTTCAATAAAAGGCTATTAAATAGAATAGGCATTATTTTTAGCTTATATTGATATACGTTAATCCCTTCCTATTTTATTTTAGAGGAGTGATATTTTATCCACTCAAAATTCCAACACCCTTATACACCCTCTCAAAAATGCATGGGATCCATCTATGTGTTTCTCCCTCCACATCTCACCCTCTATTTTGTTGTAGGGTGTTTGGTGTCTACTATTTTAAAGTGATACAAAAATATTTTTCTTTTATTTTAAAATCATTGCATGTATCAAATACAAAATCCGAAGAGGATATAATAAAATATAATATATTCCTTAGCTTACTAAACAATAAAATAGGAATAATCATTTCATTTTAAGCCTTACAAATTAGTTAATGTATCTAAATTGACTAGATTTTCTATTTTTTCTCTCTGAACTATCAGTGTCAAGAATTTAGTAGATTTTATTAAATTTGGTTCAAATTAAGTCAACTAATTATAAGAGTAAAGCTTCTCCAAAACAAAATTTTTTATTCACAAAATTCAAATATAAAATCTTACTTAAGAAAGCAAATTTTAAAATATTTGAATCAATTAACCGTATTGACCACCAGATTTTTTAATGGTTGTAAACTGTATAAAAGGCAAACTTGTGGTCAGGCCAGCATGGCATGACCTTCGCGTGTTAGTAGCACGCTCCCATGCTAAGCAACCCAGTCCCGAGGAAGACAGATTATGGATTTGCTTTGATCATTCATGCCATGTGCCATATTCGGTGTTAAATTCTTTGTTTAATGCTGTACCCCAAACGAAAAAACTGTTAATTTAGCTTTCGTAAATCCCCATAAGGGCTATGTGTGTGACCGTAGTGATCCTTGGAACTTAGAAGGCGTTATAGAATAAATTTTTATTTTTGGGATAATATTTTTAAGAATATTATTTTTGAAAATAATCTCCATAAATATAATATTTTAGATATATTTAATATATAAATTGAATTTTTAAAAATATTTTATACATTTTTTAAAATATCGCATGGAGGCGACGGTGAATAGCGGTCAGCAAATAGTAGATAGTGTTAAGCAATAGATGACTTTAGGTGGTAATAGAAATATTTTAATATTTTTATTATAATAAATATTTCATTTTTATTAAAATATTGGATTTTCATAAAAAATAATAAAAATATTTTGAAGATAATTTTTTTTCGAAGTATTATATTTCCAAAAATATTATTTTAAATTCCCTACCAAATATGGAAAGGGGATGTTAAACATTCCCTTGCGACAAAAGCTCCCTCAGATTTTATTACTGTATTGAAATCTGCATTTTGGACACAACTAAAAAAGGGGAGGGTCGAGAGAGAGACACACAAAGAAAGAAGAGAAGACAATTGTACATGCCTATTGAGAAAAATATGTATTACATTGAAAAAAAAAATGAATACAAGCTATGTTGTACAACTAAGTTGACACTACCTTTAATGCGTATGGAATATACATCACCCCCAACAAAAATATGAGAAGAAAATACTACCTTTAATGCGAACGGAATATATATCACCCCCAACAAAAATATGAGAAGAAAATCAATGTAAAAAAAATTGGTGAAATCAGATTCGAATGCACATATGCTTGCCGGCCAAAGAAGTTAGCTCCAATGTACGTATCAGTGATAATGTCAGCTTCTCCATTTGGTCAATCCAGATTATTACTGCTGAGGGCCAGCCAGCAGTCTCGTAGCCACAAGGCAGTAAGTTCCTCAAAATGCATATATTAACATCTCAGTTCTTTTCAGAATGCGTGGAGGCTTGCACACTTATCACTTTGGTGTCATGCTTTCTCTTACTCCGACTGCGCCTGGATCTGGATGTTCTAGTCTTTGTAGAATGCTTAGTCGTCTGTTCTTGTGTACCAATTACCGCTTTTTCAGTAATTGGGAGCTCAGGAGGAGCATCTGGCCACGGAGTGCGTTTCGATGGGACAATGATGTCCAGAGGAGGGTCAATTATCCATCTGCATGAAATTGCATCAAATGGTCAGGGATATGCGCAGAAAACATGCTTATAAATAATACTATGCTTAAAAGTTTTGAGAAGATACGAACCCATGCTCTGAATGCTGGATGACACATTACTATTTACAAGCATAAGAATCTCACTTATATGAGCCCTGACATATGATGCTTCAGGGAAGGAATGATGTAATGCTATTGGTGTTTGTTTCGATTAGTTTATTTTGACTTTAAAGTAACTTATAATCAAAAGCTCCCTGAGATAGCTTTTGAAAAAAAAATTGATTATTTCTCTAAAATGATCGTTTACCAGATACCCATTTAATGAAAATAAACTTGACTTTCAGAGAAAATTTTAGGGAACAAAAACGAGGTATAACACGCACTTGAGGAATGACACCAGTTTCTGAGGGAAGTAGCTGGTAGAGTCAAAATTCAGAATTAAGAAGAAACAACAAAAGACTTGATGAAAAACAGAAGCCATGAACCTAGAGAGAGGGCTATATACATTTCTCAAAGGCAATGGACTCGTCTATTATTCACATGCAATGTCCTTATAAGCAGAGGTTTTGAGATTGCATTAATAGAGGAAGTAGGATCCCAACACCCCTTTCCCCAGCCTTAATCTCCGGCATCTGCCTAATTTTGCAAGTTGTAGCAGGCTACTTAATATAAGAATAAGAAAAATCGACTAGTGTAACCAAACACAACGGACCCTCCCCATAGGTGCCAAAAACAAATCATTTGTACACATTATTTTGCACAAGCTTTTGTCTATATCAGTATGACAAATCTAACAAGAATTATTCTCAACTCAACCTGGTCCAGGAGTTATACTGTATTTGGTTACTCCCCAGACTTTATGAGCATGCAACCATGTGCTGTTCTTAATTACTCAACGCACTACTTTAAAAGCAAAAATTGCTGGAGAAACCATATTTCAATAAAACACAAATGAAAAATCAGCTTGACAGTTTTTCATTCTCAGGGACCTTACAAGTCAAAACCTCATTCATACATACGTAACATTTGAATTACTATTTGTCTTTTATTTGAATTCATTTAGTGAAGATAGAAAATGTGCTGTTAGAATGCTCTCGTCATTTTGTGACACAACACATATAAATGTTGCAAAGCATTTGATGGAAAATAATGCAATGATCCTATGCCCAACGTTCACAACCAAATATCCAGAAGTCATGGACAAGTGTTCTGATGGAGACATTAACCAACAATTTCCGTATAACATCAGTGGGATGTGCACTTGGATGTTATTTGGTCTCTCTTCGCACATGTCCAGAGTACAGTTAAGCATGGAACTGACATGACCATTACGTAATTTCTGACATTTGATGGGAGTGGGAAATGTGAATATGCAATGAGTAATGATTCTTGCACAAAATTATCTCACAACCTCATGAAAGTTTTGTAGACTATTGATGGGGATGAGAAATGGAAAAGAGAGAAAGAGAATGAAAAATGAATGGTTGTAATGAGAGTTTGGTGAGGTGAGAAATGTGCAAGTAACAGAACTGATCTCCAATTCTGTTTTAGAGGAGCTATTGCCCAAACCCAAAAATTTATTATTATCAAGTTTCTTGTATCAAGCAGAGCTACTAGCAGTTTGGAGCTAGTGGAATCCATAGCACCAAGCCACCAACTAAATATCACAACAATAAAGGGACAAAGCTTTTACCTCCCCCCCTCCCCCAAAAAAAGAAAAAAACAGAAAAGGAGGAGGGGGGGGAGGGGAGCAAAAGCCAGAAATTTTATGTTAAGGGAGCCAAAGAGGCAAAGAATAATGTTGCCATTTTTCTGATAGGGTCAAATACTAAGTGACATTGAGCGCTAAGGATAATTTAGGATATTCTATTTGCATTATTTTAGGAATAATTGGGTTATCATGTTTCAGGAATCTTATCTTACTCATAGGGATCTCTTCTAAGTTATTTTATACTTTGCTTTAAGGAAACCATTATTTGATTAGGATTTTATTACCACTGGGTTATACATATCCCTTTGAGGTGCCTTATGTTGTTAAGTTTTGAAATTGAGTGAATAAAATTACAACATTTTTTTCAAGCAGAGTTCCTTGTTTATCTCTAAGGTTTAGTTGAGTGCTAACCTTGATTTTACACTAACTTTCTGCATCATAAAATTTTGCAAAAAAGAATGTTAAGAAGTCCCGTTTTGTGGATTGGGTGAGTACCCCCAGCTACCTCACCTTCCCTCCCTCCCTCCCTTCATCCTTCTAGAAAAGCAATTGAGACTATGGTTTTCTCATTCTCCCCCAAACTGCTTGTGATAATTTACACTCATACTTAAAAATAGCCCAAAACTCCAGATAATTAAACCAATGCATATACCAGTAAGCCCTCCCTCGACTATATTGCTATCTCAACACTTATATTTAGTAATTCCCTAGGACAACTATTTGCAGAAAATATCTGATCTCTATAAGCAAGTCCTTCCTTGTTTAAATACTATATATATCTCTTATATCATCATTATGATCATACAATTACTATCCAACAGATAATCACTCTACTATGAAGCATGGGTACGGCATTTTTGGAAAAGTACCTGTATCGGGTACGTTTGGGGTACAGGTACGCATTGGGTACACCTAGTTACGTACCTATTAAATTTTTTTTTTTGAAGAAAAAATTGGGTATGACTCGGGTACGGCTGGGTACGGGGCTTAATTAAACTATGTCATTTTGGGTTTTTTTTTTTTTCCCCCTTTCCCTTTCCCTGTTCCCCTCATCAGAACCCTACCCCTTGTTTCTTTCATCTGAAACATTTCCAAGTTTCCCTTCCTCACCCACCAGCCACCACCACTCAACTGCTCCACCAGCGGCAGCGCTCCTCACGACATAGCGGCACCGGCAACAAGGAAAACACAGCAGTGGCGCGTGCGAAAGACAGCACAGCAACGCAAGGAAAACACAGCAATGGCAACGCGAAGACAGCATAGCAGCGCAAGGAAAACACAGCAGCGGTGGCGCTGGCGAACACGCAAGGAAAACACAACAGCGGTGCTGGGCGAACACGCAAAGGACAACAGGCGAAAGGTAGCAATATTCCATTTCTACTTTAAGCAATTTTGTTATGTTTTTGACTTTTTGTTCTGGTTCTATTTGAGTGTTGTTCTGTTTCCGGTTCTATTTAAGTTTTGTTCTAGCTCTATTTGATAACTAGTGTTTGTTTATGTTGTTGATGACTAGAGTGTTTGTTCTGGTTTTGTTTTGAATGATGTTTTAGTATTGTAATTTTTTATTTTTGTGATGTTAAACAATTTAGGCTTGTTTTATGTTGACGTTGGTATATTTTCTAATTTATCATGTGAAAATTTAGTTTTTCTTTTATGAAATTTATGAAATTTTTATATTTTTAAATATATATATTGCCATACCCGTGCCCCAATTTTTACAAAATTTTCGTACCCCGTACCCATATCCATACTCGATACAGGTACCGTATCCGTATCTGTGCAATATAGTCACTCTATATAAAGCTAATCACCAGTGGGAAGATAAGCATGCTTCATCCCCATAGAGTCTCAGTTTTTCCCTTTCAGAATAACTATTCCCTACAGAATGTATAAGATGCAAGTTTTCCCAAGTCAGCAAGATAACGTCACAAGATCATCAGAAAATATAATAATAACTGATATCTATAACTGTTTGCCCAATTTGGCAGGAGTTCTCTTCATCAACTAGGTTCTGCTTGCCCAAATTTGATCTTGATCATAGTAGCTAGTGCTTCAAAGGAACCACTTAACTGAAAAACTGTGAACTATCCTAGGAATGTGGGTCTAATACCACATGATACCCGATAGCCAATGCAAGTAATGCAGCTAGGTTCAGTGGTCACATTAACCACAGAAATCCTTATTGCTTAGTATCCTTCTGGTTTAACACACTGCCAAACTTATTTAAATCTTTCATGTATATTCTAAATTGTCAAACATGCCAATTTTCAGGCATTGGCATTTGGCCTCCGGCTTTCATCTGAGGCACCAATAGTATCGCAAAACTACTTCCGTGCCATTCAAAATTATGTTAAAAAAAGGTAATTGTAAATTGATTAACATTAAACCTTCCATTTTTGTTTCTCCTTTTACTTCTGCCCATTGTGTCAGTTTTCTATGACTTGGGAAAGTTAGACATCAGTTGGATAAAGCAACCTAGCAAACCAAAGATGGTGTCACAAATGACAATTTCTAAAACTGAGGCAGATCATTAACTTATAGAAGAAAGGTTGAAAAAATTCAAAAGTGATAGCAGCATGAATCGGCTCCAAACATTATTAGACTAAACCCCTATTATTTGAATATCATCATGTTAGAACTGGTTCCAAGATTGAAGAAAAGATCTGTATTATTGAATTGGGAATTCTTTACAATGTGCCAAGAACCCTAGAAATTAGTACGAAGTGCTTACTCTCTCTCTCTAAGGAAGTTCTACAGTCTTCAGTCTCTCCCAATATCACCTCAAATGACTAGGTACACTCTCTCTACCATTTTCCTTCTATTTATATTGACAACTAATTGTAACTAACTAACTAACTAACTAATAGTGTCGTTTCATATCAGTTAAGAAAATCAAATTTCTACGACATTCCATGAAGTTTTCCATGTTAATATGTGAAAGGTGTGTTAATATGACTAGAAAGAATCATAAAATTTTGAAGCACTTTTTTTTTTTTTTTAATACTTATTAAGTAATATGTTTCAAGGGGTAACTATATTACAGTAGAACATAGATAAGCACTATATTTTAAATCAAGAGGAAAGGACTCACTGAGCAGGGAATTTGCTGTCTGTGCAAGCTTCAACCCGCAGCCACCAAAGCAAAACTTGGCGTCCACAACTTCCAAGTGGTTCTACCACAGAGGCATCCATGAGCAGAGATAGTGGACTCTCTATGTTCTCATCAACCACATCTAACGCTTCAATATCCTTAATCCAGTTTGGCTTATCATCAAGATCCTTCCAAAGCAACCTGGAATTCAACACAAACCCAGACCATTCAAGCTTTCTGGGCAGCACAGGTGCCCGGTCATCAATGTAAATCGCACTTCTTCCAGCATATCGTATTGAATTGAAGGTATGCCACCCAACCAAATTGTCAGTAGCATTACAAGCAGGACCTTGCACTGGCATTGGCAGCTCCTGCTCACCCTGTAAGGATGAACGCTCATCCGTGTCAGCCGAATGAACAAGTATTCCAACCGAAAGAGCACCAATCCATTTCACTCTTTGAATTTCATCAAATAACTCCATACTATGCATATTGCTATCATCAGCAAACATCACAACTCCATCCAGCTTCTCTTTTCTCACAATTCTGTTCCACCACACGGCAAATCAATCAAATGCTTTACTCATCAACAAATTCAGCACGTTTGGTTTTGATTATTTTTTCAAAAAAGCACATTCACTAGGTATTTCAGATTCTCAAAAAGATTTTGATTATCAGCTGTTTGGAACACAAACAACTTAATTCAAACAAACATTAAATCTTCATAATCATGCAATAAACCTGATTAGAAAGAAAATGAAAAAAGAGAGAGAAAAAACAAAGACATTATAATTTATTTTTTCACTGTATCAAGATTCAAGCATAGCTAACAGTTTACTCTAATGAAGTTCTTGCTATTGCTTGGTTTGGTCAATAAGTGGAGCAATTATTCCTTAAACACCAATTAGTGGGAAAATACAATACCTCCCAAATTGATAATGCAGTTGAAATATGATCTAGGAAAACCATAAATAAATAAAAATAAATAAATAAATTAAAAAAAAAAAAAAACCTATACCTCAAAGCATGAAGCCGCATTAGAGCCTCCAATTTGTGCCTAGCGTCCCACGAATTCGGCATCACTGGGTGACTGAACCCAACGTGGATGGTTCTGAGTCCTGACTTGGCGAAAATAGAAGCGGTCTCGTTGGTGACTCCACCGGCCTCCATCACGATCCAAACGACGTCGTAGGGCACCAGCATCAGCGTGTGCATCACGCCGGTCAGGTGAAGCTTCTGGAAGGTTCGCACTTGCGTGGGCGTGACCGCGATCACCGCCCTAGGGTCCTTCACGCCGAACAGCGCCCTCTGCTCCCTCTGCACCCTCTCCATTATCCTGTGAGCCTTCATCACCTCCTCCGGGTTCGGGTGCGGCCACGCCCGGATTCGGATCCCGTGCCGCCCAACCACCACCCTTCTCCCTCCGCCGCCGGCGGAGGCACGAACGGTCCGGTTCGCCGTCGCCGGCGGAGCCTCGATCGGGTTCGAGGGGAGGGTGGAGTGGATGCTGAGCTGGCTGGAGACTTCGCCGGCGCCGCCGTGGAATGGAACTGCGTAGAGGTTGGTTGTGGTGATCGTGGTGGAGAAGAAAAAGAAGAAGACGAGGCGGGAGAAGCGGAAGCCGAGGAGGAGGCTGACGACGCAGCACGCAGCGTGGATGAGGAGCCAGAAGTTCGCCGCCGGGGACTTGCCGGAGATTTCACCGGAGGAGTCCGTCGGCGGCGATCCTCTGAAGCTGCTGCTCCGGAGATTGAGGTAGCTCTGCTGCAACGGCGAGAGCTTCATTCTCTCTCCCTGAGTCAAAGAGAGAGAGAGAGAGACAATAAAAGACGATGATGGAGCTGTGTTGGGTTGTATGCTTCTACTTCTGACGTTGATTTGCTTTGAAGGTAGAACAAGAATACGAGGATGGTGACGATTTTGGTTTTAAATTTTAAACAGGTAAATCTTCTTTTGTTCTAGCAGCATAGTAGTTCAGACACATGATTAAAGGAGATTAAGGGGGGTAATAATTCAGATTAAGGTTAAAAGCGAAGATTGACGGGTACACGTGTGGGAAGTTTATTGGGTAGTGGATTTGGGTTTTGGTAGATTTCGTTTACTGCCAAGTTAAAATGCGTGGACTCATTGTTCATTAATGGAAAAAATGGCGAAGAGTCATCAAAGGACGTAGGATATTAATGAAGGTCAGCGGAGGCTGTGGGTGTAAGAGCATCTCCCGTACGATAAATTCTACATGCTTGTCAAGTACAATGAGAATGTTTATAATTAATAATCGAATAATATTTTAAAATAAAATTTATTATTAATTTATATTTTTATTTAAAATATTATTTATTATTAATTATGAGTATAATTTATGTGATGTTTTAAGAATATATAAAAATTTCTCAATACAATACTAATCTTATTTTATATTTTAATTTTGGTTTTCATTGGATATTATGTTAATGTCATCTAATTAATGTGTAATAAACATTGAAATTCTTGAAAAGTTGAGACTTTTTTCTCTAACAAAAGGTATTAATTTTGGGGGAATGGTTATTGCCACATCTTTTTATCTAATGTTACATTTTTTTATTGATATTTCTAAAATATTTTTTATTAAAAATTAGATTAAATATTTATCTATTATCACATCCTAATTAAGTATTGATATTTTTCTTAATACAATATTTTTATATCGTGCTCCAAAAATTGTTTTTTGTTGTTTCAAAAATTGCATATAATAAAAAATTGCAACCTTTTCTCATAAGTATCATGTGAACACCCATAAAATCTTTTCAATTTTTTGTTGTTGTATTTCTTATAAATTATGGGTATTAGGATTTGCTTTTATTTCAATTTTTCAATTTATGATGTTAGTATATCATTTTTACTTTTGTTCTTTTATTTTGTCCTTCTTTTTAGAGGATGGAAAATCAAATTGAGGAAGAAAATGTTTTGACTAACATTTAACTTGCTAATTTTGAAGATAATTTTGATACTGAGATAAATTTATATTTTTCAATTATTATTTCAAGTATAATTTATTTTAGATTATATAATACAACATAGTTTGCTTTAAATTTTATTGGATTTTCATTGAAGTTGAATTTTGAGTTTTATTTATATCACTATATTGCATGCATTGTCTTATAATGAGAAAAATTAGTATATTTGGTTTCAAGAAAGAGATATTTAATAGGTTTTTTTTTTCAGATTTTCTTTATATTCTATGTTTTATTGTTGTGTTTGAGTAAATTGAGTAATTTTTAAGTTGAAAAGTGTTGGATGTATTATTCTTGCACAAATATAATATGAATAAAATGGTATGTTTTTGTTTGATCAAAATTGACAAGTTATTTAAATTTTATTTGACTACATTTTTTATAGGAATTAATTATTAGATTTAGTTATAAGTTTTTTTTTTGCTAAGTTAATAGTTTAGTTATAGTCAATTTGTATATTTAATATTCATTAGTATGATTATTTAATATAATTTTGCAATATTAGAGTGGCAATAGATAAAATTTTAAAATAAGTTTTAATTTCAAAAATTGAAAAATAAAAAATACCCGATTTAACGTATCAATTTTATTTTAAATTATTAAATTAAAAATAGTTAATTTTTGTATTTAATATTAATAAGTGTAATTATCAAATATAATTTATGATATGGGAGTGATAATAAACAAATATTGGTCAAGAGTCAAAAGTAATAGACAAATATTTAACCTAACTTTTGATGAAGGATATTTTAGAAATTTCAAAATGAAAACAATAGAAAAGGGTGTGGCATTAGACAAGAAAGTGTGACAATAACCACTCCCTAACTTTGGTTTCACTTACCTTTATATTTTTCTACCACTAAAATCTATGGCACTCTTCTAATACACCACATAAAATTGGTCTTGATCCCAACTTAATACACCAGTCCCATTTTACTAAAGCACTTTAATAAACATAAAAATTGGGCAATCCCATTTAGTGGGACTTACTACAAATTGGGACTCAAAATAACCCCATTAGAGATCTTTTAACCAAGTTTTTTAATTTTCTATTATTATTTATTATTAAATGTTTCAATTATGTTTTCTAAATACTTTAATTTAAAACATAAGGTGTAAAATATAATTAATGAAGGTCTGATTTTTATTGAAAATTACGACCTTTTTCCAGTATCTTTTAATTTTTTTATTTTTATAAAGATTAAATATATCATTAAATAAGTTTAAATATGGAGAAATATAACTTAGTTTTATTAAATTATTATTTCTCTTTCCTCATTTATTGCAGCTATAAAATTTTGTTGAGGTTATAAATATGAAGGTAAATTTGAAAAAGAATTAATTAATATTTTCTAAATAGTCTTAAATGATAAATAATTTGAAGCAATTTTTTTTTTTGAAAAAAAGGTAATCTTAAAAATAGACGGAAAAAGTAATATTTAATTATAATAAATATATGAACAGATACAATTAAAATCAATTAATACTCAATAAAAGCTTTTTTGGTATATTCTCCTTTAAGTGTGGAACATTGAGAGAATCTATGCATTTTACTGCAAAGTTGAGATTTAGATTTAATGATGTCAATTTTAGAATCAATGTTGAGATAGAATAGCATATTCTTTTAAAAGTTATCTTTGCTTAATTTAAAATTTTGTTCTTTTATTTAGGATATTTTAGTGTTAAAATCGTTGTTTCCATTTATATTTTTTCACTTGCTTGTGAGGTGAGAGCAAATTGTTTATTCACTTCTCCGTTTATATTTGAGGTGCATTTGTCTTAAGAATTATTTAGTTATTTCTAGAAAAGGAAAAAATATGAATGTTACTTTTTTTTTTTTTTTTTGGTAAGACAAACTTATGTTCAATACAAGATTTACGAAAATATTTCTAAATGTTATTAAATCCCAAAGAGTGATTCTTTTATGTTTTGTGTAGTTCATATTCTCAAGATGAGAATTAGGTGTCCTATTTTTCATGACTTTGAAACGGAAGTTATTTTATGCCTTTGTTATTAATAGAGGTGAGAAGAAGCCAGACAAACTTATGGTCTGGCCTATATTAAATCTTTCCTAACATGTTTAATAAATAAACTTTTATTAAAAAGTTTTTTTTTAAGTTTAAAAAGGTAGGTTTCAAACCATAAAAATTGTCATTAGATTTGACAAACTAATTTGTTTATATTTATATTTATTATTATTTATATAATAATAATTTGAGTAAAATGTAGTTAACCCTTTTGAGGTAACACTAAATTATATGCTGCCCCCATTAGTTTTTAAAATCTACACTCTACTCCATTATTCTAAGTCTGTAACACCCTAATAGTCTCATACTATGCTTAAGTCATATTATGAAATTACTAATTATTACTTTTATTTACGGAACTAATATTACCTTTTGAAATTACTTTATAAATGAAAATAGGGGTAAATTTTTTTTTTGAACAATAACGAATAAACTGTTTTGAAAACTAAGAGCCATGAACGCATCATGAATGTATAATAGGCTCATAATTGGAACCTAAAACAGACAGTCATGAAAGATGTAGACCCTCATAACTGCGCTCGCAGATATCACAAAGGCATTCAGCATTGGGTCAAAGCACCAATGCCAAACTGGGAACTCAATGAAGATCACCACTAACTATCACAATGTGCCTGGAGGGCGCCGCGATGAGAGGCAACAAAAATATTGAAAAGTAAATTTCAATGGAGTTGTTATCAATTTTTATTATGGGAAAAACCTGAAAAAACCTTTTAATTTTGCAAAACTGGTCTTTTAAAAGAGATTAGGTTCGAAAATTCGATTACACATAGAGAAGGGTGGTAACTTAATCCCACTGCATCCCTATTACATCTATTTTGCAATGGTTACCCTAGAGCTTATCATGCAAATTACTTAATAACTTTAATAATATTGATTTTTCCTCTTTAAAAGATTTATAACAATTATTTACAAAATAAAACAAATTATTTACAAAAAATATAAAAAGAAGAAGAAACAAAAATTAAGAAAATTTAATTTTGGGCTTGACAGGGGGTGCCCGCTCCTATGTATCCTCTAGTGCAATGAGGAACTCAAAGCCCTCGTCGTTCTTGTAGAAAATAATTGTGAGTTGGATTGATTTTATTAAAAAGAGATTAAAAAAAAGAGAATTTAATTTACTTTTGCACAGGATTCAGGATAGCATAAGTTATACAATAAATCCTTACAATTCTCATAACCCTTAAGGATAGTCAAATCATACATCAATATTAGAGACTGTTGCCTGGATTAAGGAGGTTAAAAAAAAATTACTCTTATTATTTAAAAACTCTATTTTGTATATATATATAAAAAATCAAAAGTAAAGAAAAAACCAACGTCTTTAAACAGAAGCAAAGAAACGGGAAAAAAAAAGTTAATTAAAAAAAAAAGAAAAGGAACACCAAAGTCTAGTGTGATGGCAAAACACCATAGGCAACACCCTTGACCCAAAAGTGACGAGCTGCAACCATTGATTCTGAGGATTGTTATCAATTTTGGCGATGCTATGCGATCAGTGGCAGAACTTGGATGGTGGTGTATGACAGCAACATCAACCTCAATATCAAGGTTACAATCATGCGCTTCAATGGGTGTTAATTGATGGTGGTGGTGAATGAAAGTATGTCGTTGTATTGAGTGAAAACCAAACCAGTGCACAGTGGAGTGTTGAATCAAGAGGTGCAGGCAGACAGATGAGAAGATGAGGTAGTGTGTATGCGTGTAACCAGAAGAAAAAAAAATGAAGGGTTAAATGAGACGTACCAGTAAACACACTACCAGTGGATCAAGTGTCAACCTTTAGCAATAATTCTCACGGATTCTCACAATTTCTCTCTGCTTCTTCCGTGATTTTTATGACTCTCCCAAAACAATCCCCCTCGAAAAAACCAGCCCCTCACCTCTCAATATTTGATCTATTTATAAGTGTTGGAGGCATCAATTGTCATTAAATTTGATTAATTCTGATTAGAAATTTGGCCTTAATGATGATTGGCGGATTTGATTTAATTTGGATACAAATGACAAAATTAAGAGATTAGCCCAAATTTGTTTTCATTTATTTCGATTTTTTTTTTGTTAAAACATTTCACAATTGGGCTATTCTCTTATTCCAAAAAGTAAATGGGCTAGCTTTCTTTCCTTTCCCCTCTCTCTTTATTTTTTTTTATCTCAGACAAAATATGGTGTTCACAGTTGCCCCTCTTTACTTGTTTCTTATTAGAAAATATAAAATCGTAGGTTTTGATATTTCCGTAGTAAGGAACTAGTAAAGACATGAACATGTATTTTGTCCGAGCAAGGAAGATGATGAGAGCATATGCTTGTGAAAATGAAATGCAACCATGCAAATGTTAGGAAAAATAATTTGAATACTAGTAATTTAGCTTTAAATAATAAGAATAAAATGACAGCAACAATGAGATGTAGTAGAACAAGGTTACCACGAGTGGCAAGGCAATCCTTAAGGGTTTAATTCCGCCCTACCCAAAGCTATGCTCGGTGGAATGGCGTTGACGGTTAACCCTCCAGGATTAGACGTGGGTCTCCACAGGAACTCGTCCACACGATGATCCGATGCGTTGAAGCGAGATCTTGCAAGAAGCGGCGTAAAATAATAGAAACAAGGGGTAGCTTCTCACTGCTGAGAAGAGTGAGAATGAAGAGATGGGTGTATTGTGTTATGCAATGTAGCTTGAGGTTTATATAGGAAAAGAAATATTTGTTGTAAAGAAGCCGTTGAATAATCTGGCAGAAAAAGCCAGTTGGGTAGCAGTCAAGAAAAGAGCCGTTAGAGCATTAAAGCTGTAAAAAATAAAATTGCGAGTAATAAAAGTTTACAGCCCACAGGCCAGACGAGACGAGACGGGGCGGGATGCGCGTGTGTGTATTTAACTAAGGCCTAAGTCCACCATTGTACCTCAATACCATAAGGTATTTACCGGTTAAGTACCATCATATATAAATATTTATTAAAATATTTTCATGAACAATGTGGGACTTCTTCCATAATTAAATACATTATAGACAAACTAAGTTTGAAACACACTAAGACCCATATATATACAACAATCCCCACATGTTTCAAACTTAGAGGAATAAATAGAATGTTATGCTTTAGTGTAGTATCCAAAGGATTTGAACTTCACCTTTAGGTACAAAAGTGGGTGACAACCCTAGGAAATTTGGTAGAGAAATCTCTTTGAACCAAACTTCTAAGATAACGGTTGAGCACGCCCACCAACCACAACATCCATAAGATATCTTGCTCTTAGCCGTTTTGCGCATTAAGGCCATGTGCTATCCTGGAATCATGAGAGCTCTAGAGTTTTTATGCCCATACTCATGGAAGGCGGCCTCATCTCCACTCTGGCTTAGGTGGCATCCATCGAGTATGCTCTGACAGATACCCCCCCACATTGAGGGCTATGGATCCATTAAGAGCTTTGCTCATCCTAAAACACCATGGCAGATCTTGTCATACATCATAGGAGGAACTCTTCACCAATCATCTCATATGTGTAAAATAGTAAGAAGCGACAATACCTCTTTATGAGACTTCGTATGACTTCGTTTACCACATTGAACCACCTTCATGGGATCTCCAATCACGGTGGTTGGGTTTCCATCATCCGCCTTAGAGTTATAGGCATCAGTCCCCATCCTCGATGTTTCACTTACTAGCGTCCTAGTAAGTGGGCCGTCAATAGGTCGACCAAGTTCTTTTCGACCTTACAAAATCCATGGATATCACATTGTTCTCAATCAAGCTGCCTTACAATATTATGTCTCAGTCGATATGCCGACTTTTTCCATTATATATTTTGTTCTTTAACAAGGCAATGCGACGACAATCACAATGAATGAAACCGCAGATATGTATTCTATCCCATAATGGTATGTCCACCAATAGGTTTCTCAACCATTCAGCTTAATTCCTGCTCTTTTATAAATTGACTCCATAGTGGACTTGGCAATACAAGTCCTGCTTTGGGTGGACTTCAAGAAAATAGCCCCCACACGCGATAAAAACATAACCACTTGTACTTTAATTCATCGAGTCAAATCCAATTTGCATCACTATATCCCTCTATCTGGGGATAACCAGAATACACTAAACCAAAATCTTTAGTACCTTTTAAATACCTTAAAAGTCTAATTAAGGCATTCCAATGGATATCATTAGGATTATGAGTATATCTACTTAGTCTATTCACAGCATATGCAATATCTGGTCTAGTGCAGTTCATTAAATACATCAAACTACCAATTATGCGTGCATATTCAATTTGTGATACACTATCACCTCTGTTTTTAACTAGATGCAAACTAGAATCATAAGGAGTAGATACAGGGTTTGTAGTCAAAATATCCAAATTTCTTAAGCATGCTTTCAACATAATGAGATTGAGATAAAATGAATCTATCATTTCCTTACTCAATTTTATTCCAAGTATAACGTTAGCAACACCCATATCTTTCATATCAAATTGAGAAGACAAAATTTTTTTAGTTTTAGTTATAGTATCTAAACATGTACCAAAGATCAGTAAATCATCAACATATAGGCAGATGATAACACCAACACCATCATTAAACTTGCTATATATGCATTTATGATTCATTTGTCACATACCCATTGGAAATCATAACATGATCAAATTTTTCATGCCATTGTTTTGGAGCTTGCTTTAAACCATAAAGAAGATTTATCAAGTTTGCATACCTTGTTCTCCTTGCCCTTAACCACACATCCCTCAGGTTGTTCCATGTAGATTTCTTCTTCAAGATCACCATTGAGAAATGCGGTTTTCACATCCATTTGATGCACAACAAGTTTATAGATAGATGCAATGGCAAACAAAACTCTAATAGATGCAATTCTAGTAACAGGAGGAGAATAAGTATCAAAGTAATCAAAATTCCATTGTAGCTTGTATCCCTTAGCTACCAACCTGGCCTTATATTTATCTACACTACTATCCGGTTTTAGTGTTTTCTTAAATACCCATTTACATCCAATAGGTTTTGTCTTAGGTGGTAAATCTACTAATTCCCAAGTATGATTGGCCATAATAGATTCAATCTCAGACTGTATAGCATCTTTCCAAAAAGAAGCATCAATAGATGTAATAGCATCATTATAAGTTAAAGGATCATCGTAAACAAGATAAGCATAAAAGTCATCACCAAAATCTTTTTCTTTCCTTGTTCTTTTACTCCTTCTCAATTCATTATCATTTTGATCAACTATATCCTTAGATATATTATCATGTGAGTTTCTACTATGCTTTTCTTTAGTTTTCATAGGAAATACATGCTCAAAGAATGATGCATTACAAGATTCAATTATGGAATTATGTTCTAACACATCACTTTTGACAACAAAGAAATCTATATGAAACACTATTTTGAGCATATCCAATAAACACACAATCACATGTTCCGGGAGACCAAGTTTCCTTTCTTAGGTGCAGCAACATTACCTTAGCTAAACACCCCCACACTTTCAGGTGTCCTAAATTAGGTTGTTTATCAAACCAGAGCTCATAAGGTGTTTTACTAAGTTTCTTATGTGGTACCCTATTTTGTATAGCAAGCGAGAGGATAAGCTTCCCCCATATATAGTTAGGTAATCCCAGAACTAACAAGCAAGGCATTCATCATTTCTTTAAGAGTTCTATTTTTCCTTCGGCTATACCATTAGATTCAGGTGAATAAGGTGGAGTTATTTCATGTATTATACCATATTTGTTCACAAAACTCATTAAAGGAGTTTGATTCATATTCACCTCCTCTATCCGTTTCTTAATCTTTTAATTTTCTTACCAAGTTGGTTTTCTACTTCATTTTTATATTTAATAAACATTTCACAAGCCTCATCCTTAGATCTCAACAGATATAATTTAGTATATCTAGAATAATCATCAACAAAGATTATGTAAAACCTTTTACCACCTCTTGTCATTGTGTGCTTTAAATCTCCTAAATCACTATGTACTAGCTCTAATAATTCACTTTGTCTTGTTACTTGTTTAGATGGTTTCTTAGTTATTTTAGTTTCTACACAAATTTCACATTTATCCAAGCTAGTATTATCCAATCTATCAATTAGTCCCATTTCTTTTAATTTTAAGATATAAGAGAACATTTACATGTCCTAATCTACCATGCCAAACATCAAGAGAATCAACCAAGTAAGCAAAAGAAGAGCTTCCTTCATTGTAATTAGTAACTACATTCAAAACATACTGGACCATCATTAAGATAACCTTTACCAACATATATGTCATTTTTAGATAAGGTAACTATGTTACTATCAAAGGTTACCTTCACATTGGCATTGTTAAGAAGATGGACCGACACAGACAATGTTTAATAGCGGTACAAGTACTGTGACACAAGGGTTTTCCCAGGATGTCATTTTTAATGCACCTTTCCTTTACCTAAGGCTGAGATTTTGCTTGAATCTCCTAGGTAAACATAATCCTTCCCATCCTCTATGGGAGAAACTCAGAAGAACATCTCCTTCTTAGCACAAATGTGCTTTTTGTGGCACAGAGTCCACAATCCATCCCTTGGCTTCCTTCACTAAAAGCATTGAGGACACTCTTGCCACTATAACATCATCTTGATGTTCCACCACGTTGCCCTTGTCTTTGATGATGATCCTCCTCCTTTATTTGCGCCTCCTTGATTGTTCCTTCCTCGCCTACAAGCGGATGCAAAATGACCTGTTTTGCCACAAATAAAACAAGCACCCTTCTCTTCTTTGTTGTTGGTTAGAATCATGCTTGAAATGCTGTTTATGAACTCTAATGTTATGATTTTTAGAGCCATAAAATGATTTTTAGACTGCATATCCTTAGCAATGTTAGCTCTAGCATGCATTTCCTTAGCATTTTGTTCACTAGCCATTAGTCTATTTTTCTCCTCAATCTTAATATGCACAATAGTTTCTTGCAATGTCATAGCTTTTCTCTTTTGCATGAAATTCATTTTATAATCTTTCCAAGATTCAGGTAGTTTATCAACAAGAGTTTGAGATACAAACCTTTGATGAATATCTCCTTCTTTAGCTAATTCATCTACAAGCTTAGTAAATTCATTAATTTGAGAAGCAATGATTTATTTTACGTCCATTTGAAATGCATTATAATTATGAACCAAGAATTTTTTACTACCTTCTTCTTCATAAATATATTTTTGAACCAATGCATCCCAAATATCCTTTGCATGAATATAATGACAGTAAATATCATACAAATCATTTGATAAAGCTCTTAAAATATTATGTTTGCACAATTTATCATTAATTCCAATCCTTCAAGGCTTGTTGATAATTTTCAGAATCATGTTAGGTTTAGGATCTTGTAAACAAAACTGATTTGAGAAAAGTCTAAAACTTCTAAAATTTTGTGTTGCCATCGTTTAAAATTATTTCCATCAAATGATTCAATCCTTGAAGCATCGGGAATGACCTTGATAAGACTAAAATACTAGGATCCATAATTAAACCCTTAAGAATGTTAGGAAAAATAATTTGAATACTAGTAATTTAGCTTTAAATAATAAGAATAAATGATAAAGAATAATGAGATGTAGTAGAACAAGGTTACTACTGAATCGTGCAAGGCCTTTGCCCTTAAGGGTTTAATTCCGCCTACCCAAAGCTATGCTCGGTGGAATGGCGTTGACGGTTAACCCTCCAGGATTGAGCGTGGGTCTCCACAGGAACTTCGTCCCACGATGATCCCTAAGACGTTGAGCAGATCTTGCAAGAGGCGACGCAATAGAAAGCAGTGGGGTAGCTTCTACTGCGCAGAAGAGTGAGAATGAAGAGATGGGTGTATTGTGTTATGCAATGTAGCAGGGTTTATATAGGGAAAAGAAATAGCTGTTGTAAAAGAGCCGTTGAATAACGGTCAGAAAAAGAGCCGTTGGGTAACGGTCCAAGAAAAAGCTAGTTGGAGCATTAAAGAGAACGGTAAAAATTAAAATTTGCAGAGTAATAAAAGTTTGGCAGGCCCACACGCTTGTGAGACGAGACGAGGCGGGCGGGCGAAGGCAGGCGTGTGTATTTAACTAAGGCCCAAGTCCACAATTGTGCCTCAATACCATAAGGTATTTACCGGTTAAGTACCATCATATATAAATGTTTATTAAAACATTTTCATGAACAATGTGGGACTTCTTCCATAGTTAAATACGTATAGACAAACTAAGTTTGAAACACACTAAGACCCATATATATACAACAGCAAATGTAATGCAGCTTTGTGACCATGTGAATGAAATGCAGCTTTGCAAATGAAATGCAGCCTTGCATAATTTGAAATTGAACTTGAAGATGTAAGCAAAATTGAAATAGATTTGAAATTGAAATTGAAAATACAAGCAGAATTGAAATGGATTTGAAATTGAAGATGCAGTTTTGCAGAATTGAAATAGATTTGAAATTGGATTTTGAAGATGCAGGCAGAATTGAAATGATTTGAAATTGAATTTGAAGATGCAAGCTGATTTGAAATTGAAGATGCAGTTTTGCAGAATTGAAATAGATTTGAAATTGTATTTTGAAGATGCAGACAGAATTGATATAGATTTGAAATTGAATTGAATTCGAAGATGCAGGTATGAGAAATTGAAATTGAGAATACAACTTTGCAGAATTGAAAAATATTTGAAATTGAATTTGAAGATGCAACTTTGGCAAATTGAAAATTGGAATTGAAATTAAATTGCAAATTTGTACACTAAAAAAAAAAAAATTGCCCCAGTTTGTTGTTTCCAAACATTGCTCTTCAGGGATATTCTGCATCTAATCCATAATAAGCCCTCTAGTTTCATGAATCCACCACATGAGCTTTTTCTTTGAAGCTGTCTGTATGATCTGGCTTCATCCCCCTTTCTTGTTCTTTGTTTCAAAATCTCTAACCTTCGCATTAATATTTGCTCAAACAGCTACTTTTGGTTTTCGATCTAGCAAACCCTTCCCTTCTTTCTTTCTTTCTTTCTTTCTTGCCCTCCCTTCTTCTTCTTCTTCTTTTTCTTTTATATTCTCTTTTTTTTTTCTATATTTTTTTCTTCTTTTTTTTTTTAACCTTCCTCATTATGCTACTGCTTTTGAATCCGATATTGAGTTGTCTTGTCGTATCTGAGCCTTGTCTACAGATATTCCTTTCATTGTATTTCAAATATAATGTTCTAATTATGCATGGTTTAGAAGAGAACAGAAAGAACATAATGCACTCTTTGATGTTGGGGATAAAGAACATGGGAAAACAAAAAGAGAAAAATGAGTGAAAAAAAATGGTAGAATAAGACAAATTTATTGTATCTAGAAAGCGTTAAAAACCGCAAATAGTCATGAAGAAACAGAGAAGATACAAAAGATTAGGAGGATTGCAATGTAGATTTCATATGATTAACCCATTTCATTGATTCTTAGGTTACACGGACTTGCATTTTTAAGCCAAGAATATAATCCTTTGACATGTGCCAATGTTTGCCTCAATTCATTGATTCATTCTCCTATCTTCCATCCATTAAATTGCCCCAGTTTAATGTCATCTCTAGCTTCTCACCCCTTGCTTGGATTTTGAGCTGGTATCTTTTTGCTTAGGTCGCCCTTTCGGGTTTTCAACCTAGCAGATATTTTGTTGCTCTTACTTTTGCCTAAATCGCCCTTTCGGGTTTTCTATCTAGTGAGCCTCTCATCTCTTTTTTTTTTTTGTGCTCTAACTTTTGTCTAGACTACCCTTTCAGGTTTTCAATCTAGTAAGCTTTTGTTTTTTTGTGCTTTAACTTTTGCCTAGACCACCCTTTCGGGTTTTCAATTTAGCTAGCTTTTCTTTATGCGAAATACTTCTTCACAGCATCTGAGTTGATTGGCTTGGGAAGCACTTCGCCTTCCATGTTAGTTAAGATCAATGCTCCCCCAGAGAATGCGTCCTTAATAATGTATGGGCCTTCGTATGCAGGTGATCATTTGCCTCTACTATCTTCCTGATTTGGCAATATCCTTTTTAAAACAAGATCATCTGACTGAAATGTTCGTGGACGAACATTCTTATTGAATGCCCTAGCCATCCTCTTTCGGTACAACTGTCCATGACAGATTGCATCCAATCGTTTTTCATCAATCATATTCAATTGCTCATATCTCATTTTGATCCACTCATTTTCTTCCAATTTAGCTTCCATCAAGACCCTTAAGGATGGGATCTCTACCTCTATTAGCATCACTGCTTCCATTCCATACAGTAATGAGTATGGAGTTGCCCCAGTTGAGAATCTTATCGAAGTGCGATATGCATGTAATGCATAAGGTAGCATGTCACTCTAATCTTTATACATGACCACTATTTTCCCTAGGATCTTCTTGATATTTTTGTTTGCTGCTTCCACTGCCCCATACATCTTTGGCCAATAAGGAGACGAATTGTGGTGCTTGATCTTGAATTGTTCGCACAGTCTTCGCACCTCTACACTATTGAAATTGGAGGCATTATCTATAATGATCCTCTCGGGTAATCCATACCTACAAATGATGTTATTTTTTAGGAACTTCACTACCACCTTTTGTGTAACACTGGCATATGATGCAGCTTCTACCCATTTAGTGAAGTAGTCAATAGCCACTAAGATGAATCGATGCCCATTGGAGGCCTCAGGGTTAATTGGGCCAATGACATCAATGCCCTACGTTGCAAACGGCCACGGTGACGTAAGGTTGTGTAATGGGATTCGAGGAGAGTTAATGCGATCAGCATAGATTTGGCATTTGTGGCATCTTTTGACGAACTCAACACAATCATTTTCCATTGTGAGCCAATAGTACCCGTGCCTTAAAATCTGTCAGGATAGTGTGTGCCCATTGGCATGGGTCCCACAAATACCCTCATGGACCTCCGATATGACAGTGCGAGCTTCTGTGGCATCAATGCACCTTAGCAAGACCCCATCATAGTTCCTTTTGTATAGTACATCACCAGTGAGGAAGAATGACATTGCTAGCCGATGGAGCATTCTTCTATCATTCTCATTTGCCCCAGTTGGGTACTCCTTTGCCTTAATGAATTGTTTGATATCATGGAACCATGGTCGACCATCAGGCTCTTCTTCGATGTTTAAACAGTATGCTGGTTCTCTTCTAACAGAGACCTGTAAAGGCCGAACCTCCACCTCTAAATCGAGTTTGGTCATGATAGCTAAAGTGGCAAGTGCATCTGCAAAGTGATTTTTGTCACGTGTCAAATAATTGAAGGTGATTTCTTCGAATTCCTTTGCTAGACTAATCACATGTTCATAATACGACATTAGTCTATGTTCCTTGACTCGCCAATTCCCGTTGACTTGATAAATGATGAGCGCCGAATCACCATAGACATCTAGGTATCTCACACCAAGAGATATTGCTGCTTTTAGGCCGGTTATACAAGCTTCATATTCGGCCATGTTGTTAGTGCAGTCGAATGCTAATTTAACCGCAATTGGGAATTGTTTTCTGTTAGGCGACACCAAAACTGCTCCAACCCTATTCCCATGGATGTTAACTATACCATCGAAGTACATCTTCTACATCAAGCCTTCCTCTTCATTATTTTCGCTCTCATCTTCCACGACTGCTAGGATATCTTTATCCGGAAATTCAACTTTCATTGACTGATATTCTTCAAGTGGATTCTCCACCAGGTGATCAGCTATAACACTCCTTTTTACTGATTTTCTAGTCACATACTTAATGTCAAATTCTGCCAGAGCCACTTGCCATTTAGACATTCTCATGGAAATATGTGGACTTTCAAAGATATATCTTAAGGGATCCATTTGAGATATTAGCCAAGTTGTGTAGTACAACATGTATTGTCACAATCTTCTTGCGGTCCACACTAGTGCACAACAAGCCTTCTCAATAGCCATATATCGAGATTCACAATCATTGAATTTCTTGCTCAAATAGTAAATTGCTCGCTTCTTCCTACCAGTCGCATCATGTTGACCTAACACAACACCCATGGACCCATGCAACACCGTAAGGTATAGAATGAGTGGTCGTTCTGTTGTTAGTGGGACCGAAAGGGGTGGATTTATCAGGTACTTCTTGATTTTATCGAAGTCTTCTTGACATCTATCATCCTACTTGCCGGGGCTATCTTTCCTCAACAGCTTGAAGATTGGTTCGCATGTATGGGTCAAGTTAGAGATGAACCTTGCTATGTAGTTCAAACGTCCCAAGAAACAGCGAACCTCCTTCTCTATCTTGGGTGTTGGCATGTTTTGGATGGCTTTGACTTTATCACGATCCACTTCGATGCCCTTCTTGCTAACAATGAATCCCAATAACTTTCCTGAGGATGCCCCAAAAGTGCACTTTGCCGGATTTAATCTCAGCCTGTAAGTTCTCAACCTTTCAAATAATTTTCTGAGCATGTCAACATGACTCTCTCCCTCTTGTGACTTGGCTACCATGTCGTCAACATAGACCTCTAGTTCTTTGTGCATCATGTCATGGAACAGTGTAACCATCGCTCACTGATAAGTGGCTCCAGCGTTCTTCAATCCAAAAGACATCACTCTATAGCAAAACACTCCCCAATGAGTAATGAAAGATGTTTTTTCTTTATGTTCATTTGCCATGAGGATCTGATTATAGCCAGAATATCCGTTCATAAAGGAGAATCGATGGCTTTTGGCAGTATTATCAACCAGAATGTCTATGTGAGGTAGCGGGAAGTTGTCTTTTGGGCTAGCTTTATTCAGGTCTTGATAATCTACGCACATTCTAATCTTTCCGTCTTTTTTGGGCACAGGTACTATATTTGCTATCCACTTTGGAAAGAGTGGCACCTCTAAGAAGCCAGCGTCAAGTTGCTTTGTAATTTCGTCTTTGATCTTAAGTGACATTGCAGGACTCGTCCTTCTCAGCCTTTGTTGTTTAGGTTCCATCCCTTCAAGTAATGGGATTTGGTGGGCTACTATGTTTGAGTCCAAACCAAGCATGTCTCTATATGACCAAGCAAAAACGTCCATGTATTCTTTGAATAGTGTGATCATCTCTTCTCTTTCTAGGTTATAAACTATTTTTAGTTCTTTCTTTTCCTCGTCAGTTCCTAGGTTTATTATTTCGACTACCTCATCATGTGGATTTATCCCTTTTTTCTAGCGAATCTATCATAGCGAATCTATCATTTTGGCAAATTGTTGGCATAGGTCAGGATCTTCATCTTGTTCCTTCTCATTCAAGTCCGTTGTAACACAAGAATCAATTAATAGTTTATCACAATCATCCACATGGGAAGGAGATCCCAAAAAGGAAGAATCCCTGGAATTAAGATGAGACTAGGAATGAGTAAATTTGAGAGAGTACATCTTGAATGTAAAGGAAAGAGATAGAGAGAGAAAAAAATGAGACAAAAGAGGGGAAAACCATGCATAATTATTCCATTATTTGATAAAATTTGAAATACAAATAAAAAGATAAAAGCATCCATTACTCAAAGTACAACAAATCATTTAAAGGTTCAGATTCCCAGTTGTTCAATTCTTCCGCCTTATAGCTTGGGTGGATAAGTAATGAAACCTCCCTGGCATTTGTCAGGGTATTAACTGTTTCACCCAGTTCTAGTGCCACAACTTCTACAGCCATAAGGAATGTTTCCTTGATATGCAGAATCTTCTTTGCATCGAACCAGGGTGATTGCTCTCCTTCCCTTACTTTGTATCCCAGGCCAAGCTTTCTTGGGTATCGGGCAACACAATGGGGTGTTTGATCCCCTGTAGTTGACTTCCCAATCCTTTCCTTGTTGAAATCCACTTTTGAGCATCATCTGAGCAACAACTTGATTCTCACTGCTCGTCTGTTCCTTTGGCTCTGCTATGTCTAAGTTTTGGAAAGATACTTCAAGGGAGCCTTCGCATAATCAATGTAAGGGACTATGACTGTTTTAGACATCAATAACTCCTCCTCCCCTTTGATAGTGATTAGCTTCCTTTCGGATACAAATTTTACCCTTTGATGCAGGGTAGATGGAACGGCCCTAACTTCATGAATCCATGGCCTTCCTAATAACATAGTGTATCCCGGCTCAATGTCTAGTACTTGGAACTCTATCACGAAGGTGGTCGATCCTATTTCCAGCTGCAAACTAATATTTCCCATGATTTCCCTTTGGGTGCCATCGAACGCTTTTACAATTGTGCCACTTGGCTCTATCGTGGCTGGATCAACGGGCAATTGTTGCAAGGTAGAGTAAGGAAGCACGTTAAAAAGCTGATCCCCCATCTATCAACACATTCGCGATGACATAGCCTTGGCACTTCAGAGTGATGTGTGGAGCTTTTGGACGACCTGATATGGTGTTAGGACTCATCTCATTCTTGGTAAAAGTTATCAAGTTCCTAACTCTGATTGCACCTACAATTCCCTCGACCTTTTCAAGAGTTATGTCTTTGTTCACATAAGACTGATCCAACACTCTCTTAAGAGCATTACGATGAGCTTCAGAACTCATAATTAGCGAGAACAAAGAAATTTTTGCAGGCGTCTTCTTTAACTGTTCCACATTCACTCTGTTTCATGATCTTTAAGAATTCTTCGCCTTCATCCTCTTGGCTCTTTTCTTTGGGGGCTTAAGATGGTTTTATCATTCCAGACGCCCTTTGGAGCTTCTCAGGAGTATAACACCTGCCACTCCTAGTTACCTCTCCAACTCCCACAATATTTGTTATTGATTCGGTCACTTTAGGGTCAAGATCTGTTCTTGTGTTGAATTTCACAATAGCCCCATGCCTCCTAGGGAGAGCAGGATCGATGTGATAAAGAGATTGCCTTGACACTTGGAAAATGGGTGGTGATTCTTGAGCAGGAACTATTGATTCCATCTTTGCAGGGCTATGATTTATTCTAGTGTTTGATTCTACCATTGTCTCATATCTCCATGGGACCGCATGGTCACTTTGGTAAGGGAATGGCTTGGGTACCTTGAAAACCAGTGCCGGCCTTCGAGGGGAGACCTTAAAAACTGGAGGTGTTGGTGAATCGTGTTTACACTCTGCTCCTTAACATCCTTGGGTACCGCAAGCACACCCAATTTGATCATTATTTTGACAAAGTGTTTGAGTTCGGGATAGTCTTTGATATGGTGTTTCCTCTCAAAGCCAAGGCACTTGCAGAATAATCCTTCCTCATCTCCATTCAGCATCCTTTTTAGTATTCTTTTCCCTTATTCTCTTTCAGCAATCATCTCATACCCCACTGCCTTTAACCCCTCTAAGGCACATTTCACTGGAAGTTTAATGTCCTCTAATTCTCCACCCCTGTACCCATTACAATCAATAACATTCACATGTCTTCCATCATGATTTGGAAATGGATTGCTCCTCACTTAGGCCCTTTCGTTTCTTCCAATTGAATGGCCTTGGTATCAATCAGGCGCCATACAGCATGTTTAAAGCCATAACAATTTTCAATTGAATGCCCGGGAGTGTTGGAGTGGTACTCACATGAAAGATTTGCATCATACCAACGAGGATATGGTGCCGTGAAAGTCTTCCCATGGCATGGGGTTAACAAATTCTGACCACACAAGCGCTCAAACAACTCTGAATTACTCATGTGAAAGTTGGGAAAGGGATGGTCTTTGCCTAATGGATTAGAGGTGTTATTGATTCTAGGTGGCATTCGTGATGGGGTTTTGGGAGGATTAGCTGTTTGGTGACTTGGGGAAGTTGTTTGGTGAAGTGTAGGTATGGTTGGTGTATAAGGTCGGGGGTATGAAACATTATTGACTTGGTATGGCTGAGGAGGGTAAGGCATGGTAGGTAGATAGGGTGAAGGATATGGAAGGTATGAGGGTTGATATGGATGGTGATTCTGTAGAAAAGAAGCTTGGTAGGGTTGGGATGGTTGTGACTGTATAACGTTGACGGTGTTTTCCTTTTTCTTATGTGGCTGTCCCTTCTTAAATTGAGATTCACTTATTTCATCTGTCGTTGGCTCCACTTTGCCTTCTTAGATGTTTGCCTCAATCCTTTCTCCAATCTCTACTAAGTCAATGAATTCTCTGACATGAGTGCCCAACATATTCTTGAAGAATGGTCCTTCCAAAGTGCGAATAAAATAAGAGCACATCTCTTGCTCCAACATAGTGGGAATAGCCTGGGCTGCTATTGCTCTCCACCTTTGGGCGTATTCTTTGAATGGCTCCTTCTTTTTCTTCCTCAAATTTTTCAACTGGTCATTGGTAGGTGCAGTATTCATATTAAACTTGTATTGATTGGTGAAGACTGTGACAAAATCTTCCCAACACCTGATTTGAGTATGATCTAACTGCATGTACCACTCCCACGCAACCCCATCCAAACTTCCAGGGAAAAAGCTAATCATGAAATTCTCATCTTCAGACCATATCCCCATCTTGGTGCAGTACATTCTCAGGTGCATCATAGGATTTGTGCTGCCATCGAACTTAATGAACTCAGGCATTTTGCAGTCTTTGGGCATAGTGACGCTTGGTGCTAAACAGAGATCATTAATGCTTATAGAGCCATATGGGTTAGGCCCTCGCAGCATCCGGAACTGTGCTTGTATCTCCTTCTCCAGTTCTTCCTTTAGTTTCAATCATTTCGCCTCCTTCTCCATTTCAAGGGTGTTGTCATTCCCTGATTCATTCCCCGGCTGATCGTGAGGATCATTGTTTTCACTAGTCCTTTTGGTTTTGATTATGACCTTGAGAATCTTTCTGAACTCCTCCCCTTGTTCAAGCATCGTGGTCTTCAAGTCATCGATCTCTTGGCTGAAATTCCTTTCATTCGCCATGCCTTCTAGAGGGGCTTTGGATCGCAACTCGTATGAGTTACTAGGTTTAGACGAAGTTTTCTTTGGAGGAGCAATGTTTGGAAATTCCTGCTTATCATAACAACAAGAAGTAAGACAATAAGAAAAAGAAAATCTTTTTTTTCTTTTTTTTCTTTTTTTTTTGTGGGGAAGGAATGTATCACCCATATTCGATAGCAATGATGATGGACCATGCTTTATTAGATAGAGTCCTTGGTGGATAAAAAGTATAGGGGAGAGTTCCTTCCACAATATACTTTATTGTCGACACTCTAGCAATATCAAAATCTTAACCTTTCTTGAAAATCCTTTGCTTTTTATTTCGCACAGAAGGAGAGAAAATTCTATAAGGCGAGTATGAGTAATAACAATGAATTAAGAAGAGAGGGTTTTGTGTAGAGGATAAAGAAACAAGTTGAGTCATAATTTCATTCCGAAAATTCACTTGAAAGTGCAAGTACATCACAAATTTGTAAAATCTAAAACCATCAATTACATCAAAAGATTGGTTCTCTTTCTCTTAAACCTCCTTGTGAGACCTTTACTCATCTTCATGAAATCTTTTATTCCACGAGGAAGGTGGAGCATGGGATTCGCCCAAATTTGTTCTTCTGCTTTTTCGAAAATGGTAAATGAAGTTCAGAATGTGGCGATTTAGCTCATCAACCATTCTTGCATGTCTTTCTTTCAAATCTTCATTTTGTGCTTCCCATTCTAATGCTTGGGCCTTCCAAAATTTTCCTATACTTGCTGTTTGGATGAGCGTATCTTGGTATTGCATGGACGAAGCCCATCCACGATCATGATCACTTTTCATTTGTGCTAAAAGCGTGGTCAATTCTTCCAATTTTTGCTCTAACTTGCTCTTCTCTTGCTTCTGTTTATTCACTTCAATTATCAGCTCTTCTCTTGCTTGTCTCTACCAGTTGACTTCCATTGTTAGCTCCTCGTTGACTATTTCTTGCCGCTTAATTTCTTCGGTTAATTCATCCCTTTCTCTTGTAAGGATTTGTAAATTACCTTCAAGGCTTTGAATCCTTCTTGTGAGTGCTGTAGGAACTTTTATAGGGGCATTAGCCAGTTCGTCTTTCAGATGTTCAACCAATTTTTCCTTCTTCTTACACTGGCTTCGGGTAATAATGGCTTTTAACTCTGCAGCTTGCTTTTGCTGCTCTAAAAGTTGAATTTGAGCTCGCAAAACCTCCAACTGTTCAGCTGCTGCAGATGTTGGGCAAGAATTGTTCTTCTTTTCTGTGACTTTCTTAGGGACGGTCTGGGGCACCCTTCTTGCTTTTCTCCATGCAACATACTCTACAGTGTCAATTACAAGTGGTTTTCCTAACTCTGCTCTTCCTACCATTCGGATATCTGCCCATGCTTCCTTAATATCTCTTGATAAAAGCTAAGTGTGTTCTCCATCTTTATACCAGAAGCATAATCCACCCAATCGTTCTTCTTGTGGCTTCCTTTGCGTCCAGCAAAGCTGCTTGAGTACTATTACTAGTGTGTAAGCTACACACCCCCTTGGACCCATGAGGGGTATATTAGGAAATTTTTCGCAGCTGTAGATGATATCTCCTCGTTCACTTCCATACCATGGGCATAACCATTTGAATGCCTTTGTGTCAATGTTATCAAACTCAACATTCCATTCATCTTCATCTCTTGATTTTGTTGGGATCCGGTGAAAGCTTCCCAATGGCTCTGATGTACACTTGAGGTGATTGCCAGCATACATGTGAGTGATAACCCATACATACAACAGGTGTATGCAGCATCGAAGCTTCCCCTTTGACTTTCGTTGGCAAAAATCTAAGGTCAGAAATGTCTCAGCCAACACGGCAACTACGGGTTCCTTTTTTTCCTTTCCACCGCAAAGAAGACATCCATGGCAGCTTGATCCACCATGTCAGGTGCAGATGGAAATATCACCAACCCATAGATGGCAAGTGCTAACACCCTTGCGAAGACTTTCCATTCTTGTAAAGGCCCCAACTTTCTCAAATGTGCTTCCACAAATGCTTTGGTTAGCCCTCGAGAATCTGTATGCCCTGTCAGTCTAATTCGAGTCATAGGTACCCCTAATAGCTCCCCATATTGCTCGATTACTTTCATCTCAGACAAATGCTCCTCTATGCATAGGTACACTGTGGAGTCTCTTCTCATTGGTAACTTCAACATACATGCATACTCCTCAATGGTGGGTGCAATATCAACACTGGGCAACTTGAAATGTAACATCCACCAAAATTCTTTTATCGCTTTTCGCCCAATTGTTCGGTTTTTATCGAATAATTAAAATTAATTAAAATTCGACTAAATATTTATTTAGGATCAATTGATTAGCAACTAATTGAGTTTAGGTATGAGTTAATTAGGTTAGAAGTATAGAAGATTTCATAAGAATTTTCACGAAAGCGATTTACCGATTTAAGGGAAATCGATAAGATTATGGTATTTTAGACTGTCGAAACCGAACCAATGAGGTTTCAACTCATTAACCCTACCTTGAGTGGCTGATAACTCAGCCACTTAATGCATGAAAGTGGCGCAAACAAACCCACACAAAGGGAGGAAGGTTGGCTGAATTTCAGCCTCCCAAGTTTTAACCAATCAAAGCCACCCATTCTAACTACCACCCATGCCTATATAGCACATCCTCTTCTCATTCAGACCCATTTTTCTGCGCCCTCTCTTCTCCTCACTTCAGCTCTCTTCTTCTCTTCTTTAACTCCATCAAAACTTCAAGCTCAATAAGGTTTTGATAGCCCAAACCCCAAAAGCAAGCCAAATTACTCATAGTAAGAGGTAGAGGTTTAATTCTTGTGTTAATTCTCTAATCTTGGGTGGCTGGTGGTGACTTATTTTATCAATCTTTGATGTATTAATTGAATGATTATGATGATATATGGCTGGTTTATTGGCTGTTTGTGAGGTTGAAGCCGAATTGGAAGCAAGAAAGGATGAAATTAGGAAGAGCTGAGGGGCTGGGAAACCAAAAACCCTCGGCAGTCCGTACGGCGGAGTGTACGGCTCCACCTACAGCCAATTAAATTTGATGAAACCAATTTTAAATGAAACTATACATTCAGGAATTTCCATACATATATCATATAAGGCCATTGGATTAGTATTGAGTGAGATATGAATTTTTGAAATTCGACCTAGGTTTTTGATTTTGATTCTGGGCAGACTAGATTTTTCAGGGTAGAACTCGCCCTATGCTACTTGGAATTGAATGAAACCAGCTTTGTTAGAAATCTTACACATAGAAGAATTTCCCATAAAAATTTCAGAATTAGATAAGGTCCCGTTTGTTTCCAGTTATTCAAGAAAGTTGCCCTATGTCCAAACCGGGCCAAAATAGGGTAGTTCAGGAAGGTCAGATTTCGGGACTTATAAATTGAGTCCTACTAGGTCAAATGGAATGGAACTTTTTGAGAATGAAATATTGTCCTGTTAGCTTTAATATGAGACCAATTTTGTATGATTTGAATTAGTTTTTGATTTTTACTGGATTTTTACTTTCAAGTGTGTAATTCTGGCCAGTTGCTGGGCAGGCCGGGATAAAACCTAAATAATTTGAGTTATACTTATCAAAATTAGATGGGACCAAAGAGGTTAGAAAATAGACACATAACACTTTAAGATATCCAAAATTGAGGTCTAGATGAGTTAAATAGAGATTATGGGCTAATTTACAAAAATTGGGTTGAATATAAGTAGTGAGTCAGTAAACATGTTTTAATTGAAATACTTGTGCCTTAAATTTGATGATTGAAACATGAATGAAATATGTTGCATTATGAATGGAATGATATGATTTCTTTGATAAGTTGATATGCTGAGAACTGGCACTATTCATGGGGAAGCGGACATGTTCCGTTATGCCGCCGAAATTTCAGTAAGACCTATGCATGAGCTATGATATGCATGTTGATACATGTGCATTTTTCAAGAAAGTTATGAAAGTCATGAGGAATATAAAGAGTATGTTATGATGAAAGTTCCATGATACTTGGGCCAGCCCCGGATTAAAGTTAAGGGGAATAGATCGGTGGGAAGGTCGGGGAAAGTAAACTCGGCATTCTTATATAGGAACGAGCTCGATCCTGAAAAGCAGACTATTACCTAGGAGTCTAAAATGGCCAAGAACTCCCAAGGGACCAAGTAATGGAAAAATTTATGAAAAAAGGTTCAAGAATAAGTTCTGCATGATTGCATTAAGTGCATGATTACATTGAACAGTCATCACAAGTTATTTACAGTTGTCTGTTATATTTACTTACTGCTGTATGTTCATTTATTCTGCTCATTATTCTGTGTAATACTGTCAGTAGTTTATTCTGTTTCCTATGCTATCTTAAGTAAAATTGAACCTTGCCTTAGACCAGATGTTTTCTTAAACTTATTGAATATGGATAGTCAGTTTGATCCCATGTTTCTACAATTAAATAAAAACCGAGGCAACTGAGAATGAATGTGACGTCAGTTGAATGCCGTATTCCAACCCTATTGAGAATTTCTTTAAATTCTCACCTCGCTTTGTACTTCTACATCATTCTCAGACGCTGGCGATGGATTCAATAGCCACTCTGCTTATTGAGATTTCCGGACCTGCAACTCCACGATGATCCAACAGCAGACTCGTTGTACATAGCTGGCTCCTGCCATTTCTGTCTTTACCCTTTCAGCAATAGGAGTTTTGCCGTTTCCTTATTTTACCCGCTTTTGAACCCATATATATATAAACGAAAGTGTTGGCTTCCAACTCACATATAAGACTAATGGTATACTATCTGTTTTCTTTTCTGTAGTGCTTTTTGTTCAAATTCTGTTATGTTCTACAATACTGATCACGTTTATTTTATACAACGGGCCATTTTGTAGGTATTTCCATCATATATATATAAATATGTCAAAGAAAAAGAAAATATAATATAATGAATAGAGCTATAGACGAAGAAACTAAAACAGTAACGCAACCTATCCAATTTCATGTTATGATTTAAGTATAACATAAGTTGGTAGGGTGTTACATGAAACATCTCAAGGCCGGGCTCCAATATTGAGCCAAGACATTGAGAGCGGAGGTCTCGACTGGAATGAAAAGCAAATCTAAGATAGCCCCATATTTCTTAGTAAAAGCCTTCTTTTCTTCAAAAAGGAGTGACTGACTCAACTGTTTTAGATTTTCCAATGAGCTAACATTTATGGCTACACTGGACTTCTTCTTCCCATCGATGATATTGCTAGCGTGTCATACTTTTTCCATCACTTGCTATCAAATATGGTGTCTGTAACATCTCCATATAACGTAATAGGAAATAATAACAACAAACTTTTGTTATTCACCACCTTGCCCATAAACTTTTTAGAAAATGACATTTAGGTCCCTATGTCAATAGAATTAGCAGAATAAGGTTTTAAACGAAGCAGAATCACGTAGCAAAAACGTAGAAACCTAAACCTCGGCCGATTGAGCCACGGAGGTATCCATATGTGAAAAGACATGGGATACCCCTAGACTTACCCATAATTACAAAAATGCAATTAGCCTTGAAAAACAGAAACAGAAGGCCCTAAAATTTGCAAAACGTTTAATGTACACTATTAATCGATTTACTCGATTTTATTGAGGTTGCAGAGTTAATTAAAAAGTTAATTAGAGGTTAACTAGAAGTTGATTAGAGGTTAAAATTAGAGAAATTAGGACTAAGATAGAAACTTATAAAAGCCTCACAAAATTCTTCAAAACCGTTTTACTGATTTAAAGGAAATTGGTAAGATTACGGTATTTTAAACTATTAGAACCGAACCAATAGAATTTTAACTCACTAACCCTACTTTAAGTGGCTGAGAACTCAGCCACTTAACCCCCCAAAGTGGCGCAAACAAGGCCACAAAACATGAGGAGAGTTGGCTGAAAATCAGCCTTGTATTCTTGGCCAATCAAATTTCAAGGAGCCAACCATTAAATCAAATTTTTTCCTTCTTTCTCCACCCAATTTTCGAGCTCCCTCTTCCAGCAGCCTTCCTTTCCTCTTTTCTTCATCCTCTTCATCTCATTCTTCCACTTGAAGCCTCCCTCAAGCTTCTTGCATCCAAATCCTTTACTAGAACTCAAGGCTAGCTAGTTGTTCCATCAAAATAAAGGTAGGATTCCAATTCTTGTCTTGATTTTCTGATTTGGGTGGCTGGTGGTGGTTTATTTTCTCAATTTTTGATGTATTGATTGAGTGATTATGATGATATATGGCTGGTTTGTTGGCTGTTTGTGAGGTTAAATTCGAATTGGAAGCAAGAAAGGATGAGATTAGGAATAGCTGAGGGGCTGGAGAACCAAAAAACCCTTGGCAGTCCGTACGACGGAGTGTACGGCTCCGCCTACAGCTGATTAAATTTGATGAAACCAATTTTAAATGAAACTAGACATCCAGGGCTTTGCATACATATATCATATAAGACCATTGGATTAGTATTGAGTGAGATATGAATTTTTGAAGTTCGACCTAGGTTTCTAACTCTGATTCTAGGCAGGTTGGGTTCCTTAGGGTAGAACTCGCCCTATACTACTTGAAAATGAGTGAAACTAACTTTGTTAGAAAGCTTACACATATGAGAATGTCCCATAAAAATTTCATAATTAGATAAGGTCCCAGTTGCTCCCAGTGATCCAAGAAAGTTACCCTATGTCCCAATCGAGTTTAACAAGAGAAGGTCAAAATTCGAGGCTTATAAATCGAGCCTTACCAAGCCAAATGGAATGGAACTTGTACTTATTATCTTTGATATGGCACCAATTTCGTATGATTTGAGCTTAGTTTCAATTTTTAGTGGATTTTTACCTTTAAGTGTCTGATTATGGCCGGCCACTGGGTAGGCCGGGATAAACTCTAAATATCTTGAGCTACAGATATCGAAATTAGATGGGACTAAAGAGGTTAGAAACTAGACACATAACACTTTAACATATCCAAATTTGAGGTCCAAATGAGTTAAATAGAAGTAATGGCTTGAATTATAAAAATCGGGTTGGTTGATTATGCTGAGGCAGAAACTCTACCTTGATGAGTTTAATGCTATTATAGGTTCCATATTGAAATATGTGTAATGTTGTGAATTTTATGATAAATTGATGTTCTGATGTACTAGCACTATTCATGGGGAAGCGGACTCGTTCCGTTATGTTATCGAATTTTCGGTAGAATTGTAAGAAGGTTATAAATACTTGTATGTTATGAATAGGTATATAGAAGACATGTATGTAAGGATACATGAACGTAAGCGATGAAGTAGCATGAGTGCATTCAGTATGTCTATGCATGATTATGTATGCGAATGAAAGGATATAGATATATATATAAAATGAGATCCCTCCAAGACTGGAGGCACATGAATCCCCTTGTGGGTCAGTACTGTGTGACGAATCAGATTACCCAAGGACAGTAAAGAATAAAGATTAAAGCATATGTAAGCATCCCACTCACATGAGGCATGGCATCGACCTAACTAGTGTGAGTATCGGGAGTAGAACTTACATGAGGCATGGCATGACCCAGCTAGTATAAGTACCGAATGAAGGTCCCACATTCCTAAGGAACGTGACATGGCGATCACGCTCTGATGGGGTATGACATGGCAATCATACTCTGGAATGTAGCATGATGATCCCACACCCTAAGGAATATGACATGGCGATCACATTCTGATGGAGTATGACATGGCGATCATACTCTGGGACGTGGCAAGAAGAATATATTCCTAAGGAATGTGACATAGCGATCACATCTCGATGGGGTATGACATGGCGATCATACTCTGGAATATGGCATGATAAGTAGAAGATAAAGAAAGATGAAGAAAGAAAAGTGAATGTTATGTGCATGCATAAAATTCAAGTACAGTTAAAGTTATGTGCAGATTTTATGTGTTTAGTATATTCATGCTATTGTATTTTATCATGTTTTAGTTATTATTCATAATACAATTCATGAATCAACATTGTATGGGCTCTCCCAAATACCAAGTGTATGACTAAAATGAACCTTGCTTCGGATAATATATTTTCGAACTATAAAATTAAACAGATTGTATATCATGTTCACCTTTTTCATAATAAACCGAAGCAAACTAGAGATGACAACGATGACATTATGTATTATAACTAGAAGATCCTACTGAGAATTTATAATTCTCACTCCTATTTCCGTGTTATCTCCAGATAGTTTTAGAAGTTTTCGAAGATGGCTGAAGCTACTGTCAGATAAGGTCCGTTCAGGTAACAGTAACTCCAGGGTATGGTACTATGACTTAAGCATAGTACTGTACTTGGAAAGGTGTTACAGTGTCACCGCTATCCCCTTTTGTGAATTTGAATAAAATATCAGAGAAGAGAAGAAAGAAGGAAAAAATGTAAATATGTTTAATGCAATGCTGGATGTGTGATGCATTATGATGAGATATTGGATGGTATGCATGATGATTATATACAAATAGCAAGAAAAGGATGATGACATGTTAAGAAAATGCATGATGACGTATTATAAATATGCACAATGCAAATGATTAAATGCTGGATGATGTGATTTAAGGGGAAAGGAAAGAAGTACGCTCCCTTTTGTCCTAATAAGGTGAGACCTAATGGGTAGGTACTTCTGAGGCTTGAACCCTAATTAGGTAGTCCACTAGTTTGTTCTATTGTGCATGATTTTTTGGACAGATCTAGACCCTTATAAGTCATGGTTCCCAGATTGCCCATATTTGAAAAATAAGGACCCAGTTTTGTAAGCACGGCCACAGGGACATAAAAAGTCACAATGTGGAGGTTCACAATTCCAGTAGCAAATCTGAGCGGGAAAATCAACAACTGTCAGGGAAGCGTAAGCTTCATAATAACTTCGTCAAGACCCCTTCTACCCTATGGGTTTCCAAGGCTCAGGTATAGAGCCCAATTAGTGTGTGAGGTAAGTGACAGTGAAGTGTGTGAAGGGAGCATACAAACCTTTTAACCCTAAAACTAAATATAAAACCTGCAAAAGACCAAAAAACACGCATATACACAGTATATCAATTATCCTAAGGTTTGAGATATACACAAAATACAGAAAAAAAGGATGAAAAGAAATCTGCTACCCTAAGGTTTGAGTGACAAATAATTACAAATAAAATAAATACTTACAAGTAAAAATTATGTACAAAAATAATTATTTACAATCCAAAAAATTGAAAAGAAACAAGAAGGGGAAAAATAAATATTATTTTAGTTATATAATTTGCATAATTTACTCTAATGGGCTTGATTCTCTAACCGTCCCCAGTGGAGTCGCCAAACTGTCACAACGTGCCTGGAGGGCACCACGACGAGAGGCAACAAAAATATTGAAAAATAAATTTCAATGGAGTCACCACCAATTTTTATTATGGGAAAAATCGAAAAAAACCTTTTAATTTTGCAAAACTGATCTTTTAAAAGAGATTAGGTTCGGAAGTCTGATTATGCATAAAGAAGGGTGGAAACTTAATCCCATTGCACCCCTATTACACCCGTTTTGCAACGGTTATCCTAGAGCTTATCATGCAAATTACTTAATAACTTTAATAATATTGATTTTTCCCCTTTAAAAGATTTATAACAATTATTTACAAAATAAAACAAATTATTTACAAAAAATATAAAAAGAAGAAGAAACAAAAATTAAGAAAATTTAATTTTAGGCTTGACGGGGGGTGCCCGCTCCTATGTATCCTCTAGTGCAATGAGGAACTGAAAGCCCTCGTCATTCTTGTAGAAAATAATTGTGGGTTGGATTGATTTTATTAAAAAGAGATAAAAAAAAAGAGAATTTAATCTACTCTTGCACAGGATTCAGGATAGCATAAGCTATATAATAAATCCTTACAATTCTCATAACCCTTGAGGATGGTCAAACCATACATCAATATTAGAGATTGTTGCCTAGATTAAGGAGGTTAAAAAAAAATTGCTCTTATTATTCAAAAAATCTATTTTGTATATATATAAAAACATCAAAAGTAAAGAAAAAACCAACATCTTTAAACAGAAGCAAAGAAATGAGGAAAAAAAAAGTTAATAAAAAAAAAAGAAAAGAAAGAAAAGAAACACAAAAGTCTAGCGTAATGGCAAAACACCATAGGCAACACCCTTGACCCAAAAGTGACGAGCTGCAACTATTGATTCTGAGGATTGTTATCAATTTTGGTGATGCTATGTGATCAGTGGCAGAACTCGGATGGTGGTGTATGATGGCAACGTCAACCTCAATATCAAGGTTACAATCATGCACTTCAATGGGTGTTAATTGATGGTGGTGGTGAATGAAAGTATTTCATTGTATTGAGTGAAAACCAAACCATTGCACAGTGGAGTGTTGAATTAAGAGGTGCAGGCAGACAGATGAGAAGACGAGGTAATGTGTACGTGTGTAACCGGAAGAAAAAAAAATGAAGGGTTAAATGAGACGTACTAGTAAATACACTACCAGTGGATCAAGTGTCAACCTTTAGCAATAATTCTCACGGATTCTCACAATTGCTCTCTATTTCTTCCATGACTTTTATGACTTTCCCAAAACAATCCCCCCCGAAAAAACTAGCCCCTCACCTCTCAATATTTGATCTATTTATAAGTGTTGGAGGCATCAATTGTTATTAAATTTGATTGATTCTAATTAGAAATTTGGCCTTAATGATGATTGGCGGATTTGATCTGATTCGGATACAAATACCAAATTAAGAGATTTGCCCAAATTTGTTTTCATTTATTTTGATTTGATTTTGATTTTGATTTTTTTTTTGTTAAAATATTTCACAATTGGGCTATTCTCTTATTCCAAAAAGTAAATGGGCCAGCTTTCTTTCCTTTCCCCTTTTTCTTTATGCTTTTTTTTTGTCTCGGATAAAATATGGTGTTCACAGTGCCCGACGCCAGCATCCTCTGAAGATGACACGGAAACGTAGGAGTGAGAAATAGTAGATTTCTTAGTAGGATCACGACTAGACAAACACTATGTTATCGTTATCGTCCCTGCCACTTCGGGTTTAATTATAAAAATAGTGGACATGCATAGGTTTAATTTTAATAATTTTGAAAACATGAGTCCTGAAGCGGGTTACTTTTAAACTTAAAGTCATAATCATATCATCATTAGTAAACATACATACGAAAGCATGAAACAAATATTCATAATGCACATGGACACTATAGATACATACACTAACATGCAACCTCATAGACTTAACCATGGTTTTGCTTTAACTTTACTTTCATTCTTAACACGTGCTTAATATTCTTTACTTTTCCTTTGAAATAGACCGCTTTTAGACATGAACTCATTCTGTGACCATCGTCATGTAGTAGTAACCAAATCATACTCAGCTGATATTGGTTACCTCTAAATTGGAGGGTTTCCATGTCACCCTACCTCTCCCATAGAGGTTCCTTGAATCTTTGTGGATCACCGTCTCTCATTTCCTTTACCAAAGTGGTTGAAGGGTCATATCACATTCTTTCTTTTCTTATCATTATACTTTACATGCATAGTACTTCTGACAAGACACATGTAGTGATATAACTAAGTCCATAATTTTGACAGAAATCCGGCAGCATGACGGCTAGATCGGAGCTTCCCCAAAATGCTAATCATAAAACTTTCAACCAGTAGTCTGTTATATCCATCTCATATCATCACACCAATTATTGAATCATGAGACAATGCTCAATCAACTTGTCATACATTATGCCTAATAGCATCATATATTTATACCCTAAAGGGGTTTATAGTTGTGTTATTCTCTTTGGAAAGTCTTATGAGCCATCATGTGATTTCACATGGTTATCCATGAGAGGATCACATAGTTAAAATAAATGTGTACGCAGTCTTTTAGTTACTTAACCCTTATAGGAAATCACTTTTTATTTGAGTGTATATCTTATGGAACACTTGTTCAAGTTAACTAAAGTAGGTAATTATTTCCTTTCTTTGAGATAGTATACTTAGTGATTCCTAAGTTCATAGTATGCTCAGAGGCCCTAATCATACTTTTGCTCCCAAGGATTTCGAGATCCCTCTAATCCTTGGATCATGACAATGCATAACCATATTCATGGACCCAACAACACCATGTTCACTAATCACCAAGAGTGATCTTTAACTTATTCAAGTTGCAAAGTTTTAAGCTTTTATTATTATATAACAAGATTTTATCTTTAATGTTATAAAAGTGATCATTCTTTATAAAGTAATTATAAAGTTTCATTCTTTAAGAAAGTAAGTGTCTCTAAAATTATGCTCTTATCGTAAAGATTAAATATTGGCAAAATAATGATACAAAATATTAGCTTTAGAACTAAAAAATCTTGTTTTTAATGAAAGTTGACACTTTTAATTATTCTAAGGCCATCAAGGTTTCAACTTGATGACTTAAAGTTGTCTTAAAGTTTTTAAAGATTCTTTCTTTATAAAATAATGGTGCAAGACATTAGCTTTAGAATTAGAAAGTCTTGTTCTTTATAAAAGGTAACACTTTATGCATTATTTTGACTCAAGATACAAATTTTATAGATTAAAAGTTACAAGTCAACACTTTTATGACTTAAAGATTTCATTCTTCATTAAAGTTTGAAACTTTATGAAAGGTCTTATCCTCAAAATTTGATTTTTCGGACACAAAGAGACAAGTTCTTATTTTTATGACTTAAAATGCTTCATATTCCAATAAGATTGAACATTTACACATATTCTTGTCTTCAAAAAGAACAAAATAGAATCATGTGACACCCATAAAATAGTGCCACTTTTCATGCATCAAGAAGCAAACTTTTAAAGCTTTATACTTTTGGAATGTTCATAGTCTTATGAAGTTATGAAAAACATGTAAAGATGAAATTTTCTAATCATAAGCTCATTATAAAAGAAAAGGAATAAACTTTAAACAAACTACCACCAAGAATATCATTCTTTTTCAAACAACTCACAAGAAATGTCAAGATCTCATACATCAAGAAAGAAAAATAGAAACTTTAAGGCATTCAAGAAGCAAACTTTCAAATAACCAAGAACAACTCATGAAGAAGAATATGAACACTTTTTGCTAAAAAGGGAAACTTTTGCTCATAAAGAGCATGAGAGTTTTTCCTAAGCTTTCACTTGAAGATTTTGGTCATGATAGGAACCAAGTTTTAAGCTTTATTGAGTAAACAAAAGAAAATAGTAGAGATCACTGCCTAGTGTTGAAAGTGGCGAGTTCTTGAAGGAGAAAATGAAGAAGATGATACTTCTCCAAGTGGATGGAAGTGGCGATTTTGAGCAAGCGAAGAGAGAGCTCTTGAGTTCTCTTGAAAATGAGGCTTGTAATGTTTAGATCTTGTCTCCAAAGACCAAAAGATGTGGTCTTTGAATGGCTAAGTGAGAGTTTTGGTTATGGTGGCTGTGGCAAAAAGAAGAAGAAGATGATGAAGAAGAAGAGGAGTATAGAGAGAAGTTGGATCATTTGAGAGTTAGAGAGAGAATAAAGAGTCACAAAATGAAAAATAGATATGCATGTGAGGGGGGAATGGCTATAACTCATATGGGCAAGGGGAGAGATATTTTTGCTTCGCTTTGTGTTAATTAAGATTTAGGGAGACAAAATGGATGATGAAGGAACAAATCATAGTCAAACTCTTACATAAAACACTCCTGTCTAATGCTTTATACTTTAGTGACCAGTAATTACTTTCTTATTTGGTTGACTAAATTTGAATTTAATCATATGATTAAGTGCTCTTGCAACTTAATTAACATGACTGAGCAAGGATTAGTGATTAACTCATGTGATCATGATTAACAAAAATTAATCTTGCGATTAAGCTTAATTATCCTTAATTAAACTCGATTAAGCTAATTAAAGATAATTAGTGCTTAATTAAGCTACTAAGGGTCTGACTTACTTAATTAGAGATTCTCTAATCTTAATTAAGCATTCTCTTAACTTTTCTCCTCATGATTAACTTAAAATCACTTTGTTAATCCCTTAATTAAGTTTTGATCTCATAATTTCTCATTAAGTGTCTAATCACCCAAGGTTATTAGGGTAATTTAGCATGATAGAAAATTGAGGATGTTACATTTCTCCTCACCTTTAAAAAGAATTTTGCCTTCAAAATTTGTTATCTGTAAATAAGTCAGGATACTCGTTCTTCATCATGGACTCTAGCTCCCACATGTATTCTTCCATATTTTCTCTTCCCTAAGCCACCTTGACTAAGGGTACTGTCTTATTCCTTAGCTATTTTACCCCACGATCCATGATTCGATATGGCGGTAGATTAAAGGTTAAGTCCTTCGTTAACAGTATACTTTCGGGCTCAAGTAGATGACTAGGATCGGAATGATATTTTCTCAACTGAGACACATGAAAGACATCATAAAGATTTGACAAATTCGAAGGTAAGACTATTTGATAAGCAATTGACCCGACACGTTTTGAAATTTGAAAGGGGCTAAGAAAACAGAGGCTTAACTTTTTGACCTTCATAGCTCTACCTATACCAGTCGTACGAGTGATTTTCAAGAACACATGTTCTCCTTCTTGAAACTCTAGAGTCTTTTTCCTTTTATCTGTATAACTCTTTTGACTGCTCTGAGCCATAGGGATTCTATGCCTAGTCTTGGATAGTTCTCTCTGACTGTCCATCCGTCTGGGGGTGATAAGCCGTACTTAAGCAAAGCCTCATCCCAAATGCCTTTTGCAAAGCTCCCTAGAATCAAGAGATTGAAGGTACACCATACAACCTTACTATCTCTTAGACATATAGTTGGGCTAACTTTTCTAAAGGATAAGTAGCTCGAATAAGCAGAAAGTGAGCAGACTTGGTTAATCTGTCCACAATTGCCCATATCATATCAAAACCAGCTTGCATTTTGGGTAAACCTATCACGAAGTCCATAGAGATACTTTCCCATTTCCATTCTAGGATCTCCAATGATTGCAGCATAGTAGAGGATTTTTGGTGTTCAATCTTTACCTTCTGGCAAACTAAATTTTTGCTCACCAACTTCGCAATGTCCCTCTTCAATCCCAGCCACCAAAACATCTTCTTAATGTCCTGATACATCTTTGTCACACCAGGATATATGGTGAAATGGTTCGTGAGAGCCTCCTCCAAGATCCTTCTCCGGAGGTCACCACTCGTGGGTACACAAATTCTCCCTTCGAACCTCTATAGTCCATCTGTAACTCGAGCAAAACCCTTCAACTTTCCCTCTTCCACCAACACTAGGGTTTTCAGGAAATCCTCTTCCTTACTTTGGACTTGAGCAATTTGACTTTTGAAATCGCTCGTCACCCTGAGCTGATTCAACCTTAAGCTATGGGGGGTTAACACTACTCCGAGCTTAAGGTCTTTAAAGCTCCTTACTAGCTCATCCTCCTTGACCATCATCCATGACACATGCAAAGATTTCTAACTTAGAGCGTCTGCCACCACATTGGCCTTCCCAGGATGATAGTTTAACCCAAACTCATAATCCTTTAAAAACTCCATCCATCTCCTTTGCCTCATATTCAACTCCTTTTGATCAAAGAGATATTTCAAACTTTTATGATCATAAAACACCTCAAATCTCACACCATACAGATAATGCCTTCATATCTTCAGGGCAAACACTATAGTCGCTAACTCTAGGTCATGGGTTAGGTAGTTTACTTCGTGAGGCTTCAACTGCTTAGAGGCATAAACCACCATGTTCCTGTTTTGCTTCAAGAAACAATCTAAACCTCTTCTAGAGGCATCACAGTAAACCTCAAATAGTCCATTTGGGTCAGGCAATACTAATAGTAACCAGCTAAACCCAAGAAACTCCTTATCTTAGTTACTGAGGTTGGTCTTTCCCAATTCATCACAACCTCAATCTTACTTGGATCTATAGTGATACCTCCTTGTGACACCACATGTCCTAAGGATTTTACTTCCTCCATCCATAATTCATACTTAGATAACTTAGCATAAAGCTTCTTTTCCCTCAAGATTCCTAACACAACCCTCAAATGTTCTTCATGTTCCTCCTTTATTCTCGAATAGATGAGAATATCATCTATGAAAACAACTACAAACTTATCCAAGTAGGATTTAAAAATTCTGTTCATATAATCCATAAAAATAGTAAGGGCATTAGTCAAACTAAATGACATTATCGTAAACTCGTAATACTCACACCTTGTCCTAAAAGCTGTCCTAGGTATATCCTACTCTTTCATTCTTATCTGATGATATCTAGATCTCAAATCAATCTTAGAAACACAACTGCACCTCGCAGTTGGTCCATGAGGTCATCTATTCTAGGTAAAGGGTACTTGTTCTTAATAGTCACTTTATTCAATTACCTATAATCCACACATAGCCTCATGCTCCCATATTTCTTTTTCACAAATAACACCGGGGCTCCCCAAGGTGAAGCACTAGGCCTTACGAATCTCTACTTTAACAACTCTGCCAATTGTCCCTTCAACTCTGATAACTGCATTGGGGACATCCTACAGGGTGCTATAGAGATTGGTCTCATTTCCGGTACCAATTCTATAGAAAACTTGATTTCTCTTTTTGGGGGAAACTCGAGTATATCATCAGGAAACACATCTGGATATTCCCTGACTATGGGGATCTCATCCAATACCTACTCGAGTTCCACTTCACTTGTTATACGGAGAACATATCCCTAATCGTCAGACTCACTACTCCCTATTCCAACAGAGTTCAAGAATAGATAAATAGATTCAATAGGTTTCACAGGTACAAAGGGAAGCATAACAGATTTCTCAAAACAATTTATCATAGCATGGCTAGCCGAAAGCCAATCCATTCCTAGAATCAAATCCAAACCAGACAAAAGCAAATGAATCAAATTTGCTACAAAAGACTTGCCATCAATTTGGAAACGACAATTCAAACAACAATGACAAGTCTTAACTGGTTTCCCAGCAAAAATAAAAGTAATTAATATGTAAGGTAATTCAGACATAGATAATCCCAATCTATCTACACAATCATGAAAAATAAATGAGTGTATAGCTCCAGAATCATACAGCACAGTTAAGGTTCTATCGTTAACCATGCACTTACCTTGGATCAGATCATTGGACTGAGTGGCCTCCTCAGCATTGAGGGCAAAGACCCTTCCTCGGTGTTGGGTCTTGTTAGTAATGGTCATCAACTTGACAGTGCAATCTCTGGCCATATGTCTAGGCTTTCCACATCGAAAACACTCATTTTGGCCAGCTAAACAAAGGTGTCATCCGTTGTGTCTGTCGCACTTAAGGCAAGCTTGTTGCAAGCTTAGGTGGATTCCCAGTAGATCTCTGGGGTTATTTTCCTTTGAAGCCCCCACTTTGAAATGGCTTTTTCAGGGTTGGGGGCTAAACTTCTGCCGTTGCAGTGCCAACTTCTTCTTGTAAGCTTCAGACCTTGCCACAGACAGCTTATGGTTGCAATCCTTCACCAAATGGCACTTGTTGACTAGTGCAGCATAGTCACGGATCTCCATAGATCCTATAGATACCAGGATCTCCTCGCGCAGTCCTCCTTTGAACTTGACACACTTCCATCGCTCATTAGGGTTCCCTTGATAAATCATCAAGAACTTGCATAGCTCTTCGAACTTGGCAATATACTCAGTAACATTCATAGTCCCTTGATGCAGACTCATGAACTCCAGCTCCTTCGCATTACTCACGGAAGCAGGAAAATACTTCTCATAAAAAATGTATCTTGAACACATCCCAAGTAATATAGGTTTGGGCTCCTTCTAATAGCCTCTTGGTGCCTATCCACCGAAATTCAGCATCTGCCTCTAGCATGTAGGTAACAAAGGCTACCTTATGCTCCTCAGTATAAGCCAACACCATGAAAATCTTCTCAATGGCCTAAATCCATTCATCAACTCGGTTAGGATTGTAGGCTCCTCGGAAGCTTAGCGGATTTGCCTTCCTGAACTCAGCAAACTTGAGGTATTCAAGGTCTACCTTATCTCCTTCGTTGTGCCCTTCAGGATTCTCTTCATCCCTTTGCTCCATCTGCTCCATCATGCGGTGAGCAGCATCAGCTTGCTCCCTTATGGCAGCAGCTATTTCACAGAGTGTCCCCATGACTTCCTTGGGACATTTAAGCTCGTTACGGGGCCTACCACGTCTCCCTAACGCCATCAGTTCCCAGTACACAAAATAGAAGACATTGAGTTGATCATGCTCAATATTTACACTAAGTGAATAGCAACTAACCACATTCAGAATAGACGATCATGCATGTCTAATCCTTACGTCCCATCATATAGACAAGACTCAAAGCATGACTTAGCTAATACGTATGCTTAGAAGCATAGTCAGTCCATCCTTAGGCCTTTTAAGGATGAACTGCTCTAATACCAAAATATAACACCCTAATAATCCCACACTATGCTTAAGTCATATTATGGAATTACTAGTTGTTACTTTTGCTCGTAGAACTAATATTACTTTTTGAAATTACTTTATAAATGAAAATAGGGATTTTTTTTAAATAATAACAAATAAACTATTTTGAAAATCAAGAGCCATTAGTGCATCTTTAACATATAATAGAAACATCGTTATCTCATACATACAGTGCGAATAAAATGAATAGAAGCGACATGGATAACAAATATCTTAGGTAAACATAGCATTCATTCCATGGCCGTCATAGTTAATATAATAATAGTAATGCCAAGAGTCATACATAAAGATGATAATGGGTCTGATATCTACTGTCGGCCCTACAAAAGAACCTAACAAATACATCAGTAAAGGAAATACATAGGAAATCTCTATTGCCTAAGCATGCCATACAATAAAAATGATAACCCTAGATATGGCAATACATAACACTTAGGTGTGTTAAGTAAAGAAAGTAAAGGAAGATAAGAAAGGCTGCACTTTGAGGACGATGATACGTAACGCTCAAGTGTATACCCATGCAGACAACCTAGGAACGGTGATACATAATGCCTAGGTGTGTAAGTAAAGAAAGATAAGGGCACTTGCATATATCAAGAATGTGCATGAGCATATGCATATTTAAGCACATTATTATATTGTAATGGTATTGTGATAATGATTGAAATGTTATATTGTTCTTTTATTATACTTGTCATGAGGCATGACAAGTGATTGCTAAAAGTAACTCGCTTCGAGAAATATGTTTTCAAATTTAAAATTGAACCTATGTGGGTTTGTCCACCTTTTTATAATAAACTAAAGTGGCTAGAATACTTATGATGACACTTGTATGCTTAGTGGATTAAGTGTACCTATTGAGAATCTTAGATTTTCACTACTTATTTTTGTGTTCTCGTAAATATTCTAGTACAAAGAACATGCTTTAAGTAGTAGTAGAGCTTTAGGCCTTCTACAAACTGCAGAGGGTGGATTACTTGAGTTCAGCACCAAGAACACTGACTTGAGTGTAAAGTAAAAGATGCAAAGCGAGACCTACTCTGTGTATAATGGTGTTTATGTCTTGCATAGCATTGTATTTTTAAATTATAAATGTATTTTTCAAATACTTGAAATTGTAAATCCTTATTAAGTCATAAAATATGATATTGTCAAGGCCATATATTGTATTTTTATCAAGTTATAAGTCTCCATAGCGCCATAGCAACCTCTGAATATAACTGTATGGCTCGAGCATGGCTTCTATGATGGAGGATGTTACAACATGCAAGGATCCTTACCACCCTATAATACATGCATAATTATTACTTCCAAGGTTTATATCAACCCATGAAATTAAAATGTTACACCTAAATATAACTCAATTCTAATATTAAGCCCTTAAAATTTAATCTAAGGTGTCGAACAAATCACTCGTGCTATAACAGTTTAGTCGAGATACTCTCTACATAAAATAAGTATTCACACATATTTATTAAAATAAGTGTGTTAAAAATACCTTTACTCAAATAATTATAGGTAAAATATTTGTCCGATTAATATTTTAGGACCCTTCCTATTATTCCTGGAATCAGGATTCTATCTAATATTTACCCAAATCAAAATTTTTATTCTTAATTACTATTTTGAAATTAGGGGCTTTATCTTTGGCTCTGTCCAGAATTGAGGACTCAATGTCGACTACTCGATCTAGAATTGGATATGTTACATCAATCAAATTATATTGTGACATAATTAAAGTAAACTAGTAGTTGTGCAAATCCACTACAAGAAATTCGCCTAACATCAGTCAAAGAATGATATGTTAGATATGTTTGGAGGTGTATTGTAGATTCTTCTAATTGATTAACACATTTTCCCTATACTAAACTCCTAGTTTTACAATAAGCCATTGTACAAATAGTGTATTTTGGGGAAAAAAATTTCTAAAGTTACTTACAATTCGAGCTTTTATGTGTATGGGTGTGCACGCGTATGTGTGTGTGTGTTCTTACTTGAAGAATTGAGATTGGGCAAGCCCTAGCTGTAGCTTGAACAATGTTGGTAGGGACCTATAAAAGGACTACAATGCTCAAGTCAGTCAGTGAGAGAGGAATAGGAATAGGAATGGTGATTAGTTGTACCAAGATAGAAAAAAGAATATCTGAGTTCTACTCCAATATCACAAGATCCTCATGCAAGTCTTAGAGGGACGAATATTCAAATTAAAAAAGGAAGGACACTCCTCGTTTGTTCTTGGCAGTACGACAACAACTTAGATCATGTTAGTCTTCCTCCTTCTAGAATAGTCTGATGATAGGGTTCTTGGTTGAGTTATGGGGTCGGAATATCTTGTCCAATCCATGGCCATAGATATGGCCATAATCCAAGGATTATGAGCTGAGCTTATCATAGTCCAACCTTGCAACAATTACTAATGTACAACCTTTTAGTTGCTAAATGGCAATTATGAAGAAACATGCCCATACACGTGTCACATGTGTAGTCATTAGTTGTCCCATCACAAGTGGGTAATCATGATACGAAGTGAAATGATTTGGGGCATTTGAATGAGCTCACTAATCCACCATCGTTGATTCATAACATAGTCAGGATTGGCACTAAATGGTGGAAAGACTTATTAGTTGTTGGATTAGCTTGGATTGCTTTTTTCTAAGTTTCTTCTTAGTGCATGAGTCTCATTCTCACCCTTTATCTCCTTCTCATTTCCAACTATTACCACTTTGAGGTTCTTTCAAATTTGTTGTAAGCTTAATGTGCTCTCATTTCCCTGCTTCAACTTTCTTTGACTCATTTGAGTGCCTTTTTCTTCATCTTCCTTAACTAAGTCTTTCATTTCTTCATTGTTCAGTTATTTTCATATTGCCTTTGAACCCTAGGTTAGTTGGTTCTTCCTATAGCAATAGTATATTTTTGTGATTATACTGTGGCATTGATTGTATATTTTAGTTGATGTTGATTGATTAGGGTCCTTAGTTCTAAGAACTCTCTTCTATTTGAAGATTGCACAATGGCTAAGAGTATGGAAAAGGAAAAGGCTTGGGAATGAGTTAGCATCTTGAGATCTCCTTTGGTAGACAATTCCTTTGTAAAAAGGGTAGTTTCTTTGTTTGATGATAAAGAGAGCATTGCTATGCTTAGGCAATGTATTTGGCTTTTCAGGGATAGGAATGACAATTCATTCAAGTGCCTTCCTTGCTATTCTCGAGATATGGTGTTTTATTCAAGGGACTTTGATCTATACATATCCTTTGTTTATATACATGAAACTTTTTCCACACTCTTGGTCTTACGCTCCTTTTTACTAACTTTGAGTGTGCTTTCTTATGCCAAGTTAATGTAGCTCTTACTTTACTGTAAATGAATAGTTGGGCCTTTTCTGATCTTTTGAAACCGTTGATGGAATTCTTAGGGGTTGAACCTTCGGTGGTCGTCTTCTTCACTTTTTTCCAAGTAAAAGGAGTTTGTAAAGGAAACTAAGTTTCCTTAAATAGTCACCATATGAAAAGGTTGTTCGTTTCCTACTAAAGCTTATAAAAGCACTTTAAAGGTTTGTTCTTTAAAGTGATGTCTCCTGAGTCTAAGTTCCTTTTTTTCCTATACGAATATGATCTAGAAAGTTTTCCTTCACAATTGTGTTATAAGGGTAGGTAAATTTTGAACATAGATTACTATAGTCTATTTGTTGAGGACCAACTCATGATATGCCTTGATGAGCATGCCTATTCCTAGGCCTTCCTTATTACTACCCTTTTGCAATGGGACATAGATAAAGTCGAGGTGCTAAAGCATATTAGTAAGCCCCCATAATCTCAGCTTTTCCTTGAGTCTTTTTTTTTCCCTTGTCATGAATCAATTTCTAAACTTTCTTTGGTCTTTTTTTATAGGTGATATGGAACCAAAGCCTTCCTCTACTGACCTTCAAAACTTCTTGGGCCACAAGAAGAAGGCTGCTACTACACGAGTGCTTTAATTAAAAAGGTAGTAGAGAGCTCAAAAACATTGTATAGGCCTCCTACCCACTGTTACAACATACTTGGAAGGCACTGTGACAAGAGGTAGCAAAATGTAATTAAAATTTTTAGAGGTGCCACTAAATTTTATAAAGGAAAAATTATTGGAAAAACTCTTATTTTGGAAAATTGGTCCTTTTAAAAAGATTAGATTCAGGAGTCTAATTATGCATGGAGAAGAGTGAAAACTTAATCCCATTGCATTTGTAATACATTCATCTTATGACAGTTACCCTAAAACTTGTTATGTAAATTAATTAATAACTTTAATAGTATTTATTTTTCCCCCTCTAAAAAACAATTATGTCCAGAAATGGTAAAAGGAAGAAAAGAAAACAAAATTTATAAAAATAATTTTGATAATATATTTTATTTAAGACAAAATTTGCTCTTATATAGGATTCAAAATAGCACTAGGCTACTCAATATACCCTTATAATTTAAAGAGCGATGAAGGTAGCACCAGCTATTTAATTGTCCTACATGATTATCACAGGGATCAAAATGAAATTTTAAAAAAGTTTTGTTTTCATTATTAAGCAAAAATGAGAAAATCTTAATTACTAAAGGTTTTGAGATAATTCAAACAAGAAAAAATTACAAACAACTCAATATTTTTTTTTAAGAATTTATTTAATTAACATTAATCATATATATATTATATATATATATATATATATATATATATATATATATATATATATATATATATATATATATATATATATATATATATATATATATATATATATTATAGGGATTTTGTTTTTTATATGGGATTTGGACTATATTTATAGTAATATGGCTTTTATAAAATAAAAAATTTTATTTTTTAAAATATTTTAATAAAATAAGAAATTACGTTTTTATTTTAGAAATATTTTAATTTTTTGTTTGTTATGAAATCAGAAAATCTAATTTTTGTTTAGAATTTTTTATTAAACTAAAACCGAAAATTTTGATTTTATTTTAATAAAAAATTATGTTAAACAGAAATTGAATTTTTCGATTACATTTAAATCCCATATTCCTATAAAATCCCTTCAATTTTCATATTCCAGTACATATAATAAACAGATCCCATATTAAAAAAAAGACCCTTATATTTACGTATGTAATAAAATCAAATAAATATGTTTATAAAAATAAAATAAACAAAATTATAACTAAATAAATTAAATAATTAACGGCATAAAGATATGGATATAAATACGTGTAACATTATTGGAGAAAAACTATATAATATAATTATGGGTTTATCTAACTAATACTCAAAGAAACGTTTGTATTGAAAAGTAAAATGTTTAAGTTTTTAATGCATTGAAAATAGTGAAATTTTCAAATTTTTTTCTTTTATAAAATTCTTAACCAATGTCCTAAGGCCTAGTTTAGTAGTATTTTTTGAAGAAGTACTCTGACTTATAAAAATGATAGGCCAATTTTTTTATTTGGTAAACTGAAAAGTTGGAGTGCTTTTGTTCCTAGCTTTTAAGAGCCATGGGTGCTCTCGAGAGCCCTCATGAGATACTTTTTGGAGTTGTTTTATGCTCTTTAAAATTTAAAATACTAATATAACTTTACTCTATATAGAAATTATTCTTTTTAGTATTTATAACAATTGTAGTCATTTTATATATTAAGCGCAATTTTATCAAATATTACTTTTGCATCTTTTGCTTATTGAGAGTAATTTTTATATTATTTTATCAAACAATACTATTATGACTTTTTAAGAACAATTTTTAGAAAACTGAAAGAATTCAGCAGCTTTTAAAAAATCATAACAATACCAAACCAAGCCTAAGTATATTAATTTGCAAAATCATATAATTATTTATCTTAATACTAATCTGGACTACAAGTGAGATTGCCTTGGTGGTGAACTTCAGTAGCAGAGCAAACTCTGAGTGACACATATGTCCTGCTCGCGCTTCTTTAGCTCAGTCATCACATGAGGGGGCAAAATGTCAAGCTCTTCAACTGTTGACTTTGGTAGCCTTGTCTTGCACTACCGTCTCGCATGGGATTTCCATAGCAATCTTTTAAACTTTTAAATGGTCTCTTTTATTATTTATGTAGATTTTAATTTTATCTATTTTCAATATAAAAGTTGAATAAAAAATTTATTCATTTCTTATTTTATCCAAAAGCCACAAAGAAAATTAACAACCTTCATACTAAAATTGATTTTTAGTTTAATGAAACGTAATAACGATATTGGCTTCAGCCTAGTTTGATAGTGCTATCTCAAGAAGTGATTTGATTTATGAAAAATATTTATTTATTTGGTAAACCAAAAAATTGTAGTGCTTTTATTTCTAGTTTTTAAAAGTCAGGGGTGCTCTTAGAAACTTTCGTGAGGTACTTTTTAAAGCTGATTTATACTCTTTAAAATTTAAAAGGCTAATATAACTTTACTCTTTTTAATAATATTAAAAATAAAAATTATTCTCTTTAATATTTATATGTATTATAATTATTTTAAATTTTAAGAATAACTTTATCAAATATTATTTTTATAACTTCTACTTATTAAGAATAATTTTTATATTATTTTACCAAATAATACTGTAATCACTTTTTGAGAATAACGTTTAAAGAGCATAAAGGGTTCGGTAACTTTCAAAAAGCACTGTAATATCGAATCAAACCTTCACCTGCTTATCACTTGCTGCATATGCCAACTTGGGCAATATTAATTAGAAAAATGGAAAATTTGCATAGACCTAGGGATGATTAGGGATCACAGTAGTTTAGATGCAAGAAAAAAATAAAATTTAAATAAATTGATGCCATTGATTGAGTCAATTTCTCAAAAGAATTATGTAAACTAAACTAAATTTATCAGGATTGAACTAGTTTAAATAAGTTCATTTATTTCCTTTTTATAATGTTTATTTTGCTTAACTTTATGGCTTCGTTTTTGTCCCCTTAAATATTTAATTTCTAATATAACTAGAGATGGATTTTGGGAGCCGCCCCCACTCTCCCAAAAAAAAAACACCAAGAAAATTCCAAAATAATTTCACATGTATAAAACTAAGAATAAATTTTTAAAATGGTCCCTATTGATTTTTACATCGGATAAGTTGTTTTTAATAAAAATAAATTGTTAAATTGGTCTCTAACCTTTTAAAATATTGGATAAATTAGTCTTTAACACAAATAAACTAATAAATTGGTTCGTAACTTTATAAAAATAAGATAATTTAGTCCCTATATCAAATATCTTTATTAAACACTATCAAGTGACCCACTAAATAGTTTATATGGCATTGTTATCTCCTATCATGTCATCTTAGTCGCTCCTATTTATTAAAACGATGTCATTTTCTACATATTTCAAAGCTAACATGCCAAATTTTATATTCTGATATAATATGCAAATAAGAGGAATTTTACCAAAACGACGTCATTTTAATAAATGAGAGCGATTAGAATAATAGGGTGAGAGATAACGATACCACGTCAACTATTTAACGAATCACATCATAGTATTTAATGAAAAAACTTGTTGGAAGGATTAAATTATTTGATATTTTAAAAGGTTATGGATCAATTTATTGATTTATTTTTATTAGGAAATAATTTATCTAATCTTTTAAAAGATTAAGAACTAATTTATCAATCTATCTTTATTAAGAACTATTTTATTTGATATAAAAATTGATAGGGACGATCTTAGGGATGTACGCTAAAACTAAATAAAAACTCACCCACCACCGTTTTACAACTTTACACAATTATCCTAATAACTTGGCCCCATTTTTGCGAGAAATATATGCCTAACCTCTCGTCTCATTGACTCCACAATATACATCTCCTCTTTACATAAAAATTGTGACATTTTGCTGTTCATTATGATTGAAGACTTGGAGTTGGAGCTAAAACAGAAAGTGCAGTTGTGCAACTCGTGCAAGTGTGATTATTTATTTTTATGATAAAATAATTATTTTTAGTTATTTTATTTTTTTTAGTTATTTCTTTTTTTAGTTTTATTTAGATTATTTTTTATTTAATTCATTTTTAGGAATCAATATATATATATATTTTGCAAGAATTAAGAGAGAATAAAAGAAGAAAAATAGAGTTAAAAGTGGATTTGTATTAAAAATATTTTGAGTTTAGAGAGAAACAAATTCAACTGTGAATATTGTGAAGAATAGACTTAGAAATAAGATAAAAGATAAATTTTTTATTGATTATCTTTTAACTTAACATCGGAGAAATTGTTAAAAAATTTGACACAGATTTTATTATTGATGAATTTTATTTGGTCAATAATATTTTTTATTTTGATAAAATTTGTAATTAATTTTTTTATATTTTTTAACTACATCCTTACATATTAACTTTTTAAGGTATATAGTCAGGACAAAAGTTCAAAACAAACCTAGTTAAGGATTCTTTGGTCTACCGTAGCTTATGGACTAACATTAATCTACCCCCAAAATGACCAATTTAACCCCTTTTTAATTTTTAATTCACACTTATAACCTTCACCTCTTCTTCCCCTTTCACCCACCATCCCTAGCATTGCAAGAAATAAGCACGGAAGCCAACTTCCCTAGGACCAGAGGTTCTAGTACGGCAGTTATGGCAGTGAGGTGGTTCCATTAGTGGAGTCACAATTTTACTACGTTGCCACTACTGCATCAACGACACCACGACATTATAGTTCTATGGTATTCCATCTATGGATATAGCCTTTGTAGAACAAGTAACACATTTTTTTTTTTTTTCCGGATCTTTGTCTATGGATACACACAAGCAAGGAAGTCCTGAACTCGGATTCAACATTAATGGAGGACTCAAGAAATCTAGGCAAGGTTTGATTTTTAGCTTGCTAGCTCTTTTGGGTGCTCTTGCTTTGAATAAATATTGGTTGCTATGAAGCATTTCAACAAGTTTGCTTCGGGCTCTTGTCTGCAGTGATGGTGTTGGGTTCTTTTTGATGGGAGGTGGTGGTGGGGTGAGTAGCCCATAGTTGTTGATAAGGTGGGTGGGTACAAAGTTGAGTGTATTTGTGGAAAAGGTGATGTCAAGGCAGTGGTGGTGACCGTGGGGAGTGGAGGGCCACTGACATAGTGATGGTGGCCGGCCATGGGTGGCCCTAAGGTGGCATAGAGAGAGTGTGTGAAAGGGAGGAAGGAAGAGGAGGAGGAAGGCGAAGGGAAAAGAGAAAGGATAGAATTGGAAAAGCAAAAATTTATTTAACTTTTAAAATTAAATTTACTTAGTTTATTTATTAAATATGAACCATTGATTTATTTTAACATTAAATCTAATGGTATTAAAGGGTGGACTAACGTTAGTCCAGAACTAAGGATGGACCAATAAATCCTTAGCTAACAAACCGATAGGGCGAGTCTACGAAACATCAAGGCCAAAGCCTATTTTGAGGCTGCCTCCAACAAGCCAAACCACACATCTATTCCTTTCTTGGTAGGTGTGGTAGAATTTAACTTCCTAATCTTTTGCTAGCCAAGAGAAATGCTCCTAACCATCTTATTTGAGTGAGATATACTACAAGTTCCATTTGCAAGCAATGAGATCACCACACTAAAATCACTCCTAACTAGAATTTTTTCAAAACCCATTTGCCAAGCCGCTTTAAGGCCACTCAATTCCCTTTAAAGCAATTCAAAGCTCTACTTTGAAGAAGCTACAGGTCTTAATCTAATAAGAAAAATGACAGATCCATCTTGTATCATCCTTCCTCAAGATTCCACTACAATCGACTTCTCTAGGATTCCTTTTTGGTGCACCATCAATATTAGTTTTGTCCCACCATCACGTGGCCACTTCCACTTGATGAAAACACTCTCATATTTACAAATAGTATTCTATGCTTGCCTTCTATTGTTTGCAATGTTAATGGTACAAACCTATTTGTTGTATCAAGCACTAGACCAAAATTAAGCTATAACTATTGGCAATGGTGCAATTTTATTTACTTAATGTTTCTTGGAACTACATCAAATATAAGGGGCTATACCCATTAAAGGTGCCATGTGTAACGTCCCGACTTCCCGACTTCCCGACTTCCGACTTCAACTCCAACAACGGACGTCCGACTTCACCTTCAAGTTTGATCAAATCCCATTCCCGACTCAATCTTCGAATTTCAAGTGGAAGGAATTATTTCCGAGTTCCGAGTTCATCTTGCACAATTTTCGACTTCATCTTATGCACATTCTCCTATTTCCGAGTTCGGCTTACCTATGTCTACGACTTCCGACTTCATCTGTATTATTCCCACGACTTCCGAGTTTAAGCATTCGAGTCCGAACAACGTGGGTGATTTCCGATTTCCGATTTCATACCTCAAAGGAAAACGGATCCATTTTCGATCTCATAACTTATCTCCAAGTTTCAAGCAAAATATATGCGAGCTCCGACTTCCTACCTCACAGATCAAAATACTATACATAGTTTCCGACTTCATGGACTCTAGCATAAGGTTTCCTACTCGGGTACCATTTCCACCTTATGTTTTAAGAATCCCGACTTCCGAGTTCAAGCATTTGGTTTTTGATGCATTCCGAATTACCTAGTTCCGACATTAAGCATCCTATCCGACTTCCGACTTGACTCCAAGTTGTTGGTTTAACACAATAATGCAAGTACCGACTTCGGATTCGAATGTAACGAGTTCCGGTTTGAGAGTTGGATCCAATGGACATGAGTTCGAATCTTTAGTTGATTTCCAGTCATCCACGATTTCCGACCTCAGGGAGTCCATTCCCAGCAGTGATATTACTGGGTTCAAATGGGAGTTCCGAGATCATATGATGGTGAACTGTATGACTCCCGACGTCCGACCTTGCTCCCAAGATTCGAATAAACCAGACGGGATTTCCTCGTGACTAGCAAGATGGCACGATTTTTGACTTTAAACTTAAATGGGACGAGTTCCAACTTCAACCATAATAGGCACGAGTTCCAATTTCAGGTAGAGCGGAAGCGTATCCCACTTGTGGACGACGTGGAGAGCAAATTGGCCACAAAAGTGAGAGACATGGCTGAACTTCAACCACAAAACTTCAGCCAATCAACACCACAACTTTCATATATTTAAGTCAGACTTCCCTCCTTATTTTGATCTGATTTACGTCTCCCTCTCCTCTTGCTCCAGCCTTCTTCTTCTTCCTTTCCTCTCTCAAATCCAACTCCATCAAATCTCCAAGCTTTGGCAAAGTTCCATCAATCCAAACTCAATTTCAGCAAAGTCATACTCCAGAGAGGTAGGATTCTACTTCTATTCTTGAATTCCTTGCACTATGATTGCATGATATTGAACTTTTCTTTATGTATTTGATGAATTATTGGGTGTATTATGATGGATTATGATGAATCATGATTAAATTCATAGGAGATTTTGAATTAGAATTATGATTAGAAGGAGAAAATTAGAAGAAATGGATGGGTTGGGATGCTGCCTGAGTGAGAATTCCACGGTAGTCCGTACAACGGAGTGTACGGCGCCGCCTACAATCGGTCAAATCCGATGAAACTATTTTTAGATGAAAGTAGACATTTAGGGCTTTCCATAGACATATAATATAAGGCCATTGGATTAGTATTAAGAGAGATATGAATTTTTGAAGTTTGACCTAGGGTTCAAGACTTTCATCCGGGCAGGGTGACTTGAGGAGGGTATAACTCACCCTATACAACTCCAAATTGAGTGAAACCAATTTTGTTAGAAAGCTTACACATAGGGGAGTCTCTCAATATAAGATTCCGAGTTTTTTATGGTCCCAATTGTTCCCAGTGATTCGAGGAAGATGTCCTATGATCAATCCAGGCCAAAACAGAGTAGTTCAGGAAGGTCGACTTTCAGGACTTATAACTCGAAGTGTACTTAAGCAAATGGAGTGAAACTTTGGCAAATGAAAGTTTGTCCTGTTAGCTTCAATATGAGACCAATTTCGTATAAATTGAGCTTAGTTTCGATTTTTAGTGAATTTATACCTCTAGGAGTGTAATTCGGGCTAGTGACCGAACAAGCTGAGGCAAAGGTTGAATATCTTGAGTTATATAAATCAAAATGGTATGGGACCAAAGAGGTTAGAAAGTAGACATATAGAGCTATGATATATCCAAATTTCAGATTTAAATAAGTTGAATAGAAATAGAGGTGGGTCATATGAAATTCGGGCAGAACTGAATAGAATGTGGCAGAATGGCCAAAGTGATAGTTTCACAAAGTGACCCAGTTGGAGATTTCACAAGTATTAGGGAAACATATAAAGATTGAATGGAGGATTGCCAGTTTGACATTGATGTATATATATGTGTTAAGTTGATTATGTTGCTATGACTGATTTGTCCGTGAGAGCTGGCACTATTCATGAAACTGGACACGATCCGTTATCTTACAAGTTCTGTGAAGTCTAAGAAGCTATGAAAGTTTAGATGTAAGGATGAATTTTAAAATGATATGAGTTATCAAGGATGAATTAAAGTATGAATGGGTATATAGAAACCCTATATCCAAGAATGACATAATTGGGTTATGAGGTATGTGAGGGTAAGTGATGTAGCATATGTATGAGTGCCGGTAGAATGACAAAGAGGCTACGGGCCTTTATATGTCACGACTATGTACGTGAAGATCATGTATGCAACGACGTATGAAAATAAATGAAGTATAGGTACATTCAGTGTGACTATGCATGACCCTGTATGAGAATGAAAAGACATGAGTATAATGAATGTAAATCCCTTTACTCGAAGGCAGTTGCACTTTGAATCCCTCCTTGTGAAGGTAGTTAAAACTATGAGATCCCTCTACCTTGGAGGCACGTGGTCAGATGAGATCCCTCTATGTTGAAGGCACGTGGTCAGATGAGATCCCTCAGTTTTGAGGCACGTGACCAGAAGAGATCCCTTCACTTAGAGGCACGTGACGAGATCCCTCCAAGACTAGAGGCACGTGTCCCCCTTGCGGGTGGGTCGGTGATGACGGTCACGGTGGTCGACGCAGCTCACTCTAAGGCCAGGCTACCCAAGGGCGGATAAAAGCACCCTAGGACGCGATACATAATGCCTAGGTGTGCCAAGTAAAGACTAAAGACCAAAGGCCAAAAGATTAAAGTACATGCACGGACACCCGAGCTCACATGAGGCATGGTTTCACCTAGCTGATGTGAGTATGGTGGCGGAACTTACATGAGGCATGGCATGACCCACTAGTGTAAGTACCAAGTGAAGATCCCATATTCCTAAGGAATGTGACATGGCGATCACGCTCGATGGGGGTATGACATGGCGATCATACTCGAATATGGCACGAAGATTACATGATGAAGAGGGATGAAGAAAGAAAAGCAAGTTCTATGTCTATGCATGAATGTAAATACAAGTTAAGTTAGGTGCAGATGTTATGTTCTCAGCATATTGATATTGTGTGGGCATATTAATATGATGTAGTTCCAGTAAAGTATATGTCGAAGTTATGCCTCTAGTACATTGATACTATCATACCTTATTGTATTTCAGTTATTAGTCCCAATATAATTCATGACTGGATTTTTATGGATTCTCTCAGATGCCAAGTGTATGATTAAAATGAGCTTTGCTTCGGATAAGATATTTTTCGAATGTAAAATTGAACAGTTTGTGCAGCATGTTCACCTTTTTCATAATAAACCGAAGCAAACTGGAGATGACAACGATGACATTAGTTATGATACTTAGAGAATCCTACTGAGAATTCTATAATTCTCACTCCTATTTCCGTGTTGTCTCCAGATAAATTCAGAAGTTTCCGAGGACGGCTGAAGTTGCTGTTTGACAAGGTTAAGCTCGAATAAGAATAACAACTGTGGTGTGGTGCTATGACTTAAGCATAGTACTATACTTGGGAGGGTGTTACACCATGCGTCAGGATATTAAGCCCATCAAATTCTACAGGTGATGCTAGCCAAATAAAGCTAATAATCTCCCCCAGTGGATTCAAACCCATGACTTTGCTTTGATACCATTTGTTAGATCAAACACATAACATTAAGCAAAAAGCTATAGTTGTTAGTAAAGGTATAACTTTATTTCATTAATATTTCATAGAACTGTATCAAGTATAAGGGGTTGAACCCATTGTAGGTTCCATGGTCCAAGATATTAAACCCATCAAATCCTAAGGATAATGATAGGCAAATAAAACCAACGTTGGGTGGCCATTGGTAATGACATTCAAAGATTTCTTTATTTTTCCATTTCCATATCACTCAACATGCCATCCTGAAAGTTTCTTACCACTTCATTTCAAAATAGTGGTTGAGGGCCGATGCAAAATCAAAATCAATCCATTCTCAAAGATTGTTACCAATGAATAGAGGAATTGATTTTGACTTCATTAGGTGAATCCAAATCTAGGAAGTAGCTAGACAATCCGTAAGGACATGTAGAGTAGTTTGTAGAATCCTATAGTGAATCTATGGCAATCCTTGCAATTTGCAAAGCATCACCTTTTTCTTTAAGCTATTAGAATGTGATCATCAGTAGCCAGATGAAAACTCGAGTGCTTTACGGGGAAGTGGTCATATTAATCAATTCAAGTTTGGGACTACCATGGTCCACTTATTTATAATCTTTGGATATTAAATAAAAATATATGAATAGTTTAGATCAATAACGTCTAAATATTATATATAATTTATTAAATAATATAATATTCTTAAAATTAAAAATCTATCCTTCCGCCAAAACCAACTAACTTGTCTTTACATCCACCACCAACCACACTACAAGAAAATACTCTATTAGTGGTGGAAAATTTGTGACACACTCGAACGTGATCCACCACAAATTTCCAGTGGATTAGTGGTGGATAACAGATGCAAAGTGAGCCAAACAGAAACCGAAAAAAAAAAATTATTTGCAGTAGCATATGTCGCTGCTAAAGGTAAATGTTATTATTTTTTTCTGCAACATAAATTTACACTGGCCATCACCTCCAATATAGTAGGATAACATTTGCAGTGGCTTAGGCCACCACTAATAGTTGAACTTCGAACTCTAGTATAAGTATTTGTGGCAGCAAATGCCCCCGTTGTAACACCCTAATAAACCCATACTACGCTTAAGTCGTATTACGATGTTTTATTAGTTGTTACTTATGCTCGTGAAAAACTAAACTTCGTTTATAAATTAAGTTGCGTGAAAAATACAACAAGATTTTTTTTTTTGAAATATGTTATTGCTTTGCAGCATTTTGGAAAGTAAAGCCTTGAGCGAGAATATAGATATAGAGAGAGCGTGTCGCATGAGAATCCGTAACACAATATCATAAAACATGAGAAAGATAAATAATTAGTAATAACAAATACTTCGCATTACATAGCTAATCATTACATCTATATTGGTTCATAATATATATATATTGAAGGAGGCTCATAGTCGTGCCATGGCCCAAATACTAGATACCAAATACAAACTTAAATGACAAAACTCATCACAAAAAGGAATATGTGAAGGTGTAGAGCAATAGTAACTACAAGTCCAAAATAGCATAGTTTAGCAACCTTCATCATACGTCCGCTCGCAATGTGGGGGATCCATGCTCCACTCCATCGGATGCGCCATCAGATTCTGGTGACGATACGAAAAATAACTAGGATGAGAAATAAGATTTCTCAGTAGAACGTGAACCTGACATGGAAGTGTCATCGTCATTGTCCCAGCCACTTTAGTTTTATAAATGAAAACAGTAAGCATTCATAAGGTCCAATTCTTAGGTTTTCGAAAACATAAGCATCCGAAGCGGATTCAATTGTTAACATACTCTCTAAGTCATGGGAATTATATCATAACATGCATGGGAACAAGTATAATTACATATGACATATATCGATGTGTATTAGGCTTCTCCTAATACCTTCCTTTCAAAGGTTTGGACCGAAGTCCCTTTACTTTCCTTAACTTGACTTTATCTTAAGTCTTTTTTACACACTAAACATAAGTGGTAATGAGCTCATACTGTGGCCGTCGCCACCATAAATTTTCGGAACTTACACTAGCTAGGTCAAGCTAGGCCTCATGTAAGCCCTATCCCCTATACTCACACTAGCTGGGTCTATGCCATGTCTCATGTGAGTCATGGGTGGAAGGGGAGTTAATTCGGGTCACCTTCCTTTTTGAAGGATCACACCCTTGTTCAATCTCTTCTTATTAAAGCTTATATTACAAAAATTATTCTAAGTCCATAGATTTTGCGGAATTTCGGCAGCATAACGGCTAAACCAGAACTTCTCAAAATTTTGCCAAACAGAGAATCCAATATCACATATCATTAAGCATCATTATCATCATCATATCATCATCATAACAACATCATATCAACATTATCATTATCATATCATCATCATCATCATCATATTAGCACATAGAGGCATATATAATACACAAAGTCTTATGAGCTTAACTTAGTAAATTTGGTGCAAGCTTTTAATTGAATTTACTTCTTGTGTCAATTCTTTTATTTTGCATGGGGTCAATTTCATCTATTATCTATTATACAACTTTTAAGTTGAATTATGAAGTCTTCCCATATCTTAATTTGAGGGTCTTATGCTCTTCAAGCTTATTTCCTATTAACCTTTAAAACTTAACCAAAACTAGTTTTACTTTTACAGTGCGGAAGTAAATTCAAAAATTCGCCATAATTTCACCTTTTACTTTTTTGACTTAAATTTTGGTGTAATTATACTTCTCTGACTCTATTTTTAAATAAAATAAACCCCACTCAAAAGTTCATTTTGTAACTTGAGATACACACGTTTTAATCTGATTGTTCAGCTTTTAAGTTTATTTTTGGTACAGTGACTTGCAAACTTTACTGGGAGCTCCTCATAAGGAATCTACCAAAACTGTTTTATAGGGGTGTTTCTCTATGTCCTAGCTTTCTAAAAAACTTAGTCTCACTGAAAAATGTTTTGTATAACTCGAGTGATTAAAATATTTGTACATACTGCCCGAACAGAAACACATCTAGGGATAGCATACTTTGAAAATTCATATCTTTCTTGTTTTAAGACCAAAGCTTACGTATTTTACATGTATAAAAAGATCTATGAGTCTATTTTCATTTAAAATTAGTTTCATTGTATTTGGTGTTGTATTGAATGAGTTATAGGTCGTGTAAAACAAACAACCAGAATTTTCATCTTCAACAGTTTTTGTTTCCATTAGTTTTCTTGCAAAGGCATTAAGTTTTTTCTTCAAGTGACCATTTTCCTTTTCCAAACCACTTTTATACTTTGAGATCTTGATGATAAATCAATATTTTGAGAACTGAAAAGTTAGGTTCAACATAAAATCAATGCACAACCAAAGCCATTTTCCAAGAGAAGAACAACAACCACAAGCAAACTTCTTATAATAAGAGTATGGCCATGAGGCCTTTAGAGCAAGTTCTAAAACCACCTAGCTATGGAGAGCTTAGGAGTTCTAGAGCTTGAAAACATGGAAGAAGAAAGGGTTAGAGTCACTACCTCAAGAGTTTCTTCGAGAGCTTGAAGGGAAGATAAGTGCTGGAGGTGGCCTTCCTCCTCTTGAGCTTGCAAATAAGGCTAAATGAGTGTTTGTTTTACTCTACCAAAGACCAAAGAATGTAATCCTTGATAAGTTAATGAGGGTGGTGATAAAAGATGAGGGTGATGGTGGTGGAAAAGTGACAAGAACAAGAAGGAGAGTAGGAAGAATAAGGAGAGGTGGAGAGAAGTGAGAGCTTTTGTGTCTAAGAGAGAGAATGGAAGTTTGCAAAATGAGAGAGTGAATGAGGGGGCTGATTGGTGTCCCACATCAAGGCCAAGGAGTAGGTGAGTTTTGCTTCTTTTACAAGCAAGAAGGCTAGAAACCTTGGGCTAAAAGGGTTGGTTGTGTTTTCTTTGAGTCTTGGTGTATGCTATGAACCATTTTGTATTTTCTCAAGTGGGCAAAGGCAAGGTCTACCCACTCTTGAGAGTTGATTGACTTGAGTCTACCTACCTCATGTGACAAGACTCTAGTGAAGACTAGCTCTTCCTTAGGTTAGGCTTGACTAGGGAATGATGCCAAAATAGGCTTGATCTAAGGGTATAAGATTAGGAAGCAATGGATGGTTGGATCTTGCTCTTATCTTGGCCAAAAATTTAATGAAACAATTAGGAGAAATTTTTGAATTTTCAAAGCTATTAGAATTATCTAAGTTGTTAATTAATTTGGTTAGTTTAATTGCTCATTAGTCAATTTTGGTTAATTATACTTTTAAGCAGTTTCTCTTTTAAAGAAATTGTTCTTATGAATTCTGTATTTAGGGTTTAGGAATTAATTTATCTAAATTGATTAAGGCAAAACAATTGTCATGTACTAAATTAATGAGATTATATTAGCTTAATCATATTTCTAATTATGGATTAATGATGTTCGAATGATTAGACTTTAATTAAAACGTTTAATGTGTTATAATTCAATTATGGACTTGACTTAGTTTACTAAGCTCTTATTCATCAAGATTAGCCTATTAGTTCTCAGTTAATTGTTAATCTCTCTAATTAGCCGGGGTCACTAAGCTGATTAGCTTAAACAAAATTGGGGATGTTACATTTCTCCTCTCCTTAAAAAGAATTTTGCCCTCAAAATTCGTTACTTGTAAACAATTTAGGGTGATCTCTTTTCATTTTTGACTTGAGCTCCCAAGTGTGCTCCTCCAAGCTTCCTATTCCTCAAGCTACTTTTACCAAGGGCATAGACTTGCTTCTCAGCTGTTTGACCTTTCTATCAATGATTCTCATAGGTAGTAGGTTGAAGGTTAGATCTTCCTTTAACTGTACACTTTCTGGCTCAAGGAGGTGACTAGGGTCGGAGTTGTATTTTCTCAATTGAGAGACATAGAAGACATTGTGAAGGTTCGACAATGGGGGCGGTAGGGCTATCTGGTAGGCAACTATCCCTATTTGTTTCAAGATTTGGAAAGGACCGAGGAAACGAAGGCTCAACTTCTTGACTCTAAGGGCTCTACCTATACCTATTGTAGGAGTGATTTTTAAGAATACGTATTTTCCTTCTTGGAACTCGATTAGTTTTCTCTTCTTATCAGCGTAACTCTTTTGACGGCTTTGAGCAGTGAGAATCCTCTCCTTTGTCTTCTTTATTTGTTCAATGGTTTGCCTAACCAAATCAGGTCCTAAAAGGCTTTGCTCCCCAGATTCATACTAGCAAAGTGGGGATTGGCACTTTCTATCGTATAAGACTTCATAAGGTGCCATCTCGATGCTAGTGTACAAGCTATTATTGTAGGCGAACTTTATGAAAGGTAGGTATTTGTCTGAACTTCCGGATCAATCCATTACACATGCTCTCAGCATGTCCTCTAGGGTTTGTATGGTTCTCTCAGATTGTCCATCAGTCTGGGGTGGTATGCTGTGCTTAGACATAGTCTTATCCCAAATGCCTTTTGCAAGGCTCCCCAGAACCTAGAGGTAAACCTTGGGTCTTTATCGGATACAATGGTTGCAGGTACTCCATGAAGTCATACAATCTCTTGGATGTATAGCTGGGCTAGCTTATCCAAAGGTTAATTCGCTCTTATAGGTAAAAAGTGAGCAGAATTTGTCAATCTGCCCACGATGACCCATATGGCATCAAACCCAGCTTGTGTACAGGGTAAACCCATCACAAAATCCATGAAGATTCCATCCCACTTCCATTTGAGGATCTCCAAAGGCTGTAATATGCTTGAGGGCTTTTGGTGCTCAATTTTCACCTTCTGACAAACTAAGCACTTATTCACTATGCTCGCCATGTCCTTTTCCATGCCTGGCCACCAAAACATCCTTTTGAGGTCTTGGTACATCTTCGTCATGCCAAGATGCATGGTGAAATAACCCTTGTGAGCTTCTTTTACAATCATATTCCTCAGGTTATCCCTAGCAGGCACACAGATTCTCTCATGATACCTCCATATTCCTTAAACATCCTAAGCAAACCTATTTGAGTTTTCCTTCTTTCACTTGGGCTACTATCCTCAGAAATTCTTCATCTTCCCTCTAGCTCCGAGCAATTTGACTCTTGAAATTGCTCGCCACTTTTATTTGATTCAACCTTAAGCTACATGGGTTAGGGTGACTCCGAGGTTAAGGTCTCTAAAACTTTCAACTAGCTCGACTTCCTTAACCATCATCCATGACACGTGTAGTGATTTGCGACTCAATGCATCAACAACCACATTGGCCTTCCCAGGGTGGTAGTTCAAACCAAAATCATAATCCTTTAAGAACTCCATCCACCTTCTCTACCTCAATTAAGGTCCTTCTAATTAAACAAGTACTCCAGACTCTTGTGATATGAGAATACCTCAAACCTAACTCCATAGAAGTGGTGTATCCATATCTTTAATGCAAACACTATGGTTGCTAGCTCCAATTCATTGGTTGGGTAATTCACTTCATGAAATTTCAGTTGCTTAGAGGCATAAGCTACCACATTGCGATCTTGCATCAGAACACAACCTAAACCTCTTCCAAAGGCATCACAGTAAACCTCAAAGGCTCCCTTGGGGTCAGATAAAACTACGACAGGTGCTGAGGTCAACTTCTCCCTTAATTCTTGGAAGCTCTTTTCACACTCCTCAGTCCATACAAAAGCAGCATTCTTCCTAGTTAGCTTAGTCAAAGGTGATGATATTTGAGAAAATCCCTTAATGAACCTTTGATAATATCCGGCTAAACCAAGAAAACTCCTGACTTCCATCACCATCGTTGGTCTCTCCCAATTCATCACCGTCTCTACCTTACTTGGATCCACGGAAATTCCTCTTCTTGACACCATGTGGCCCAAAAACGTCACTTTCTCCATCCAAAACTCGCACTTTGACAACTTAGCATAAAGCTTTTTGTCTCTTAGAATTTCCAATACCATTCTAAGGTGCTCTTCGTGTTCCTTCTTTGTCTTTGAATAGATGAGGATATCATCTATGAAGACGACTATAAACTTATCCAAATACGGACTAAAGATCCTATTCATGTAATCCATAAACACCGTTGGGGCATTAGTCAATCCAAATAACATAACTCTAAACTCATAATGCCCATACCTTGTCGTAAAAGCTGTCTTAGGGATATCTTCCTCCTTTACTCTAATCTAATGGTATCCAGACCTCACATCAATCTTTGAGAATACCTTTGCTCCTCTCAGTTGGTCCATCAGGTCATTTATCCTAAGCAAGGGATACTTATTCTTCACAGTGACCTTGTTTAACTAATGATAATCAACACATAATCTCAAACTTCCATCTTTCTTTTTGACAAACAACACTGGAGCTCCCTAAGGTGAGGAACTAGGTCTCACAAATTTCTTCTCCAATAGCTCCTCCAGTTGAGTCTTTAGCTCCGTTAACTCCAACAGGGACATTCTATAGGGTGCTACGGATATTGGTCCTATTTCCAGCATCAACTTTATGGAGAACTCTATCTCTCTCAGGGGGAAACTCGAGAAGATCCTCGGGAAAGACTTCGGGGTACTCCTTAACTATAGGAATCTCACTCAAAGGTTGCTCAAGGTCAACCTCACTAGCCGATAGGAAAACATATTCTTGATTCTCAGTCTTACAATAATACAACACAACATGTTTCATGTAACACCCTAATAAACCCATAATATGCTTAAGTCGTATTACAACGTTTTATTAGTTGTTACTTATGCTCATGAAAAAACTAAACTTCGCTTTGAAATTAAGTTACACGGAAAATATAGTAAGATTTTTTTTTTGAAATATATACGTCGTCGTTTTGTAGCATTTTGAAAAGTAAAACTTTGAGCGAGAAGATAGATATAAACAAGTGTGATGTACGAGAGTCCGAATCATAAGTGGAATAAAAACAATACAAGATACATAATACCTAGAAATTCTTACATACCCATACCACATAAATATAATTCATAATATCCATCATTACCTAAAGGTACTCATAATTAAGTCATCGTTACATATAGAATGCAATTTAACATAGCAAGCTTTAAAGCAAAAGAGATACATGAGGAAGCAAGAATCTCAGAAATCTACGCGCCTTGGCTCCACACCAAAACCTAAGATCAGTCTCCAACAATGCACCCTCCGATCTACTAATGTCGTGGTCTAAAAACACAGCTCCTCCTAGCTCCTCACCCTCAGGGGACATGAGGTGTGCGTATGATGTGGAGGTGCCTACGAATCACCTCAATTCGACGAACGCAGTGACTCGGGGTGGCCTGATTCAGGTCACAGCTGGCTGCTAAGGACCACTCCTCGGAAGGATCCTCCTCCGAAGTATCCGGATGATACTCAGGATATGGCGGTGAGGTGGTTGCGACCCTAGGGGTGGCCGTGGAGCTTAGCTCAATCATAGGAATCACCGGTTGAGGCAGGGGCTCGACAACAGGCAGCTCTGGAGACATCAGCTCCATCTCAATATCCGGCAATGGCTCGAGCGGAAAATCTCAAGGACCCAGCGGCTGTCCAGAGTAGGTGGCAACAATGTCAGCTGGGGCAGACGGAACATCAGGCTCCACATCCTTATGTATACAGCCAGGGTAAAAGTAGGTGCGCACCACTATAGTGGTCATCACCACGATGGCCTTAGCGTCATCATCAAAAGTCCACTCATAATGGGACGGATCCATGCTCCACTCCACAGGGTACGCCATCGAGATCTAGTGACGATACGGAAGAATAACTAAGGTGAGATATAAGATTTCTTAGTAGAATTCAAACCCGACACGAAAGTGTCATCGTCATTGTCCCAGCCACTTTGGTTTTATAAATGAAAACAATGAGCATACATTAGGTCCAATTCTTAGATTTTTGAAAACATAGATATCCGAAACAGATTCAATTTTAACATACCCTCTAATCATTTATATCATAACAAGCATAGGAACAACTATAATTACATAAAACATGCATGGCTATGCTATAAGCTTCTCTTAACTTCTTCCCTTCAAGGGTTTGGATCGAAGTCCCTTTTCTTTTCTTAGCTTGACTTTATCTTAAGTCCTTTTCTTTTCACCCACTAAACATAAATGGTAATGAGCTCATACCATGGCCGTCGCCACCATAAATTTTTGGTACTTACACTAGCTGGGTCATGTCATGTCTCATGTAAGCCCTATCCCCTATACTCACACTAGCTGGGTCGATACCATGTCTCATGTGAGTCGTGGGTGAGGGGAGCTTACTTTGGGTCACTTTCCCTTTTGAAGAATCATACCCTTAGTTATATTTATTCTTATTAAGGCTTGTGATGCAAAATTATTCTAAGTCCACAATTTTTGCGAAATTTTGGCAGCATAACGGTTAGACCGAAACTTCCTAAAATTTTGCCAAACAGAGAATTCTAATATCACATGTCATTAAGCATCATATCATCAACATATCATCATCATTCATTATCATACCGTCATCATATCATTATCATCCTTATCATCATCATATCATTATCATAATCATCATTATCATATCATTGTCATCATATTGACACATAGAGGCATACATATCATACAAAATTTTATGAGCTTAGCTTAGTAAACTTGGGTACAAGCTTTTAATTGATTTGCTTCTTGTGTTGATTCTTTTATTAGGCATAGGGCCAATTTTATCTATTATCCTTTTTAAAACTTTTTAAGTTGAATTATGAAGGTTTCTAATATCTTAATGTAAGGGTCTTAATGTCTTTAAGCTTATTTCTCATTAACCTTTAAATTGAACTATAACCAGTTTTACTTTTACAATAGGGCAGTAAATTCAAAAATTTGCCATAATTTCACCTTTTACTCGTTGCTTTGAATTTTGGTATGATTATACTTATCTGAGTCTATTTTTAAACAAAATAAATCCCACTCAAAAATTCATTTTGTAACTTGAGCTATGCATATTTTAATTTGACTGCTCAGCTTTTAAGTTTATTTTCGGTATAACGACTTTTAAACTTTACTGAGAGTTCCTCACAAGGAATTTGACAAAACTATTTTATGGGGATGTTTCTCTATGTCTTAGCTTTCTAAAAAAATTGGTCCCACTAAAAACTGTTCTGTATAACTTGAGTTATTAAGATTTTATTACACACTACCCGAACAGAAACACACCTGGGGACAGCACACTTTGAAAATTCATATCTCTCTCGTTTTAAGGCCAAAGTTTACGTATTTTATATGTATAGAAAGCTCTATGAGTCTATTTTCATTTAAAAGTATTTTCGTTGCATTTTAAGTTTTATTGAATGAGTTATTAGTTGCATAAAATAGACTGCCAGAATTTCTAGCTTCAACAGTTTTGGTTTCAATGAGTTTTCTTGTGAAAACATTAAGTTTTTTCCTCAAGTGATCAATTTTCTCTTCTAAACCACTTTTAATCTTTGAGATCTTGGTAAAAAATCAATATTTTGAGTTTTAAAAAGTTTGGTTCAAAATAAGAATAAATGCACAACAAAGTCATTTTCCAAGAGAAGAGCAAAATCACAAACAACTTCTTATAGAAAGAGCATGGCCATGAGGCCTGTAAAGCAAGCTCTAAAACCACCTAGTTATGGAGAGCTTAGGATTTCTAGAGCTTGAAAAACATAGAAGAAAGAGGGGTTAGAGTCCCTACCAAATGGGTTTCTTGAAAGCGTGAAGAGTGAAAATGGTTGGAGATGGCCTCCTCTTTCTTGAGCTTGATAATGGGGCTAAGCGAGTGTTTGTTTTGCTTTCTCAAGAATCAAAGAGGGTGGTCCTTGAAGGATTGTGAGGGTGGTGAAAGGAAAGAGAGTTGGATAGAGTGTGAAAGTAGGAAGAAGAACAAGAGGAATTGAAAGAGTAGAAGAGTTAGAATAAGGCTTAGAGAGAAGTGAGAGCTTAGGCTTGTAGTGAGAGGATGAAAATCACAAATGAGGGAGTGGGGCTGATGTGTTTTGCTTCTCCAACAAGCAAGAGGAAGTAGGTGAGTTTAACTTCTTTTTCAAGCAAGAAAGCTAGGAAACTTGGGGTAAAAAGATGGATTATGTTTTCCTTGAGTTTTAGTGCATGCTATGGACTATTTGTGTTTTCTCAAGTGGACAAAAGTAAGGACCCCTCTTGGGATTGGCTTGATTGAATAAGATCACTCTAACTGGCATAATCCTAAGGGAGGAAGGTACTTCTCTTATCTTGACTAAAGAGATACTACTAGCATAGACTCTTGATCTAAAAGTGCATGATGAGAAGGCAAATGGATGGTTGGATTTTGCTATTGTCTTGGCCAAAATCTTGTGCAACAATTAAGAGAAATTTTTAAATTTTCAAAGCTATTAGAATTACCTAAGTTGTTAATCAATTTGATTAGTTAAATTGCTCTTTAACTGATTTCGATTAATTACACTTTTAAGACATTTTTCCTCTAAAAGAATTGCTCTTATGAATTATGTGATTAGGGTGTAAGAATTAATCTATCTCAATTGGTTAAGGTAGAACAATTGTCTTGTACTTAATTAATAAGATTGGATTAGCTTAACTATATTTCTAAGTTACGAATTAATGAGGTTCGAATAATTAGGTTTTAATTAAAAGATTTAGTATGTTATAATTCAATTTTGACTTGACTCAATTTACTAAGCTCTTGCTCATCGAGATTAGCCGATTAGTCCTCAGTTAATCATTAACCTCTCTAGTTAGCCAAGATCACTGAGCTAATTAGCTTAGATAAAATTGGGAATGTTACATTTCAAACTTAAACTAACATGTTTAACAAGTGTGGAAGAAAACACAATAGATTTTGTAGCATAGTCTAACATGACACGGTTGGCCGAAAGCCAATCCATACCTAAGATTAGGTCCAAACCAGATAAATGAAGATAGATTAAATCAGACTCATAGGTTCTATCAGCAATATGAAATTGGCATTTTAAACAACATAGGCAAGTTCTAACTAGTTTCCTAGTAGGAGTAGAAACAAGTAGTATGTATGGCATTTCAAAGATAGACAATCCTAGCCTACTTGCACAATCATGAGAAATAAAAGAGTACGTGGCACCAGAGTTATACAGTACAGTTAAGATGTTACCATTTACTTTGCACATACCTCGAATGAGATCATCTGACTCCGTGGTCTCCTCAGCATTCATGGTGAAGACTCTTCCTTAGCATTATGGTTTGCGGTAGGCATGTCCTTGGTGCAGTTCTTTGGAAAATGCCCAGGCTGTCCACATTTGAAGCAGACATTTTGTCCGACATAGCAAATCCCTTTGTGTTGCCTCCTACACTTTGGGCAAGCAGAATTCGGCGTAGGCTTTAGGGGCTAGCCAGAAAGTCTTGGAGGATTGGTGGTGGCCTTTTGTGGCTATTTGCCCTTAGATCCTTCACCATGGTATGGCTTCTTTTGTAGGGGCTACTTCGGGTGTTGCCCTTAATACACCTGTCTTCTCTTATGGGCCTCCAATATCTGGATCGCTAGCTTCCTATTACATTCTTATATTACACGACTCTTATTAACAAGTGCCGCATAATTCCTTATCTCCAGTGGGGCCACCGATGCCAGAATGTTGGCTCATTGTCCTCCCTCATACTTCATGCATTTCCATTGCTCATCCGGGTTTCGTTGATACAGGGTGGAAAACTTACACAGCTCCTCAAACTTCGTCGTGTATTCAGCAATGCTTATACCTCCTTGGTAGAGCCTCAGGAACTCCATCTCCTTCGTGTTCCTCACAGACATCGGGAAGTACTTATCATAAAAAGCTACCTTGAAGGCATCCCAGGTAATCTCTCTCTGATCGCTTTCCATCAAACTTTTCACTCATTTCCACCAGAACTCGGTGTTCGCCTTTAGCATGTAAGTGGCAAAGGCCACTTTTTGGGTCTCTAAGCAAGTTAGCACAGAGCATATCTTCTTAATTTCTTTGATTCACTCGTCAGCCTCATCGGGGTTGAAATCCCCCTTGAAATTGGGCGGGTTCGCCTTATGAAACTTCGAGAACTTCTGATACTCAGTGTCAGCTCCATTTCCGCCAATGGACTCTTTGGACCTTCGATTCAACTGGTTCATCATGTGCTTAGCAGCTGTAACTTAAGCTTGCATTGCGTTTGCCATCTGCTGGAAGTTTCTCATAAACTCAGCGAGGTTTGCGCTGTCGCTGTTCTTGTTGGAGGTACATCTGCGAGTTGCCATTTAGTTCCTAAACATACCAAACAAAGATATCGAGTTGATCAGACCCAATATTAAGTATAAGCATGGCAGTAACTAAAGGCACTCTCACATGATGATCATGCATTCTAAGTCCTACATCCCATCATACAGACAAGATCCACAGCACTACTTAACATAACGTACGTAGAGTTATGCTTGGAAGCATAGTCAGCCCAACCTCAAGCTTTAATAGGATAAACTGCTCTGATACCATAATGTAACACCCTAATAAACCCATACTACGCTTAAGTAGTATTACGGCATTTTATTAGTTATTACTTATGCTCGCGGAAAACTAAGCTTCGTTTATAAATTAAGTTATGTGAAAAATACAGCAAGATTTTTTTTTTGAAATACGTCGTCGCTTTGTAGCATTTTGGAAAGGAAAGCCTTGAGCGAAAATATAGATATAGAGAGAGCATGCCGCACGAGAATTGTAACATCCACCGGATTTTTTTTATCATTTTTCGCTTAGTTGTTCGATTTTTATCGAATAATTGAGGTTAATTAAAATTTGACTAAATATTTATTTAAGATCAATTAATTAGCAATTAATTGAGTTTAGATATAAGGGAGTTAAGTTAGAAGCATAGAAGATTTCATAGAAATTACCTAAAACCAATTTACCGATTTAAAGGAAATTGATAAAGATTCGATGTGTTAAACTGTCGAAACCGAACCAATAGGATTTTACACTCAATAACCCTACATCAAGTCACTGAAAAGTAAGCCACTTAACCCATAAAAGTGGGATAGCCAAAAAGAACGGGGGAAGGTTGGCTGAAATTGAGCCACAAGATTCTTCAACCAATGGGATGCTTCCTTTCTAACTACCCTAAATATTCTGCTGCCTTATTTCCCTTTTCTGCACAAGCAGAATTCGACCTCCTTTCAACAGCTTTCTTCTCTTCTTTCTTTCATCTTCTTCATCTCCTTCTTTCACCTTCAGCCTCCATCAAGCCTCTTGCATCCATATCCTTCACTAGAAATCAAGACTAGCTAGTTGTTACATCAAAATAAAGGTAGAGATTCAACTTTGTTCTCGTTCTTTTGGTAATGAGTGGTTGATTGGGCCTTTATTTTCTCACTTACTGATGTGATAATTGAATAAATATGATGATCTTTAGCTGGTTTGTTGGCTGTTTTTGGTGCTAAAATCGATTAAGAAGTAGGAAGGAGTGAGAGTAGGATGCAGGGAGGAGTTGGAAGGTTAAAACCCTTCGGTAGTCCGTACGGCGAAGTGTACGGCTCCACCTACAGCTGTTTAAATTTGATGAAACTATTTTTATGTGAAACTAGACATTCAGGGATTTCCATACATATATAATATAAGGCCATTAGATGAGAATTGAGAGATATATGAATTTTGGAAGTTTAACCTAGGTTTTTGAGATTAATTCTGGGCAGACTAGGTTGTTTAGGGCAAAACTTGCCCTATATGATTTGGAATTGAATGAAACTAACTTTGTTAGAAAGCTTACACATGGGGGAAATCTCATAAAAATTTCAGAGCTAGATCGGATCCCATTTATTCCCAGTGGTTAGAGGAAGTTGCCCTATGTCCAAACCAGGCCAAAATAGGGCAATTCTAAAAGGGCAAATTTTGGGCTAATAAATCAAGCTCTACTAAAGCAAATGAAATGGAACTTATTAAAAGTGAAATATTGTCCTGTTAGCTTTAATATGATAGCAATTTCGTATAATTTGGACTAGTTTTCGATTTTTAGTGGATTTTTACTTTTAAGTGTGTAATTCTGGCCAACTACAGGGCAGGCCGAGATAAAACTTAAATAACTTGAGCTACATTTATCAAAATTAGATGGGACCAAAGAGGTTAGAAAATAGACACATAACACTCTAACATATCCAAAGTTTAGATCCAGATGAGTTAAATAGAAATTTTGGCTTGATTACAAAAATTAGGTTGAATGAGTGTTGAGACAGCAACCATGTCTTAAATGCAACTAATGTTCCTATGAATTTGATGTTTGAATTGTAAATGAAATAATATGGCTTCTCTGAAAAATTGGTTTTATGAGTACTGGTACTATTCATGGGGAAGTGGACATATTCCGTTATGCTGCCAAAATTTCGATAAAGCCTATGCATGAGTTATAAGATACATTCAGATACATGTGCATTTTTCAAGAATTCATAAAGATTATGTTATGATAAAAGTTTTATAATTCTTGGGCTAGCCCCAGATTAAAGTTAAGGGGAATAGATCGGTAGAGAGGTCGGGGAAACTAAACCCAGCGTTCCTATATAGGAACGAGCTCGATCCTGAAAAGCAGACTATTACCTAGGAGTCTGAATGGCTAAGAACTCCCAGGGGACCAAGTAACAAAAAAGTTTATGATGATAAGTTTAAGAATGAGTTTTTGCATGGTCACATTGAATAGTCATTATAAGTTGTTTATAGTTTGACTGTTATGTTAACTTACTACTGTATGTTCAATTATTCTGCTTATTATTCTGTGTAATACTATTCAATAGTTTATTCTATTTCTTCTGCTATCTTAAGTAAAACTGAATCTTGCCTCAGACCAGATATTTACTTAAACTTATTAAATGTGGATAGTTCCATTTGACACCATTTTTTTATATAATTAAATAAAAATCGAGGCAACTGAGAATGGATGTGACGTCAGTCCAATACTGTACTCGAATCCTACTGAGAATTTTCTTTAAATTCTCACCTCGTTTTGTATTTCTGCATCATTCTCAAACTTTGGTGATGGACTCGATAGCTACCCTGTTTATAGAGATCCTTGACCTACAGCTCCACCATGACCCTACATTGGACTCATTGTACATAGCTGACTCTTGCCATTTCTGTCTCTACCTTTTTAGTGATAGGAATTTTGCTGTTCCTTTATTTCACCCTGCTTTCAACCCTGCCGCTCTTTATTTTGCGGTCCAGTTGCATGTAGCACACCCTCCTCCAGCACCTACAACACCTACAGCCCCTGCCAGCCCTCCACCAGAGTCACCTCTACTGGTGGTTCTAGACATTCCTCTTAGCTCTGAGAGCGATCCTTCTGAGGCTACCGGTTCATCATCCTCCTCTTCGAGACGTAGTATTAACTACTCCCCAGCCAGGCCTGGTATGGACAATGGCTACATGATTGAGTAGGTCCCAGCCGCAGGTTACATTGTACAATGTGGCCCACTTTTGGCAGTGTGCAGCATTGGGCCATAGACTTAGCCATAGGTATATCAACTAGTTTGAAATGTCCTCTAAGGACCTCATAGGACCGTTTTAACTGACACGGGCCTTATGTCTTTTTGGTACACCGGTCCCACTTATGTATCCTCTTTTGAACCTGTATATAAATTGCAGTGTTGGCTTCCAACATATATATATATATGTATACAACTGATGATATATTACCTGTCTTTATCTTTTCTGTTGTGCTTCTTAAATTTTGTTACATTCTACGATGCTGATCACGTTTATCGTATACAATGTGTCGTTTCTTCTATATATATATATATATTAGAGAAAAAGATAATATAATATAATGAATATAGCTATAAATGGAATACTAACACAGTAACGCAATCTACCCAATTTTATGCTATGACTTAAGCATAATATTAAGTTGGTAGGGTGTTACAAGAATCCGTAACACAATATCATAAAACATTAGAAAATATCATAAAGTGTTGACTACTCCCCAGCCAGGCCTGGTATGGACAATGGTTACATGATTGAGTAGGTCCCAGCCGCAAGTTACATTGTACAATGTGGCCCACTTTTGGCAGTGTGCAGCATTGGGCCATAGACTTAGCCATAGGTATATCAACTAGTTTGAAATGTCCTCTAAGGACCTCGTAGGACCGTTTTAACTGACACGGGCCTTATGTCTTTTTGGTACACCGGTCCCACTTATGTATCCTCTTTTGAACCTGTATATAAACTGCAGTGTTGGCTTCCAACATATATATATATGTATACAACTGATGATATATTACCTGTCTTTATCTTTTCTGTTGTGCTTCTTAAATTTTGTTATATTCTACGATGTTGATCACGTTTATCGTATACAATGTGTCGTTTCTTCTATATATATATATATATATATATATATATATATATGAGAAAAAGATAATATAATATAATGAATATAGCTATAAATGGAATACTAACACAGTAACGCAATCTACCCAATTTTATGCTATGACTTAAGCATAATATTAAGTTGGTAGGGTGTTACAAGAATCCATAACACAATATCATAAAACATTAGAAAGATAAATAATTAGTAATCACAACTACTTCGCATTACATAGCTAATCATTACATCCATATGGGTTCACAATATATATATTAGATCGAAGGAGACTCATGGTCGTGCTATGGCCCAAATAATAGATATCAAATATAAACTTAAATGACAAAGCTCATCACAAAAAGGAATATGTGAAGGTGCAGAGCAACAGTAACTACAAGTGCAAAATAGCATAGTTTAGCATCCCTCATCATATGTCCGTTCCTAGGGTGGGGGATCCATGCTCTACTCCACCGGATGTGCCATCGAATTTTCTGATGATATGGAAAATAACTAGGGTGAGAAATAAGATTTCTCAGTAGGACTTGAACCCGATATGGAAGTGTCATCGTCATCATCCCAGCCACTTCGATTTTATAAATGAAAACAGTGAGCATTCATAAGGTCCAATTCTTAGGTTTTCGAAAATATAAGCATCTGAAGCGGATTCAATTGTTAACATACTCTCTAAGTCATGGGAATTATGTCATAACATACATGGGAACAAGTATAATTACATATGACATACATCGATGTGTATTAGGCTTCTCCTAATACCTTCTTGGACCGAAGTCCCATTACTTTCCTTAACTTGACTTTATCTTAAGTCTTTTTCACCCACTAAACATAAGTGGTAAGGCGCTCATACCGTGGCTGTCGCCACCATAAATTTTCAGAACTTACACTAGCTGGATCAAGCTATTCTTCATATAAGCCCTATCCCCTATACTCATACTAGCTAGGTCTATGTCATGCCTCATGTGAGTCGTAGGTGGAAGGGGAGTTAATTCGAGTCACCTTCCCTTTTAAATGATCATACCCTTGTTCAATCTCTTATTATTAAAGCTTATGATACAAAAATTATTCTAAGTCCATAGATTTTGCGGAATTCCGGCAGCATGACGGCTGAACTGGAGCTTTCCAAAATTTTGCCAAATAGAGAATCCAATATCACCTATCATTAAGAATCATTATCATCATCATATCATCATCATAACAACATCATATCAACATTATTATTATCATATCATCATTATATTGGCACATAGAGGCATATAAAACACACAAAGTCTTATGTCAATTTAGTGCAAGTTTTTAATTGAATTTGCTTCTTGTGTCAATTCTTTTATTTTGCATAAGGTCAATTTCATCTATTATCTATTTTAAAACTTTTAAGTTAAATTATGAAGTCTTTCCATATCTTAATTTGAGGGTCTTAATGTCTTCAAGCTTATTTTTTATTAACCTTTAAAACTTAACCATAACCAGTTTTACTTTTATAGTGGGGTAGTAACTTCAAAAAATTTTCGTAATTTCACCTTTTACTTTTTTGACTTAAATTTTGCTATGTTTATACTTCTCTGGGTCTATTTTTAAACAAAACAAACCCCACTCAAAAGTTCATTTTGTAACTTGAGATATGCATGTTTTAATCTGACTATTCAGCTGTTAAGTTTATTTTTTGTACAGTGACTTGTAAACTTTACTGGGAGCTCCATAGAAGAAATCTGCAAAACTATTTTATAGGAGTGTTCCTCTTTGTCTTAGCTATCTAACAAACTTGGTCCTACTCAAAAATGTTTTATATAACTCGAGTTATTAAGATTTTTGTACATACTGCCCGAACAGAAACACATCTGGGGACAACATATTTTGAAAATTCATATCTCTCCCGTTTTAAGGCCAAAGCTCATGTATTTTATATGTATAAAAAGCTCTATGAGTCTATTTTCATTTAAAATTAGTTTCATTGCATTTGGAATTGTATTGAATGATTTATAGGTCGCGTAAAATAGACTGCCAGAATTTTTAGCTCTTCAATAGTTTTTGTTTCCATTAGTTTTCTTATAAAAGCATTAAGTCTTTTCTTCAAGTGACCACTTTCCTTTTCCAAACCACTTTTATACTTTGAGATCTTGATGATAAATCAATATTTTGAGTACTAAAAAGTTGGGTTCAACATAAAATAAATGCATAACCAAAGCCATTTTCCAATTGAAGAGCAACAACCACAAGCAAACTTCTTATAATAAGAGTATGGCCATGAGGCCTTTAGAGCAAGTTCTAAAACCACCTAGCTATGGAGAGCTTAGGAGTTCTAGAGCTTGAAACATGGAAGAAGAAAAGGTCAAAGTCACTACCTCAAGACTCTCTTGGAGAGCTTGAAGGGAAGATAAGTGTTGGAGGTGGCATTCCTCCTCTTGAGCTTGCAAATGAGGCTAAATGAGTATTTGTTTTGCTCTACCAAAGACCAAAGAATGTGATCCTTGATAAGTTAGTGAGGGTGGTGATAGAAGATGAGGGTGATGGTGGTGGAAAAGTGACAAAAACAAGAAGGAGAGAAGGAAGAACAAGGAGAGGTGGAGAGAAGTGAGAGCTTTTCTGTTTAAGAGAGATAATGGAAGTTTGCAAAATGAGGGAGTGAATGAGGGGGCTGATTGGTGTCGCACATCAAGGCCAAAGAGTAGGTGAGTTTTGCTTCTTTTACAAGCAAGAAGGCTAGGAACCTTGGGGTAAAAGGGTTGGTTGTGTTTTCTTTGAGTCTTAGTGCATGCTATAGACCATTTTGTGTTTTCTCAAGTGGGCAAAGGCAAGGTCTACCCACTCTTGAGAGTTGATTAACTTGAGTCTACCTACCTCATGTGACAAGACTCTAGTGAAGACTAGCTCTTCCTTAGATTAGGATTGACTAAGGAATGATGCCAAAATAAGCTTGATCTAAGGGTGCAAGATTAGGAAATAATGAATGATTGGATCTTTATATTGGCCAAAATTTTAACGCAACAATTAGGATGAATTTTTGAATTTTCAAAGCTATTAGAATTATCTAAGTTGTTAATTAATTTAATTAATTTAATTGCTCAATAGTCAATTTTGGTTAATTACACTTTTAAGTCATTTCTCCTCTAAAGGAATTGTTCTTATGAATTATGTATTTAGGGTTTAGGAATTAATTTATTTCAATTGATTAAGGCAAAACAATTGTTATGTACTAAATTAACGAGATTATATTAGCTTAATCATATTTCTAATTACGGATTAATGATGTTCGAATGATTAGACTTTAATTAAAACGTTTAATGCGTTATAATTCAGTTATGGACTTGACTTAGTTTACTAAGCTCTTACTTATCGAGATTAGCCGATTAGTCCTCGGTTAAATCGTTAATCTCTCTAATTAGCCGAGATCACTGAACTAATTAGCTTAAACAAAATTGGGGATGTTACACCCGCTACTTCCTTTGTATATTTGTGGGGGCATTTGCCACTGCTAAGTCACAGACTATTTTGTGGTGGTAATTACCATGTAAAATTCACAAAAAGAAAAGTGTTTACAATTATCGCTAATTGAAAAATTTGCTACTGCTAAATATTACATAAACTTCAAAAAAAATGTGTTTACAAGTTTACAACCGCAATTGCCACCACTAATTACTATATGAACTTCACCAGAAAAAAAAATGTGCTTACAATCACTAATTGAAAAAAAGTTTGTCGTCGCTAATTGAAAAAATGTTTGTGGTGGCAAATTGAAAAAATGTTGCCGTCGCTAATTACTATGTGAAATCCAAAAAAATAAAAATGTGTTTGCATGTTTGAGGCGGCAATTATTATGTGAATTTCCCAAAAAAAAAAAAAGTGTTTATCACTGTTAATTGAAAAAATGTTTGCGGTGGTCCAGGCCACTGCTAATCGAGAAAAGTGTGTTGTTGCTAATTATGTCAGATAATTTTAAAAAACTGAAAATTAGAAAAACCAAAAGTGATCTTGTATTTGCTATAAAAATTTAAAAATTCATTGCAAACAAATTTATATTAGATCTGAAATACAAAATGACTTATACATTTGACACTTCTCCTTTCTTTTCTCATTCTTATCTACTCCTTTCCTCTTCCTCCTACACCCTCTCTCATCCTTCGCCATTTTTCATCCTCTTCCATCCACTACCTTCCCCCTCCTCCTCCATTTCCTTCTCTTATTCCTTCTCTCTCTCTCTCTCTCTCTCTCTCTCTCTCTCTCTCTCTATGTGTTTCTTTTTTTTTTAACCTTCTCTCTTCCTTTCATACTTCCTTAACTACCTCTAGCCATTACCACTTACTACCTACAATTGCCGCCACTACCGCCACCGTCACCACTGAGATTTTTTTTTTTAAATTCATTTTACTTATTTTAATTTTTCCATAATATTTATTACTAATTTTATTATTGTTGATATTGTTAATGATTTTTGTGTATTTCTTTGCTAAAATTTAATGGACAGATTTGAAGAAATAAAGGTAGTGGAAGACTCATTAGAAGGGGTAGATGAATATGTTAAAGACTCAGTAGAAATTGTTAAAAATTCAATAGAAGAACTTGAAGAGCCAAGGAAAGTAGTTCAAGACTCACTAAAGAAAGTTGAAGACTTAGTGGAAGTTATTGAAGACTCGATAGAAGTTATTGAAGACTCAATGGAAGTTGTTCAACATTCAATGGAGGAAAATAAACCCCAATGGCTTCGAGATAAACCAGATGTAGTTAGAACTATGTTGAAAATATGGCTTTCAAAGTTTTCTTAAGACATCTATCTTATTTATTTGCATGAAATTTAAATATTTGGATTGATTTGCTTTGTTATATAATATTTGTATGAATATGAAGATTTAATTTTTTTTCTCAAATTGGTTGTTTGCAGCAGCCATTTCCACCACTAACTAATCTAGCTGCCGCTAATTGGAGGGGCATAAGGCCGTTGCTAATATTTATTACGGCAATTACCACCAAAAATTATTAATAGTCCATGATTATGTGGCGGCCTGATGTCTATTGCAAATATACACTTTATGGCCAATTTAGGCTTATTTGCAGTAGCAAAGTCCATCTCAAATGACTAGTTTTCTTATAGTATCGATGCCTGCTTCTACCACCAACCTCGTCATGCGCAACACCCCACCACCCTAGGTGAAAACTTTTCTACCATCATTCAAGGTAAATCAAGGAGCTTCCATCACCCTAATCCCTATGAAGGGTCATGAGCAAAGTCCTAATTTTTCACCTTCCAAAGAAAACCTAGATGATGGGTTCTGAAGAAAATTCATCATCATCCATGTTCAAGACATTACTATTTGAAATAATTAAAGCCACTCCTTACATAAGAGAGCATAGCACTTATTGTCTCTCTAAGCTTCTCTCTAAAGTGAGGAGAGAACATGTAGTTTCTTAATTTCTCAACAAGAAGGAGAAAGAGAAAAGGTTAAACAAGTGTTCACGGTGTTGTTTGTAGTGGTTATTGATATAAGTTTGTTGGGTTCATTGGACGCTAGAGAGGTGGCTAGCTAGGGTAGCGAACGCCTTGCTGGAAGGGAGAAAAGAGTAGGCTGGAGAATGAAGATTGAGAATGAATAATTTGTAAGGAAGGACAAAAAAATGTTAGTGCTAGGACATTTAAGGTTAATTTTGTAACTTTAGGGTGAATCATCAAATGGTCCAAAAATTAAGGTGAACCATTTTATCCCCCACGTCTTTACGTACCCTTCCACTTCCAAATTTTTTTAGATCATATTTGTTTACTAAGTATCTTGGGTCATCACCTAATAGGCACTTCTGACTGCAATCTTGTCATTAGTAGTGAGTTGCTAAAGTGAAGTTTACCACATTACCTAACAAGATTGCTGCTAATCTAGATGACCATTTAAAAAAATTGCCACCTTTTAAATTGCTGGTAATGTTATAATGCAGTACTTGGTATGCACAGGTAATCTAATTGGCAATCCATATTAGCTTGTTTGGTATATCAAAAAGATTACCAAGTAATATATCTTTTACTAAAATGCCCTCCAAATAAAAAGTAGTAGTAATAATAATAATAAAAGTAATAATAATAATAATAAAATTAATTATAATTATATAACAATAATAATTATAATATTACTAATTATAATAATAATAAAATATTAAATAATAAATATTATTATTATAATTATATAACAACAAGATATTGACATGATTAAGCTTGGAAAGTATAAAAGCCAAACACCAAGACCAAGTGTGCGTGTTGAAGTAAGCCACACTCTAGCATTTGCAGGTACCAAAGGATTCAAAACAAATGAACCTCAGATTAAAAAATAGTGAAGAACAATGAAAAAAAAAAGGCAACACTTTAAAATTTTTGTGAGGAACAAAAGAGGTAGAAACTAGAAAGAAGAACATAAGAAATAGAACAAGAGGAAGAGCGAAGCTGCAATACTTCGTATATAATGCCAAGCAAGTACTCAAAACAAGAAAATAAATGGGGCTGATAACAGAAAACGATAGCCAAAAAGGAAATACCAACTTTGAAAGGTGGTTAGAGAGAGGAAGGCGATGAGGACGGCAATGGAAGTAATTGTTTGTCGATGGTGTGCAGATGCAACTATTGTGGGAAGAGCGATTCAAGGTTTTGAGAAAGGGTGTTCGTGTTAAGGTATTTTTGTAAACATAAAAATTCAAATGTTGCCACTTGAGCGGTAATCTAGATAGACAACTCCCATGGGGGGAAATGTAGATTACAAGTAGGAAGAGAATGTGGATTGCCTTGAAACTCTGGATTACAAGTAATATGGTTTAACCAAACAAGATAATCTTGCGGGTCCAAGTAATTTAATATAACATTACCAATAATCCATATGGATTACCCTATATCAAAGGCGAGGAGGATTTAGTTTTCGCCATTTTCTTGAGTTAGGGAGGAAATTACTTTTATTTTCAAAATGAACTCCCCTAGGAGTATGAATATGAAGTGGCTGGGATCTATTTAAAAACTCAATTAAATTGTAAGACATTTTTAATGAAGAATGTGATTGCATAAGTCATTATAATTTATCAAAATTTTTAAATCAGTCCTTATAACTTAGCAAATGTCAATGATGATTCATGAGTAAGACTTATTTTTTTAAAAAAAAAAATTAATAAATTAATTACAAACTTTTAAGCCTAGGAATGAGTTCACATTTAAATGAGTTAACATTTAATTAAAATGTTAATAAAATAATAAAGACCAAAAGATTAATTTAACCTGTATTTTTTTGGTCACAATTAAATGAGTACACATTTTGAACAAATGCATTGAAGAATTAATTTTCATAAATGCATCAAATCGAAGATGGAAATGTACCCTTAATATTACATTAGTTTCTATTAACATAAGATGAATCAAGAATAGTACAAACCTTAAACATGAAGAAAAAAAAAGGTTGCATTATAGTCAACTTGAGTTAGATAACAACATTTGACTGATGATTCATATTAATAATTAAAGGAAGAGAAAAATAAAACACAATTGTTAAAATAAAATGACAAAATAAGATTTTTAGTCCTTCATCTTTATTTATTTTTTTAATATAGGCCCTTATTTTTATTTGTTTTTCTATTTGATTCCTTATATTACAAGTTGCCAACTAATGTGGTCCCTAGCTTTAATGTCATGATATTAATGGAGAATGCTAACATGACACGAATGACCATTTATTCCACACTAGCATTGTCTATTTGTTCTACAATGAAAAAATGATTAGAGAGTACATTGATAGATGATTTGTAATATAAAGGACTATTAAAAAAAATGATAAAAGATCACATTAAAAGTCCAATAAAAATGAGTTATGGAAAAATCTTTTTTGTCAAATAAAAAAGCTTAACAAATCCAAAATCAAAATAACTTAATATAATACTTAATACAATTATTGAAATGATGAAGACAAAAGTAGTGTCAAAATGATAAAGAGATAAACAATATATATAACATAGAAGCCGGGGACATGGTGTTAGGAAAAGTTTTGACTGAACGAATCATAAGGAATAAGGGACTTAAGAGTGTTGATTTTTTTTCCAAAAATAAAATCACGGTTTTTGAATTTTTTTAATTGGTGGAACTTTATTTTTTCAATTCCCTTTTAAGTAGAAGCAATCAAATCGGATTCCATATATACAATTTCATAAACGGAAACTTGATGCTAAATTTGATGAGTAGTTGCCCAAGTTTTGGACTCATTGCTAAGTTAGGCAACTTGGGCAGTACTTAAATTAACTAATTAAATTAGTTGAATGTTAACAGTACGCATGATTTTTGAAGTGTAGTGACACCCTTCTTTAGTGTACTTATTTGACATTGATAACTTGTTATTTTTGTCCAACTCAACATTTGTATCAAAATTTTGTATTTAATAAAAAAGAACTCTTATATATATATATATATATATATATATATATATATATATATTAAAACTCAAAAAACAAAAATTAAAAAAAATCATTGATTTCATCTCTCCTAATTGATCATCTTGAGAACCCTAATCTTACCTTCTCCATTTTCTTAATGCGTCATTGTAGAACCTTACAGCTTCACCTCCCTTTCTTCAACTGCATCCTTAGATCTTGTCTGCATCTTTTGTTCAAAGAACCCTATAGATTTGTCTCCCCATTCCTCTGCTATGACCACTAAGTCGATTACCATATATCTTTGTCTTTGTCTTCCCCTTTCTTCACCTATACCTCCTTTCTTCAAAGAAGAATGTTTCAGTGTTCTTCTTTATCCTTTTGTGAATTCTGTTTGTAATTATGATTTTCATTGTTGACAATTTTCATTCTCCTCCTCTTTCACTTTCAGCTAAGTACTCTTGGCATTTAGCTACTTGTTCTCAGCTAACCACAATTTTTGGGTGCAAACACTACAACATTTTTTGCTCAGACTTAGGATTTATGATTTAGGGTTTAATTAACAATTAATTTTATAGAGGAGCATTGAAAGTTTAATTGGAGTATTCTTCAATATCTATGTACAGGTCTCTCACTATATTGGAAAAGTTTTGGGGAGGTTGACAATGATATAGACTTTGTATTTACATGATTTTGAACTTCAAAACCAGTCTTATTCTCTTAGAATGATGATTGAAAATTAAATCTATTTTCTAGAAAAAAAAATATAGGGAAAAAAAGGCTTGAAAATTTTTTTATAAGAACTTATTTTGCTTAAATTTTGGTACACAATATGTCTAAAATTACAAAGTAAACCAAAACTCCAACTCTAGGAGGATCAACTCCTTTACAATTGTTGCAGAAAACATGTTGGACCTCCATGGATTTGTGCCACAATAATGTAACTAATGAAGTGAATGACTTGACTGAATAATCACGAGAGCTTTACTGTCTCCAACCACTTGATCTTTCCCATCTACACTTAGAGTAACCTACACTAACATAGTATTTAAGTCATTAAAAAATGATAGCTCCCACTCAAAAAACTGTCGGCTCCATTGGAGGTTCCAGTTCCACACAACCCCATCCCAGAATCCACACTTTGCAATATAATGGTTCTTTAAGCAAGAGATGGAATAAAGCCTCGGAAATTTGTCCTTTAAACACTGGTTTGCAATCCACAAATCTTCCCAAAAATGAGTCTTACTGCCATCCCTAACCATTATCCATGTACATTTTTTGATAACTGCCTCAACATCTTTGGCCAACTTCCAAATGCTCATAATTGCATTCTATGGGCTACCATTGTTACTTCCTAATTGCTCAACTTTCGGCCTTTCCATATCCAAGTTATTACAAGAAGCCACAACACGTTTCCAAAGGGAATTTCCTCAACAACAAAGCGCCACCACCATTTAAATAATGTCCTTGCATTTTTTGGCAATATGTCATCAACCCCAAGCCCCCTTCTCCTTTGATAGTTGTATCTTATTCCAACTAATTGTATGCCTTTAGCTCTACCTGCCTTACCCCAAAAGAATTGGATTGCAAAGAAATGATATTCTTTGCAACCCTTTTCAACATCTTGAAAATGCTGAGATAATAGATGGGTAAGCTGTTCAAAACCGTTTTAATGAGAACGAGTCTATTGGCCTTTGATAAGAGATTTGCTCTCCACATACTTAATCTTTTCTTGATTTTGTCAATGATGGGCCTCCACATTTTCTAGCTTCCAGGCTTTGCATTGAAAGGAATACCCAAATATCTAATGGGTAAAGGTGCAATCAAGTTATGATACCCCAACATGAGTTGCAGTTATCTGTCGATATCGGATCCTAAAAATTCTAAGTATAAACCCTATACCTCCTTGAAGGGCTTAGGATTGAGATATTTTTTTAAGATGAAAAATCCCGATAATGATTTCTTGGATATTAATGAGTTAAAGGGCGATTTTTAACAAATTTTAGGGAATAACCCCTTCGTTTTTAACCTGCAAGTTTATAAAAACACAAGTTTTCGAAGAATTATACTAGAATCCAAAAGTTGGATTTTGATCCCTAAGGATTTTGATTTGTTTGATATTTTATTGAATTCAAATGGGGATATTTCCGTATTTATATTTATGTTTTAAAGTTAATAGAGAGTAAAATTAAAGAGTTAATGGGGTATTTCCTTATTTAAATAAGTGTATAATACCTATGTCCCCAGGTTGTGAGTTTGCTCTAAGTCTGTCCTATTTGTGCATTTTCCATAATTGTAATCGATTACAAAGGAATTATAATCGATAACAATTGTCTGAAATAGGTTCCCAACTATTCTGGATGTTCTCGGGTTGAAATTTTCATAATTGTAATCAATTAAAAGGAATTGAAATCGATTACAATTATTTGGGTCTGCAGCAATCAATTACAAAGGATTGCAATCGATTACCAGAGGCCTATATAACATTTAGGGATGCTCTCTCTTCATTTTCGCTTTTTTTCTCTCTCTACAACCCAAAAACTCTCTTCTTTCTCTCTCTAAAATGACTCCTTTCCTTGTCCTATACTTCTAAATCCAATCTTTCCACTAAAATCTACTCTAAGCTCACATTAAACACTTCTTAATACTCCAAATCCTCATCAAATCCGCCCCCTTCTCTCTCTACCTCCACCATTGTTGAGCTTAGAGCTTAGAGCTTAGGGGAGGAGAAATTGTGGAACCCACCCCCACCTTCATCCTCATTTGCTTCCTAAAGATTGTCCCAATGAACTGATAACTCACTATAGTGAGTTATTTATATTTTGTTTTACTTAGATTTAGGTTTTAGTTATATGAATTTACTTGGATATTTTATTGCTTTTAGTTTGTTTCTTTGATTTAGGTTCTTTTCTAGTTTGTTTGTCATTTTCTCATATTTTTTGGTTAGTTATTTATGTTTTCTTTATGTTTCAATTAGGTATAAGCACTCAAGTGGAAGAGGAGTTCAATTAGAGTCTTAAGCAGTCCATTTTGCCAGATTTCAAGACTATTGTCACAAGAGAAAATTCATATCTAAATCTCTAGAAGTCAACTTGACATGATTTGGACTCTTTGGAAAGATGAGAAGGATATCTCCAACTTTGTTGTTGAACACTTTATGGGATTCTCAAGTCTTCTAATAGAAAAAGGCAAAACAAGATGGAAGTTGCATTTTATCTATGATGCCATCAAACTTGACTATTCATCAGTATTCTGACTATATCTTGAGCTACAGAACTCCAATTGAGGTGGTTCTTGTTCCTTTAGAAAGCTTACTCAAAGATCTACAATTGCTATCTTACTCCAAGAGCAAATTCTAACTATTCTGATCGCTATTAAGCTTGGAAGTGAGCAAAAGAGGCAAATATACGGAGTTGCTATTTTAGATGCATGCTCGAGTGTGAAATGCCGCAGTTGAGCGCAGCCCAAGACAAAGAGAACAAGTTTATGGTGTAGTGGAGCACGCTCGACCGTGCATAGGGCGCTTGAGCGCAGCTGCGATTAATGTGGAAAGTCTGTTTTTCGAAACAATCTTGCGAGAGAAGATCTTGGGCACTATTTAAAGGATTTGGATGACCTTTTTAATAACTTTTGACACTCTAAACACTAGAGGCAACCCTAGAGGAGAGGCTTGAAGATTCAAGGAGCATTGTGGAGAGTTTTGTGAAGAGTTGGAGACATCCTTCACCCTCAAGGCATTGGAATGCTTATTCTTCTTCATGGCTACTCTTTCTTCTGTTCTTTCTTTTACTTTTTTTGTTGTTTATGATTCCATCATAAACTAAACTCCATTCTAGGGCATTGATGAATCCAACTATGTGATGATATTACTCATGGATTGATTTTATTTATGTTTTTATCTTGATTATTAAGTATTTATGATTGTTCCTAATGCTTTTGAGTGATTGGTCACCATTCAACTGATTTGTTGGTTTATAATAACTAGAGATAGGGCTTGTAAACAAAGTTTCTCATTATAAATACCGTGAGTTGAGTGAAAACTAGAAACAGATAAATGTGACTCATGTGGTCATCTTAGAAATCCATAAAGCTTCAACCATTTCGTAAATTAGTTTGTAACTAAGAGATTAGGCAATCAATTTAGGATAAAGGGAATTTTTTGACCTTGAGAAATGCTTGGAATTAGTTTAGGGAACCCGACCATTAATCAATTGAGGTAAAAACTATATAATTGAGATCTATGGTAATTGAGTCCATAGTTAGGTGAGTCAGTTAGCCCTAGTATCCATGTCAGTGATTTAAATTGTCTTTAAGTGCAGTTTTATTCCCTTGTTCTATTTGATTACTTTTAGTTTTCTTTACTCATTCCATTTTTCTAGTCCAAATAGTCATTCCTATTAGTTACTCGGTAATTGATCTATCCTGTGGGAACGATATCTTTTTTCATCACTTTATTACTTGTACGATTTGGTATACTTGCCGGAGCCACAACATGAACGCTCCCTTAGCTCCGTGGCTCTTGTAAATTAGAATCCTCACTCTTGGCTTGTGTATTGTGAGTAAATAGAACATCCTTAACTTTTTTATCTCTTGTAATTATTTTGCTATATTGAATTTTGAAAAATTTTGTAGGTATAATTATTTTCGTTAATGCCATTGTTTTTAAAACTTGATACATGAGTCATTGAACGATATCCTGAGAAATTATGTGAATGTTTTGAAACAGATATAGTAAATGTTAGGAATTTATTTTCATAAGAGTGCCTCATTTTAATTTAATATTATTTCCATGATTGAAAAGGTTTGAAACTAGTATTTTAGATTTAAAGAAAAATGGAAGTGCATGATAGTTAAGGAAAAGTTCAGGAAAGTCTATAACAGAAGCTGCCTGCTAATGGTAGTATATGTTAGCCCTGGTGTACCTTGGATTATGATTTACCCAGCTACTCAAGGGAGTGGTGCGTGATGGATTTACACAGCCACTCTAAGAGTGGTGCATGATGGATTACGGGGTTCACTCAAAGGAAATACCACCTGAGTGTGACCCTGATGGATTATTCTGTGTTAGATAGGTCCTATGGATTTTAATGAATTTAATTTCATTCTGTATTGAAATTTATCAAATACTTATGCACATTGACTCATGTGGGTTAAGGATGTCCTGTCTCTTACTGAGTTACATAAACTCACCCTGTTGCTTCTTTTTCTTTTTCTTTTTCAGTTATAGGTGTTCGATTTCTGTCTCTCAATGGTGAATTCCTACTTCTTGGAATATCGCTTTTTGTTTCAAAGGCATTTAGTAATTTGAAGCCTTGTGGATTTCTTAGAATATTGTAGCTCCATGGTACAATAGGCAGGGTCCGACCCGCGCTGTGTTTATGCGTATGTTTAAATATGAGTTTTATGTGTATTGAAATGAATTAATTTTTAAACGAACAAAAACTATTCTATTTTGGATGGATATTTATAATTATGCATTTTACTCTTTCACTGTGTGTGTGGGGTGCATCTTGAGGAAGCTTGGATTTCCAATGGTTTTATGTGCTTGTATTTTCTGTGTAGGGTGAGGATCCGTGTTTGGGAATAGTTCTAAATACAAAGAAGACTCTGCCCAAATTTTAAGGAAAATTGTGCGGTCAAGGCTTGCTAGGAAATCCATCCTCTATGCGCTGGTCACGCCCCGGGTTGGGTCGTGACACAAGTATCCCAAGGTCTTCTTCATTCTGTTGATTTTCACAATTGGGCAATTAATTGGGATGATAGCTTACAAACCCAACTCAACTCACAAACACACTTATATGACCCAAAATTTAGGAGAGTATAATGTACTTATTTTTTGTTAACAATAGATGAAAATTTAATATAAGAACTAAAGTAGACATTTCAGAAAGTTCATAGGTCAATTTGTACCTTTTTAAAATGTATTGGGCAAAGTACATATAATCTATAGCTCTGGAGGACAAAGTGCTTTTTTTCTTGTTTTTAAAATTTTTATTTGTTATAAAGTTGTTTAAATTTGTAAGAAATAGAATTAGTATTAATGTTATAAATTATATAAATTAAGTGAATAACTTAAAATGTGTTTGGATAAACTTATTTTGAATTCAACTTATATTAAAAAAAAATTCTAAAATAACTTTATATTTCATGCACCTGGTGTGTTCTTAAAAATAAGTGAAAAAGAGATAGCAATTAAAAGAAATAAAATGATTAATTCAATTAAGGGTAAAAACGAGTTAAATAAAGTCAAATTTTATCTCAATAAAGCTTAGCCTTTTTCCCAGATAAATAGTCCAAGCTTAACTTGTTTAATTAATACAAGCTTTTTCTTTTTCTGGTTTACTTTAACTTTTTTTTAAGTATGACTATACGAGGAAAAACTTATTTAGATATAAAACTTTTATATAAGTCAACAAAATACCATTAAATAAGTCAAAGAACTTTTAAATAGATCAATGAATTGTACCTATATTTATTTTATTTGTCACTTTTGTTATATGCATAAAAATTAACAAACTCACAATTAAGATTTAATTATGAAACATGTTTATTAAAAAGCTAGCCGTTATTTAATTTGTAATATGTAATTTATTTATTTTATTAATCTCACACTATATTTCTCAATTAATGGTATACTTAGAATTATATAAAAGATAAATTTAAAAAATCAAAAATAAATATTTTAATGATATATAGGGTTTTTCACTTAAATAAAATAAAAAAATAATTATTTACATAAATGTCCTATTTCAAATTTATTTTCAAAAATATCCTATTTTTGGGGTCTATTGTTAAATCGTGTGAGACTGACATGATTTATGAGTGGCCTATAAATCGCGTCAGCCTTACACGATTTATGGTTGATCTTTTCAAATCATGTAAATAAATCGTTACCTCACACAATTTACATGCAACTTAAACACAAAGAAATCGTGGGAGAGTGACACGATTTCTGTGTGTTTAAGTTGTACGTAAATCGTGTGACCCTCATACAATTTCTGGTGTGTTTTTCCTATAAAAAGAAATCGTGTGAGGCTACTGTTCCATTCAAAAATCGTGGGAGAGGCAATTGGAAAAATCATGGGAGAGGCGATTGGGAAAATCGTGTGAGGTGAAATTATGAGAAAAAGAGGAAAATTTTGGTAGAGAATGATCCAAAATAACTTACATCGATTAGATGAAGTTGGACATATTTCTGCACATCTCCAGGAAAAGTTAAATTTTTACTATGTTTTTTAATTTTATTTTATTTAGAAAATAAGATATTTAGTTTAGCTTATTTGGTTAGTTAACTTAGAAAAGAAAATATTTGTTTAGTTTTAGATTAGTGTAAAAAAATTTGGTTAGTTTAGTTTATTTTTTATTAGTATAAAAAATATTCATTAGGTTAGTGGAGAAAATTTTGGTTAGCTTAGTTTAGTTTTAGATTAGTGGAAAAATTCTTTTGTTAATTTAGTGGAGAAAAATTTGATTAGCTTAATTTAGTTTAGTTAGTTTAGATTAGTGGAAATTTTTTTTTGTTAATTTAGTTTAGTTTATTTTTTATAGGAATAAAAAATATTAGTTTAGATTAGTGGAGAAAAAATTGGTTTATATTAGTTTTGATTAGTATAAAAAATATTTAGTTAGTTTAGTTATTTTTTTTTTATGAAAACTTTAGTTTATATATATATATATATAAATCATTTTTCATGTATTTAAATTTAGGGTTTAGCTTGATATAGTTATGCTAATTTTATATAATTTAGTTGTTATTCTACTATATTCTACTATAAAATTGAATTATAGTATTTATTTGCTTTATTACATAGTATTATGAAGTTTAATTTAATTAGTATTTATTTGGTTTATTATAGAGTTTTGTTTATTTTAATGTTAATGATATTACGTTTATGCTTTTCAGCCACGTCGAGTGTTGACCACTAGGCGTCGCCGCTTACCTCCGCTGCATCCTCTGATGGAGCCATATTTGAGACAGGCTGGATTATGGTATGCAGCCCAAATCCCATTTTATGAGCATGATAATGCGCTGATCAGTGCGTTTGTGGAGCATTGGCGGTCGAAGACCCATACGTTCCATCTTCCCTATGGAGAGTGCACCATCACGCTGGAGGATGTTGCATATCAGTTAGGGCTGTGCGTCGATGGACAAGCAATTAGCGGATGCACTGGTTCATAGGGAAGATATCATGGTCGGGATATATGGACCATGTGTTATGACCTATTTGGCACAGTGCCAAGTCTAGATGAGCGAGATAGATACTCAGTATTTCTATCTTGGTTCAGGACTACATTTCGTGATTTGGAGGCAGATGCATCTACAGAGACTATTATATGCCACACTCGGGCTTATATTATGATCATGCTTGGGGGGTTTTTGATGGCCGATAAGTTAAGGTCCATAGTTCATTTGAGATGGCTGCCTCTGTTGCATGACTTTGAGTACTTTGGGAGTTTCAGCTGGTGGTCTGCGGTGCTTGTGACTTTATATCGCAATCTTTCTCGTGTCATCAATTTTAGAGTGCGTGATATTTCTGGGTGCTTGACCCTTTTGCAGTCGTGGATTTGGTTCAAAATCCCAGTGTTGAGACCTCCTCCTGCTGAGCTCAGCTTTCCACTTGCTATGAGGTAAAGTTTTGAACAAAAAAAAGAAATTATTTTTAAGTTTACCTTTCATATTTGAGTATCGTTAAGTTTTGTTCTTTATTTTGTTCCAGGTGGGGGGATTATCGATGTACCTCTGATAGTCACAAGACACAGTTGCTAGCGTTACGGAGACAGATTGATGATTTCCACATCACAAAGGTAAGAAGCATTCACTTATCCTATATTTATGGTGTGAATTTGTTGATTTTAGATTGACCTCATAAAAAAAACTGATGATTTGCTGTTAAACATTGCAGTTTAGGTGGACTCCGTACTAGGACCTACATATTGCCTAGATCACATCGGACTTTGTTTTCCGAGATTCCCCTCTTTGGCCATCTGTCATAGCCTTGATTTGTTTCACGACGATTGAGTTCTAGCAGACTGATCGTGTTATCCGGCAGTTCAGTGGACAACAACCTATACCAGTTGAGCCACTGAACATTGATAGAGTTCACAGCAAGGATACTCGTGGGGGAGATCATTGTTGGCCAGATAAGTATAGGGCATATCACGATTTTTGGGATGCACGGACGGACCAGGTAGTTTGATTTCAGGCCTTTTCTAATGATCGTCCATCAGCTGAGTACATGAGATGGTACTCGAATGTTACGCGAAGATTTTTGTGCTCAGATCGGGTCCTTCATGACCCTCGACATGCAGAGATGCCTAGAGATGTTCCTGAGCAAGTTCCACCCGTGCCTACAGTGGCCCTTCCAGCTCACGCTCCTGATCGGCGTCGTCGGGAGCGTCATTTACAAGTGGGGACTCGTGCTAACCATCGCAGAGACAATGATGATGATGATGATGATGATGACGATGCAATTGATCCTTGGTAGTTTGGTAATGATGATGATCAGCATCACAACCACTCCCATTCTCCTGCTGGCAACCCAAGTTAGCAGCCTATGCCTGAGTATGGTACATCCAGTCAGGGTGGTATAGCAGCCACTACTTCACAGACGATGGGGGGTCCCAGTCAGCAGTATACGACAGGTTCTAGCTCTCAGTTTGTATCCAGTCCAGTCCAGCAATTTAGTCTTGGGGTGGGTGAGATGTGTGCTGAGCTTGAGGCTTTCCTCAATGCTCCTATTTAAGCTATTACACCTACTCGGGATAAGACAGTGCCATCAGATGTGTACAGGCCATCATTAGATGGTATTGATTTAAATGTGAACCCGTCTACACTAGTGCCTTCGTACCAGAGCTTGTATGGCTTTGATTTATCTAGCGATACTCCACCATCAGCGTTCACATTTGGCTAGATTGACCGCGAGGCTCACGAGGAGCAACACGGACAGCCGGAGCAAGATCAAGAGCAGCAAGATCAGGATCGTGCAAGGGGTCGACTTACAAGAGAGATTCGTCCTCGTCAATTTCACATAGGTTGTCGTTTACCGGCCCCTTGTCGAGATAGACAGGACTAGTTGTGTTTTTATCTTTTAGTTTAGATCTTTTAGTTATGTTTTTAGTTATGTTTGTAGTTTTTTAACTTTTATATAGTATTGACTGACATGTATATAATGTTTACTTACCCATGGACATTTTCTATTATAAACTCATGTATATGGTTGTTTTGTAGCTCTTTTATTACTAATATTTTGGTTATTATAGATGAATAAACAACTTATGATTAGAATATGCGAATTTATAGTAAAAAACACACAACAGAAATTGTATTATCTGAACATTGTGAAAATTAACATCTGGTTAATAAATTAGAATTAACAACAAGAAACTAACATAATAACACACCATAGCTGGAAACTAACACAATAATACATAGTAGATGGAAACTAACACAACAATACATCGTAGATGGAAACTAACTCATTAATGAACACATAAAACTAGTTGCCTTCACTTGGTCGGTTAGAGGATGAAGAAGGCTAAGTAGGGCATCTTCGTCTAGTGTGACCCTCTTGTCTGCACTAGCCACACCATTTTGATGGTCCAGGTTCGACAGCATCCATTTCATTGCGGATTCAAGTTGAAACAGGACGACCCTCAGTAGCTTGTCTTAACTATGGATTTGGACATATCCGAGGTCCATTGTACTCAGGCCAATAATCTGCATTTGTAATAGCTGAGAACTCCATCTATAGACATTAAATACAGTGTCCATGCAATAAACATCATCAACAAAAGAGCCCCAATCAAGTCGTGCATATGAGCATACAACAAGTATATGGCGGCAAGGGTAATGAAGCACCTGAAAATATCCACAGTCACACCAATGATCTGTCAGCCTCACCCTATAACTTCCTTAACTATAGTTCCCTATTCGTACGAGCTCTTCCACCACAAAAGACTCATTTGCCCTAGAGAATGTGGAAATGTTCATAGTGCCTATTTGCTACTTGTTGATGTCAATTGCTCACAACAAGGCTTGCGAAAACACTTGTCCACTCGCAAGTTGAGTCTCCGATGCCTTCCCTTTCTTAACAAACAATGCAGCAAGACGAAAATAGGTAGACTTAACCAAGGCTGTAATTGGAAGATTACATGTACCTTTAAGAATAGCATTAATACACTCAGACAAATTTGTCGTCATATGTCCAAACCTTCGTCCTTCATCAAAATGCTGCGCCTACTTTTCAATGGGTATTCTGTCTATCCAATCACACATGGCTGGATTCTCATCTCTTAATAAACCACAATAATAAACATACTCTCGGTGGGTCTTTGAATATGCTACATTCATCAGAGCTCATTTTGCATCTTTGCTCTTGAAAGCTAAAGCAAAGTTTGAGACAATATGCCGTATGCAATATGCATGATGGGCATGCAGAGGATGCCATCCACTATCTTCAGCATTTAAAGCAACTTTGATAGCACCATGCCTATTAGAAATAATGAGAATGCACTCTTAGGGAGTCACATGTTGCTGAAGATTAGTCAGAAAAAATGACCATGCCTCTCTTGTCTCCCCCTCAACCAAGGCAAATGCAATTGGCAAAATATTCAAGTTACCATTTTGAGCAATTGCCATTAATAGTGTTTCACCATACTTCCCATACAAGTGGGTACCATTAACCATAATCAGCGGCTTGCAATATTTAATCGCTTCAATGCAAGGAGCAAATGTCCAGAATAAACGGTGAAACATCACACTACTATGATCAACAATATTTTCTACATAGTATGGCTGAGTCACCAACTAAATAATTGTACCTGGATTAAATGCCTGCAGACCTCTTAGCCATTTCAAAAGTTCATTATAGGACTCTTCCCAATCACCATAAATTTTACTAATGGCCTTCTGTTTGGCGAGCCAAACCTTCCTATATGAAGTCTTGAAGCCATACTTTGCTTCTATTGATCCTTGCAAAACTTTAATGGAAATTATTGGATCAGCTTGCACCATGGGGAATATGTTGGCACAGATAACATTAGTATCCAATTGAGGATGGTCTTGTGAAAGCGAAGCAGACAAACACGTGTATGGTCTGTTATACTTTCGAATTTCCCACACTCCCTTTTTCTGCCGATAAGTCGCACGTATGCTCCAATTACATCCATTCCCAAATTGCTTGCATTTGCCATGGTATTTTATATAATCAGACTCTAGGACCTTGTACTTAACTAATCTTCGAATACTGTAAGTTTTAACTGCAAATAATACAACATCCTTATCAAGAAACTGTTGCCCAACTTCCAGCTCATTTTCTCCTTCCAATCCCAAAATGTCACCACCATCTACAATACCTCCAATCCCTACAAAAATGTCTTGTGTATGGCTTCCAAATTTAAAGAATCATAGTGAGATACATGCACCTGTGATTGAGATTGAGATCGAAATTGAGATTGATTGCTCCATGGTTAGCTTTCAGTTGCAAGCACTGCCTCACCGCTATCATTGTTATTTGGTACTTCATTCAGCTCATCTTCATCATCTCCATTATCAACAATAAAATCATAACCCGCAATGGGACCATACTGCGAAAGTGGTGCCACTATCTCCATGGCAAGCTGTGCAATACTTGACTCGCCCATCAAATCATCCGCATCTTGTGTATGAGCATTTTCATTTTTATTCTACACATGACTCGCCATCGCAAAAGTAGGCAAATGCTCGGCGAGTGATACTGTAATAGATGCTGGATCTGCAGCAGATCCTCTGGAGCTTGCTACCGAGTCTTGTAAACTAATGAATAACTCCATAATACGGATCTCCAGAAACTGGGCACGACAATCGAACATCACACCGATATCCTCATCATAGCTGATCTCAAGATTGTTATAATAAATCAGATCTTTTCCAACTGCTATAGGCAACCGGTACACCATTTGTGTTATGTGCTTATTATTTTGTTGGCGTAACTTCTGCAATATTTTACTCTGCAACTCTAACAAAGAAATAGAAGGATGAATGTTCACACAAACTAGATTTGAACTGTAAAATGTAACTCCTTCATTTGTATTTGTGATTTCACCATTATGATGAACAAGAATGTGAAATCTCTCGGCCATCTCACTCTAATTTTTGCAGAAATACAGATTTTACTCTCTAGATTATGGAAACTCAGTTACTAGACTGTGGGAAATGAAGCAATGGACGGTGAAATTGAGTATATGTAGTAGAGAAAGTAATTTCTACAAAAATCATGCCACCTTTACACGATTTATAGTTGATGAGATAAAATTGTGTGAGAGTTACATGATTTACATGCAAATTAACCACAAAGAAATCGTGTCAGACTACCATGATTTCTGTGTTTTTATGTTGCATGTAAATCGTGTGAGGCTGGCACGATTTACATAAGTGTTGGCCACTGAACCATAAATCGTGTGAGGGTGGCACGATTTGTGGGCAGTGCACAACCACTAATAAATCATGTGAGCCTCACACGATTTAATGATAGACCCCAAAAACAGGACATTTTCGAAAATAAATTTGAAACAGGACATTTTTGAAAATAAATTTGAAGCAGGATATTTGCATAAATAATTATTTTTTTATTTTATTTCAATAAAAAAGCTTGATATATAAGAATAAAAAATAAAATGGATCAATAATTTTTTCATAAAATAACAGGTAAAATGAATTGAAAGTAATATATATTTTTAACTTTTTAAATTAAATAAATATTATGTAAATTTGTAAACAATAATGTATCATCTAATGAAATAATTTGACTTGTCAAGTTTTACATATTTTATTAACAATGTAAAGTTTAATTAAATTTAAAGTTTGATTTTTTTAATTCAACCCTTTTTCTTCTGCAAAAGATAAACTTACTTATTAATAAATTTCCTTAGGCCTAATATAATGAAAAAATGTTTGGAGGATCCATATTTTGGGACGCAATATGGGACGCATACAAAAAAGTGAGCAAAATGACAAAAATGCTCGGATAATGGGTCCCACATAATAATTTTTGTTTTGTTTTTTTTTATAAAAACTTACCAGGGTTTTTTAACAATACGCTGGTAAATTTTGCATTTAATACAAAACTTACCAGCATTTATATAAAACTTACCAGCATTTATGCAAAACTTATCAGCGTATTGTTGAAAAATGCTGGTAAATTTTTTTTTATACAAAATTTACCAGTGTATTGTTGAAAAATGCTAATAAATTTTTTTCTTATGCAAAACTTACTAGCATATTATTGGAAAACACTAGTATGTCTTTTTTTTTTACAGAACTTACTTGCGTGAATAGTGCACACGTGTGCACTGCTCACGCTGGTAAGTTTTTGAAAAAAAAATTTGAACAAAAGTAGCAATAATTATATAAAATCCATCATACAAGTATTTTTATTGTTTTCTCACTTTTCAGCATGTATCACGTATAAGTCTACTATTTGTACGTCCCTATGAGTTCTCAATATAATTAAGACTATAATTCCTTAGCAGATCACCTAGCTTATTCTTATCATTAAATTCAAATAGTATATAAATATGGTTCCAACCGTGGGCACACGATATATTCTAATGCTCAGGATCTAATAGGCTATTCATATAGTCATCTATAATGTATCATAAATTTTTTCACTTTCCCTGGTTCCTTAGCTTCTTCCTCCTTCACTCCCGACTCCACCACGGCTTCTTCCTCCCCAAGCACTCGGTGTTAACATCGATGGATTATTTACCTGGAGTAGATTATTTACATCCTGGTATTTGATGTAGATTATTTACCTCATTTTCTAACATGTTATGCAATCATCTTATTATTGAAAATGTTATTTGAGCTTCGCTAAATTTGATTCTTGGTCGGCAATTAACAAATTACCTGCAGATATTCAGAAGCTTCACTACCGAGCTTGTTTTGAAGCTCTTCATTTCTCTCCTCACATTGAACAGATGGGAAAAGTATATAAATAAATAGATGTTAACTCCTGTTGGCTTCTTATTTTGAAGCTCCTGTTCTCTCCCTCGCACTGGTGGCTTTAGCAATGGTGGCTCAGCTCATCTTTCTTGCGATGCAGTGTAACAGCAATAGCCATGAGAGGATGCTTGAACCCGGAGCACCTTTGCCACCGTGAATATGCTCGTGGAGTTGAGTCCTGAGGTTGGCTCATCTAGGAAGAGGATGATAGGACCCTAAAGAAATTGATAAGGTGACTGGGCAGTGCCACTGATTAGGCAAGGTGAGTTCGTCAGAATGTGATCGGCACAATGATTACGCAGTTGGCAGCGAGGTGCGAGGTCGACGCCAAAGAAGCGCTCGTCGATGGCAGACTCGATGGGGTGCTTGAAATGGTGAGGATGAGATAGCTACTTGTATGTACCACAATTGAGAAGTTGTATGAGTACTCGAGAATAATCTTAGCCATTAGTTTCATTGGATGGCTTAGATTAATGAGGTGTGTGGTGCACCTTTCTTTACCTCATGCACCACAGCCTTGGCTATAAATATAAATATAAATGTAAATAAATAATAGATATAAATTGGAAAAGTCACTACATATAGGTGGCGTTTGGTAGGCAAAATGAATTTTCATTCCTTGGAATAAGATTCCAACGAATGCTATTTCCAGGAATAACTCTCTCGGGTATGATATTTTAGGATTGTTTGGTATGCAAATTGAATTCTCTAAAATATTTGATAAATTTTCAAAAATACCCTTGATGGAGGTGGAGGCCAACAGTGATGACGGTGGCCAACGGAGAAGGTGCGGCGATAGCGGTGGTGTGGCGACAGTGGTGAAGGGTGGGCAATGGCGGCGACCGGCGGTAAAGGCTAACCGGTGAAGGTGGTGAAGGTTGGCCAGCGGTGGCAACCAATGGTGGCGAAAGGTGGGCAGCGACCGGCGACCGGTGGTGGAGGGTGGCCAACGATGATAATCGGCAGAGGTGGCGACTGGCAGTGATCGGTGGCTTTGAGTGGTGATAAGGCTATTTTGGTCTTTTCACAACGGTAAATATTCCCTTTCCATGGGAATGTTGAATTCCCATGGGAGTAGGTGGTAATGTTTTGGGGGTGAAACTCCCTCCCGGGAATGCAATATATCCAAGAATCTTACTTCAAACATCCTACCAAATATAGGAATATTTTAACATTCTCGAAAAAATAAAAAGATTCCCGCATACCAAATGTAACATCCTCCCAAAATATAGTACTATACTTAAGTCATAGTACCATACTCAGGACTTGTTACTATTACTTGAGCAGACCTCTTCTGACAACAACTTCAGCCGTTTTCAAAACTTTCAAGCTATCTGGAGATAACACGGAAATAGGAGTGAGAATCTTAAATTCTCAGTAGGATTCTTTAACTATTATACATGTCATCGTTGTCATCTCCAGTTGCTTTGGTTTATGATAAAAAGGTGAACATATTATACAAACTATTCAATTTTATAGATCGAAAACATACTGTCCGAAGCAATGTTCATTTATTCATACACTTGTCATTTGGGAGAGCCAATACCAAGTCATTAATAATTCTATGAATAATAATTGAAACGTATTGAAATACAATAGCACCAATATACTAAACATATAAAATCTGCACACGCCTTTACTTGTACTTAAATTTATGCAGATACACATAATTTTCTTTTCTTCCTTTATCTTCCCTTACTTGTTACACATATTCCAGAGTACAATTGCCATGTCATAGTCCATCGGGGTGTGATCACCATGTCATACTCCTTAGGAATATGTTCTTCCTGCCACGTCCTAGAGTATGATTGCCATGTCATACTCCATCGAAATGTAATCGCCATGTCACATTCCTTAGGATGTGGGATCATCATGTCACATTCTAGAGTATGAGCACTATGTCATACCCCATCAGAGCGTGATCGCCATGTCACGTTCCTTAAGAATATGGACTCATCATCATATCTTTCATCATAGAATCTTTATATGCCGTATTCCAGAGTATGATCGCCATATCATACCCCATTAGAGCGTGATCGCCATGTTACGTTCCTTAGGAATGTGGACTCATCATCATAAATTTAAGTTACTTACACTAACTGGGTCATGCCATGCCTCATGTAAGCCCTATCCCCTATTCTCACACTAGTTGGGTCGATGTCATGCCTCATGTGAGTGGGGTACTTGCATATGTTTTAATCTTTAATCTTTAATCTTTACTGCCCTTAGGTAGTCTGATCTAGGAGTGAGCTCGTCAACTCAACTCGTGACCGTCGTCACACAGTACTAACCCATAAGGGACCCACGTGCCTCTAGTCTTGGAGGGATCTCACAGTTTTATACTATTTTCACAGGAAGGGATTCAATGTGCAACTGCCTCCAAGTGAAGAGACCCACATCTTATCTTATTTAACTGTCTTCACAAGGAGAGATCTCATAACTGCCTCCAGGTGACGGGATTTATGTTTAATATGTTCATATCCTTTCATCTTCATACATAATCATGCATAGATATGCTAAATGCACTCACACATATGCTTCATCATTTACTTTTATGTATCCTTACATATAAAATTTCATATTCATATCATAAATATTCATAACATATAAATGGTCATAGCTTCCTTACTGTTCTACCGAAAATTCGGTAGCATAACGGATCGAGTCTGTTTTCCCATGAATAGTGCCAATTTCAGTAGACAGTTAGTCACAGTAAGAGATCAAATATAATGCATTAATTTTTCAAGCACCAACATGGAATTGCAACACTTAGGCTTTACTTGAACTCATATGTGAATTAAGGTGCCAAATCCTTTAACTTTGAAAATCCTGCTCATATTCTTCAACTTTGCCCATTTTTAGAAATTAAGCCTTAAATTCATCTTAACTCATTTAGACCTGAATTTTGGTATGTTAAAGTGTTATGTGTCTATTTTTCAACCTCTTTGGTCCCATCTAATTTTAATAAATATAGCTCAAGTTATTCAAGTTTTATCCCGGCCTGCCCTGTAGTTAGCAAGAATTACACTCTTAAAAGTAAAAATCCATTAAAAATTGAAAACTGGCTCAAATCATACCAAATTGGTATCATATTAAAGCTAACAAGACAATCTTTCATTTGTAAAAAGTTCCATTCCATTTGTCTTAGTAGGGCTCGAGTTATAAGCCCCGAAATTCGACCTTCCTAAACTACCCTGTTTTGGCCTGGTTTGGACATAAAGCAACTTCCTCGAACCACTAGGAACAAATGGAATCGTATTCATTATGAAATGTTCCCCTATATGTGAGCTTTCTAAAAAAGTTGGTTTCACTCAATTTGGAGTTGTATAGGGTGAGTTACACCCCTCTTAAGTCACACTGCCCGGATGAAAGTCCTGATTTCTGGGTCAAACTTCAAAAATTCATATCTCTCTCCATACTAATCCAATGGCCTTATATGAAACATGTATGGAAAGCTCTGAATGTCTAGTTTCATATAAAAATAGTTCCATCGAATTTGAATGGCTGTAAGCAGAGCCATACACTCCGTCGTACAGACTGCCGTGGGCATCTTACTTAAACAGCATCCCAATCCTTCCCTTCTTCTAGTTTTCTTCTTCCAACCTTAATTCCAACTTAAGATTTCATACTAATCCAACCGTAATCCATTATATACATCCAATATATGATCAAATACATGAAGAAGAGTGAAATTTCATACAGCCACAATTTGGGAAAATTAAGAACAAAAATTGAATCCTACCTCCTTTAGATGTGATTCTGTTAGATTTTGGAGCTTGGATTCATAAAACCTTGTTAAGCTTGAAGGAGTGATGGAGTTGGTTGAGAGAAAAAAAGAAGAAGAAAGCTGAAACTGTATGAGAATGAGATGCAAGTCAGCAGGGAGAATAGAAAAAAATCTGATTTAAGCATTGAAGAGGTGGTTGGCTTGGTGTGTTTTGATTAGTTTAAATTTTGTGATTGAAGTTCAGTCATTTCTTCCTCTTTTGCGGCTAAATTATTCTCCACGTCGCCTAAAAAGTGGAACTTGCGTCCATTCTATCTAAAATCGAAACTCGTCTCTATTTTGTGTAAAGTCGGAGCCCGCGTCCATTTTATTTGAACTTGGAGCTGAAGTCATATGTCGGAACTCGTGCCCACCTTATTTGAAACTTGGAAATAAATTCGGAGATCAGAAATTATGTTCGTTTTATTTGAAGCTTGGGGATAAAATAGGAGATCGGAACTCGTGTAAATTTTAATTGAACTTGGAGATCAACTCAAAGATCTGGACTCGTGTCCATTCTAGTTGAGTTCAAGTCTAAAGTTGGAACTCGTTACATTCAACCCTGAGGTTGGTACTTGTGACCATTTTGTTAAACTATAAACTCGGAGGTCGGAAACCATATACACTTTTATTTTGAACCATGAAGTCGGAAGTCGGAAATGATCTACAATATATTTGAAACCCGAAGTCAGAGGTTGGAACTAGGAAACCACTCTATTCAATTTGAAACTTGACGATGAAGTCGGAAATAAGAAATAATCCATTTCATTTGAAACTTGAAGGTGAAGTCGGAAATTGGAACTCGTGGTGGATGTTACACCAAATGCCCCCATAAGTTAAAATGAATTACTCATGCCTCTCTCTCTCTCTCTCTCTCTCTATATATATATATATATAAAAGATCTATATAAAAAATATCTAATTCTTCACAAAAAGAAGGTGAAAAGAATAGAAAGAACAAAAAAAATTTGGATTTAATTTTATGATAAATTGTAATAATATTTGTAAAATTAAATTATTTAATAAATAAAAAAATGACATTTGTGTTGAGTAATAGTTAGCAAGTTTTATATTTTGATTTGGACCAAACCCCTTCTTTTATAAATCAACTTATAATTATAGATAAATTTTTAATTTTATTTTATATGATTAACACTTCATTTATTTTAAGAGAAAATAGGAAGAGAGAAAAGAAGTGGAAAGAAAATGAGTAACAGTGAGAGTTTTTTCTTGTTTGGATCAACACAAAACAGAAGAGAAAATAAAAAGCTACTATAAGTTCCACCAAAAATTTTTTTCTCCCCACCCTACTAAAGAAAATTGAGGAGAGAATGGCACTTTTATTAATTTACAATATTGACTTTTAACTTTTTATTAACCCTTTCATTTATTGTGAGATATACATATTATTTTATATATTTTTATTTTTTTTCTTATTTTTTCTTTATTTTCTTTCTTTCCTTTCATTTTTTCTCTTTAATTGTTATTTTAATTATTTCTCTCACCTTTTTAATATTTTCTTTTTTATTTCTCTCTCCTCACTACTTCCATCTCTTCCACTCTTACCTCTACCACCATCGTAGCCACCTCCTCCCATGCCACTCATTTCTCCAACTAATCTCTTATAAACGCCCATGGCTTCTAATCATTTTTAGCCTAATTGTTGGAAGTTTGACAATCATCAATTACACTTTTACATCTGCTATCCAAACTTGATTCTTTTAATGCCATAAGCCATTATATCACTCCTAGTTTAGTTTACATTTGGACGAGACATGAGTCTTTTGTTATACCTGCCACAATATAAAGCATGTTTTTGCTTGAGTAAACAAAGATACGAGCACTGGACGATAAAACATGGCTGCGCAAATAATCTCGAGCCTATTATAGACCCCACAATATTTGTGATATTGCTGGTGAATTCTTATTAATGTTGCCGCGTTTGAATTGTTGTCCACAGCATAAGAGAAAAAGCTTATAGCTTATGTTTTGTACACTGACATCATATTGAGAAAACAGACATCATCCTCCAACTGCCCAGCCTTGAATTTGTGTGAAGAGTGGGGGCATAGGGGGAAAATGGAGGTGACAATAGTAGCGACGGAGGTGAAGGTGAAGGCAAAGGCAAAGGCGAAAGAAATAGAAAATAGAATATTAAAAGGGTGAGTTGACGTGTTTATTAGTTTAAAATTTTTTTATATTAATATTTAATTATATATGATTAAATATTAATATAAAAATTTTTTATATTAATAATACATGTTAATTAAACTTATAATTAAAATAATAATTAATAATAGCAAAATAAAATTATAAATTTATTCATAACTATAAATTAATTTATAAAATAAATATTTATTTTAGTCTTTGATAAAAATTTTAGGAGACAAATTAGTCCTTTAAAATTTGAAATTTCATAATTAGTCCTTTAAAATTTGAAAGTCTACAATTAATTTCTCACTAAAAAAAGGAACATATTAATTCCTCCGTATAGAATCCGTACTACCAAAAAATTTGTACAAATTTTATACTGAGGGACTAATATATTTCTTTTTTTAAATAATAAAAAACTAATTATAAATTTTTAAATCTTAAAAAATTAATTTATCTTCTAAAATTTTCTTCAAAAATCAAAATAAATATTTATTCTAATGTAAAAAAGGAGCGATGAATTTTTAGTCCACATTAAAATATAATATTTGCTAATCCCCACACAAATAAGGCACGAATCTTAGTAATTTTCATTATATATATATATAAAATTTAATTTAAATATATTATTAATATAAAATTTTTTTATATAAATAATTAATTATATATTATTATATTAATAAAATTTTTTAATATTATTTTTTACTATTTAAATAATTATATAAATAAAAAATTTTAATTAAATAATAATATAAAAAAATTTATATTATTAATACATCTTAATTAAATTCGTATATATATTGATTGTAAAAATAATGTAATAAAAGCAGTATGAAATACAGTACATTGAATGGAAAAGGACGTAAGAGAAGAGGGAAGTTAAGGCGGTAAGAAAACACGGGGAGAACACGGAAAAAAGAAGAAATGAGAATCCTCGGTATGCGTGTGATGTCAATCAAAGTCAACTTGAGGCATATGCATATGCTGTCAAAACCAACCCATCCTCCTGCTTTTTCAGACATTGGCATTCATCACGCGCCTACTGCAACTACAGCTACAACAAAACAAATGCCTCCAACCTCAGGATCAATAATCGCCTCGTGGGTCCCACGACTCAGAAAAGGTCAACGTCCTCCACTCACCTCATAAATCCAAATAACAAAAGAACAAACAACAAAAGTTGGCAATAAAAAAAAATTATTTGCATATATTTTTGCACTCATTATTAACATACTCAATAAATAATAAAAATATAAAATAATGAGTATTTAATAAATATAAAATAATTGACTTATTATTTTATATATTTTTTATTATATTTCTATTATTAATTCTTAAAATAAATACAAATAATATGTTTTATTTAAAAATTAAGAAAAATCGAAACCTGTTTCCTCCGTTCACAGTGTGACCAAAATACCCTGCTAGATCTTATATTCGCAATCGCATCTACATTGATCTGGCGGTCACACGCTAGCGTGATAGTCCAGTCACCTAGTGGACCAAACCGGCCGAATCCTATGGCTACATTTGACCAGGAGACCCTATAGGGTATCCTTACCTATTGGGGCACCCACTTTTGTCAAACACCTTCTTCGCTTTTTTTCCGCTCATTTTCCCCTTTCCTTTCTTCTCCTCCTCGTCCTTGTAAAGTCTTAATTTGATGGTGTTGGTGTGATGCCACTATGGCCGTTGAGCTCATGATGGGTTACAGGAACGAGTACAGCTTCACTTCCAAAGCCGAAGAGAACGCTGTCCAAGAAGCAGCGTCTGGGTTAGAGAGCGTTGAGAAGCTTATCAGGTTGCTCTCTCAGACTCAGCAACACTACAACAACAACAACAACAACAACCCTTCCTTTTCTTCCCCTTCCACTTCCTCAAACCCAAACCCAAACCCTTCTTTGGAAATCGAGAGGGATTGCAAAGCCGTCGCAGACGTCGTCGTTTCGAAGTTTAAAAAGGTGATTTCTCTCCTTGGCCGAACCAGAACCGGCCATGCGCGCTTCAGAAGAGGCCCTCTGCAACCACCACCAGAACAACAACAACCGCAACTTTCGGAACACAGAGTCTTCCATGCGACGCCGCTGCAGCAGATCCCACCACCACCACCACCACCACAACCACAGAACCTTATTAATCACCAGCACCACTTGATCCCCAAAAACGGCGTCGTTGAGAGGAAGGAATCGTCGTCTAAGACCATTAACTTCTCGTACACCTCTGCCGCTAACTCGTTCATGTCGTCTCTCACCGGCGACGCTGACGTTAAGCAGCAGCAACAACCGTCGTCGTCGTCGCCGGCGACGGCGTTTCAGATCACGAACTTGTCTCAGGTTTCCTCGGCGGGGAAGCCCCCGCTCTCTTCGTCTTCGTTGAAGAGGAAGTGTAGCTCCGAGAACTTGGGTTCCGGCAAGTGTGGCAGCTCCTCTAGCCGTTGCCATTGCTCCAAAAAGAGGTAACTTGATTAGGTCTTTCTGCAAAATCATGATTTTTTTTTTTAAATTTTTTGAGGTGTTTGCTGATTTTATTATTTTTTGGGATTGGTATGTGGCAGCAGAAAAATGAGGATGAAAAGGGTGGTCAGGGTGCCAGCTATAAGCTTGAAGATGGCGGATATTCCGCCAGATGATTATTCTTGGAGGAAGTATGGCCAGAAACCCATTAAAGGATCCCCTCATCCAAGGTACCTGAATTCTATATTTCTATATTAGAACAATAAAGCAATCTAATTTTTGGACTTAATTTCATCATCCCCTAAACATGAACAACTTAGTGTATTTATAATTATTTCATCGTCCCCCTAAACATGAACAGGTGTATTTATAATTAATTATAATATATTGGTATATATGTGCCTAGTGCTAAACTTCAAGTTGCTCGTTGACCCTTTCATTTCAAATTCTAAGATAGTTGTGACTGATTTGTTTCCTGTTATTATACTTTGTTTTTGAGTCTATGCTGAATCAGAATTTCTGAGGAGTGAGTGTCACTTAATTGGTTTGTTTTTTTTCTTTTCTTTTTTGGGGAACAAAAATAGGGGTTACTACAAGTGCAGCAGTGTTAGAGGGTGTCCAGCGCGCAAACATGTAGAGAGGGCTCTGGATGATCCATCTATGCTGGTAGTCACCTATGAAGGAGAGCACAACCACTCCCTCACTGCGGCTGATGCTACTAATCTCATCCTGGAATCCTCTTGAAGTCTTAAAAACCAATCATCATTTTCTTTGACAAGGTTTATTACCAAGAACCACACGCAAGTCATTGATTAATCAATGTTTATTTATCCTTGTCAAAAGGGGCAATTGATGGCTTGTAGAATTGGCAGCTTTGCTCAAAGTCCAGAGCTGGCTTTAATCTTTGAAAAGAAAATTAGTGGGTGTTCAATTTCTCTGTACAATATTGGATTCCTTTTATCTTTTCTTCTTTCTCTTCAAGGCTGAGACACTCTGAATCCATTACCATTATAATTTTGAAAATGAAATGGTCAAGATGGTGGTTTTGGTAACGGATTTCAATCTCAAAAGCATAAAAAGCAAATGGGTTCCTATTCTATTTTCATTTAGTTTTAATTTTTTGATCTTTATTTGGTTGCTTTATCTTTGGTGCTTATCTTGGATTCTCATCATCTCTCAACTTTTAATGGGATGTGTTTCAATGCTCAGCGGGTTTTTCTTTGAATTTTTTTGAGTAAAGTGAAGAAAAAGCAACGAAAGGGACCTAGTCAAAGAATTGGACAGAAGAGGACGGACATGTCGTGTTTACGACGGTTGACTAAAGAAGAGAGAGAGAAAAGAGAAAAGAGGGGGTTGGCAGTTACTAGTTGGGACGGCTAAATGAGTGAATGAATGAAGGTGGGTTGTGGGTTGTGGCCTCGGGGGTTGTGGGTTGGGGGAAAAGGAAAGCGCGAGAAAGACTCTGTTTTTAATGCCAAAATTTGTTGGACTCGTTTTGGCTTGTAGGAAAAATGTTGGGTGGGAATGGAGAGCATTGAAGAGAGGTTGGATGGTCTAGAATGGCCCTCGTGGGAAAACCAATGCCAAAGTCAAAATGGGTGGGTGCGGAATTGATAAGATCTACCACAGGGAAAGGGGGGTCCTACCTTGTTGGCAAATTTGTTCTTTTGCTTAGCTTTGCCTTTGCCTTAACGTCAACTTTGTTGTGCGGATGGGGTCCCCCCTTGTTCATTCATCATTATTAATCTCATTATTCACACGCATGTGGCAATCCCTTAATCATGCATAAGAAATACTATCATTCTTCTGCCCTGTTTTTCTTCCCGTAGCTTCTCTCAGTCTAAGTCATGACATCTGCGGATAATATATGTACTAAATTATGTTTCTGATGAACCGTTAGTATAATTAATTTCGATATATACGATATAATAATGAGTATACAAGCACAATTTCATTTATTAGCCGAACAAATTCAAAGCAGACAAGGACAGCCAATTTAGTTGGTAGAGTTCTTTGTAAATGAATATAAGAATTTAAAATTAAATTATACCTATACTTCTTTATTTCCTTTAAATGGATTAGTCAATTATTGGTTAAAAATATCAAGAATTTAGATTTACTAGCTCTGACGAAAATAACGGAATAAACTTGAAGCAACTAAAGGCGCGTTTAGTTTAAAAAAATATTTTTTTATTTTTATTTCTTATTTTTGTTTTTTGAAAATAAATTTCACTTTCAGATTTTTAAATTTTAAGAAATATATTTTATTTATAAAAATAGACTCTGCTTTTAAATAGAAAAATAGTGAAAATACATTTAATTTATCTATTTTGAAAGTACAATTCTTGAAATTAAATTTAAAATAATAAAATTAGATTTGCTATATATATAGTTGATCCACCACAAATATATTTGTATGGATATTGACAAGAAATATTTATTAATATAATAACTAGTTCTATAAAATAAAGTGTTTTTAATAAGGTTGGCTATTAGATACAAATAACTTTAATATTATATGATTCTAATTTAATCATGTTTCTCATTAAATGCTAAATCTGAGATGACAAAATAAAGAATTTCTTCATGTGATTATGAATAGTGAAAGAGAAGGGAGAACTACCAATTTGATTCTCGAAAGATCAAAATGCTATCAATTTAGACCCCATAAGATACCATTTTCTCTTGTGGTATCCCAATGATAAATTAGCCCCTAAAAAAATCAATTTGTTAACAAATTAGTGCCTAAAACATCTTTTATTAACACTAATAAAACCCATTAGCAATAATAAAATTCATCATTAAAGTATTACAAATTAATTAAATATTTTTTGGGGGCTAAATTATCAGCGTTTTAATCTTTCAGGAGTTAAATTAGTGGTTCTCTAGAAAAAGAATGATCCAATAATAAGTTTTTAATAAGCCATGTTTAGTAATTTATTTATTTAAATATGCAATGTAGGAATTACGTAGCAACAACTGGTCGTGTTTGAATCCAGCACTGCACAGGTTTGTCTTTTATTTTCTCAAGCTTTTAAACACCGCATGAAGTGTAACATCCTGAAGAACAGTACGCCTGACTAGTGCTGTTAATTGATTTATTTCGAAGCATTATAGATATATGAGTAGCCAACATTGAAATGCATCAATTAGGGTTAGAAGAATTTGAGTTTCTTTGTAGAAAGATTTTATGTAGACAAATACCAATGTTTTTGCTAATTTAAGAAATATAGGTTGAATTGTGGTGTTTTGTAGCGTAAGAACTGAATCGATAGGAATATGTACTGTAGGATAACATGAATATTAGTTAAAAACTCTAGAATATGTGACTAGAAATTAGCCACCTAACCTATGCTAGATGGCCAAATTATGACCACAAATTTGGAAACTTAACAAAATTTAAATTTTCTTTTGAATCCACCAATCATATTCTTTTTCAATTTTTCCAATTTAAGACTTAAGAATCAAAATCTTTCCCTCCTTATCCCCAAAGAATTTCGACCACCCTCCATAAACCCTCACCCTCCATTTCTTTCTTCAACTTCATTCCTTTCTTCATCCTTTCCATATCTACCTAAACTTCCAAGTTGGATTAGAGATAGGATTTCTTAGATTAATGAACTTCTAGGGTTTATGTGGTTTCTAGGATTTCTTATATCATCTCTTATTTGATGTTGTTTGATGATAATATAACTAGTTTTTAGTGATTTAAGATAGAAATTATCGGTTGGGGTGAAGATTTGATCAAAAGACCAAAAGAAAACAAATAGAAATGTTGTGAGAAAACCCAAAAAGTGTAACACCCTACTAATTTAATATTATGCTTAAGTCATAACATGAAATTAGGTAGACTGTGTTACCGTGTTAATATTCTGCATATATATATTTTTTTCTTAAAACAGATGAAATGGCGCGCTGCTATACTATGAGCGTAATGAAACTCAACATAATACTACAACAGATAAGAAATAGTATAATAACATCAACTGTATACATACATGTATATTTACATGTTAGAAGTCATTGCTTCAGTCTATACATACATATATATATATATATATATATATATATATATATATATATATATATATATATATATATATATGTATTAACAGCAGATGAAATAAGGGCGACAAAATTCTAGTGCTAAGCAGAGAACTAGCAGGAGCAGGCTATGTGCAACAAGTTCAACTCGGAGTCATAGTAAAGCTGCAGGTCTAGGATCTCAGTGAAAAGAGTAGTCGTTGAACTCTTTGCCAGCGTCTGAGAAGGATGCGAAAGATACAAAACGGGGTGAGAATTTCAAGAAATTCTCAGTAGGATTAGGGTATACTGGTTAACTGACATCACATACATTCTCAGTTGCCTCAGTTTTTACTTAATTATAAAAACATGTGTTCAAACTGAGATATCCATTTCAATGAGTTCAAGAAAATATCTAGTCCAAGGCAAGGTTCAATTTTTACTTTAGACAGCACAAGATATAAAATAGATTACTAATAATGGTATGTAGAAGGATAAACAGAACAAATAAATAAACAGCAGTAAATAAATATAGTAGACAACTGTAACATCTTGACATAACTATCTCATGCATTCTGCATTCATGTAATCATGCAAACTCATACTTGAACTTTCCTTTTTAAACTTTTCATTTCCTTTCATCATTTTTTCATCTCTTGGTCCCCTAGGAGTTCGGCGTTTAGACTCTGGGTAATAGTCGCTTCCGAGGATCGAGCTCATTCCTATCTGAAATTGCCGGGTTTACTTTCCCCAGATGTTCCCACCGATCTATTCCTTAACTTCTATCAGGAAATTTGGCCCAAGTAGCATGGAACTTTCATAGTAGCATAACCCTTTTCATAACTTTCATAACTTTCTTAAGAATGCACATGCATTAACATGGAATTCATAACTTGTGCATAGGTTCTACCGAAATTTGTGACATAGCAGCGTGTCCGCTTCTCCATGAATAGTGCCAGCCAACCAGTACATTTACACAATTTGCAAATTCAGTATAGATCAACAATTAGACATATACATTCATTAGTTTCAATCAAGCATCAATAGGACTTTAGACATCAGTCTGCCTCATTCTGCCCGGTTATAGTATATCCCACCTTTATTTCAATTTAACTCTTTTAAACCTAATTTTTGGATATGTTGTAGCCTTATGTGTCTAGTTTTCAACCTTTTTGGTCCCATCTAATTTTGATATCTATAGCTCAAGATATTCAGATTTTATCCCAGCATGCCCAATGGCTAGCCAGAATCAGGCAACGAAAAGTAAAAATCCACTAAAAATCGAAAACTAACTCAAATTACACGAAATTAGACTCATATTAAAGCTAACAGGGTAAAGTTTCATTCGCAAAAAGTTCCATTTCATTTGGCTTATTAAGGCTCGAGTTATAAGCCCCGAGTTCTGACCTTCCTAAATTGTCCTATTCTGGCCCAGTTTGGACATAGGACAACTTTCTTGGATCACTGGGAGCAACTGGGACTTTATCTAATTCTGAAATTTTTATGGGATATTTTCCTATGTGTAAGCTTTCTGAAAAAGTTTGTTTCATTCATTTTCAAGTAGTATAGGTCGAGTTCTACCCTAAACAACCTAGTCTGCCCGGAGCCAGAGTCAAAACCCTAGGTCGAAGTTCAAAAATTCATAACTCTCTCAATTCTATCCAAAAGCCTTATATGATATATCTATGGAAAGCCCTGGATGTCTAGTTTCATTTAAAATTGGTTTTATCAAATTTGATCTGCTGTAGGCGGAGTCGTACACTCTGCCGTGCGGACTGCCGAGGGGTTTTGGGTTCTCCGGCTCTCCATCTCTTCCTATTTTCATTCTTTCTTGGTTCAAATTCGGTTTCAACCAAACAAACAGCCCAAAACCAATCACATATCATCATAATCATCCATTTAACACATCAAGAATCATGAAAATAATCCAAGCTCAGTCAGCCAATCCCACAGTTTTGATGCAAATATTAAACTTCTACCTTTGTTCCAAGTGATTGTGCTGGATTTTTGAAGGCTTGGATGAGTAAGGCTTGAATTGTCTTGATGTTTGGTTGAAGTTGTGTGTGTGAAGGAAGGAAGAAGAGAGCTGAATGAGAGGAGAAAAAGTGGCGCAAGAGAGGTCAGATTATGTGATAAAAGGAGCTGAAATTCTGATCACATGGTGGTGTGTAGGTGGCTTTCTTCTTGCAATTTGATTGGTCTAAAATGTTTGGCTGAAATTCAGCCAGCCTTCTTCACTTTCTATGGCCTTCTTTGCGCCATTTAGAGGGCTTAAGTGGCTGAGTTCTCAACCACTTAAAGTAGGGTTAATGGGTTGAAATTCTATTGGTCCGGTTCCAACAGTTTAAAATACCGTAATGTTACCGATTTCCTTTAAATCGGTGAATCGGTTTTCAATAAAATTTTTATGAAATCTCCTATATTCTAACTCAATTCTCTCTTATCTAGACTCAAGTAATTACTAATCAATTGAGTCTAAATAATTGTTTAGCCGAATCTTGATTATTCTCAATTATTCGATAAAACCGAATAATTAGACGAAAAACGGTGGATGTCACATTACCACCCTCCTTAAAAAAAAATTTTGTCCTCAAAATTTAGTACCTGAGAATAGTTTAGGATACTCTTTCCTCGTATCTGATTGCAGCTCCCAAGTGTAGTCTTCAGCGTCTTCTTTTCCCCATGCTACCTTTACTAGCTGCACGATCTTGTTAGAAGTTATGCAGGTACTTACATCTCGATTTCGTGCGGGTTGTAAGCGGAAAGTAAGGTCCTCCTTTAACTGTATTGATTCGGGTTCTAAGAAGTGTGTAGGGTCAGGCTGATATTTTCTAAGTTGGGAGACATGAAAAACATCATGGAGGTTTGATAGATGCGGAGGCAAAGTGACTCGGTATGCACCTGATCCGATTCGCTTCAATATTTGAAAGGGACCAATAAAGCGAGGATTTAGCTTCTTGATTTTGATTGCTCTACCAATCCCTGTTGTAGGAGTAACCTTTAGAAATATGTGGTCTCCTTCCTGAAATTCCAGAGGTTTCCTCCTAGTATCCGCGTAACTCTTCTGGCGGCTTTGAGCAACGAGCATCTTGCTTCGTATTTTCTTGATCTGCTCGGTGGTCTGCTCGACTAAATCAGGCCCCAATAAAGTTGATTCTCCTGTCTCATACCAGCACAGGGAAGATTGGCACTTCCGTTCATACAATGCTTCATAAGGAGCCATGCCGATGCTAGCGTGAAAGCTATTGTTGTACGCGAATTCGGCCAATGGTAAATATCGATCCCAATTTCCGCGTTGCTCTAGTATATAAGCTCGTAGCATATCTTCCAAGGTTTGAATCGTCCTTTCAGTTTGGCCATCTGTTTGTGGGTGATATGCAGTGCTTAAACATAGCTTCGCACCGAACGTTTTCTGTAAAGCTCCACAAAACCGCGAGGTAAACCTTGGGTCTCGATCCGAGATAATAGTTGAAGGGGTGCCGTGTAGCCTGATAATTTCTTGAATATACAATTGCGCCAATTTCTCCAATGGGTAATTTGCTCGGATGGGTAGGAAATGAGCAGATTTGGTTAATCTATCCACAATGACCCATATAGCATCATATCCTGCCGATGTCCTTGGTAAACCCATTATAAAATTTATGGAGATACTCTCCCACTTCCACTCAGGGATTTCTAAGGGTTGTAACATCCCAGAAGGTTTTTGATGTTCCGCTTTCACCTTCTGACAAGTCAAGCACCTGCCCATGAAGCTTGCTACATCTGACTTCATGCCTGGCCACCAAAACATTTTCTTGAGGTCTTGATACATTTTGGTTATGCCAGGATGTACGGCGAATTCGCCTTTATGTGCTTCTTCCAGGATTCTTCTTCGGAGATTGTTCCTTTCAGGAACACATACTCTGTCATGACACCGCCAAATGCCCTCTTTATCTTGGGCAAAACCTGTTAGTTTCCCTGACTGCACAAGATGAATCGTATGTTGGAATTTAGCATCCTGCTGCTGTGCTTGCCGAATTTGGTCCTTAAAGCTGCTGGTTATCTTAATTTGGTGTAACTGAAGAGTCTTGGGAGTTGCAAAGATTCCCAAATTAAGATTTTGGAAGCTTTCAATAAGTTCCGTCTCCTTAATCATTATCCAGGCGACAGTCAACGATTTCCTGCTCAACGCATCTGCCACGATGTTTGCCTTACCTGGGTGGTATTTCAATTCAAACTCATAGTCTTTAAGGAGTTCCATCCATCTCCGCTGCCTCATGTTTAATTCCTTCTGATCAAAGAGGTACTTCAAACTCTTATGATCAGAAAAGACCTCAAACTTCACTCCGTACAGGTGATGTCTCCATATCTTCAACGCAAATACTATTGCTGCTAATTCGAGATCGTGCGTAGGATAGTTCCTTTCATGTGGCTTCAATTGCCTGGAGGCATACGCGACCACCTTTCCGGTTTGCATCAACACGCACCCTAGCCCTTGTTGGGAAGCATCACAATAGACCTCAAATGGTCCATGAGGTTCTGATAAGGCTAACACTGATGTTGTAATCAATCTCCTCTTCAAATCCTGAAAACTTTGTTCGCACTCCGGGGTCCACTCAAATAGGACATTCTTTCTGGTTAGCTTGGTCAAGGGCAAGGCTATTCGAGAGAAATCTTTAACGAACCGCCTGTAATATCCAAATTAAACCGAAAACTCTAACCGAGGCGTAGGTCGGCCTTTCCCAGTTTAGAATGGCTTCTACTTTGCTGGGGTTGACGGAGATTCCTCTAGATGACACTACGTGGCCGAGAAATTTTACCTCCTTCATCCAAAATTCACATTTGGATAATTTGGCATAGAGTTTCCTTTCTCTTAAAATTTGCAGAACTATCCGCAAGTGTTCCACATGCTCTTGCTCCGTCTTCGAGTAGACAAGTATATCGTCGATGAAGACCACTACAAACTTGTCCAGATATGGACGGAATATTCGATTCATGTAATCCATGAATACTGCAGGTGCGTTCGTCAATCCAAACGACATCACGGTATACTCATAGTGTCCGTAGCGAGTTCGAAAAGCTGTCTTAGGGATATCGTGTTCCCGAACTCGAATTTGGTGATACCCGGAATGCAAATCAATCTTGGAGAATACCGTTGCACCTTGTAATTGGTCCATGAGATCATCAATTCTTGGCAGTGGATATTTATTCTTAATTGTTGTAACATCCTCCGAAATCCTTTTATTGTTTTCCGTTCAATTGTTCGTTTTTTATCGAATAATTGAGATTAATTAAAATTCGGTTAAACAATTATTTAGAATCAATTGATTAACAATTAATTGAGTTTAGATAAGAGAGAATTAAGTTAGAATATAGAAGATTTCATAAGAATTTTCACGAAACCGATTTAACGATTTAAAGGAAATCGGTAAGTTTACGGTATTTTAAACTGTCCGGGCAGGAATAGAATTACAAGCTCTAAACCCTATTTTGAGTGGCTAATAGCTCAGCCACTTACCAGCCAAAAAGTGGCGCCACAAGGCCACTAAACCATGGAGAAGCTTGGCTGAAATCAATTTGAGCCAATCAAATTCAAGCAAAAAGTCACTCAAGCAATCAAATTTTCAGCTCCTTTATCACCCACTTTAGACCATTCTTACGCCACTTTTTCTCTTCTCTCCTTCAGCTCTCTTTCTCTCTTCCTCACACCCCAAAAACTGAAGAAACTCCAGCCTTGTTCATCCAAACTTCAAGAATCTAGCACAAACACTTGGATCAAAGGTAGGAGTTTTGATTCTTGCACCAAATCCATGGACTTGGCTGGCTGGGCTTGAATTATTTTCACCTTCCTTGATGTATTAAATGAATGTTTATGATGATGTGTGATTGGTTTTGGGCTGTTGGTTTGATTCAAACCGAAGTGGAAGCAAGAAACCATGAAAATAGAAAGAGCTGATGGGTTAGAGAATCAAAAACCCTCGGCAGTCCGTACGGCGGAGTGTACGGCTCCACCTACAGCCGATCAAATTTGATAAAACCAATTTTAAATGAAACTAGACATCTAGGGCTTTCCATAGACATATCATATAAGGCTTTTGGATTAGTATTGAAGGAGTTATGAAATTTTGAATTTCGACCTAGGGTTCTGACTCTGAATCTAGGCAGACTAGTTTGTTCAAGATAGAACTCGACCTATACTACTTGAAAATGAATGAAACTAAATTTTTTAGAAAGATTACACATAGGAGAATGTCCCATAAAAATTTCAGAATTAAATAAGATCCCAACTGCTCCCAGTGATCCAAGAAAGTTGCCCTATGTCCAAACCGGGCTAGAATAGGGCAGTTTAGGAAGGTCAGAATTCGAGGCTTATAACTCGAGCCCTACTAAGTCAAATGAAATGAAACTTTTTGCAAATGAAACTTTACCCTGTTACCTTTAATTTGAGTCCAATTTCGTATGATTTGAGTTAGTTTTCGATTTTTAGTGGATTTTTACTTTTAGTTTCCTGATTCTAGCAAGCCACTGGGCATGCCGGGATAAAATCTGAATATCTTGAGCTATAGATATCAAAATTAGATGGGACCAAAAAGGTTAGAAACTAGACATACAAGGCTACTACATATCCAAAAATCAGGTTTAAAGGAATTCAATTGAAATAAAGGTGGGCTATACCATAACCGGGCAGAAATAGGCAAAATCAGTTAAAAGTCCTATTGAAGCTTGTTGAAGCTATGAATGAATTTATGAATGTATGTGCATAATTGCTGCTCTATATTGAAATTGCAAATTGTGTAACTGTATTGGTTGGCTGGCACTATTCATGGGGAAGCGGACACGTTCCGTTATGCTGCCAAAATTATGGTAGGACCCATGCACAAGTTATGAATTCTATATTAATGCATATGCATCCTTAAGAAAGTTATGAAAGTTATGAAAAGGATTATGCCACTATGAAAGTTCCATGCTACTTGGGCCAGCCCCGGATAAGAAGTTAAAAGGAATAGATTGGTGGGAACATCGGGGAAAGTAAACCCGGCAATTCCTGTATAGGAACAAGCTCGATCCTGAGAAGCAGACTATTACCCAGGAGTCTAAATGGCCAAGAACTCCCAGGGGCCAAGAGATGGAAAAATGATGAAAGGAAATGAAAAGTTTAAGAAGGAAAGTTCAAGTATGAGTTGCATGATCACATGAATGCATAAATGCATGAAATAGTTATGTCAAGATGTTACAGTTGTCTACTATATTTATTCACTGCTGTTTACTTAGTCATTCTGTTTATCCTTCTACATGCCATTGTTAGTAATCTATTTTATTTCTTGTGCCGTCTAAACTAAAATCGAACCTTGCCTTGGACCAGATATTTCTTGAACTCAATAAGATGGCTATTTCTGTTTAAACACATGTTTTTACAATTAAGTAAAAACCGAGGCAACTGAGAATGTATGTTATGTTAGTTAACGGTATAGAACCCTGCTGAGAATTTTCTTGAAATTCTCACCCCGTTTTGTATCTTCCGCACCATTCTCAGACACTGGCGATGGACTCCACCGCGACCCTCTTCCTTGAGATTCCCGCTTTACAGCTCCACCATGATCCAGAGTTGGATTCCTTGTACATAGCTGGTTCGTGTAACTTCCGTTTATACCTCTTTAGCAACAGGAACTTTGACGTTCCTTTACATCATCCCATTTTCGACCCTGCTACTCCCTACATTGCCGTCCCGCTGCACATGGCACACCCACCTCCTGCTCCTCCTGCACCCGCGACCAGGCGACCTGCGGACCACCCTGAGTCACCACCATGGCGGTCCGATATCCCATTGAGTTCAGAGAGTGACCCCTCAGAGGCCACCGGCTTGTCACCCTTTTCCTCCTCGGGACCCAGCGTGGACTACACACCGACCGAGCCTGGCATGGTTAACGGCTATCTGACGGAGTAGCTTAGTAGCCGGAGATGTTGTACAGTATGACCCTCTTTTGGACAGCAAGTAGCTCTGGGTCATAGACTTGACTGTAGGGTCGCAGTAGGTTACGAAATGTCCTCTGAGGACCATAGGATGTTTTGACTGATACGGGCATTATTGTCTTTTTGATATACCAGCCCGCTTATGTATTTTAATTTTACACTTTGTACCTAAACTGAAGCAGTGGCTTCTGATATATATACATATACATTTGCACGTATACAGTAATGTGATTGTACTATTTCTTATCTATTATGATATTATGTTGAGTTCTGTAGCACTCATAGTATAGCAGCGCGCCGCTTCGACTGTTTTGTAATACAAATCACGAAATTTAAGCAGAATATTAACACCGTAACACAGTCTACTTAATTGAATGCTATGACTTAAGCATAACATTAAATTAGTAGGGTGTTACAATTGTCACTTTGTTTAGCTGCCTATAATCCACGCATAAGCGCATGCTTCCATATTTCTTTTTGACCAACAAGACTGGAGCTCCCCATGGTGACGCGCTTGGCCGTATGAATCCTTTTTCTAAAAGCTCTTCGATCTATCTTTTTAGTTCTGTCAGTTCCATAGGTGACATTCGATACGGAGCTATAGAATTGGTCCCGCACCTGGAACCAACTCCATGGTAAACTCAATCTCTGCTCCAGGAGAAATTCAGAATATCCTGCGGAAAAACATCGGATATTCACGACACGGGAATCTCTTCTAGTTCTGGCAGCCTGTCACATTAGCTGACAAGAGGATATACCCTTGCTTCTTCAGCCCAAAAGAGTTCAGATAGAAGAGTGTTGCGGTCTGGGATTCAGAAAGTAAGACAGAGGGGAGTACCACCGTCTTATTAGAGCAATTGAGTATGACTCGATTGGCAGAAAGCCAATCCATGCCCAGAATTATGTCAAGACCAGACAGAGGGAGATAAATCAAATTGGCGGCAAAGGTCCTACCTTCAATTCGAAGAGAAACATTAATACATACTTGACCAGTTCTAACAGGTCCATTGGTAGGAGTAGAAACCAATAGGTCATAAGGTAATTCAGAAATTGGCAATTGCAAGGTAGCTACACAGCTATGAGAAATAAATGAATGTGAAGCACCTGAGTCATAGAGTACAGTTAGAGTCTCACCGTCCATGTTACAGGTGCCTTGGATTAGTCCTTTCGACTAGTCAGCTTCTTCCGCGCTCATTGTAAAGACCCGTCCTTGTCGTTGGGGTCGGCTGTGATGGATTTTTGGTTGGACACTCATAAATCTTGTGGCCTGGTTTGCCACATCCATAGCAGACATTCTGGCCTGCCAAATATGGCCGATCGCCATGATTCTTGCCGCATTTTGTGCAAGTCGAATTTGGAAAAGGCCTTTGGGGCTGCTTGCCTTTGCTACCTGCCAACGGAAATCTCCACTGTTACTGTACATTGGGCTTAAATTTTGGGCCTTATGGGGCCAACCCCCTCTTGAAATTCCCACCAGATGCCCTGGCTGCAGCTAATTTCGAGTTGCAATCTTCCACGAGTCGGCACTTGTTCACCAATGTGGGAAATCTCTGATCTCCATTGGCCCGATTGCGGTGAGAATGTCCTCTCGTAATCCACCTTCAAACTTAATGCACTTCCACGCTTCATCCGGGTTCCTCTGGTAAATCGTGGAGAATTTGCATAGCTCCTCAAATCGGGCAATATATTTGGATACTGTCTGATTTCCTTGACGCAGCTGCATAAACTCGAGTTCCTTAGCATTTCAAACGGAAGTTGGAAAGTACTTCTGGTACAATAAATCCTTAAACATCGCCCAGGTGACTATGGTCTGAGATTCTTCAAACAGTCTTCGTACGCCGTTCCACCAGAACTCGGCGTCTGCCTCAAGCATATAAGTGGCAAAAGTCACCTTCTGATGATCTGAGCAATCTAGGACAGAGAAAATCTTCTCCATAGCTTTGATCCACTCATCGGCGCTATCAGGGTTATACGCCCCTCGGAAGCTGGGCGGATTCGCCTTCCTAAACTTAACAAATTTGAGATATTTCAGGTTAGCCTCTAGGCCATGTGGGTTCCCTTCACAACCTGCTGCAGGTCACCTGCCTAGCTGTTCCATCATCTGGTGAGCTGCCGCGGCTTGCTCTCGCATTGCGTGAGCCATTTCTTGCATTGTGGCCATCAGGTCATTTGGGTCCTCTCGAGCTGGTTCTGCACGCGGCCTACCTCACCTTCCGAAAGCCATTAAGTTCTGAGCACACAAAACAAAAGTTATTGAGTTGATTAGGCTCAATACTAAGTCTAATGTGCTAGTAAATAACAGTTGACATGGTCAAGCACGTCATACACATGCACAACTATATCTCAACCATATAGGCAAGATTTAGTGCATGTCATCAGCTAAAAACACAGAATATGTGCAAAGCATAGTCAGTCCAATCCTCAGGCCTTAACTAGGAGACGCTCGATAATTAAAAATGTAACACCCTACTAATTTAATATTATGCTTAAGTCATAACATGAAATTAGGTAGACTGTGTTACCGTGTTAATATTCTACATATATATTTTTTTTCTTAAAATAGACGAAATGGCGCGCTGCTATACTATGAGCGTAATGAAACTCAACATAATACTACAACAGATAAGAAATAGTATAATAACATCAACTATATACATACATGTATATTTATATGTCAGAAGTCATTGCTTCAGTCTATATATATATATATATATGTATTAACAGCAGATGAAATAAGGACAGCAAAATTCCTAGTGCTAAAAGCAAAGGCAGAACTAGCAGGAGCAGGCTATGTGCAACAAGTCCAACTCGGAGTCATAGTGAAGCTGCAGGTCTAGGATCTCAGTGAAAAGAGTGGTCGTTGAGCTCTTCGCCAGCGTCTAAGAAGGATGCTGAAGATACAAAACAAGGTGAGAATTTCAAGAAATTCTCAGTTGGGTTCGGGTATACTGGTTAACTGACATCACATACATTCTTAGTTGCCTCGGTTTTTACTTAATTATAAAAACATGTGTTCAAATTGAGATATCCATTTCAATGAGTTCAAGAAAATATCTGGTCCGAGGCAAGGTTCAATTTTTACTTTAGACAGCACAAGAAATAAAATAGATTACTAATAATGGTATGTAGAAGGATAAACAGAATAAATAAATAAACAGCAGTAAATAAATATAGTAGACAACTGTAACATCTTGACATAACTATCTCATGCATTCATGCATTCATGTAATCATGCAAACTCATACTTGAACTTTCCTTTTTAAACTTTTCATTTCCTTTCATCATTTTTCCATCTCTTGGTCCCCTGGGAGTTCTTGGCCATTTAGACTCTTGGGTAATAGTCTGCTTCTCAGGATCGAGCTCGTTCCTGAATTGCCGGGTTTACTTTCCCCGACGTTCCCACCGATCTATTCCCCTTAACTTCTTATCCGGGGCTGGCGCAAGTAGTATGGAACTTTCATAGTAGCATAACCCTTTTTATAACTTTCATAACTTTCTTAAGAATGCACATGCATTAACATGAAATTCATAACTTGTGCATAGGTTCTACCGAAATTTCGGCAGCATAACGGAAGGTGTCCACTTCCCCATGAATAGTGCTAGCCAACCAGTACATTTACACAATTTTCAAATTCAGTATAGATCAACAATTAGACATATACATTCATTAGTTTCAATCAAGCATCAATAGGACTTTAGACATCAGTCTGCCTCATTCTGCCCGGTTATAGTATATCCCACCTTTATGTCAATTTAACTCCTTTAAACCTAATTTTTGGATATGTTGTAGCCTTATGTGTCTAGTTTCCAACCTTTTTGGTCCCATCTAATTTTGATATCTATAGCTCAAGATATTCAGATTTTATCCCAGCATGCCCAATGGCTAGCCAGAATTAGGCAACGAAAAGTAAAAATCCACTAAAAATCGAAAACTGACTCAAATTATACGAAATTGGACTCATATTCAAGCTAACAGGGTAAAGTTTCATTCGCAAAAAGTTCCATTTCATTTGGCTTATTAGGGCTCGAGTTATAAGCCCCGAGTTCTGACCTTCCTAAACTGTCCTATTCTGGCCCGGTTTGGACATAGGACAACTTTCTTGGATCACTGGGAGCAACTGGGACCTTATCTAATTTTGAAATTTTTATGGGATATTTTCCTACGTGTAAGCTTTCTAACAAAGTTCGTTTCATTCATTTTCAAGTAGTATATGTCGAGTTCTACCCTAAACAACCTAGTCCGCTCGGAGCCAGAGTCAAAACCCTAGGTCGAAGTTCAAAAGTTCATAACTCTCTCAATTCTATCCAAAAGCCTTATATATATATCTATGGAGAGCCATGGATGTCTAGTTTTATTTAAAATTGGTTTCATCAAATTTGATCGGTGCATTTGTAGGGGTTTTGGGTTCTCCGGCTCTCCATCTCTTCCTATTTTCATTCTTTCTTGGTTCAAATTCGGTTTCAACCAAACAAACAGCCCAAAACCAATCACATATCATCATAATCATCCATTTAACACATCAAGAATCATGAAAATAATCCAAGCTCAGTCAGCCAATCCCACAGTTTTGATGCAAATATTAAACTCCTACCTTTGTTCCAAGTGATTGTGCTGGATTTTTGAAGGCTTGGATGAGTAAGTCTTGAATTGTCTTGATGTTTGGTTGAAGTTGTGTGTGTGAAGGAAGGAAGAAGAGAGCTGAATGAGAGGAGAAAAAGTGGCGCAAGAGAGGTCAGATTATGTGATAAAAGGAGCTGAAATTCTGATCACATGGTGGTGTGTAGGTGGCTTTCTTCTTGCAATTTGATTGGTCTAAAATGTTTGGCTGAAATTCAGCCAGCCTTCTTCACTTTCTATGGCCTTCTTTGCCCCATTTAGAGGGCTTAAGTGGCTGAGTTCTCAGCCACTTAAAGTAGGGTTAATGGGTTGAAATTCTATTGGTCCGGTTCCGACAATTAAAATACTGTAATGTTACTGATTTTCTTTAAATCGATAAATCAGTTTTCAATAAAATTTTTATGAAATCTCCTATACTCTAACTCAACTCTCTCTTATCTAGACTCAAGTAATTGCTAATCAATTGAGTCTAAATAATTGTTTAGCCGAATCTTGATTATTCTCAATTATTCGATAAAACTGAATAATTAGACGAAAAACGGTGGATGTTACAAAAAGGACCGTCCGTACATCGAACGGTGTTTCTTATTCAGGTCAAATTTGAGTAAAACCAATTTTGAATAAAGCTAGACTTTCAAAGCTTACCAACCATATAAATTATAGATCCATTAGATTTAAAATGAGAGAGTTATGATTTTTAGAAGTAAGGTGTTGAAATTCACTTACTGTCATGACCAGGATGTGTTGTCAAGGACATAACTTGCCATATACAATTTCAAATTACGTGAAACCAATTTTGTTAGGAAGCTATCACATAGAGAACGATGCCATAAAAATTTCATATTTATATCTTTAGTATATTGCTCCCAGAAATTCACTAAAGTTGACATATGCTCTATTCGAGTTGAAATAGGGTAGCCTACTTGAGGAGCTCATAATCTGAGCTCTGCTTATCCAATTAAGATGAAACTTGGAATTGAAAAATAATCCAATTAGCTTCAATTTGGTATAAAATTAGGATAAAAATGATAAAAAAAATGATATTTTAGTAATTTTCTAAAGTTAGAAGTGCAAGACTGTCCTAGAATAGGGCGGCCTTGAGTAAAGTCTTAATAACTCAATTTATACACATCAAAACATAGTGGGACTAAAGAGAGTCAAAAGTAGACTAATAGGGCTACAAAATATTAAATTTTTAGATTAAAATGAGCTAAAATAAAATTTTAGTACAAATCATAAAATAGGGCATATTTGAGACAATTAAGACATTTTGGTAGCTTCAACGATTAGAAGCCCATAAGCCATAAGAAGCTAATGGGTGAATTATGAATGAAATTCTTTATGATATGATGTGATATTGATATATAAACATGATGTTTCTATTTACTTGACTAGCTGGCTAGAATGATATTGTCTGTATATGGAAAAATCCCCTGTTTCAACTGTTATGCTACCGGATTTCCGACAAATTTATATGAATCATGCATCATGAGCATAAATTCCTTAAACATATTCATTCATGAAATTATGATCTAAGACATAATTAAGATTCCATATTACCTGAGTCAGCCCTTGAACAGATTTAAGAGGAATAAGTTGGCAGGAGAGTTCAAGAAAATAAACTTGCCAATCCTGTATAGGAACGAACTCATTTAATATCCCAAATTTTTGTAATACGTTTAATTTATGCCATTAATTAATTTATTCAGTTTTAATAGTTACGTAAGAATAATTAGAAGTTAATTATAGGTTAATTAGAAGTTAATTAGGAGTTAGTTAAAGAGATTAGGATTAAGAAAAATTAGAATAGACATGGAGAACACCTTAGAAAGTTATTTAGCACTGTTTTGCCAATTTAAAGGAAATCGGTAAAGATTCGGTATTTTATACTGTTAGAACCGAATCAGTAGAATTTTATACTGTAAAAACCTAAGTTGGGAGCCTAGAATTTATCTACCACCACCCCCATAAGTGGTGTCCCATGCTGCCACAAAGAAGGGGGAGACTTGGCTAACATCCAACCACCCAAGATCTCCACCAATTGAAGCCTACATCCTTGCCAACCTTTATGACCAACAACCCACAAATTTCCTCATTCTTCCTCTTCTAATTTCTTCCTCAGTAGACCAGGCCACTCTTTCCCTTATTTTCTTCCTCACCCCCTTCTCTTCATCCTTGTTTCTTTACTTTTCCTTCATGCTTTCACCCAAAACTTGCTTCCTCGTTAGCTTAAGCTTCAATTTGAGATAGGATTCAACATATTTCTGTTGTTTTTGTGATGTAAAGGCTAGTGAGGAATTTTGCTCTACTCTCTTAATTGATGATATATTATGTTTAAGTGATCATTTATAGCTGGTTTAATATGGAATTATTGGGTTTGGATTGAAACTTGAATAAAAAACTAAAGGAGGAGCTAATTAGAAGCTAAATCAAGTGAAAACTCTACGGTATCCATATTTGCGAAGTGTATGGCATTGCACATAGCCATCAGAATTTGATGAAACTAATTTTAAATGAAATTAGACATTTAAAGCTTTCGAATCATATAAATTATAAGGCCATTGGTTTAGTATTGAGTGAGATATGATTTTTTGAAGTTTACCCTAGAGTTCTGCCTCTAGACCTGACCAAAGTGGGTTATTCAGGGCATAACTCGCCCTATACACCTTCAATTTAAGTGAAACTAATTTTGTTAGAATGCTTACATATAGGGAATCATACCATAAAAATTTTAGAGTCAAATTCGATGTCTGTTGTTTCCAGTAATTCATCAAAGCTACCCTATGTCTTGACTAGATACAGATAGGGCAGACCAATTCCACCAATTTTGCAAGGTTATAACTTGAGCTCTGCTCACTTAAATGAAATGAAACTTATTGGAAATGAAAGAAGGTTCTATTAGCTTTACAATTATATAAGATTCACTCAAATCCAATAAGACTTCTATGTTTAGAGAATTTTTACATTTTAGACCCCTGTTCTGTCTAACACAAGGTAGACCTAGGTAAACTCTCAATATCTTAAGTTATACTTATCAAAATTGACTAAGATCGAAGAGGTTAAAAACTAGATAAACAACACTTCAACATAGCAAAAATTCAGAATTTAATAAATTAAGTAGAAATTATGGCATAAAACACAACAGCCAAATTTGACTGACATAAGGAGAATTGCTAATTAAATAATTGGCCACCTTAATGCATGAGTAAGTTGCAATTGGTGTTAAATATTGCAAACTTATGACAATATTGAGGTATTAATATGTGATGTTTGTTCTACTATTGTGACTGAATTTCTGGTTAAGTTGGTACTATTCATAAAGAAGCGGACATGATCCATTATACTGCTGAATTTTCGGCAGAAGTATATGAATCATGCATCATGAATATGATTCCTCTAGCATATGCACTCCTGACTTCATTATTAAAGATATAATAATAATTCCATATTACTTGGGCTAGCCCTTGAACAAATTTAAGGGGAATAAGTCAGTGGAAGCATCAAGGAAAGTAAACCCGGTAATCCTATATAGGAACGAACTAGGTCGTAAAAAGCAAGCTATTATTCAAAGGTGAGAGAGGTCATTCATCTTCAGGGGAGCAAGTATGAGTGAAAGATAAGTAAAGGGGTGCACTTGAGGATAGTGAATTGTAACGCTCAAGTGTAGACCAGTATACGCAACATAGGGACGGCGATACGTAATGCTTAGGTATGCTAAGGAAAGGAAGTAAAGGAAGTTAAAAGAGGCAAAGACACTTACACCAAGAAGTCATATGCATTCATTTATGCATGAAAAATCAACTATTCCTTATGTTATTATGAATCTATGCACCTTATTTAATTATCCTTCATGTTACTATGTTGATCTTTAGATTCTCTCTCTGTTTAACAAGTGTATGAATAAAATGAACTCTGCTTCGAACAATATATTTTCGAACTATAAAACTGAACAGCTTATATAACATCTTCACCTTTTTCATAATAAACCAAATCAGCTGAAGATAATAATAATGACACTATGTGTGACAATCTAGAGAATCCTTGAGAATTTTAAATTCTTACTCCTGTGTTTATTTCCGTATTATCTCCAGATAATTTAAGAAATATTGAAGACGGCCCGAGGTTGCTGTTAGACAAAGTCCATTCAGGTAATAGTAACAACTCCTAAGTATGGTGCTATGACTTAAGCATGGTACTGTACTTGGGAGGGTGTTACAACTCAATCTTGAAAAGCAAGCTATTATCTGAAGGAGAAAGAAGCCATTCACTTCCAGGGGAGCAAGTAAAGGAAGATAAGAAAGGTGCACTTCGAGGATGGCGATATGTAACGCTCAAGTGTAGACCCATGCAGACACCCTCGAGACAGCAATACGTAATACCCAGGTATGTTAAGTAAAGAAAGTTAAAGAAAAATAGGTGTACTTACATCAAGAGTCTAGTTGCATTCATATATGCATATTATTTACTTGTTTTTTAGCCTGCTATACTTATGCTTGGATTCTTTCTCTGTTTATCAAGTGTATAAATAAAATGGACTTTGCTTCGGATACTATGGTTTCAAACTATAAAACTGGAATATATACTTTGTCATTTATACTGTTCACATTTTTCTAAATAAATTGAAGCAGTTGAGAATGATTGTGATATCATTGCATAGTAACCTAGGAAATCCTACTAAGAATTTTCAAATTCTCACTCTTTCGTGTCATTCTTAGATGACTGCAATGGTAGCAATAATATTCTTTGCTGAGATGCCTGAGTGGCACTGGCACTACGACCATGCCCTAGATTCCTTATATCTTGCAGCTACTTTCCACATCCACTTGTATATATTTTTTCTAGTGTGCCTTTGATGTCCCTATCTTTAGCCCACTCTTCGACTCTATGGCTCTATTCTGGGGGTTTCTTTGTACATGGCCCATCTTGCTGCCGTACTACCCCACCCAGTCCAGCCACCTACTGCACCCTAGTAGCATGTACCACCTTCACCTTCTGAGAGTGATCCCTTAGAGATGAGCACATCCTCATCTTCTTCTGACCCTAGTGGAGGATACTCTCCTGGCAACCCTAGGTCTGCGAGCATCATGGAGAATGGGTTCTTTTCTTTCGGTTCTGCCTAGGTGAGAATACCAAACCTTTTGAATATGGTAGTATGTACAGAGTGACCCTCTATTGGTAACTTTTTGTATGACCTTGGGCCATAGGCTTAGTTTTTGTTTTACTTTTCTCTTATATATACCTGATGACCACTTGTAGTCCCTATGGGGACATGTATGGAAACTGCTCTATATAGCATGGGCTAAGTATATGTTTTCGCTAATTCTCTATCTTGTACCCAAAACTTATAACAGTTATATGAGATATGTACATCTTTTATAAATGTTTTGTAAATATTTACTATGAATTTTATTTTTGTACTTTTATTTTCCTGCCTTCTGATGTACCATATTTTTATTTTATGAAATTAATAGTGCACGTTTATTTAATAGTTAAGAAAAATGATAAATCTATATTTTATTTAAAATTGCTCCGCGCTATGACTTATTAAGGATAAAATGTCAAAATTAGATTAGTATAAGTAGCAGGCTCCTGAGTATAATATTATGACTTAAGTATAGTATTATATTTGGGAGGGTATTACATGGAGCATTAGAAAAGGAAAAAAAAAAATAATAAGATGAGTTTCCTTTAGCAGGTTCGAACACAGCACATCGTGGTGAAAAGGGAGACATTTCCTCTTATTTACCATTGTGCTACCACATTTTTAGTTGAAAATGTTTCCAACAAATATATAGAAAATATTGAAAATGTGAAAATGACATTTTCAAATTTATGAAGATTTCTAAAAATATTTTCATGAAATGTTTTCAACAAAATCCAACCAAACATATTTTCATGGCCATTTTCTATTTTCATTGAAAATGAAAACAAGAAATATGCAAACCAAACAGCCCCTAATCTTGTTAGACTTTTGGAAAGTATATGAATACTTGTTAACTCCCAAATTTGCAAATAGTCGAGGATAGACAATAGTCGAGAAGAATTACCTGAATAAGAGTAAATAGTTGATAGTAAGAAAAAATATAGCCAATATTTAATCAATGGATTTCCTATTGGGCATTGGGCCTTAAGATGATCTCCAACTAATGAATCAATTTTGAGCATTAGTTAAAGGTAGAAAGCACTTGGAGGCATAGTCTAAATGGTTTGAGTTATAGCCTCTATGTTAGTACACTTGGAGGTAAGGAATTGCATGTTCAATTCCAAGAGGGCAAAGCCCCTCGTCCCCCCCTCCCCTAATGAAGGTGTAGATGTAGGACCCGTTCTCCAACACAGAAACTACTGCAAGCTAACCAAACAAGCGAGTCAACATTGGGATCATAGTACCACGTCGACTTAGGTACCTCCATGAAGATAATGATGGATGCCATTGCCTTCGTTTAATGATGACTCAGGAACACACACAAGCTGAGAAATAATAATTTCTCAATAAAGGACTTTAACTAAACAGTTAAATGTCATCATCATCGCCTCAGTCACTTCGGTTTATTCTAAAAATGATGAGCATTCTAAGACATAAACAAAGATTCATTTTAATGGATTTTAAAACATATTTCCTCGAAGTAAATTGCTTTTATTCAGGCACTTGATTCAAGACTTGTAACATTTCTCATAAATGATAATGGTGCATGGTCATAACATAACATAATGTCAGTAAAAGATGGATGAAATGCTTTCCCATGAATGCATGTCTTTATGCGCTTTTCTTGCTTAATTTTTCTTACTTAGCATGTGCTTTTAATCTTTACTTGCATAAACCTTGATATAAGGGGTTTTGCCCACCTTTATGTGATAGTTTAACACCCGACCAAGCTTAATACTATGCTTAAGTCATAGTATTTCATTGCATAGTTATGTTACGCGCAAGTACTCTTCTTCCTATGTCTTACCTTATTTTATTAACTTAATTGATCAAATTCTTAAATTGGGATGTGGTTATTAACTAGACAGAAATCGTGATTGTGCGGCATATAGATATTGTACATACATGGCACAATGAAAATGTTTAAATAACTCAGCAGAAAATAAAATAACATAACATCTAATATATATATATATATATATATAGTGTGTGTGTGTGTGTGTGTGTGTGTGCGCGCATATAGAGTTTCAAGATTTTGTATACATATGATGAACAGAGTACATGAGTTAGGACCGTAAAACAAAATAATTCGGTGCATTCCTGAGGTGCAGCTTTATATGGTCCAGAACGGACATTTCATCTAAGTCACAGCCTGAGAACACAAAATTAACTATGTCCATGGCCCAAGATCATAAAGTGTCAAAAGAGGGCCACACTGTACACTACGATTAGCTGGGTGGATGATGCCTTTAGCCGAATTCCGAGGACAGGAACCTGTTAGCCACACTGGGCTCCGCTAGGACATAGCCGTCACCGGGTCGGAGGACAAGCCAGAGGATGACTTTGCTGCCTTTGAGAGGTCATCATCATCATGAGAGAGAGGGGGGAACTAACTGAGGTAGTGAGGCAGGTGGTGTAGCTGTCGGTGCTGCTAGAGGTGGAGCGGGATGTGCCATATACAGTGTAATGTGTAACATCCCCAATTTTTGTCTAAGCTAATTAGTTCAGTGATCCTGGCTAATTAGAGAGGTTAACGATTAACTGAGAATTAATCAGCTAATCTCGATGAGCAATAGCTTAGTGAATTGAGTCAAGTCAATAATTGAAACATAATGCATTAAAAGTTACAATTAAAAGCCTAATTGCCCAATCCTCATTAATCCATGATTTAGAACATAAAATCAAGGTGATCTAACCTAATTAACTGAGAGCATATAAGTCTCAAATCTTAATCACATTAACCCTCACATCTTCTTATATTATTAATAAGGAAAATCCTTTCTTAATTAAAATGTGCTAATGAGTAATTTAAACCAACTGAATTAATTAACATTTAGATAATTATAACAATTATATAGATATAGAAACTTCCCTTTAATTATTGTTTTAAAGTTTGGTCAAAGCAAGAGCCATATCCAGCCATCCATTTGCTTTCTCATCATACACCACAAGTTCAAGACTCCATATTAGTAGATTCCTTGAGTCATGACAAAACCCTACTCTCCACCATCAAGATTGTAACACTTGGAGTGATCACAACCATGCAATAACAATGCTAGGATGGACCATGCTTTTTACCACTGAAAAGAAAGAAACCTCTACCCAAGCCAAGCAAGACTAAGGAAACACAACACTCTTTGCCCCAAGGTTTTTCCTCACTCTACTTGTGTAAGAAGCAAAATCACATCATCTCCCCCTCATTTGTCGCCACCTTCACCCTCTTCTCTCTCCTTATTTCATTTTTTCACTCCTCTCACAAAGACACACACAAAAAGCTCTCACCTCTCTCTAAACCTTTCTTTGTTCTTCCTACTCTTCTTCTTGTTCTTCTCGTTTTCCTACCCTAAGTCCTCACTTTTCTACCACTATCACCCTCATCTCCTATCACCACACTCACAATCCCTTCAAGGACTACCATTTTTGGTCCTTGGAGAAACAAAGCCACTCATACACAAGCCGTCTATCAAGCTCAAGGAGAAGGGAGGCCATCTCCAACCACTTCATTTTTCAAACTTCCAAGAGAAATCTCATTTGGTAGTGACTCTATCCTTCTTCTCCATGTAATTTTTTTCAAGTTTTAGAACCCCTAAGCTCTTCATGGTTAGGTGGTTTTAAAGCTTGCTTCAAGGTCTCCTAACCACACTTTTCTCTATGAGTTTTCTTATCTTGTTGAAAATGTTGTTTTGAAATGAAATTTTGTGGTATGATGGCTTGTTATGTATCTTGCTTTATTTTGTTTTAAAGTACTGATTTGATAACTAAAATGTTGAAGATGATGATGAGATAAAACATAAAAATGGTGATTGGAAGTGGTATAACATCTCTATAAGTTTGATATGTAAAAACTCAAAAACGAGTTAAGCTAGAATTCTGGCAGTCGGTAAAGCATATGGTATAACTCACTCCACAAAACTCAAAATGCAATGAAACTAATTTTCTGTGAAAGTAGACTCAAAGATCTTTTCATAAATATAAAATATGCGAGATTTGGCCTTAAAACGAGAGAGATATGATTTTTCAAAGTTTGCTGTTCCTGGATGGGTTTCTGTCCGGGCAGTAGGTAATAAAACATGCATAACTCAAGTTATACATAATATTTTTGAGTGGGATCAAGTTTGTTAGAAATCTAAGACATAGAGGAACACTCCCATAAAAGAGTTTTGTCAGATTCCATGTGAGGAACTCCCAGTGAAGTGGACAAGCCACTGACCCGAGTTGAACTTTCAATTCTGAACAGTTAGAATAAAATATGCATAACTCAAGCTACAAAATGAATTTTTGAGTGGGGCTTCTTTTGTTTAAAAATAGACTCAGAGAAGTATAACCACACCAAAATTCGAAACAAAAGAATAAAATATGAAATTATGGTGAATTTTTGAAGTTACTGCCCCACTATAAAAGTAAAACTGGTTATGGTAAGTTTTAAAGGATAATGAGAAATAAGCTTTAAGACATTAAGACCATTACACTAAGCATTGGAAGACCCTCATAATTCAACTCAAAAGTTTCAAAAAGGATAATGGATGAATGCCTAATAAAAGAATTTATACAAGAGGCAACCCCAATTAAAAACTTCAGAGAGTTCTTACTGTCAAATTCTCATAAGACTTTGTGTGATATATATGCCTCATTTGTCAATATGATGACAATGACATGTTGATGATGATATGATATGATGATTATGATAGTGACATGAGGATTATGATAGTGTTATGATGATGATAAGGATGATAATGATATGATGACGATATTATAATGAATGATGATGATATGCATATGATATGTTGATAACACGTGATCTTGTCACGATACACGTGAAAGGATTAATAAATATGAACACGCCGACTACGAGATAATGACTGAGGTGATTAATAAAGGAACCACATTTGGGACGATCGTGAGCATAGCCATAAATGTGGAAGAATTAGTAATAACTGTGATCATGTAAGCTTTAATAAGAAAAAAAGATGAACTGGGTATGATCCTTCAAAGGGAAGGTGACCTAATTTAAGCTCCTCACCCACTAATTACATGAGGCATGGCATGACCCACTAGTGAGTATAGGGATAGGTCTTACATGAGGCGTGGCATTTAGTGTCAAATAAGAAATTCTATGGTGGCGATAGATGAAACTTTCATTACCACTTATGTTTAGTGGGTGAAAAGATAAAGTCAAGTTAAGAAAAGAAAAGAGACTTCGGTCCAAAACCCTAAAAGGGGAAGAAGTTAGGAGAATCTTATAGCTTGAACATGCATGTTTTATGTAATTATACTTATGCCCATGTATGATATGATGTAAGTGATTAGAGATTATGTTAAAACTAAATCCGCTTCGGATATTCATGATTTCAAAAATCCAAGAATTGAACCTTACACATGCTCACTATTTTCATTAATAAAACCGGGTGGTGGGACGATGGCGATGACGACACTTTAGTGTCTGAAATCCCTTGAGAAATTCCATTTCACCCTAGTTATTCTCCGTGTCGGCCACGGATCTCGATGGTGCATCACGGTGAGCAAAAGCATGGATCCCCAACACTGTGAGTGGGCATATGACGTGGGATGTCAGATGATTGCTGATGTGGACTTGTCGTCGCCGTAGCTCTGCATCTTCATTCATCTCTTTTGTGACGAACGATGTCGATTTTAGTTTGTATCTAGTATTTGGATCATGGCACGACCATGAGCCTCTTTTGATGTAATGCTGATATATAAGTATGTATATATATTATGAACCCATATCGATGTAATGATTTTGCTATATAATGCAATGTATTTGTGAATTACTATTCATTTACCTTTCTCTTGTTTTATGATATTGGAGTACGTATTGTATGCGACACGCTCTTTCTCTGTCTAGCTTCTCGTTCAAGGCTTTACTTTCCAAAACGCTGCAAAGCGACGACGTATTTCAAAGAAAAATCTTATTGTATTTTTCGCGTAACTTAATTTCAAGCAAAGATTAGTTTTCCACGAGCATAAGTAACAACTAATAAAACGGCGTAATACGACTTAAGTGTAGTATGGGTTTATTAGGGTGTTACACAATGACTATAAAGGGTGTAGTAGGATTGAATAAAGGGTGAAACAGAGGAATAGTAAAATCTCAGCAGAAAAAGAAATACAAATGAAAATGGCAGGTATTGGTGATATACACGGAGTCTATCACCGGGCTGAGATGGAATTGCAACTCAGGAAACTCAATGAAGAGGATGGCCATCGCCACCATGTCCATGGTCTGAGAATGGCGCAAATACATACAGTAAAGTGAGAATTTTGTAAAATTCTCAGTAGGATTTTTATAACTATGCTACAGTGACATCGTGTTCATTCCTAGTTGCTTCGATTCTTTTCATTTAATTATGGAAAAGTGAATAATAGATCTTATATTCCCATTTGTTTGGGTTTAAGAAAATATAGCCCAAAGCAAGGTTCTATTTTACTTTAAAGAGGTAAGAGACAAAAAGAAACTCATCTAAGAGGTAGAATAATCATCATACAGAATATTATGCAGTGTAATAGAAATAATAAACAGTCACAAGAGATATCATGGTACAAGTAAATCAAATTGATTATTTAAATTACATAAATGTAGCAATGATGAGACTTTATTGAAACAGAATGCACTTCATTTTTATTATTGCTTAAGTTTATACTTCATGAGTTTCCATACTTGGTCCCTTGAAAGTTTTTGGCCATATAACTCTTGGGTAATAGTCTACTTCTTAGGATTGAGCTCGTTCCTGTACAGGATTATCGGGTTTATTTTCCCTGACTTTTCTACCGATTTATTCCCCTTAACTTTATTCTGAGGCTAACTTAAGTAATATGGAATCCATATAGTTCTTATGAGTTATATAATCATGATTGAATTGACTTTAATGTCATATCTGTCCACATGTATATCATATTATGTGCATAATTTTTGCCAGAATTTCGGCAGCATAACGGATCAAGTCTGTTTCCTTGTAAATAGTGTCATTTAAACAGACAATCAATCACAACAATAGAACCAATATAATGTAGCAATCTTTCAGCATTAATATAGATTTTTTTAGCATTCAAACCTCAATTGAGTTTTATACATGTACCAAGGTGTATAACCTTTCAATTTGGTAATTCTGGTAATCTCACTTAATTTTGCTTGATTTTGTAATTTATGCCAAAATTCCCATTTAACTTATTTAAATATGAATTTTTGATATATTGAAGTATTATTTGTCTAGTTTTTATTCTCCTTGGTCCCATTTGATTTTAATGAATATAGAGTGGGTTATTGGTGTGTTACTGAGGTCTGCCCTGCTAATGGGCAAAATTGGTAAGTGAGAAGTAAAAATTCACTATAATTAGGAATCTTATTGGATTTGCATGAAACCTATGTCGTTATAAAGCTAATTGAAATATATTTTATTTCCAGCAAGTATGGAAACTTATGAGTATAGGTTTAAGGAATATTGAGAGTGAAGTGCATTCTATTTAGGAAAATTTTATCATTTATGCATTTATGTAGCTCAACTAGTTGATTGTGATTTACCTGCACTATGTATAGTTCCTTATGATTGTTTATTATTTTAGTTGCACTGCATACTATTCTGTATGGTATTGACTCTGTCTACTAGATGAGTTCTTTCTAACTCTTACTCCTTTAAGTAAAATGGAATATTGCTTCGGGCTATATTTCTTAAACACTGATAAATGGAGATATTTAGTCTGTTATTCACCTTTTTATATAATTAACAAAAATCGAAGCAATTGGGAATGAATGCAATGTCAGTGTAGAATAGCTTTGAGAATCCTACTAAGAATTTTCCAAAATTCTCATCCTATTATGTGTGTCCGTGTCATTCTCAGATCACGGACATGGCAGCGACATCCATCCTCTTCATTGAGCTACCAAAGCTACATTTCCATTATGACCCGGTGATAAATTCTCTGTATATCATTGCCACCTGCTGTTTTTGCCTGTATTTCTTCTTTTGCCATGACTTTACAGTTCCCTTTCTTAGTCCCTTGTTTGACCTTGCCACTCTCTTCTTTGCTATCCCTTTATATCTGGCTTATCCAGCAGCAACACCATCAGTTTCATTACTAGCCTCACCACCCCAGCTAGTTCCCTCTCTCTCTTCTGATGGTGACCCCTCAGAGATAGCAGACTCATCCTCCTCCTCGTCCTTTGCACTCGATGATGACTATGCTCCAACTGATCCCAACATGGTGAATGGGTTTGTTCCCTCGGAATCCATTTAAAGGAACCATCCAGCTAGTAGACTACAGTGTATAGTATGGCCTTCTTTTGGAACTTTTATGACCTTGGGCCATACATATAGTTTCTTTTTGTTTTCTCAGGCAATGACACCAGATGAAACGTCCTTTTTAGGACCATATATAGATGCACTTCATGAGCAGGGATCAGATTATTTTATTTGATGGTCCTGCTTTCTGTATTCACTACTTTTGGATGTACACGAACCTATGAGACTATGTTTGTATATATAGATATATCAAAGATGTTATGATGTTTATTTTTGCCCGACTTATTTAATTTTCTTTTATTACGCCATGCCAATACGATATATATATCGCATAAGTGAATTAACGCCTTGTCAATAAATCGTGTTTCAATTTAAGAGTTTACTCTGCTAAGTTAATGAATTAAGGTAACATAAAATGAGAGTTATTCACACGTAACAAACTACCCAGTAGAATATTATGACTTAAGCATAGTATTGTATTTGGTAAGGTGTTATAATTTTTGATATCAGAGCAGTTCATCCTAGCAAAGGCTTGAAGATTGGACTAAGTATGCTTCGTGCATACTCTATATCTATTAGATCATTTCATGCATTGAATCTTGTCTGTCTAGATAAGATTTAGGAATACATAAGAGCATGATTGCTTGACTGTGTGAGCTGTTAATTACTAGCACACTAAACTTGGTATTGAGCCTGATCAACTTAATAAATTTTGTTTTGTGTGTTCAGCACTTAATGGCTTCCAACAGGTGAGATAGGCCACGAATGACTCCCACTCAAGGAGATCTTATCGACTTTATACATACATTATGAGAGATGTCATATGCGATGCTAGAACAAACAACTACGGTGCCCCAAATGATGGACCAATTAGAAAGACGACTTATGGCTGGTCATGGAAGGAGCCTATATGGTCTGGAGGTGGACCTAGAATATCTTAAGTTTGCTAAATGCATAAAGATGAATCCACCTAGTTTTAGAGGGACCTTTGACCCTGACAAAGTTGAGGAGTGGGTCAAGGTGATGGAGAAGGTCTTCTCTATCTTGGCCTGCACTAATCATTAGCAAGTGGCCTTTGCCACTTATATGCTAGAAGTAGATGCAGAATTTTGGTGGAATGGTGTGAAGAGGCTCCTAGAAGATTACCAGATAGAGATTACTTGGAATGTGTTTGAAGAAGCCTTCTATCAGAAATATTTCCCCGCATCAGTTCGGAATGCCAAGAAGTTGGAGTTTATGTAGCTTTCCCAGGGAAATAGGAGTATATTAGAGTACATCACCAAATTCAAGGAGTTATGCAAGTTTTCTACAATTTATTAGCGAAACCCAAACAAGGCGTGGAAGTGTGTCAAATTTGAAGGCAAGCCGAGAGAAGATATCCTTGCAATTGTGGGATCCTTACAGCTGTGGGACCTATGTCGATTAGAGATTTTTCCACTTTGGTGAATAAGTGCCAGCTTGTAGAAGATTGTAACAGGAAATTGGCAGCTGTTAAGTCTGCTGACAGTAATTTTAAGAAAGTATTGGCACCGTAAGGCCCGGAAGTTCAAGCCCAATTTTTAGCAACAAAAGAAGTTTCAGCCAATGGGCAACAAGGGCAAGTAGCCCCAAAGGCCTTTCATGAAGTAGACTTGTACACAATGTGGGAAATATCACAATGATCAACCATGTTTGGCGGGGCAAAACATTTGTTTTGGATGTGAAAGCCAGGCCACAAAATTTATGAGTGCCCTTCTAAAAATCTGCAATCGACCCCCAAGCCTCAGCGCCAAGGAAGGGTTTTTATTATGGATGTAGTAGAAGCTGAAAAATCTAAAGATTTATTCAGGATGCATGTGAAGTGAACAGTAAGACTTTAACTATATTATATGATTCGGGTGCCACCCATTTCTTTGTTTCTTATAGCTGTGCAACTGCTTTACAATTGTCCGTTTCTGAGCTACCTTTTGATTTATTAGTTTCCACTCCTACAAACAAACCTATTAAAACTAGTCAAGTTTGTGTGAATGTTTCTCTTCGAATTAAAGGAAGAACCTTTGTAGCCAATTTACTTTGTATTCCACTGTCTAGGATTGATATAATTATGGGCATGGATTAGCTTTCCACCAATCGAGTCATGATAAATTGTTATGATAAAACTGTTGTGTTTTCTTCTGCCTTATCTTCTAGATCTGTAACCTCTGTAAATCTCTATCTAAGCTCCTTAGTGGTAAACTATTGTGGGAAGGAAAACAAGGATACATTCTTTAGTTAACTAATGTGGCAGAAGGAAATCAGAGGTTGAGGGATATCCTGGTTGTTAGGGAATACCTAGATATATTCCCTGAAGACATTCCCGAATTTTCTCCAGAAAAAGAAATTGAGTTTACCATTGAGCTGGTGCCTGGAACGGGACCAATATTCATCACTCCGTATAGGATGTCGCCCTTGGAGTTAGCTGAACTCAAGAAGTAGATTGAAGAACTTTCGGAGAAATGGTTCATTAGGCCAAGTGCATCTTCATGGGGAGCTCCAATTCTGCTGGTCAACAGAAAGACGAAGGCATGCAGTTATATGTAAACTACCAATAGTTGAATAAGGTGACAGTTAAAAATAAATATCATTTACCAAGGACAGATGACTCATGGGCCAACTGCAAAAAGCAATTGTATTTTCTAAGATTGACTTGTGATCTATATATCATCATATTCGAGTATAGGAAGAAGACATTCCTAAAATAGCCTTTCGAACTCGTTATGTATACTATGAGTACACCGTGATGTCATTTGGATTGACAAATGCTTCGACAATATCCATGGACTACATGAATCTTATATTTCGGCCATGTCTAGACAAGTTCATGGTGGTTTTTATTGATGATCTACTTGTTCATTCAAAAATCGAACAAGAACACATAGAATATTTAAGATTAGTATTGCAGATCCTGAAAGAAAAGAAATTCTATGCTAAGCTATCCAAGTATCAATTCTAGATGAAAGAAGTGAAATTTCTAGGACATGTTGTGTCCCAACAAGGAATTTCTATAGATCCTAGCAAAGTTAAGGCAATATTAAACTGGGAACAGCCAGCCACGATGACCGAACTTAGGAGTTTTTTGGGTTTGGCCGAATACTATAGGTGATTTGTCAAAAATTTCTCCCAAATAGCTTTACATCTGATGAAGCTGACCAGGAAGAATGCCGCATTTGAGTGGACATCCGACTGTGAATGAAGCTTTCAAGAATTAAAAGAAAAGCTGACTACAGCACCAGTGCTGACCTTACCAGACTCCCATGGACTATTTGAAGTTTATTGTGATGCCTTCCAAGAAGGGGTTAGGGTGCGTGTTGATGCAAAATAGAAATGTAGTCGTATATGCCTTGAGACAGTTGAAATCTCATGAGATGAATTATCCAATTCATGATCTTAAATTAGCAGCTATGGTGTTTACTTTGAAGATATGGAGACATCACCTTTATGGAATAAAGTTTGAGGTATTTTCTAATCAGAAGAGTTTGAAATACCTTTTTGATTAGAAAGAATTAAATAGGTAGTGAAAGTGGATGGAATTCTTCAAAGATTATGAGTTCGAGCTAAAGTACCACCCTGAAAAGGCTAAGGTAGTGGCAAATGCCCTGAGCAGAAAATTTATGAATATAGCTTGGATGATGATCAAAGAGGTGGTGCTTATAGAGAGTTTTCGAGACCTTAACTTGGGGATCTCTATAACTTCCCGAGCTATTTAGTTAAATCAGATGAAGGTAACCAGTGATTTTAAGGAGCAAATTCAACATGCACAATAGTAGGATGCCAGTTTTTAGCGTACCTTGACCTTGGTACAATCGGGGAAATTGATGGGTGTAACACCCTCTCAAGTATAGTATTATGCTTAAGTCATAGCACCACACTCAAGAGTTGTTACTGTTACCTGAGCGGACCTTATTTCACAGTAACTTCAGCCGTCTTCGAAACCTTTCAAGCTATTTGGAGATAACACAGAAATAGGAGTGAAAATTTTAAATTCTTAGTAGGATTCTCTAAACTATCACATGTAGTGTTATCGTTATTATCTCTAGTTGCTTTGGTTTATTATGAAGAAGGTGATCATGCTAAATAAATTGTTCAATTTTATAGTTTGAAAATATATTGTTTGAAGCAGAGTTTCTTTTATTCATACACTTAAGATATAAGAGTTATTATAAAATAAATTTACAATTCATAACTTAAATAGTAGTTGCAGTATATTCAAATATAATAATTCGAATATAATGAAGAAATAGAACAGATCATGCATATGCAAATACGTTCACTTGAGTTCATGCAAAATGCACTTGTGTTTCTTTAACTTTCTTTGACTTCCTTTCCTTGGCACACGTAGGCGTTACGTATCGCCGTCCCTAGGGTGTTTATATATGTTTTAATCCTTAGTCTTTATTGCCCTTGGGTAGTCTGATCTAGGAGTGAGCTTAACTTGCGACCGTCGTCACACAGTATTGACCCGCTAGGGGACTTACATACTTCTAGGTCAGAGGGACTCAGTTGGCTATCTGCCTCCAACATAGAGGGACCCAAAAATTTTAGCTGTTTTAACAGGGAGGAACCCAATGTGCAACTGCCTCCGAGTAAAGGGACCCACATCTTTATCTTTTAACTGCCTTCACTTGGAGGGACCCAAATAACTGCCTCCAAGTGAAAGGATCTTAATATTACATAATCATGTCATCATATAATATTCATCTTCATATCATAAATCTTCATAATATAAGCTATTATAATTTCATATGCTTCTACCGAAAATTCAGCAGCATAATGGATCAGATCCGTTTTCCCATGAATAGTGCCAGTTCAACAAACAGTCAGTTATAATAACAGATCAAGTATAATACATTAATCTTTCAAACATCGACATGGAATTGCAGCACTTAGACCTTAATTGAACTCATATATGCATTAGGGTGTCAAATCCTTTAATCTTGGAAATCCTACTCATATTCTCCAACTCTGATCGATATTGTAAATTCAGCCATAAATTATATTTAACTCATTTAGACACGAATTTTGGATATGTTAAAGTGTTATATATCTAGTTTTTAACCTCTTTGGTCCCATTCAGTTTTGATATATATATCTCCAATTATTAACATTTTACCTGGGTATGTCCTGTTTTTAGGCAGATTTGCATTCCCAAAAGTATAAATTCACTAAAAATAGAAACTTAGATGGATTCTAACAAAACTTATATAATTTTAAAGCTAATGAATTTTCACCTCCAAAAGGTTTCATCTCATTTTACTAAGTAAAGCTCGAGTTACAAGCTACTAAAGTTGGTTATCTATGGCTGCCCTATATTCCAACCCGATTTGGACTTAGGGCAGCTTCATTGAATTATTGGGAGCTATTGGGATAGAATCTGTCTCTGAAATTTTTATGGGACTTTGCTCTATGTCCTAGATTTCTAATAAAATTGGTTGCACTCGATTTGAAAGCATGGAGGGTGAGTTATATCCCTCGAATTCCAGTCTGCTTGGAATCAGGGACAAAATTTTGGGGTTAAATTAAAAAATTTATATCTCACTCAATACTAATCCAATGGCCTTATATTTTATATGGTTGAAAAGCTCCAGATGTCTAGTTTCATCTAAAAATTTCATCAAGTTTTGGTGGCTGTAGGCGGAGCCATACACTCCACTAGTATGGACGCCATAAGGTTTTCAAGGTTTCAGCTTCTGTTTTGCATCTCTTTTTGAATTCTCACCCAAACTCAACATTTATGCATCACTCCAGCCATAAGAATTCATATAAACACCATATATCATCAATCTAATGGAAAGAATAGAAATTCTACTTAACCACAATAGCACCAATAATAGAAGAAATTGAAGAATCTTACCTAAAAATTAAGTTTTGAGCTTGGAAGATGGAAGCCTTAAGTGTAGGAAATGGTGTGGGATGAAGAAGTAAGAGGAAGAGGATGAAAAGGGGGAGCAATATGAGGGAGAGAGCTCAACCCTCTTGATGCATGAAAATAAGGAAGGGAAAATGAGGAATTGTGAGATTTAATGACATATAGTAGTTGGGAGTTTGGCACATGATTGGTTGTTGGGTTTATGATGATTGTTGAGCCACTTTTCCCCATTCTTTGGCAGTAACTTGTTGCCACTTTGGTGTGAAATGGTGGCTGAATTTCAACCACTTATCCTAGGGTTTTTGATGTGTAATTCTATTGATTCGATTTCGGTGGTTTAAAATACTGAATCTTTACCAATTTCCCTCAAATCAGTAAAACATTACTAAGTAAATTTGTGAGATTTTCTAAATCTCTATTCTAATCTTCTCAAGTCTAATATATTTAATTAACACTTAATTAACTCCTAATCAATATTTAACCAACTTCTAATTAATTCTATACAGTCAATAAAGTCAGATAAATAGATTAACATTGTAATTTAAACGTATTGTAATTCCGGACGTTATACTAAATAATTTCTCATAGTCTTTTACATAACAATCTAAATTTTCTTTAGCTCTAGTATTTGTAATTCATCCCTAATTACTCTTATTTTTCTAATAAATTGATTAACAGTGCAAATCAATTGCACCGTTTCTTTGGAATTGTTATATTTTCACTTTTTTGTAAATCCTTTAGAAATTTCTGTTTGATTTCTGTAACTAGTGGCATTTTCATAATATTGAGCAAGTCTAGGGGTATCCCATGTCATTTCACATATGGATACCTCCGTGGCTCAATTAGCCGAGGTTTAGGTTTCTACATTTTCGCTACGTGATTCTGCTTCATTTAAAACCTTATTCTACTAATCCTATTGATATAGGGACCTAAATGTCATTTTCTAAAAAGTTTATGGGCAAGGTTGTAAATAATAAAAGTTTGCCCAAAGACATTTTCATCATTTCCTATTACGTTATATGGGGATGTTACAACGGGATTTACTCAGGATAGAGAAGGAATAAAGCGACATCGAGGAAGAATATGTGAATCGGAAGGGAACGATATTCAAAACAGGATTTTAGGATAAGCCCACAATAGTGAATTTACAGTATATCCTAGAATCAATAAAATGTATGTTTTGGTGGCTAGGCATGAAGTCAAATGTAGCAAACTTTGTAAACCGATGCTTAGCTTGTTAGAAAATAAAGATGGAACATCAGAACCCATCTGGAACATTGCAGCCCTTAGATATTCCTAAATGGAAATGAGAGAGCATTTCAATGGATGTCGTGATAGGGCTACCAAGGATGTCCATTGGGTATGATGTCATATAGGTCATAGTAGATAGACTGACTAAGTTTGCTCACTTTTTACCCATTCGAGCAAATTATGCTCTGGAGAGACTAGCTCAATTATATATTCAAGAAATAGTGAAGTTGCATGGAATCCCTTTGACTATTATCTCAAACTGAGAGCCAAGAGTTACTTCATGATTTTGGGGGCCATTTCAGAAAGTATTTGGTACAAGACTTTGCTTAAGTACTACCTATCATTTGCAAACAGATGGGCAAATGGAAAGAACCATTCAAACTTTAGAAGACAGGGTACACAATAAATCAATGAGGAAATTAGGATCGGTAATTGCCACTGGTTGAGTTCGCATACAACAACAGTTATCATGCTAGTATCAGCATGGCTCCTTATGAAGCATTATACGGACGAAAATGCCAATCTGCATTATGTTATGAACCAGGGGAAAAGGAGTCTATTAGGGCTAGATCTAGTCAGAGAAACCACAGAAAAAATAAAGAAAATCCGGAGCAAAATAGCCATAGCTTAGAGTTGTCAAAAAATCTCTGCGGACACAAGAAGGAAGCTGTTAGAATTTTAAGAGGGAGACTACTTATTCTTGAAGATCACACCCATAACAGGGATAGGTAGAGCTATTAATGTCAAGAAGTTGAGCCCTCGATTCATAGGACCCTTCCAAATCCTAAAATGAATTGGGCTAGTAGCATATCGAGTCACCTTCCCCCCCTCCCCACACTTATCTAACCTTCATGATATTTTCCATGTCTCCCAACTCATAAAAGTATTGCCTTGATCCCACACGTTTCTTAGAAATCGAATCGATATAGCCAAGAGACAATCTAACCTTCCGTATACCTCCAGCATGGATAGTAGACAAAAGTCTTAAGCAATTTTGGAACAAGAAGGTGTCGTTAGTAAAGGTAGCATGGGGAAAAGAAGGAACATAAGATTACACTTGGGAATTAGAGCCAAACATGAGGAAAGAATACCCTGATTTATTTTCAGATACTAAATTTTGAGGACAAATTTTTTTTTATGAGGGTAATAGTGTAACGTCCTAAATTGCAATATGTTTAATTTACACTGTTAATCGATTTATTCAATTTTAATAGACATCTGATAATAATTAAAAGTGAATTATAAAGAGAGTAGAGTTAAGAGAATTTGAAATGATCATGCAGGAAATTTAAGAAGGTTACTAGCAATATTTCATAAATTTGAAGGAAATCGGTTAAAATTCGGTATTTCATACTGCAAGAACCAAATCAGTAGAATTTTATACTATAAAAACCCAAATTGGGTGGCTGAATCACCCCTACAAATGGCGCCTTGGGCAGCCACAAAATGGGGGAGACTTGGTTGATTTCTATCCACCAAGACATCCACTAATAGGAAGCAACATGTTCTTATCACCCATACTTTTAAAATTTCACAAATTCCTCCTCACTCCCTCACAAAATTTCGGCCCCCATCTACTGAGCTCTCCTTCCTTTCTTCTTCTACTTCATTTCATCTTGCTTCTATCCTCAATCTTCATCCATTTCCATCATCTTTAACTAGCCTAAACATCAATTTCAAGGTAGGATTCACAATTTTCTCTTGTTTGTAATATGGTGGTTGATTGAGATTTTATTTCTACTCATTTACTTGATGATATACTATGTTCATATGATCTTTTATGACTAGATTAGCATGTAAATATTGGGTTTGGATTGGAACTTGAGTGAAAAGCTAAAAGAGTAGCTAACCAAAATTGGTTAGATTGAAAAACCCTAGACGTGCTATACTGCGAAGTGTACGGCTTCGCCTTTGGCCATCAAAATTTGAAGGCAATTTTAAATGAAATTAGACATCTAGAGCTTTCCAACCATATAAATTATAAGGCCATTAGATCTGTAATGAGTGAGATATGAATTTTTGAAGTTGACCCTAGAATTCTGTTCACTATTTTGACTAGTATGGGTTATGAAGGGCATAAATCGACCTATACAACTTCAAATTGAGTGCAACTAAATTTGTCAGAAAGCTAACACAAAGGTGGTTATGCTATAAAAATTTCAAATTCAAACCCTAAGTAGACCATTTTAGCCAAATGTGAGAGCTTATAACTTGAGCTTTACCCACTCAAATGAAACAAAGTTGGATGGAAATAAAATCTACTTTAGTTAGCTTTAAAACAATATAAATTTCAAGCAAATTCAATAAGATTTCCATTTTTGGTAAATTTTTACATTTAGGTACCCAATTTTGCTTAATAGCAGGGCAGACCTAGATTAAACTTCAATAATTTAATTTAAACTTATCAAAACTTAATGGGACCAAAGAGAACACAAATTAGACAAACAATATTTCAACATATCAAAAATTTAGATTTAAATAAGTTAAATAGAAATTATGGCATGAATTATAAAACTGGGCAGAATTGAGAGACTTAGGTATAGTTGCTAAATTGAGTGCTTAGGTACCCTAATGTGTGAATGAGCTTTATTTAAAGTTAAATGTTGCAATTCCATATTGATGCTGAAAAGTTAATGTGTTATGTTGATTTTGATGCCTTGGCTGACTATTGGATCTAAAAAGCACTATTCATAGGGAAGCGGATCTGATCCGTTATGCTGCCGAAATTCCAGCAAAACTTATGTACATAATGTATTATGCATGTAACTATATATGTTATCCAAGTTGATTTAACCATAATTATATAATTCATGAGGACTATATGAATTCCATATTACTTGGGTCAGCCCCGGAATGATTTTAAGGGCTAGCTCAAGTAGTTGATTGTGATTTACCTGCAGTGTGTACAGTTACTTATGATTGTTTATTATTTTAGTTGCACTGCGTACTATTCTGTATGATATTTACTCTGTCTACTAGATGAATTCTTTCTGACTCTTGCTCCTTTAAGTAAAATGGAATATTGCTTCAGGCTATATTTCTTAAACACTGATAAATGGAGATATTTAGTCTGTTATTCACCTTTTTATACAATTAACAAAAATCGAAGTAACTAGGAATGAATGCAATGTCAGTATAGAATAGCTTTAAGAATCCTACTGAGAATTTTCCAAAATTCTCATCCTATTGTGTGTGTTCGCGTCATTCTCAGATCATGGACATGGCGGCGACAGCCATTCTCATTGTTGAGCTACCAGAGCTATAGTTCCATTATGACCTTGTGATAGTTCTTTGTATATCACCGTCACTTGCTATTTTCGCCTGTATTTCTTCTTTTGCCATGACTTTGCAATTCCCCTTTTTAGTCCTTTGTTTGACCCTACCAATCCCTTCTTAGCTATCCCTCTATATATGGCTCATCCAACAGCACGACCAACAACACCACCAATTTCACCACTTGCCTCACCACCCTGGCTAGTTCCCTCTCTCTCTTCTGATGGTGACACCTCAGAGATAGTAGACTTATCCTCCTCCTCATCCTTTGCAATCGATGACGGCTACCTTCCAACTGATCCCAGCATGGCGAATGGGTTCCTTTCTTTGGAATCCATTTAGAGAAATCATCCAGCCAGCAGATTGCATTGTACAATGTAGCCCTCTTTTGGCATTTTTATGACCTTGGGCCATAGATATAGTTTCTTTTTATTTTCTCAGACAATGACACTAGATGAAATGTCTTTTTTAGTACCATATATAGATGCACTTCATGAGCACGGACCGGATTATTTTGTTTGATTGTCTCGCTTTTTGTATTCACCACTCTTGGATGTGCATGAACTTATGAGACTATGTTTGTATATATAGATATGTCAAAGATGTTGTCATGTTTATTTCTGCCCGACTTATTTAATTTTCTTTATATATATATATATATATATATATATATATATATATATATATATATATATATATATATATATATATATATATATATATATCGCATAAGTGAATTAACTCCTAGTCAATGAATTGCGTTTCAATTTAAGAGTTTACTCTGCTAAGTTAGGGAATAAAGGTAAAATAAAATAAGAATTATTCATACGTAACAAACTATGGAGTAGAATATTATGACTTAAGTATAGTATTGTAATTAGTAGGGTATTGCAGAGGTAATAAGAAGAAATTCTTAATATGCTCTTGAAAAACAACACATTTATGTGGAAAACTTGATCAAAGGCTAATTGTAAAATAAAGAATAAAATAACAGGGTGATTGGGTAGGAAATGCAACCTTTGGTGATTAGAATTAGGAATGGTCCTCAGAAGTAATGTCTCTTGAATCTCTTGTCTTTTTGGTCTTGATTTTTCTTTGTGGTACCCCATCTCTCTATCTTTTTGTTCAGCAACAATGAAGTTTAAAAGTTGGATGGTTTAGAGGATGTTGAAGGTGAAATGAAAGAATGGAGGTTATATGATGACACACACATCAGATGCAAGGAAGCAAACGGGCAGCAGTGCATGCCACATTCTTCATGTAAGCAGGTTACCATGGCTTCTATTGGTTGAGGCAGTTCGTGAGAGAGTAACATGGGGAGAAGGAAATTGGAAAAAAACATAAAAGGAGCAAAACTGATCTGTCAACGTGGGTTACAAATAAACACCCACTTTGTTGAATGAGAACTTGAAACTCCAACAAAAAAATGTAGAATTTTTAATTTTACTCTTGTAAAATATATTATAATACATAATATAATATACGTCTGGATGCGAAAAAAAGTTTTAATAGAATTAGGAGAGACCAAAAATAATTATAAAACATAATCCATTTTATAGAATAGTATAAATACTCACTTTAAATTGTCCAAATCCATAAATTAGTAACAATCACTAATAGACATCCCGTTTATTGTGCTATCCTATTTATTCGAGTGTGTGTAAATATAATGTATTAGATTTGTGTTCGTCCAATAATGATTCTCAAAGTAACCGCTACCCTATTGGCTTTTCCCATGCTTTTTGTATTCTGTTTATATTTTTTATTTTTAATACGGAGAACGGTATGCCGTTTACAAAACTGTTCACACGAAGTCGTTTCACAGCAAGAAATATCCCCGCACCAAAAGCCCCAAATCCACGCCCACTTTAGTCGACCTTCATCGTCAAGTCTGTAACAAGAGCATCAATCTTGAAAGGCGGCGATGGGTTTCTTCGCCAAGCCATCGTTCGCCAATGAAACTAAAACCCTTCCTCCGCTCTCTCCGTCACAATAATCTCAAACGCTCTTCTTCTGCACTATCCCATCCCCTCATGGCCCAAACTCCGATCCAAACCCGAACCTCGCGCGATTCAAACCCGCCCGAGCAACCCGACGACAACCTTTGCTCCAACCAGCAACAACAACAAGAACAACAACATGACGACTTGCGGCCGTATCCGGGTCGGAGCCTGAGGGGAGAATCTCGGGTCGAATACGCGTGGGCTTATTGGGCCAAGCTGGGCCAGCCCAGATTCATAGTGGCCCCCATGGTGGACAACTCGGAGCTCCCGTTCCGAATGCTGTGCCGCAAGTACGGTGCGACGGCGGCGTACACACCCATGCTGCACTCGCGCATCTTCAACGAGACGGAGAAGTACAGGAAGGAAGAATTCACTACTTGCAAGGTAAAACACTAAAACTAAAAACCTCCCCCAATTTATTGTTATTATTATTTGTTGTTGTTGTTTTTGTAACTTTGGTTGTAACCGCAGGAGGATCGACCATTGTTTGTCCAATTTTGTGCCAATGACCCGGATGTGTTGTTGGAAGCTGCGCGCAGGGTGGAGCCTTATTGCGATTACGTTGATATTAATCTTGGGTAATGTATATTTCGCTCAAAATCTGCTTCACGTCCAATCGCTGTCGTGGTTAGGGTTTAGGGAATGGTGTATCTTGTATAAGAGAAAATGGAAGGCAATGAGTGAATAGTGAAATCTTCAGTAACAGGGAGGGAATATAGGTTTGTGCCACTTAACCAGGTAACATGATCTTTGAGGAGTGGTTGCCGACGTTTATGACAGTAGATACTATAATTACTTAGGAAAATGCTAGTCAACATTTTTGTGGTCGAGTTCAGCTGTGCTGCATGCAGTTTTTAAAGTAAGTTTTAGCATTTAAAGCGGACCCATTTAATAGGAAAAGCTTTTGTTGTTGTTGTTGTTGTTGTTGTTGTTGTTGTTGTTAGTTTTAACATTAAAAAGTTAAAATAAACACTTGTTAATGTACCAGAGAGCGGTCAACTGGTGTTTACAGATGCTCGAGCATTCTGTAGCATCACCTAACTGTGTAGCTATTTTGGATATTACCTGTAATGAAAATTTTACTGGATCTATTTTAGAGTAATGTTATATACAAATCTTAGTTAGTTTAAGTGATTCTACACTTGTTCCCTTTAAGCAAGGTCTTCGGTTCGAGTCTCGTAAATAAAAAAAACAGCATTGGGAGAACTTTACCTCTATAATGGGCTAACCTAGTTTGAATTAGATTAGTTGAATCCTGGTAAACTTCTAATACTGGTGGTTTAGATTTAAAAAAACAGAGTAACATTATATTATTTAGAGTAACCTTATTCTAATGGATCATTTTAATAATTCTTTTTAAAGAATATTTAAATGAAAAGTAAATGAATTTAATATATTAGGAGCATAAAAAGCCTTTGATGCTTTCTTCATTTAGTAATTAAGAAGTTTATCAAAGATGATTTAGAATTTTATATTTTACGTGATTATTCAGGTGTCCTCAGCGCATTGCTAGACGAGGAAACTATGGTGCCTTCTTAATGGATAACCTTCCTCTTGTGAAATCTCTAGTGGAAAAATTGGCTCTCAATCTTCAAGTTCCTGTTTCGTGCAAGATTAGGCTCTTTCCGAAGTTGGAGGACACACTGAAGTATGCCAGGATGCTCGAGGAGGCTGGTTGTTTGCTTTTGGCTGTCCATGGCAGGACAAGGGATGAGAAGGATGGGAAGAAATTTCGAGCTGACTGGAAAGCCATCAGGGCTGTGAAGAATGCAGTCAGAATTCCAGTAGTCGCGAATGGGAACATAAGGCACATCGATGATGTTAAAGACTGCTTGGAGGAGACAGGAGTCGAAGGGGTGCTTTCTGCCGAGACTCTGCTTGAGAATCCGGCCCTCTTTGCTGGGTTTCAAACTGCTGAATGGGTGTCCGGAAGTGAAGGATCCAGCATAGATGGAAAACTAGACCAGGCAGATCTGCTCGTGGAGTATTTGAAGCTTTGTGAAAAGTACCCTGTGCCATGGAGAATGATCCGCTCGCACGTTCATAAAATGTTGGGAGACTGGTTCAGCCTTCAGCCTCACTTAAGGGATGAACTTAACAAACAATCTAAACTGACTTTTGAGTTTCTTTTTGATATGGTTGATCGGCTTAGGGATACAGGTACAAGAATTCCACTTTATATCAAAGATACTCAGTTGGAACCTCGCACCGACAACTACACAGATGAACATAGCTGCTCACCAACAATTGATGTTCAAGGTTAAACCAGAACCTGAATGAAATATCTTCTTGGGTGGAGCTGGTGCAAATCCATGGACTACCCATTATTTAGATACAATTTTTTGTAGTTGACTAGAAGTGAGAATAGTTCAAAATATTATAAATCCCTATTGTGTTGTATTCGGTTTCATTCTTGTGGCAATTGCCAATAGACAGTGTTGTACACGTGTTAAAATGCTGATGCTTGCTTTGAGCTGACAAATTTGATTGTCTTTTAACGTTGATGGTCTGTTTTATGTTTCCTTTGATAACACGTCTCCTTTGGTGGATGGTCTTCTATCCGCTTTTGTTCGTGTGTTTATTATTTGGTTCCGTGTTATGTTGTTCACGTGATAAATGGGAGCGTGAAAATTCTCCAGTCTCGGTATGGAAACTGACAAGTCTTGTAGATGCATTAAGGGCATGTTTGGATAACAGTGTTTTAATTTTTTTAGCTTTTTAAGAGTTAAAAGTTATATTTATAAATTTTTGTCCTGTTTAATTATATAATTTGGCATGTTTGGATAACATTATTTTTAATTTTTTTAGCTTTCTAAAAGTTAAAAGTTACATTTATAAATTTTTGTACCGTTTGATTATATAATTTGTCAATTCTTAAAAGGTCATTTTTAGTATTTTTTAGAAAGTTATAGTAACAAGTTTTTCAAGAAGTATTTTTAAAATACTTTCAAAATAAGTACTATTATTTCATATCTAGATATAAGAATATTTTAAAAAATTTCTTCATATATAATGGTTTAAATAATCTATTTATCTTAACAGATGAGTGTTTTTTTCTTTCTAGATTGATAACTGCTTTTTCAATGATGGTAAACAGTTTTAATATTTATTTTTAGCATAATCTACAGCATGTTTATACAAATTTATAAACATTTACATTCATTTTTTATTACTTTTAAAAAAAATTATACTATTGATGTTAAAGATGCAAATCAAAAGTCATTTTTACCATTTAGATGTTATATATGTAATGTATAAAGATTATTACCAATCAATGTAATCTATAACATCTATAAAGATTGGACATGCAGCTCAAAATAGTAGGAGCAAAAGTTAGATATCTCCTTCGAAATGTATACTTGACATATCGTGTCACGACCTCCACCCAACTGTGATCGACGTATAGAGGATCTCTATCCCTTAGCAAGCTTAACATGCCAATCCAATAGAAAAACGGAGGGAGTTTCCTTTGAAATAAGGACATTTTCCTTCATAACTCAAACTTGCTAAACATTTCATTTCCATATATACATTGCTTAAGTGTAGTGACTATACACACGCAAAATCCATCATATAAAGTCTTACATTGAACAATTAGGTTCAGAAAAACTACACAAATCTATATTCTTGTACAAAATCTAACAAGAAAGATAAAGAGCAAATATAGACCATAAGACCCATATGGACTTTGCCTGTGTTTCATGGAACTCTATGCAAATGTAAGCCATATTTGGCTATACAAGGTTTCTCCAAAAGGGATAAACAAGCCCCTTCTTAAGTGGGCTCACTAAGTGCAGATCAATAAGAGCCCTGTGGGGCATGAGGAGCAGCACTGGTCTCTATAGCTGAATTTGAAATAGAGAAGGAAACCATAGAGTGAGTTATACAACTTAGTGAGGAATAATATGCTTACAGTTAGTATGAGACAAGTTTTGCATTCAACATGCTTACATCTATGCATAAAAGTACAAAATATATTCTTACAAGATGAAGAGCAATATCCTGGTTATAATATCATAATGAAACTCAAGGGAGGATTCAATTTTAGAAGTAACTCCCTAACTGAGCGGCCCTAACTTTCTAACCCCAATAGTATGCAATCAATCTCACGATTAAGCTACCATAGCATGTCTACATCTTCCAAATATGTCGACCGAACATGCCGGGCTAGCAACCACCCTGCTAGCTGGATTTTTCGAGATGCACCAAGGCTAATGGTTACTATTGTTAGCGAGCAATTTCTGTCACAGTTTCTTCCCTTTCTAGAAAACCCTTAAGTTGTTTTAAAAAAATTCATTTTCAACATACTTTCCTTTCTTTCATCGTAAGTCATAAGCATTCTCACCAGACAAAAGAAAGTATAACTACTATGCCTCATCTCATGCATATAAAACTCAACATCAATATAATGCAAACTGCAAACAATTGATCATAAGTTGTATACATAAATGGTAAAGAAAATTTTGCTCAAATCTTGGAAAACCGATTTAAACAATTCTTCAAGAGTAAATAACAATATATATATATATATATATATATATATATATATATATATATATATATATATATATATATATATTAACCATAAGCACATCATCCACTCATAGTTAAGACCCCCAAGGTGGGATTTTAATTGGGTGGTGCCTTCGAACTGACGGGAAAATCCTTGGAAGTGTCCCAAGCTACAAAAGACACCAATCTAACATTAATAAGCTTTTAAGAATTAAATCTAACTTAACCGAACTCCTAAACTCAAACCCTTGAATCCTATGAGTTCTACCCCTACCTCAACCTCTTAAACTTGAAATCCATGGAAGAGATAGCTAATCCATGGTATAAGAAGATGGTAGGCTCAAGAATTTAACTCAAAATGTTGAAGAAAGGATTGAAGTAAGAGGAGAGTGGTGTTTCACCTCCCATCTTCACCATCTCTCACAAAGAAGGAAGAGAGAAAAATATTGTTATGGAGATGGAGGTGATAATAAGGGAATGGAAGAGAGGTATTTGTGATGAATTTTGAAGGAAAAAAGGTTAATGAATTATGGGTTTGGCAGAGGTGAAGAAATCCAAGGGAGAGAGGCAAGAAAAAAGGGAAATTGGGGTGTCTCTCCCTATTTTAGGGGGAGCCTCTTCATTTTTATTTTTTCCCACCGCCTTCGCTACACTTGAGTGTGGCTTAGAGTGCTTAAGCATAGTTAAGCTCCAGAAACTCCCCTCGGCTCTAGATGGTGGCATGCTCAAGCTTAACTTGCCGCATTTAAGCATGGCCGGGCATGCTCTAGCTTAAGGTTCTGCGCTCGAGCGTGCCCTCCCCTACACTCCAAAAGATCCAAAATTCACAGTTTACATAATTCTTGGCTCGGATATTACATATCGATCCCTCTACTTTAGCTCTATTCTTTACTGTTCCTTTGAACCCTCCTATTTCCCGCTCAAACGGGTACATCCACTTATATTGGAAAGGTCTACATACCCATACTTCATAGGCTAAGTGTATAGGCAAGTGCTCCATAGAGTTAAAAAATCCAAAAAGAAAGATCCTCTCTAACTTATGAAGAATAATAGGAATATTCTTCTCTATCACCAAAAGATCATCAACCTTGAGAGTGGATAAACGCAAACCTCTGAAATATTCACTCAACTCAATTAATGGCCTCCAAACATGATCAAATAGTTCTCTCAATGTAATAGGCTGCAAGCACTCCATACATACATTCACACACTTACCTTGTGCAATAGGTAGCAAACATGACAGTCATGACTTCTCATGCCAAAAAACTTTCTTTGTGCAACATGCACACACTTACCCAAGTTTGAGACATAACCATTTGGCATTTTTAACTTTTGCACCCACTTACACACATCTTGACTCTACATAGAAGTCAATGTATAGCTAGCTTTAGGCTTACACTAATGACCATCCCTTAAGAGTTGTAAATTTAACTTAGAGAGTCTACAGTTCTCCTTTAAATCCATCCTTGCTTTCTCATTATCTTTAATTCAGTCACTATTCATCATAATGTGTATAATATTATCAGATACATTCTTCTCAATATACATTACATCTAAATAATGATGGACTAAGTGATCCTTCCAATAGGGTATTTGTAGAATATATTTTGTTTAGTCCAATTGTGCTATATCCCATAGCCAAGCAATCTAATGGATTTCCAAACTTCTATAATCTTTGGAAGTCGCCTAACTCTATCCCAAATTTAATGACTGGTAAGTTTAACAGGAACCTTCTCACTCTCTATGGTGTTCTTTCCAAATCCATACCTACTACACCTATAAATATGATCCATATCTAAAAACCTTCCATGACAATGATAATTCCATTTGGTGAGTTATATTTTTAGTTAGTTTTTATTTAATTTAGGATGTAGTTATTTATTTTAGTTACTATTTTGTTTTATTTTAGTTAAGTAGTTGAGATTGGGTGGTATTTTTATTTTAAGTTATTTTCTTATATTTTGGATACTTATTTTGGGCTTATTTTGATTTTCATCAGATACAAGTGTAACACCCTTTATTATATAAGCCATGTTCGAGTCATGGAATTATATTAAAAGGTTGTCACTATGCTAAGAAAACTTTAAAATATGGAAAATATAATATATGGCCCTTTAACTGCACATTTTATTATTGACTAATAGTTCATAAACTTCGTCGTCTCTGATACATAGAGGATAAAATAATTACAATTTAAAAGCAATTGTGACTAACATAATACACCGAACTTGCTTTCGATTGGTCACTAGCTAGCTTCAATAGTTTCTTGGTCTGGTTTGTGTCCGAGTCTTGCTCAGAAACTGTCCCAGTACTCTGCCTCATACTTGATTTCCAACTTAGGTGCTAGAATGTTTACGGGAAAGAAAAACATACAAGCAGGCAGTGAGAACCTAAGGTTCTCAGTAGGTAAACTCAAACTATTACTCATATAGTGCCATCATAAATATTCCAGTCGCTTCGATTTCTTATGAAAATGTGAGCACATATATGCACGCAGGGGTTCAATTTTAGGTTGAAAACATCTTTCTCGAAGTGGGTTATATTTTAATAATCACTTGGCATATTATATGACAGACATAAAAACACAAATAGTATAATATATTTTAGTAAGAGTCATAATAACATCATGACATAATGAGATAATTAGAAATGCACATATGGATGCTTGTACTTGATTGTTTGCAAGTGCACTTGACTTAATTCATCTCTTTCTTTAACTTGCAACTTAACCTTGCTCTTCTATACTTGGTCCCCCGGAGGTGAATGGCCTCTCTCACCTAATGTGCTTTGTTTTTAGGTCCGAGCTCGTACCTATACATGAGTGACGGGTTTACTTTCCCCGACCCTCACACCGGTCTATTCCCCTTAAATCTGGTCGAGGGCTGGCCCAAGTCTTAGACAAGATGCCTGCCCACGCTAGCTGGGTCTATGCCATGCTTCACGTGGTAGCTTGGTACGTCTTTCTTGCAAGTTCACATAAATCTTACTCTTCTTTGGACATGATTATACATGCATATGCTACATGCAATCATTCATATACTTCATATCATACTTAAATCATTCTTGCATATATGAATCTCATGAGTATAACATATAAATGTATAGCATTCATATAATTCACATATTTCTGCCGGAATTTCGGCAACATAATGGATCTAGTCCGCTTCCTCATGAATAGTGCCGGACTACCAGAAGGATCAATCAGGCAGCAAAACCAACATAGAGAATCAAGTTTCATAATAATAATATCAATCATATAACATATCAACATAAATACATAATTTAAGTTTTCTGCTCATTCTACTCAATTCTCCCCGATTTTGTAAAGCTCACCATAATTTCTATTCAATTCAGTAGGACCTAAATTTTGAATATGTTATAGTGCTATGTGTCTAGTTTCCAACCCTTTTAGTTCCATCTCATTTTGATTTATGTAGCTCAAGTTATTCAATGTTTACTTCTGTCTGCCTTACAACTAGCCATAATTTCCTCTTAGAAGTAAAAATTCACTAAAAATAGAAAACTAAGTGAAATCATACAAAATTTATATCAAATTAAAGTTAACAGGACAAGCTTTCTAATGAAATCATCTCATTTGCATGAGTATATTTTGAGATATAAGCCCCGAAACTTGACGCTACTGGACTATCCTATTCCAGCCCAGTTTGAACTTAAGTCAACTTCATTGATGTGCTGGGAACAAATGGCAATGAATCTAACTCTGAAATTTTTATGGGATGTTTTCTTACATGTTAGCTTTCAAACAGCATTGGTTGCACTCAATTTGGAGTTGTGTAGGGTGAGTTATACCCTTCTCAACTCATACTGCCCAGATGAGAATCCAGATTTCTAGATCAAACTTCAAAAATTCATAACTAATTCTATACTAATCCAATGGCCTTATATTTTATATGTATGGAAAGCCCTGAATGTCTAGTTTCATATAAAAATAGATTCATCAAATTTAAATGGCTGTAGGTGGAGCCGTACACTCCGCCGTACGGACCGTCAAGGGAAAAACCCTACCAGCTTCTTGGATTCTTCTTGAATTCATGTTTTCCTTAAATCTATCCATCCAATCTTCAATTCAAACTCACATATACACCTTAAACCAACCTTAATCCATCGTCATCACTCAAGATAACATCATAATCATACAAGAAAGTGGGAAGAAAGTGGAGTTCCAATCAGCCCAATTAAAAAAAAAATAAGAAAAGAAGTTGGAATTCCTACCTCTTCTAGGAGTTGTTGTGCTAGATTGGTGCCTTGGATTGAAGGAATCTTGATGAAGCTTAAAGAGTAGATGGAGATGGAGTGAAGATGAGTTGAGATAGGAGAGAAATAATGAGGGTTCAGCAGGTTATAAATCTGAAAATAATCAAGGGAGTTGGAAGGAAATAATTGGAGACTTTTGGAGCAAGATTACATGTGATTGGTGGATGTGTTTTCCTTCTCCAATCTGATTTGGCTGCCTTCATTGAAGGCTGATTGTGGCCCCACTTGTAGGGTGTGTTGGCTGAATCTTGGCCATCCATCCTAGGGCTCTCACAGTATAATTTCTATTGGTTTGGTTCCGACAGTTCAAGTATCGAAATCTTACTAATTTCCTTTAAATCGGTAAATCGGTTTTGGAAAAATCCTATGAAGTTTCCTATGCTTTCAATCTAATTCTCTTATATCTAATTTCTCTAAATGATACTTAATTGGCTCTAAGTAAAAATTTAATCGAATGCTAATTAATCTTAAGTAGTTGATAAAACCGAACAACTAGGCGAAAACGATAAATATCCGATGGAGGTGAGGCCAAGTTTTTCCACTATCTTGAGCAACACTTGGTGCCACTCATATGTGGTAGGGGTGGCTGAATTTTAGCCACTTAAGTGAGGGTTTCTGGTAGAAAATTCTACTGGTTCGGTTTTGGCGGTTTAAAATACCGAATCTTCATTGATTTTCTTCAAATCGGCAAAACTTTACTAAATGACTCTGAGAGAATTTCTATATCTCTATTCTAATTGTTCCTAAGCCTAATCCCCTTAATTAACATCTAATTAACTCCTAATTAACCTTACTTAATCTATAAGATTGAATAAATTGCTTGTTAACGTGAAATAATCGTGTTTGCAAATTCGGAGCTTTTCTATTTTCTATTTTTCATAGTTAATGGCATCTCCATAATTTTGAGCAAGTCCAGGGACACCACACGTCATTTCACACCCGACTGCCTTGATGGCCCAATCAACAGAGATTTAAACTTTTATGGTTTCACCACGTGATTTAGCTCTGTTTAAAATCCAATTCTGCAAATTCTACAGATGTGGGGATATAAAGGTCATTTCCTGAAAAGTTCTAGGATTATTGTGGGAATAAGTCTTTGGGGTCAAAATATAATTTCTAAAAGTCTCGGGTATCATTGCAATTAACAAAAGTTTGTAGGGGTGCTTTTGTCATTTCTTTACTAACTAATAGTCTCTGATACATAGATAATAAAATAATAACACTTTAAAGGAAATTGTGACTGACATAATACATAGCGTTTACTTCCGACTAGTCATTAGCTAGCTTCAATAGTCTGTTGGTCTGGCTTACGCCTGATTCTTGCTCAATGAATGGCCCTGTACTCTGCCTCACACTTGATTTCCAACTTGGGTGCTGGAATATTTACGGAAAAGAGAAACATACAAGTAGGCAGTGAGAACTTAAGGTTTTCAGTAGATAAATTCAAACCAATCTTACAATGTCATCATTAACATTCCAGCCGCTTCGGTTTATTATGAAAATATAAGTACATATAAACAAATAGTTGTTCGATTTTAAGTTGAAAACACCTTTCTCGAAGCGGGTTATATTTTAACAACCACTTGCCATATCATATGACAGACATAGGAATACGAATAGTATAATATGCTTCAACAAGGATCATAATAGCATTATGACTTAACTAGATAATTGAAGATGCAGATATAGATGCTTATACTTGAATGTATGCAAGTGCACTTGACTTAATTTATCTCTTCTTTAACTTGCAACTTAACCTTGCCATTCTGTACTTGGTCCCCCGGAGGTGAATGGCCTCTCTCACCCCTGGGTGATAGCCTACTTTTCAGGTCCGAGCTCGTACCTATACATGAGTGATGGGTTTATTTTCCCCGACCCTCACATCGATTTATTCCCCTTAAATCCGGTCGAGGGCTGGCCCAAGTCTTAAACGATGCAGCTCTAGCCCACGTTAGCTGGGTCTATGCCATGCCTCACGTGGTAGCTTGGTACATCTTTCTTGCAAGTTCTCATAAATCTTATTTTTCTTTGGACATGGTTATCCATGCATATGCTACATGCATTCATTCATATACTTTATATTATACTTAAATAATTCTTGCATATATGAATCTAATGAGCATAACATATAAATGTTCATAACAGTCACATAATTCACATATTTAGAATTTGATCATGAATCGAGTCCGCTTCCCCATGAATAGTGCCAGGCAACCAGTACAAATGTACAAACTTGCAATTCAATATGGACCATCAAATATATATATATATTCATAGCATCATGCATCAATTTCAATTCAAGCACCAATTGGGTTTTCGGTTTATTCTCTCCTGTTCTGCCCGAGTTTGGTATACTCCACCCTTATTGCAATTCAAAACATTTGAATCTAATTTTTGGATATGTCATAGCATTATGTGTCTAGTTTCTAACCTTTTTGATCCCATCTCATTTTGATTTGTATAACTCAAGATATGAAAATTTTACCTCAGACTACCTTGTTCTGAGCCAGAAATAGGTTCTTATAAGTAAAAATTCACTAAAAATAGAAACCTAGGTGAAATCATACGAAATTTATATCAAATTAAAGCTAACAGGACAAGCTTTCTAATGAAATAAGCTTCATTTCATTTTCATGATTATATTTTGAGATATAAGCCCTGAAACTTGACCCTACTAGACTACCCTATTCCAGCCCAGTTTTAACTTAAGTCAAATTCATTGATGCGTTGGGAACAAATGGAAATGAATCTGACTCTAAAATTTTTATGGGATGTTTTCTTACATGTTAGCTTTCAAACAGCATTGGTTGTACTAAATTTGGAGTTGTTTAGGGTGAGTTATACCCTTCTCAACTCATACTGCCCAGATAAGAATCCAGATTTCTAAGTCAAACTTCAAAAATTCAAACTAATTCTATACTAATCTAATGGCCTTATATTTTATATTTATGGAAAGCCCTGAATGTCTAGTTTCATATAAAAATATATTCATCAAATTTAAATGGTTGTAGGCAAAGCCGTACACTCCACCGTACGGACCATCGAGGGGAAAACCGTACCAACTTCTTAGATTCTTCTTGAATTCATGTTTTCCTTAAATCTATCCATCCAATCTTCAATTCAAACTCACATATATACCTTAAACCAACCTTAATCCATCATCATCACTCAAGATAACATCATAATCATACAAGAAAGTGGGAAGAAAGTGGAGTTCCAATCAGCCCAATTCAAAGAAAACAAGAAAAGAAGTTAGAATTCCTACCTCTTCTAGGCGTTGTTGTGCTAGATTGGTGCCTTAGATTGAAGGAATCTTGATGAAGCTTTAAGAGTAGATGGAGATGGAGTGAAGATGAGTTGATATAGGAGAGAAATAATGAGGGTTCAGCAGGTTATAAATCCGAAAATAATCAAGGGAGTTGGAAGGAAATAATTGGAGACTTTTGGAGCAAGATTACATGTGATTGGTGGATGTGTTTTCCTTCTCCAATCTGATTTGGATGCCTTCATTGAAGGCTGATTGTGGTGCCACTTGTAGGGTGTGTTGGCTGAATCTTGGCCATCCATCCTAGGGCTCTACAGTATAATTTCTATTGGTTCGGTTCCGACAGTTCAAGTACTGAAATCTTATCGATTTCCTTTAAATCGGTAAATCGGTTTTGGAAAAATCCTATGAAGTTTCCTATGCTTTCAATCTAATTCTCTCATATCTAATTTCTCTAAATGATACTTAATTGGCTCTAAGTAAAAATTTAATCGAATGCTAATTAATCTTAAGTAGTTGATAAAACCGAACAACAAGGCGAAAACAATAAAGATCCGATGGAGGTGAGGCCAAGTTTTTCCACTATCTTGAGCAACACTTGGCGCCACTCATATGTGGTAGGGGCGGTTGAATTTCAGCCACTTAAGTGAGGGTTTCTAGTAGAAAATTCTACTGGTTCGGTTCTGGCGGTTTAAAATACCGAATCTTCGCTGATTTTCTTCAAATCGGCAAAACTTTACTAAATGACTCTGAGAGAATTTCTATATCTCTATTCTAATTGTTCCTAAGCCTAATCCCCTTAATTAATATCTAATTAACTCCTAATTAATCTTACTTAGTCAATAAGATTGAATAAATTGCTTGTTAACGTGAAATAATTGTGTTTGCAAATTTGGAGTTTTTCTATTTTCTATTTTTTTATAGTTAATGGCATCTCCGTAATTTTGAGCAAGTCCAGCGACACTCCACGTCATTTCACATTCGACTGCCTCCATGGCTGAATCGGCAGAGATTTAAACTTCTATAGTTTCACCACGTGATTCAGCTCTGTTTAAAATCCAATTCTGCAAATTCTACAGATGTGGGGATATAAAGGTCATTTCCTGAAAAGTTCTAGGATTATTGTGGGAATAAGTCTTTGGGGTCAAAATATAATTTCTAAAAGTCTCGGGTATCATTGCAATTAACAAAAGTTTGTAGGGGTACTTTTGCCATTTCTTAATTTTAAATATATGGCAGTGCCATATTTTCAACGACAATTTTACACTACCCTATAATTCCAAGTGTGAGAATTATCATGGCATGTATTGCGAGAAATTCTCATGTTGCTAAAGAAATAATTCAAAGTTTTACATTATATTACATTTCGAAAGTGGGGATGTTACAACAAGCACTTAAGTTGGAATTTGGAGCTATGATAGAGTTTAGCTTGTACGAAATCAGAACCTTTCAGCATTGGAAATTTGATATCTTGCTCCCTAGAAGTCAGATTATGATGATTAAAGATTCTTTGGAAAGAAGGAAAGAAGATCTTCAACTTTGTTGTTGGACACTTTTTCCAATTCTTGAGTCTTCTAGGAGAAAAAAGGCGAAATAAGATTGAAGCTTCATCTTGTTTCTGATGCTGTCAAGTTTGACCTTTGATCACTCTTTCACTTTTATCTTGATCTACAGAACTCCGATTGAGGTGATTCTTATTGCGTTGGAAAGCTTACTCAAAGATCTACAATCGCTATTTCTATCTCTGAGGCCAAATTCCAATTATTCTGATTGCTACAGAGCTTGGAAGTGTGTAAAAATAGTCAGTGCTGTCAGCAAGCACGCTATAGCGTGCTGCCTTGTGCTATAGCGCGACGCTGTTTGGCTCCGAGTATTTTAGTTGCGCTATAGCGCTATAGCGTGACCACATCTGTAGCAATTTGCTGGTTCGAGCTAAAATTCGAGAAAAGGGATCCGTATACTATAAAAGGCAACACGTAAGGTTAGAAAAAGAGATCCCTAGACACTTCCAAACACCTCCCAGGACAAAAGACTTCTTCCAGAGAGATTGAAAGTAAAGATTCAAGGATTCCTAAGCTCAAGTTCAACACGAAGAGATCCACATTCTTCTGAATCTCTTGTCTCTAGCCAGAAATCTTTATGGCTTTTGTTTCTTCTATCTCCTCATCTTCATACTCTTCCATTATTTTCTTTTCTTTAGTTATGAACTAGTTTTCTTTTGCTAAGGCGTTAATGGACCCTTTTTGTATGACAAGTTTACTCATGGATTAATGTTAATCTTTTTTTCTATCTTTATTGCTTAGTGTTTTTATTTGTGCTTAATGCTTTTAATTGCTTGATCGCCAATTAATTGATTTGGGGATTTACAATAACTCGAGAGAGGGTTTGTGAATAGAACCTCTTAACATAAATACCGTGAGCTGAGCAAAAACTAGATATAGATAAACGCAGTTCATGCGGTTAATATAGGAACCCATAGAGCTTCAGCCTTTCTCTAGATTAGTTTGTGCTAAGAGATTAGGTAATCAGTTTAGAATAAAGAGTCTTGCTTGACCTTGAGAGAGGCTAGGAATAATTTAAGGGGAACTGACCGTGAGTCAATTTGAATAGAAACTGATGAACGGAAATTCATAGTAAATGCGTCTACAATAAGTAAAATTAATTAGCCCTAGCATCCATCCCATTACATTTATCCACACTGTTAGAATTTTTTGCATTAATATTTTTCTTATTTATTTTATTTTATTTAAATTTTAATTTCCTCATCAGTAATTCTATTCTATCCAAATAGTTATTCCCTTACACTATTTGGTATTTGATCTATCCTCGTGGAAATGATATTTTACTTATCACTTTATTACTTGTACGATCTGGCATACTTGCCAGAGTCGCATCAGATAATCAAAATAAGAATTATTTCTACCTTACTTCAAAGTGAACGCTTTTGTATTCTTCATACGTATTGGACAGGCCAATTTCCCTTGTGTCATCCATCCAAACAATATCCAGTAAGTTGGAAAATCATTGATAGTCCACATCAATGCTGCCCTTAACCTAAAATTCCACAGGAGATTTATTCTTTGATCCAGAGATTGAGCGTTCTTTGCGTCAGCTTAGAAGAGATCGAAGAGTAGTTGAAAGAGTCTTTAAAGCTACCATGGCAGATGAAAACGAGCAAAATGACAGGGCCATGAAGGATTATTTGGCAGCCACTCTTCAAGGGTGTTCATCCAGCATTGTGAGTCCACCATTCCAAGCAAACAACTTTGAGCTGAAGACATCACTCATTTAGTTCGTGCAACAAAATTGCCAATTTGCTGGACTGCCTAGTGAAGACCCTAATGAGCATCTAGCAATTTTTTGGAGATCTGTGACACCATAAAAATTAGTGGTGCCACAAATGATGCTATTCGGTTGAGATTGTTTCACTTCTCATTGAGGGACAAGGCTAGAGCCTAGTTAAAGTCTCTACCACAGGGGACACTCACTACTTGGGATATGGTAGCTAGGAAATTGTTGGAGAAGTACTTTCCTCTTGCCAAGTCTGCCAAGATGAGGAATGATATCACCTCCTTCACCCAAGCAGATGGTGAATCTTTTTATGAATCATGGGAGAAGTACAAGGAGCTGTTGGCTAAGTGCACACATCATGGCATCCCACTCTAGATGCAAATCCAAACATTCTATAATGATCTCCTTATATCCACTCAGATCATGGTTGATGCAGCAGCTAGTGGTTCTTTGAACAATAAGACACCCGAGTAGTCTTAGGAGCTATTTGAAGTATTGGCTAACAACAATTACCAGAGGCCTAGTAAGAGAACCCAAAAAAAGGGAAGTTCTAGAAATTGACATTACTACTACCCTCTTGGCCCAGATGCAAGCCCTTTCTATCCAAAATGTAGCCATTTAGAAGCAATTAGGCTTACTCAGCACCACTTCACTAACACATGTCATGCGTTGTGATTTTTGCCATGAGAACCATTCGAATGGAGAGTGCACTATAGCTCCTTCTTCTGATGAGCAGGTTAACTACATGAATGCCCAGAAGCACAACTTCTACTCTAACACCTATGTTCTTGGGTAGCAGTTCAATCAACTTCCACAAAAGAAGAAGTCCAAATTGGAAGACATGTTTCAGTAATTCATGAGGAGTCATATGACTTTTTTGGAGAAGGCTGAAGCTTTTATGGAGAGGATAAAGGCTCAATTTAGAGCTCATGATACTGCAATAAAAAACTTAGATCATCAAGTGGGGAAAATTTCCAAGCAGTTAGCTGAGAGGCTACTAGGTTCCTTACCCAGCAATACCACTGAAAACCCAAGGGAGCATGTGAATGCAATCATATTGAGAAGTGGTAAAGAATTGGCTGAATTTGAAAAGGAAGAAGCAAGGGTAGAAGGAAAGCCTGTTAAAAATTCCAATATGGCACCACCTGAGGAGAAAGGATATGTGGCACCTCCTGCATATGACCCTTCAATTCCTTATCCTCAAAGGGTGAAGCAACAAAAGAAGGAACTAGAAGGGCAATAATTTCTTAAGGTTCTTGATGTGCTTAAAAAGCTCTACATCAATATTCTGTTTGCTGAGGCATTGGAGCGAATGCCAAACTATGCCAAGTTTATGAAGGAGCTACTATTTAAGAAAAGCAAATTGGATGTTGATGAGACTGTGCCACTCACTGAGGAGTGTTTGACAGTCATTCAGAGGAAACTGCCACCTAAGTTGAAGGACCCTGGGAGCTTCACTATTCCATGCACCATTGGTGATTTGAGGATTGACAAGGCACTATGTGACTTTGCAGTAAGTATTAATCTAATTCCTTTGTCACTTGTGCATAGATTAGGTATTACTGAAGTGAAGCCTATAAGGGTATCTCTACAGTTGACTGATAGATCTATCAAACTTCCCTATGGTATTATTGAAGATATTTTGGTGAAGGTGGACCGTTTCTTCGTTCCCACTGATTTTTTGATTCTTGATATGGAGGAAGATGTCAATCTCCCTCTAATTCTTGGGCGTCCATTCTTGGCCACTAGCAAAGCCCTGATAGATGTAAAAGAGGGAGAGCTAACTCTAAGATTTCAGAACAATAAAGTGAAGTTCAAAGTCTTTCAAGTAATAGACTCTACCACAAAGACAACTCAATGCTATAAAGTGGATGTAATGGAACCTAACTTAAGTACTTCATCTTGCATCACATGCCACACCTCCTTGAGAGCCACCATTGAGGAAGAGCAAAACAAAGAAGAAAAAGAAAGGGGTGGCGGATGATGATCTTAAGCCACCTAAGAAGCCGCCAGAAGCTCTCCACTTGCCATTTGAGCCTAATTCTATCTCATTGGTTTTTGGAAAGAAGAACCACCATCTTGGTGACAAGTCACCAAAGAAGGGGAGGAAGGAATCACCATGAGTGACAGGACTTTGTCTAACTTAGGGACATTAAACTAAAGTGCTTGTTGGGAAATAACCCAACTTTTCTAACCTTTCTTTGATTTTAATTTTTCTTATTTAGGATCTTTTTATTTTTTTTCTTTTGATTTAGGTAAAATTTTAGTTTTGATTAATTTTAATTTATTTAAGTTTGTTTATTTTGTTTTGTTAGGTTTATTGGAGAAATTAGGAAGTGCATAAGTAAAGGAAGAAGCCACATGGGGCGTGCAGCAGAGATACATATATTGGGCAATAACTTTTCTTTCCTTTCCCGTTTGATTTTATTTTCATGCATTAGGGACAATACATAATTTTAAGTTGGGGGTGCGGAAAGTCCATTGTGCACTTTTTTATTTGTTCCTAGTTTTGTTTATTTATTTATTTTTAGTTTAGTTATTAAGTTGTTAGTTTTTTTTTTCTTTCTTTTATTGTTATTATCTCAAAAAAAAAACCAAAAAGATTTTTGTTCATTAGGTTATTAGTGTTTTTAGTTTCAATTTTCTGCTAAAAAAAAGATTTTAGTTTTTAGTCCAATTTTTTTAATTTATTTATTTTTTGTTGGTCAATTGGTTGTTGTTGCCTATGCCTATGATATGAAATATTGCTCTGTTTGTTAACTCTTAAGTAACTTTGGATCCAGATTTAAGTCTTGAAAACCTTTTTGTGCTTTTACTATTGAATTAAGAAGGATTATTTTCTTGTACTTTGATAAGAGTTAGCAACTTAGGATAGATATCCTTTATGCTTTTTATGCTTTATTTAGGTTCAGACATGCATTTTAATTCATGTAAATCTCTCTTGAAATATATGTGAGTGAATCTTAGTCTTGGAAGTGATTTAGGCCATGTTTGGTAGCCGTAGTTAAGCCTTATTGGCCCACTCTTTGTCATTAATCCGTAGTCACCCCAACTGAGTCGTAAAGCCTATTCTTTGATTGAACCACATTATGAGCCTAATGCCCTTCCTTTATTTTCCTTCTTTGATGCCATATTTGCCCTCAAGCCTTAGCTTCTAAACTCATTCGAATAGGGTAATACCTCCACTACCACAACCTCATGTTTTCTAAGTTCAAAAGTGGAGCGAAAAAAGAAAAAGAAAAAGAGAAAAACAAAAGAAAGAAGGAAGGAGAAATAAAGAGGTAAAAAAAAAAAAGAAGTGAAAGAATGAAAAATAGGAGAAAATAGAGAAAAGGTTGGCAATACAAGTAAAATATAATGCCAGAGTTTAAGAAGAAAAGCGTGATGGTTGCTAAGCAACTAAGTTGGGGGTACACAAAGAGAATGAGTTAGGGGTGAGGGTTTCTTAAGTTGAGGGAAATATTGAGCTTAAATGATTATTCCATCTACCCCTTACATTGGCCTGCCATTATAAGCTAAGAAAAAGTCCTTTTGATCTTTGGTTAAGTGACATTTATGTAGAAATAGAGAGAGAGGATTGTGGATAATGTAATGCTTTTGTCTTTTCTTAAACTTTACATAAGCATAGGGTGAATCAATTCTTTGTTGCTTTTCTCTTGTACACACACTTGATCCATTCTTTTGACAATGTGATTGCACAATTTGATGGTCTTGATACTTAGATTTGGATCTTTGGTAACTTTTGAGTTAAGTTATGGAGCAATGATGAAGGATTCCATAGGCACCAACTTCTATCTTGACCATTTTGTCTAATGAGTCCTTTTGTTTTAAGTGTTTTTGTTTGAGTCTTTTGTATTTCTATTTTTGAGTATTTGAGTCTTTGATTTGAGTCTTGCTTAGGGACAAGCAAGTTCTTAAGTTGGGGGTTGTGATAACTCCCTTTGGTGAGTTATATTTTTAGTTAGTTTTTATTTAATTTAGGATGTACTTGTTTAGTTTAGTTACTATTTTATTTTATTTTATTTAAGTAGTTGAGATTGGATGGTATTTTTATTTTCTGTTATTTTCTTATATTTTGGATACTTATTTTGGGCTTATTTTGATTGTCATCAGATACAAGCACTTAAGTTGGAATTTGGAGCTATGAAAGAGTTTAGCTTGTATAAAATCAGAACCTTTCAGCATTGGAAATTTGATATCTAGCTCTCTAGAAGTCAGACTATGATGATTCAAGATTTTTGGAAAGCAGGGAAAAAGATCTTCAACTTTGTTGTTGAACATTTTTTCCAGTTCTCGAGTCTTCTAGAAGAAAAAAGGCGAAACAAGATTGAAGCTTCATCTTGTTTCTAATGCTGTCAAGTTTGACCTTTCATCACTCTTTCACTTGTATCTTGAGCTACAAAAATCCGATTGAGGTGATTCTTATTGCGTTGGAAAGCTTACTCAAAGATTTACAATCACTATTTCTACCTCTAAGGCCAAATTCCAACTATTTTGACCATTATAGAGCTCGAAAATATGTAAAAATAGTTAGCTTGTGTCGATGCGCCTTGCGCTATAGGGCGATGCCATTTGGCTCCAGGTATTTTAGTTGCACTATAGAGCAACTCTTGCACTATAGCGCGACCATGTCTGCAGCAATTTGCTGGTTCGGGCCAAAATTCGAGAAAAGGGATCTGTAGACTATAAAAGGCAACGCGTAAGGTTAGAAAAAGAAATCCCTAGACACTTCTAAACACCTCCCAAGACAGAAGACTTCTTCTAGAGAGATTAAAGGCGAAGATTCAAGGATTCCTAAGCTCAAGTTCAACATAAAGAGATCCATATTCTTTCAAATCTCTTGTCTCTAGCCAAAAATCTTTATGACTTTTGTTTCTTCTATCTTCTCATCTTCATACTCTTCCATTGTTTTCTTTTCTTTAGTTATGAACTAGTTTTGTTTTGCTAATGGACCCTTTTTGTAATACAAGTTTACTCATGGATTAATGTTAATCTTGTTTTTTTATCTCTATTGCTTAGTGTCTTTGTTTGTGCTTAATGCTTTTAATTGCTTGATCGCCAATTAATTGATTTGGGGATTTACATTAACTCGAGAGAGGATTTGTGAGTAAAGACTCTTAACATAAACACTGTGAGTTGAGCGAAAACTAGAGATAGACAAACACGGTTCATTCGGTCAATATAGGAACCCATAGAGTTTAAACCTTCCCTTAGATTAGTTTGTGCTAAGAGATTAGGCAATTAGTTTAGGATAAAGAGTATTGCTTGACCTTGGGAGAGGCTAGGAATAATTTAAGGGGAACCGACCATGATTAACGGATTAACAAAAATTCATAGTAAATGCGTCTACAATAGGTGAAATTAATTAGCCCTAACATCCATCCCATTACATTTATCCACACTGTTAGAATTTTTTGCATTTATATTTTTCTTATTTATTTTATTTTATTTAAATTTTAATTTTCTCATTAGTAATTCCATTCTATCCAAATAGTTATTCCCTTAGACTATTTGATATTTGATCTATCCTCATGGAAATGATACTTTAGTTATCACTTTATTGCTTGTAAGATCCAGTATACTTGCCAGAGCCGCATCAGACAATCAAAATAAGAATTATTTCCACCATACTTCAGAGTGAATGCTTTTGTATTTTTCATTCATATTGGACAGGCCAATTTCCCTTGCATCATCCATCCAGACAACATCCCGTATGTTGGAAAATCATTGATAGTCCACATCAATGCTGCCCTTATCGTAAAATTCTGCTTGGTTGAAATGTCATAAGTTAAAATACCATCACACCACAACTTATTCAATTCATCAATTAAAGGTTGGAGATAGACATCAATCTTGGACTTCAAATTATCGAGACTCGAGATTATGCAAGTTAAGAACAAGTAAGGATCTTTCATGTATATTTCAGATGAAAGATTGCAAGAAGTAACAACCACAGTCCAACAAGAATATGGTTAACTAAATTGATTGTTAAGAGTAAAACCATCGACACATAGCCCTAACCTAATATTGCGGGAACCAGATGCAAAATCATGATAGGTTTGATCAAAATGACACCAAGCTTCACCATGAGAAGGATGTATCATTACACCATCACTCCTTCGATTCTCAAAGTATCATCTCATGTAAGGTGCTGAACTCATTGATGCATACAACCTTTTAAGTCTAAGGATTAGGGGCAGATAGTGCAATCTTTTTATGCGAAACATCCTTATACATCACACTTCCCCTTCTGTTTAGCTTAAACCTAAGCTCTCTACAAAATTTACAATGAGTTAGTACAACATCATTTTTGTAATAGAGCATACATCCATTCAAACAAAATCTTCACTTCATGCAACCCAAGCTTAGAAACCAACTTTTTGGCTTGGTAAAAGTCCTCTAGGAAAGTTTCTGGTTGTGGACTAATCTCACTCGTTAATGAAGGCTACTGATCAAAGGAACTTTGGCTTTGGTTCACCTCTGACTTATTATTCAACATTCTTACTGTTAGAGACAACTGTAAATGCACACACCCTTCTCATAGAGGACTATTCACTGCCCCTAACAAACTATAAAATCTCTTAACATCAGGATTGGGAACCTCTTCTAAAGGTTTGGAATACATGCCAAACTTATGGCCAGCAGCATCAAAAATCATTCCCTAATAACAACTAAGGTTATCTTTCCAAGTGACATTATCACCCTCTTTGTTACCTACATGGACCCCTCAGTCGAACTACTTCCAACATAATCGACACCAAATTAATTCTCCAGTGGTAGGGCTTTCCCATATTCAATCCAAATCTAGTAATCAAGCTTAAACCCATCCTTGTGCAAGTGATATCTAATGGATTCTATATCTAAAAACCTCCTACATTTATATTTATGACAATGACACCTAATTGTGCTTTCACATGTAAATTGCTTTGTCCAAACATAGGCCATTATGAATTCCTTAACTCCTTCATAAAATTCTAGTTTAATCCGCCTCGACTTGGGTGTAATCTATCATACATCCATGCTTGATTTGGAGCAAACATTTTAAATCTCAAGAATATTACACACCTAGATAGTAATATAATCACACATCAATCAAAAAGATTTAGGCAAAGTCTCCCTTTAGATTAGGATCCTCCACAAAAACTAATTTATCCCCTAAACATACCTAACAATTATTTATTTCAATACAATAATTATTTAATTCAAGCAATATTTTAAATGATCAACAAAATTTAGACAAAGTCTTCCTTTATTTTAGGAGCCTCCACAGAAATTATTTTATTAGTCAAAGATAAATAACAAATATGTTGTCATACAAATTAATTAGTTAATCCAAAGAACCATTCTAGAGCACATTCCTTTACTTCACATCATGTACGCATACAATACCACAACAAACAATTCAAACAATGGGAAGGAACTCTAAGTCTTCCCCTAGTCATGTAATCATATCCTCTTTTTTCTATCCTATAACTCTATCCTAGAAATTTTAAGTCTCTAATATTTTAGAAAACATAAAGTTTAAAAACATGTATAATGTATATACCTAAAGCTTCCTAACTCACTGCAATCAGTCAATGTACCAATCACTAATTGTTCAAAGTGCTCTAAATGAGATCTTTAATAATCAACACAACAAATTAAGTTAGTTAATTAATTTAGAAACTAAAACTGAGTAAAGAAATGGAATAACAAAAAGAGGCTAAATAAAAAAATAAATCAATTAAAATACTCATTGACATGTCACGAACACAATGGCGATCCCAGCTATGAAATGGAAGCTCTAGTAATAAGAAAATGGCCTGGAGTCGTAATGGGGGACGAGAAAGACAAAGACATATAGAGAAAAAGAGACAAAGTAGAAAGAGAGCCTTCACCACAACAAGGAAGAAGAATGGGGCATTCGTGTTTTAATATTCTGTGTCATTATTACCAATGGATTTTTCGTCGGTAATAATTTAACGAAATGATTCATTTCATTAATAACATGTTATTGATGGATTTTCTATCAATAAAACAAAAATGAAATCATTTGTTTTATTGACCATCCATTACCGATAGATTTTTCATCAGTAATATGCAAACTGAATAACCTCTAGAGGTAATTCTAAATTTCAAATACCAATGAAAAATTCATTAGTAATAAAAGAAAAAAATTTAATTAATATTTATTTTGTCCAAATTATCAACAAATTAGCCATCGGTAATTTATAAAGTTTTTAAATTAAATTAAAAAGAAAACATAATTGCTTGCCATCGATTTTTTCGTTGGTAATGGTTTGGTGCCATCAAGCAAGAACATTTATCAACGGTTTTACCGATGGATTATTAAACCATCAATAAAATTTCATGTCAATAATTTACTTATTTTTGTCGATAGATTGTAGCCGTATGTAAAATCCGTCGATTTTTAACGAATTTCTAGTAGTGATTTTATTTGTATTCAACATAGGGTAAGTTTATGCCTTGTCAAATAGTCAAGTAGCCAAAACTAGAAACTAGTCATTAGTGTCAACTGCTCTTTGTATTTGCTTCAATGCTTTTATAGGTTTTCTTGCAGCATTTGAAAAAAATTAAATATTTCAATTTTTAGCCTTAGAAATGATCTTCATATGATGATCCATTGTGCAAAATTATTTTGAGTTCATACATTAATGAGATATCCATCTAAAGGTGTTATCTCTCAAATGAAGTCTTCTTTCTAATCCAAACTTGAGACATGATTTTATCTTCTGATGCATCTATCATCCCATCTATGACCAAAAACACATGAAAGCTTGTATCCTTTGAGAATATATCTCTTCTTCTCAAAAGTGTCCTTGTCCTTTGAAATCTTGCTTTATAGGCTTGGATTCATCTTTGAAGTTGATAAGATGTAATGCTTCTAATTGTAATTCTGCCTTAGTATGATCAGTGACTAATGAAAGAACATATTCTAATGATCATCACTCAAACAAAAGATTAGTATAACACTAAGTTTTTGAGATTTGTTTATTATCCCTTAAAACCATGCTAAATAAACATTCAAAATTATTGTCAATGGCTTTTGAAAGTTTGTGGAGCTAACACCCAACACCACTGCAAAACCACCATAGCCCTAACCACTGCAATTGCCACTAGCACCCTTAGCCCTTTGCCATTGTAAACTCAACCCGTTACCAACCTCCTTCAAACCACCATGTCTTAACCAACACCACTACACATCATACTAAGGACCAATATTGCTGTTGGAAGAGATAACACTAGAAGGGGGTTGAATCGTATTGTTTCAAATTTAAATAATAACCTGAAAAGTTGAAATTGAAAATCTATCTCAAGTCCAAGACTTGGATTGTAGAAGCTTTGTGTTAGTTAATAAAAACCTAGTTGTTTAAATTATTGAAGGTAATGAACAGATTAAAGATAAAACACAGAAAGTATAACTTATGTGATCAAGATATAAGGCTAAGTAGCTATGGAAGAAACACACAAGAGATTTTTATACTAGTTCGGCCAACCACTTGCCTACTTCCAGTCCCCAACTATTTGTTGAGATTTTATAAAACCTAAATATTCTTTGTTCAAGCTTCTCCAAGCTTCTTGCAACAGAGTAGTCTTTTCTCAAGCCTCCCCAAGCTTTACCTTGAGTATTCTTTATTGTAACTTCTCCAAGCTCTACTTGACACTACTGGGTCTGTATACAAGTTTTGAGATTTGAAAACAATTTGTTAACACTCACACTAACTCTCTTTACAGACAATAAACAATATTTTCTCAGTGTGTTTGACTTCTCTAAATTCTCAAAGAGAGAATCTTATCAAATACAAAATAGAAGAGACGATTTTCTATTTGAACAAAAGTTATAATGAGTAATTTTTTGGAGGTTCAGAAGGTTGAGAAACATGACAATAAAGCTCTATAAGCGAAGAAGATATTCAGTTATTCTAACCATTCTTTCTTTGACATCTAGCCTTTTATGAACATTGAAATATATTCATTGAAGCTTGCAGTTCTTGATTTTTCAAGTTCTCTTTGGACTACTGGTCTAAGACTGGACAGAGAAGCAATAATTTTCCTTTTTCTCATTCTTCGAAGCTTGTGCAGGGATTGAAAAGTACTCGTTTGTTGATATACCAACTGAGCAGACTTGTCAGTGCTTCTTCTACATTTTATCAAATCACCTTTTTTGACTTTTTGAATTTGTCTATGAATTGTGCTGAGGAAGCTTTGAAGGTATGACATAAATGGGAAGTATGTTTCTGGTGATATCTCTTCTGGATAGGGTTATTCTTCTGGACATAGTCATTTTTCTAAATTGGCAGAATTCAGCTTTCTAGGCTCGTCTTTCCTTTCTGAAGTGTGGCTTTAACCTTTTAAAATTATTCATTTCTATTTCTAAATAAAATAGCTCGAGAGACACAAAGCATATAATCCATATAAAGCATATTCTAGTATAAAGTTATGGACAACAATGCTTTGATGATATTTTAAGCGCTTAAGCCATTTGTTTAAATTCATTTTCACAGAAGAATTTGTTATTTGAATTTGCCTTTTCATAGTCAAAAAGATTTTCTTGTATTCTGATTTTGTATTCATCAAAACCTTAAAAATCAATTTGGTTCATAGCCTCAGAATAGCTTTTGAGAGGCATTGGAGCTAACAATCTCCCCTTTTTTGATGATGTATTTAAGAAATGCTTTTTGTTATCAGAAAAGATCTTTTGAAAGAACATGATTTGTTGTTTGAAAAGAAACTTCTCTCTAAAAAGAGTGATGAATTCAAAGATCATCATTTTATCATAATGCATCATTAAGATGTATCAGAGAAATTTCAAAATAAGAGTGTTTTGAGTATCATCAAGTGAAAGCGTATGAATTCAAGGATTTTTCTCAGTACATCATCTAGATGTATTAGAGCAAAAGTTAAGATAATTCAACTAGGATGCATATGGTCAGAGAATAACTAGCCAATTATTATCTCAACATCAAATAAATATTTAATGAGTATTAGAGCATTTCATTTGAATAGATATAAGATCAGCAAATATCAAGTCAGTTAAAGATTGTTTAAACAAGAATCAGAGCATTCAATAATTTGAAGTATCAAAGCGCATTCAATAATTCAAGGTATCAGAGCGTTTTATAGGTAACAAAATATTCAATCAGAGTAATTAAAATATGATAGAGAAATATTGAATTTAGAGTGCATTTGCAGCAAAAAAAACATTAATAGAAAATGTTTCTAACATATATAAACAGAGCTGTATACATAGATATAGACATGAATTATTTCAAATATTGAATGTATGCATGCATGCTCTTCCTAAGTATATGCCCTTATGCTCCCCCTCAGCTTGAGCTTAAACTTTCTTAAATATTCTTCTCGCTCTTTGACATCATCAAAAAGAATGATGTGGGATCATGGAGAGACCATCACTAATTGCCTTTTGCTTTATGAATAGTCTTCAGAATCTGCACGAGAAGGTTTTCCACTTTGTCCATTTGACGATCCATTCTCTGCTGATGGGCTTGAAGTTTAGCTTGATTTGCTAAGATGGTATGTTGATTTGCAAGAAGCAGGTCTATCTAGATGTCAGCAGCATTTGGAAACACTTCAGTAGATGAAGGTTCTTCAGAAGGCAACTTTTCAGTGTGCTGAGAGTGATTTGCTAAGGATTGTTTGGGCTCAAACACAACAGGAGTAGTTGTTCTGTCAAATCTTGGTGTGGAGGTGAGCAACAACAAGGTTTGAGCTATGACAGAAGTGGCAGGGGCTTCTTGAGATTCAGAGGCAGTGGCTGGATAAGGCATTGGAGTGCTCAAAGGAATAAGTTATGGTTCAGCAACAGCCACTTCAGTTTCTGGTTCTACTACCAAAACAAGAGTTCTATTATGTTCTCACCTTTCTGGAGCACACTCTGTTGGTAGAGAACATTGTGCTGGTCTTCTTGATGGTTCCTCAGAAGGTAGAACCATTGTCCTCATTTCAGAAGGTGGTTTGACTTCTTCAATGATAATGAAGTCTCGTTCCACTTCTAACGAGCTGATAAGCTTCTTGCTCAACCACCAACTCCAAAAAGCTTTATCTTTTTGCCTTTATAGCCATGCTTCTATTCTCAACCTGTCCTGAGCTGCTTCTTGTAAAGCTCTTTTTGCAGGAGCAGGAGGAGTTTCACCAAAGGCTTGTGCAGGGACTTTCTTCATTGGCTTATTCCCTTTCCTTTTGATTTCAGGGTCTTCATCTTTATCTGAAGCTTCAGCTTCAGGTTGCTTTGGTTGTTCATGAGGAGGTTGTTCCCTGATTACAATTCCTCTTGCACTTTCTCTAGAGGATCTTGCTGCAAGTTTTGTAGGTGCAGCAACGTTCACAGGCTGTGCATCAATGGCTGAAGTATTATCTTTTGCACTAGAGGAGGAGGAGGATTCTTCAATAATTTTTAGTAATCTCCTCTTATTGATTCTCCTCTCCTCAAAAACAGGTGAGAGATCTCTCTCATGTCTTTTCTTGGATCTTTTCTCTTCAAAAGGTTTAGTGACATTCTTTTGAAAGGTGGTTGATTTTCTTTTCTTCTCTTTCTCCTTCTTATTTCTTTTTCTTCTTTTCTACCTTCTCAAGACCTTGGAATTTCAAACCCATAGTAAAGAAGGTCTTCATGGTGGTAGTAGGGCCTTTCTCGTCCTTCTTGTGTCCTTTAACAAGAAGTTGGGCTCTTTAGAAGACATAGGTTAGGAGCATGCCATAGGGTAAAGTTGCATGACTCCTTCTGGCATCATCCACAGCCGAGAGCTTGTAGTCCAGGATTAACTTGACTAGATTAATTCTTCTTCTAGTCATGAGGCAAAACATGACCATTTGGTCTACCTCAGTCATGAAATCAGTGTTTCTTATCCTTGGAAGCACTATGTGTTGGACAATAGAGTAAATCGCTCTAACATTCAAGATGAGAGAGGAAATGCGAATATTTCTTACTTACATGTCTCTTCTTCTAGTAAGAACTTTAGAGACATCTTCCTCTGTGGCTTCAAGTTGCTCCTAGCATCTTGAACCACCTCTGTATATAACCCCTTCATTTGGAGTGTTGGTGATGTGAGCAAGATCAGAGGGAAGTACTTGGATCTCGAAGCTCTCTATGATGCTCCTCAAAGACGTATTGTCTTCATCAACAGGTGCGAGGGTGCTGTAGAAAGTAGCAACAACTCCAGTATAGACATTTTCAGAAATAGTCATGAACTCAAACACTTCTGTAATCTAGGGGAAGGTTGAGAAGTTCTCCAACTCAAAACTTCTTCCAAAAGCGATAGGCCGCATGAAGAACTGCCTATGAAATTTGGTTTGCATTACATCATCATAAAAAATGTAAGGAACAATGTAGTCTCCTTTCTTAGTCATGATGAACAGATGAAATAGGTAACCTGAAGGTGAAGGAGAGAGTGTGTTTGGGTTAGGTGTATTGAAAATGGTATGAGGGTTTGAAGGTTTTGGAGTGGAGAGGATAAAGAATAGTGAAAAATTTTTCTCTAAGACTTGTGAGATGAAAGGTTGATGTGATGGGTAATGGTTAATGAGGGAGACCGACAATTTAGAGTATGTGAGCAGTTTTTGAGTAAAATGCTGTCGTTTTCAGAGTAGGCATGTCTTTTTGGAATTTCCTGCTTAATTACATAATGGTCATTGTGTGATAGTGGGTGATTATCCAAGCGACGCACATAACAAAATCATTTCTTTTATCCAGAAACCACAGTCTTCAGAGTCTATAACCATCTTTCTAGAGGAATGAGAAATTAGAGCCATGAGAAGATTAATCTAACATTCTTATGCTGATTTTCTCTTCATTTCCACTTCATCCTTTTTTGAAATAGTCTTTCTGAATCGTGAGATAACACATTTTGAACAGACTTTTTAAGTTTATCTTGATGTGACCTTTCTAAAGCAAACTTTGTTAAAGAGGAACAATTTTCCAGCCAGAAGGCAAACCCCATTGAGATGTGGCAATCTCAGCTTTTACTTTAGCTCAAGAGAGAGAGTATTTAGATGTAATGCATGTGAATAATCAAAAGTTGATCATGTTCAGAAGGTTCCTTATTTTGGAGAAACAATCTTCTACTAAGGGTTTTGTGAAAATGTCAGCAATCTGACTTTCGTATTAATAAACCTTAGCTCAATGTCTCCTTTCTGAACATGATCTCTTATGAAATGATGTTTTATGTCAATGTGCTTAGATCTAGAACGCTGAATGGGATTCTTAGTGAGATTTATAGCACTTGTATTGTCACAAAGGATAGGAATTTTGGTGTACCTCAAGTTGAAATCCTCTAATTGTTGCTTGATCCACAGAATCTGGGTACTGCAATTTGCAGCAGATACATATTCAGCTTCTACAGTTGAAAGAGCAAGAGTATTCTACTTCTTACTTGACCATGTTATCAACGATTTTCCAAGAAAGCAACAGCAACCACTAGTTTTCATTCAACTCTGTCTCCAGTAAAATTAGCATCATAGTAACCTGTAATATCACAAGAAGTACCTTTCTCATACCATAGACCAAGATTAGTAGTACTAACTAAATATCTCAAAATTCTTTTAACAGCACTTAAGTGTAAATGTTCTGGATTAGATTGAAATCGAGCACAGATTCCAACACTCAATTGCAAGTTAGGTCTACTAGCAATTAGATATAATAGTGATCTAATCATACCTCTGTAGAGAGTTTTAGAAACTTTCTCACCATCTTCATCAATTTCTAAAACTTTAGAGGGATGCATAAGAGTACTAATACTCTTGGCGTTGTCCACATCAAACTTTTTGAGCAAATCCTTAGCATACTTTTCTTGATAAATCAGGATACCATCTTTCTCTTGCTTGATTTGCAGTCCAAGTAAGAATTTTAGCTCTCCCATCATGCTTATCTCAAATTCTCCTTGCATAAGATAAGAAAAATTCTTGCACAAACTTTGATTAGTTGCTCCAAAAATAATATCATCAACATAAATCTGCATAACTAAAAAATCATTTTTATCATGATGAATGAGCAAAGAAGTATCAACTTTTCCTCTTACAAAATCATTTTTGAATAGAAAAGAGCTGAGTCTATCATACCAAATTATGGGAGCTTGTTTTAACCCATATAGAGCTTTTGAAAGTTTAAACACATGTTGAGAAAGGTATTTATTTTCAAAACCAAGAGGTTGGTTAACATAGACTTCCTCAGATATGAAACTGTTTAAAAAAAGCGGATTTCACATCCATTTGAAATAACTTATAATCTTTGTAAGATGCATAAGCAAGTAACATTTTGATGGCTTCCAATCTTGTTACAGGAGCAAAAGTCTCATCATAATTTATGCCTTCTTGCGAATTATAACCTTGAGCCACTAATCTTGCTTTGTTTCTGACAACTTTTCCATCCTCATCAAGCTTGTTTCTGAATACCCATTTAGTCCCAATGGAAGATTGTCCTTTAGGCAGTGGTACCAGGGTCCAGACTTTGTTCTTCTCAAACTGAGATAAGTCCTCTTTCATAGCTTTAATCCAATATTGATCCATCAGGGCTTCTTCAATACTTTCTGGTTGAATCTCAGAGATAAGAGCGAGATTGGAGTCATTTCTGAGTCAAGATCTCATTTTGATTCCATGAGAAGGTTCACCAACTCCTTTGAGAAGAAGGTACACAGGTGTAAGAGACTTGAGAGACAGCTCTCAAGTCTCTTACACCTGTGTACCTTCTTCTCAAAGGAGTACCTTTTGGCTCTTCAGAAGCATCATCAAAAATATGTTGATGAGAGGAAACTTCAGAAACATTTTCATCATCATCTCTAGTGGTCATTTGAAGGTTTTGTTAAGCGTGGGAGTTATCATTTAATGATACACTTTCCATTTCCACTTCCAGATCAGCAACCTTCTGACTCAAGTCATTTTTCTTTTCTATGAAGCTTATGTGGATAGTTTCTTCCACAGATTGAAACCTTTTGTTGAACACCCTGTAAGCTTTTGAAATAGAAGAATATCCTAGAAAAATTCCAAGATCAAATTTAGGATCAAACTTTGACAGCTTGTCCTTGGTATTTAGTATAAAATATTTGGATCCAAAAATATAAAAATAGGAAATGTTAGGTTTTCTTCCTTTTTATAATTCATAGGGAGTTTTCTTGAGAATGAGTCTTAAGAAAATACGATTTTGAATATAGCAGGCAATGTTAACTACTTCTGCCCAAAAACCTTTTGATAAGCTGCTTTCAAAAAGCATAGTTCTAACCATTTCCTATAGTGATATGTTCTTCCTTTCCACTACCCCATTTTGCTGAGGAGTTCTAGGGGACGAGAAGTTACGAGAAATGCCATTTTCTTCACAAAAGTTTTCGAAAGCATGATTTTCAAATTCTCCACCATGATTTGATCTAATGGAAGAGATGCAAAAATCTTTTTCATTTTGAATTCTTTTTGAAAAGGATTTGAAGACCTCAAAAGCATCATCTTTATGGATCAGGACGATAACCCATGTAAATCTTAAAAAATCATCCACAATGACTAAGCTATATCTCTTACCACCTAGACTGGCAGTTCTAGTTGTTCTAAAGAGATCAAGATGTAAAAGCTCAAATAATCTAGTAGTTGAAACTACATTTTTGCAATGGAAAGAACTTTTAGTTTGTTTGCCTTTGAGACAGAATTCACACGAGGAATCATTTTCAAATCAATTTTTGGCAAACCTATGACTAGTTCTTTCTGAGAGATCTCAGAGATCAATTTCATTTTAGCATGATCAAACTTTTTGTGCCACAGCCACTTTTCATCCAAAAAAGAAGCTAAGCATTTTACATTCTGATCTAAGAGGTCATCTAGATACAACACATATGTAATATCCCCATATAATATAATAGGAAATGATAAAAACATCATTGGGCAAACTTTTGTTATTAGTAAATGACATTTAGGTCCCTAGATCAATAGAATTAGTAGAATAGGGTTTTAAACGAAGCAGAATCATATAGCAGAAATGTAGAAACTAAATTCTTAGCCAATTAGGCCACGGAGGTGCCACATGTGAAATGACGCGAGATGCCCCTAGACGTGTCTATAATTACAAAAATGCCATTAGTTACGGAAACCAAACAGAAAATATCATAGGATTTACAAAAAAGTGAAAAGCTAACAATTCCAAAGAAACAGTGTAATTGATTTGCACTGTTAATCAATTTATTAGAAAAATAAGAGTAATTAGGGATGAATTATAAATACTAGAGCTAAAGAAAATTTAGATTGTTGTGTAAAAGACTATGAGAAATCATTTAGTATAATGCCCGGAATTATGCTAAGTTTAATATACGTTATTAATCGATTTATCTGACTTTATTGAATGTGTAGAATTAATTAGAAGTTAATGAAAGGTTGATGATTCATGACTGGTTTGGCATGAAACTCTTGGGTTTTGGTTGAAACTTGCATGAAAATCCATGAAGGTGAACAACTAGAATAGGATAAGCTGAGAAATCCTACAGTAGTCTGTATAGCAGAGTGTATGGCTCTACCTACAGTTATTTAAATTCAATGAAACTATTTTTATGTGAAACTAGACATCTAGGCCTTTCCAACCATATAAAATATAAGGCTATTGGATTAGTATTGAGGGAGATATGAATTTTGGAAATTTGACGCAGGTTTTTGAGTTTAATTTTGGGCAGATAAGATTGTTCAGGCACAACTTACACTATACAACTTGGAATTGAGTGTAACTAACTTTGTTATAAATATTACACATAGGAGAATACTTCATAAAAATTGCAAAGTTAGATTCGACCCCAATTGGTCCCAGTAGTTCAAGGAAGTTGCCCTAAGTCCAAACCAGACTAAAACAGGGCAGTCCAGAGGGGTCAAATTGTGGAGCTTATAACTCAAGTTATACTCAAGTAAATGAAATGGGACTTCTTGTAAATGAAAGCTTGTCCTATTAAATTTAGTATGATATAAATTTCGTATTATTTCAACTAGTTTTCGATTTTTAGTGAATTTTTACTTTTAGGTGTTTAATTCTGGCTAGCTACAGGGCAGGCCAAGGTAGAACCCTAATAACTTGAGCTACATATATCAAAACTTAATTGGACTAAAGAGGTTAGAAACTAGACACAGAACACTTCAACATATTCAAAATGCAAGTCTAAATGAGTTAAAATGAATTTATGGCCTAAGTTACAAGGATCGGGTAGAATCAAAAGGAAGTGGCAGAAAACTAATTCAAGATCAAGGTTATGAAACTTTGCTTGATTATTGGAGCATCTATACCTTGCATTGATTTTTCTGTATGAATGACTGTCTGGTTGACTGGAAGTATTCACAAGAAAGTGGACTTGATCCGTTATGCTGCCGAATTTTTGGCAAAATTTTATGAAATTATGATAGTTTCTGTTATGAAAATTTATGATATGAACATGAAATTCTATATGCAAGAATGTTGGAAGGTAAGTGCACTAGAATGCATATAAACATTGTATGATGATATGATCATGATTATGTTTATGAAAGTTTGCATATTTGCATGCTAATAAAGAAAATATATGATTATAAAAAGTTGGATTCCTTTACCTAGAGGCAATTATTTGAATCCTTCCCTGTGAAGGCAGTTAAAGCTATGAGATCCCTCTACCTTAGAGGCACGTGGCTAAAATGAGATCCCTCCAAGACTAGAGGCATGTGGATCCCCTTGTAGGTTAGTTCTGTGTGATGACGGTCATGAGTTGAGCTCACTCCTAGGTCAGGCTATCCAAGGACAGTAAGGATGAAATACAAAGATATATGCATGCAGACACCCTAGGGATGGTGATACGTAATGCCTAGGCAGGTCAAGTAAATGAAGAAAAGAAAGTATAAGTGCATTCATATGAATTCATAATGAGCCATTGTACATGCACAATCTGCTATTGTTAGTTACAAAATGATTCATAATCTGCTATGCCTATGCTTTAATTCTTACTCTATTTATCAAGTGTATGACTAAAATAAACTCTACTTTAGACAATATGGTTTCAAACTATAAAACTGAAAATATTTATATAGTATGTTCAACCTTTTATAATAAATTGAAGCAGCTGGAGATAATAACGATAACATAGCATATGGTAGTTTAATGAATCCTACTGAGAATTTATAATTCTCACTCCTATGTTTACTTCCATGTTATCTCTAGATAGTTCAGAAGTTCCGAAGAAGGTCCTCCGAGGCGGAGTTGACTTGTAAGATTGAAGGTGGCCGAAGGTTATTGCCAGACAAGGTCCGATTAAGTGACAGTAACAACTCCTAGGTGAGGTATTAAGACTTAAGCATAGTACCATACTTGGGAGGATGTTACAACATACATATTGTTATGCCTCTTAGCAGTAAGAATAATCTTGTCATTTGTAGAATCCTTAATAATAGAATGTGAGGATTCAAACACAACTTTGTAGCCTTGGTCACAAAATTGACTAGTGCTCAAGAGATTGTGAGTTAATCCCTCTACTAATATAACATCATTTATCAAGTTGGAATTGTTCTTACCAACATTACCTATACCAAAGACTTTGAATTTGATTCCATCGACAAATTTGACTATTCCACCATCCTTAGGTCTGACGTTTCTAAACCAAGATTTATTTTCAGTCATGTGTCTGGAGCATCCACTATCCAGATATCACTTCTTTTCCTTTTGATGAATTAATTTAAGGTATACCTACATTAGAAATAGGTTTAACTTTAGGTACCCATATCTTCTTAGGTCCTTTTGGGTTAGTAGGTTTCTTGGCCTTTTTCACTATCTGTCATTTTGCCTTCCTTCTGGAGAAGTATCTTACAGAAGTATGACCATTTTTAAAATAGTAAATACACATGGGAATCAAACTTGGAAGATCTTTAGATGATTTTTCATCATCTTTCTTCTCATAGCCTAAACCAGTTTTATCAAGGTAAGGTTTCTGACTACCAAGCATCAAGTCCAAAATTTTGGAGCCATTCACCATTTTCTCAAGATCAAATTTGAGAAGTTTGACGAATTTCTGAAGCTCAGAAACATCAGAAGATGTCCTATCTTAAGTTTCAAAAACTTTGCCTTTTAGGGCTGCTACTTCCTTCTGAAGAGCAATATTTTCATTTTGCATATCATTCTTTTTATGCCCAACCTTCTCATTCTCAGTCTTGAGTTTTTCAAACTCTAAAGTCAGTTTTCGAAAAGCTTTTCTCAAAGATGCATAATAAGAAGCAAGAGACTTGGAATAATCCAAGAGTTCATCATATGCCTTTCAAAGATTTTCATAAGAAAGTTCAGGTTCAGACTCATGTACCTCAATTTCTTTATCTAAGATGATATCAGTCATGAAATAGAGATTTGCAATAATCTCTTCTTCCTCTTGAGATTCATCATTTTTTTGCTCTCCATCTAGATCTTCCAACATGGGCATCATAGCCTTTTTCTTTCAAGTCCTTTTTTTTCCAGCTTTCTTCAGTCTGGGATATTCTGATTTGAAGTGCCTCGGTTCCTTGCACTCGAAGCATATTACGTCATCTGCTTTAACTTTGCTTTTCTTATCCCTTTTTGGAGCAAAGTTCTTCTTTTTCCTTCTGAGCCATACTTTTGAGATTTTTATCACCAAGCGAGTTATTTCATCATTTTCATCATCAAAATCAGGATTAGAGGAATTTTCATGTTCTTCATCTAATTCTTCTGAGGCCTTCATGGCTTTGGAGGAGCTGAATCTCTTCTGAGTAGTCTTAAGGGCAATGGATTTTCCCTTCTTGTTAGATTCCTTAGAAATTTCCTTCAATTTGATCTCATGAGTTTTTAGGGACCCAATGAGAGCATCCAAGCTAAGTACGTTCTTTAGCTTCTTGGATGGCAGTAACTTTGGAAAGCCAAGCCTTTGAAAGAATCCTTAGGATCTTTCTTACCATTTCTGCATTTGAGTACCTTTTACCCAACACTTTCAGCTGATTTATGATATGCATAAATCTGGTAGTCATTTCATCAATATTTTCATGCTCTAGCATATTGAACATTTCATATTTATGAACTAATATGTTGATTTTCGTTTCTTTAACTTGATCTGTTCCTTCATGAAGCACTTGAAATCTATCCAAGATTTCTTTGGCAGAATCACAGGATATAATTTTGTCATATTCGCTTTTGCTCAAGGCACATGTGAGCAAGTATTTTGCCTTGGCATTTATTTGAACTTTTATTTTATGCTGATCAGTCCATTCATTTCTAGGACTGGTTCTGACTACAATTGGTGGAGGATGTTTTGGATCAGCTACTACTTGTGGTGTTGGTTATTCTACAGTGGGTACATAGTCACCATTCCCTATTATTTCCCACATATCCAAACTTGTGAACTCAATGAAGAGTCTTATTCTATCTTTCCAGTATGGTTTGGATCAGCTACTACTTGTGGTGCTGGTTGTTCTACAGTGGGTACGCAGTCACCATTCTCTATTATTTTCCACATATCCAGACTTGTGAACTCAATGAAGAGTCTCATTCTATCCTTCTAGTATGGATAGTCTTCACCATTGAAATAGGGAGGGATTTATGGAGTAACCTTCTATGATATTATGAATTTGTTGGGTCATTTGATGGGATCTTTAACCTCTGCAACTGTAAAGAAGCTTAACCCCAGAGTTAGGCTTTGATGCCAATTGTTGGATGAAATAACACGAGAAAGGGGGGTTGAATCGTGTTGTTTCAAATTTAAATAATAACCTGAAAAGTTGAAATTGAAAATCTATCTCAAGTCCAAAACTTGGATTACGGAAGCTTTGTATTAGTTAATAAAAACTTATTTGTTTAAATTATTAAAGGTAATGAACAGGTTGAAGATAAAACGCAGAAAGTATAACTTATGTGATCAAGATATAAGGCTAAGTAGCTATAGAAGAAACACACAAGAGATTTTTATACTAATTCAGCCAATTACTTGCCTATTTTCAGTCTCCAACTCTTTGTTGAGATTTTATAACACTTAAGTATTCTTTGTTCAAGCTTCTTACAACAGAATAGTCTTTTCTCAAGCCTCTCCAAGCTTTAACTCGAGTATTCTTTGTCCTAGCTTCTCTAAGCTCTACCTGACCACTACTGGGTCTGTATACAAGCTTTGAGATTTGAAAATAATTTGTTAGCACTCACACTAACTCTCTTTATAGAGGATAAACAATATTTTCTCAATGTATGTGACTTCTCTAAATTCTCAAAGAGAGAATCTTATCAAATACAAAGCAAAAGAAAAGATTTTCCTTTTGAACAAAAGTTACAATGAGTAATTTTCTAGAGGTTCAGAAGGTTGAGAAAGTTGACAATGAAGCTCTACAAACGAAGAAGATATTCAGTCGTTCTAACCATTCTTTCTTTGACATTCAGCCTTTTATAGACATTGAAATATATCCGTTGAAGCTTACAGTTCTTGACTTTTGAAGTTCTCTTTGGACTACTGGTCTAAGACTGGATAGAGAAGCAATAGTTTTCCTTTTTCTCATTCTTCGAAACTTGTGCAGGGATTGAAAAGTAACCGACTGTGTAGACTTGTCAGCACTTCATTGGCATCTTGTCAAATCACCATTTTTGACTTTTTGAATTTGTCTATGAATCGTGCTGAGGAAGCTTTAAAGGTATGACACATATGGGAAGTATGTTTTTGGTGATATCTCTTCTGGATAGGGTCATCCCTCTGGACAGAGTTATCTTTTTAAATTGGCAGAATTTAGCTTTCTAGGCTCATCTTTCCTTTCTGAAGTGAAGCTTCAACCTTCTGAAATTCTTCTTTTTTGTTTCTAAACAAAATAGCTCGAGAGACACAAAGCATATTCTAGTATAAAGCTATGGACAACGATGCTTTGATGATTTTTTAATTGCTCAAGCCATTTGTTTAAATTCATTTTCACAAAAGAATTTGTTATTCGAATTTGCCTTTCCATGGTCAAAAAGATTTGCTTGTATTCTAATTTGGTATTCATCAAAACTTTAAAAATCAATTTGGTTCATAGCCTTGGAATAGCTGCTGAGAGGCATTGGAGATAACAATAGCCACTATTGTACCTACTGAATGGGTGTTTTAGGTGGAGTTTGGGGTAATTTTTCCCTTAGTAGGGGCACGCTCAAGCACGAGGAGCCATGGTCAAGCGTGCTACCAACTAGGATGCAGGGATGAATCTATTTGTTGTCTGCGCTCGAGCACGAGGTAGCACGCTAGCTCGAGCGTGCCTTGGTTAATGGCATGGAAGCTTCCGGGCCTTGCTCACGGTTGAGCACAGCGAGGCAACGAGAGAAAAATAAAAGGGGCCAAAATGAGAGAAAAAAGTCTCTCTCTTTACTTTCTCTCTCTTCTTCCCAAAATTTCTCTCTTTCTCTCTCTAGAAATTTCTTGTCTATGATATTTTCACTATCGTTTATCCCCGTTTAACCTTACCTACTCCCTATTAGTTATATTCTTAACCTTCCTATTGATTGTTTTTCCCTTAAATATAGTCAAGGAGTAGTTTCGGAAGTCTTGGGGAAGGAAACTCAACTCCCTGTCTTATTCTTTCTCATCTCTAACATTCCAGGTAACTTTTGGAGTCATGGTTCTTTCTATATAGGGATTTATGTAACTTTTCTTAATAAACTGACCTGGGGTTTAGATTTTAGAAGTCTAGAATCATAAACCGGGGGTTTCATAAAAATATAGACGTTGTCTATGTTATCCTTTTCGACTATAGCTAATACTTGACCCATGTCATCAAATTCAAAGCTCCTTACCAGTTCCAGAAGCAACCTATTGGCTCCGTGGCTCCCTAGAAGATTCTTAGCTTGCGGTTCTTGTACTGTGAGTAGATGGATTGTTTATGGTAGTTTTTAATGTCTTTCAAAATTTATGATTGCTGAATGATTATAGTTGTGTTAAATAAATGGTATTGCCAAAGGGCATGGGATAGTGATTTCTTGATTTTTGTTTAAAAAGGAAAGTAAGTTGTCGGGTGAGTTTTTCATAGGACAGTAGTTAATGACAGTAAGCATTAGTCTTAGTGCACCTTGCATAGACCCCAGATAACAGGGGAGTTGCTAGCTCAGTGGGTTAGGCCGACCCTATTGATATATAGATCACTGAGAGCTATGCCATTATTGCCGCTCAGTGCCTGAGGGTGGTGTTGATATTGTCGCTCAGGAGATATCAGCCTAGACTCTATGGATAGGGCCTCCCACACATAAATATGTATACTTAAATAATTCATTGCATGTTTTACAAAGATTTGAACAGAAAAAAAAAAAAGAAAGAAAGTATTTCCTTTGAACATACAAGGTTTCCAGTTTGCCTTTTTATTGAAATAAAATAGATTGGTTGATGAATTTATCCCATGTCAACCACAAACAGTTTATCTCTCACTGAGTTATCAACTCACTCGGTTGTTTCCCTTTATTTCAGATTCAAGTGCAAACTCAAACTCTATTCCACCAGCTCCTTAACAGTCTTGAAGCACTTGTTGAGCCCATCGTGAAGCATGGACTCTTGTATATTTTATGAATAGGGCTCTATTGAATACTAGGCACGACCTCGTCTGTATAAGGTTATGGGCAATGGGCTAATTCATGCCCTATGTTTTGATATTGTCTGTAAAGTCATTTGTTTTTTGAATAGAACAAAAGTGTATGTATTTATGCCATGAAGATATATGCAGGTTTTATGCTATTCTAGATTAAGATATTATATGTAATCAAGTTTATTCATGCTCAAAAGTTAGAATTTAAGGGAAAACTTTGTCTATTTTCTTTAAAAAAAAAAAATTACTATTTAGGCTTACAAGGGAGTTGGGACTCCCTATGCTCCGATCACGACCTAAGTGGGTTGTGACAAAGGTGGTATCAGAGCAAAGGAAATTGTACCAATCCTTGGGAACTCTCGCGCATGAACTGTGGCAAAGCGCGACTCTCCGTCCAAGGGCGTACGTGAGGCATAACAAAGGACCCAACTAGCGTGCGTGCTTTGATAGGTGCCATTTGTTGCCACCACATGAAGGCATGGCTCAAACCCAATGTAGTAGTGTGAACATGACAAAGGTGGTATCGGAGTCTTAGGTTTCCCTATATTCAATGAAGCAAATGTCCTTTAGTGGGATCACGATTATGTAAATAGTAGCTAGCCCATTTTCAAAAAATGTGATGGCACCAGAGGCTTTTAGAAATGTTATTCATTCGTTCATGGTCTTGCACTGTGGAAATCTGAATTTTATTCTAATCCTTGTTTCTTGTTATCGGTGGGAATGCCACCTAGAATTCAAACACAAGCTCGAGGGCCTACGAGGTTCCTGACGTTGAGTCTGATAAAACCCCTTCTCCGGCTGCTAGAGGAAGGGTCATGTTAGAGGACAAAATCATGGTAGGGGAAGAGGTAGTGGAAAAATGGCTAAAATGGCTGATGAGCCAGTCCCTGAGGTAAATGTGGTAGGGGTGGCAGTAGAACTTTGTGCAGTCGACCAGACTTTAGAAACTTTGGTTAGATTCATGGCCAATCAAGCAGGGGCAGGAGCCCAGTCACATGCAGAGCTTGTTCTGTAAGGTCAGAGGCAACCCCACTCTCCAAGGGGAGCTGAGGTAGCCACTGAGTTATTTCTTAAACTTCAACTGCCAGTGTTTTATGGGAAATTTGCTATTGGAAGACCCTCAAGATTTAATAGATCAGACGGTTAAAACCATTAGGGTGTTGAGGTGTCTTACTAAGAAGGCGGTGGAATTAGCTGCATATTGGCTTGGGGTTTGGCCAGAGCAGTGGTATCAAACTTTTCTCATGTTGAGATCCCTTGACTTACCTCCACTCTCCTAGGAGGAGTTCTCTGAGGCCTTTATGACGAGGTTGCGGGCATGATGGTTTCAAAGTACGAGGATCATTTTTCTCAACTTTCACGCCATGCACTCTACATAGTGCCTACTAATGCTTTGACGATAGAAAGGTTTATTAGGGGATTGGCCAACCTGATGTTCACCACACTATCTTTTCATGTTGGGAGAATCACATATGCTAAAGCTATGGCTGCCGCCTTACATATTGAGGCTAGTCAATAGGAGAGGATTGCTACTAGGGAGGCCACCAAAGTCTAAATCGCAGCGTTCTTTTTCAAGAGGTCCTAGTTTAGGTGTGAGTTTTGATTTTCAGAGCCAACAACAGAATACTCAAGGCGGCACCACATCCTCTAGGCCATCTTCGATGAATATCCTACCTCCAGGACCGTATGTGTAACATCCACCGGAATTTTCTTATCATTTTTTGCCTAATTGTTCGATTTTTATCGAATAATCGAAATTAATTAAATCCGACTAAATTTTTATTTAGGATCACTTGATTAGAAACCTAATTGAGTTTAGATATGAGGGAATTAGGTTAGAAGTATAGAAGATTTCATAAAAATTTTCTTGAAACCAATTTACCAATTTAAAGGAAATCGATAAGATTACGGTATTTTAAACTGTCGGAACCAAACCAATAGGATTTTACACTCAATAACCCTACATTAAGTGGTTGAAAACTCAGCCACTTAACCTACAAAAGTGGTGCAAGAAAGGCCACAAGGAATGAATGGAGTTGGCTGAAAATTGGCCATAAGACTCCATCCAATCAAAACCCTTCATTCCAACTACCTCACCAACACTTTTATAACATATTCCTTTCTTTTCCTTTAGCCAAATCTGTGCCTCCCTTCTCCCTTGCTTCAGCTCTCTTCTTCTCTTCTTCACTCACCCAACTCCATCAAACCTTCAAGCCCAACAAGGTTTTGTTAGTCCAAACTCCAAAATCAAACCAAATCACATACAAAGAAGTAAAGGTTTAATTTTTGTCTCTCAATTCTGGCTATGGGTGGCTGGTGGTGGTTTTATTTTCTCAATTCTTGATATGATGATTGAATGAATATGATGATATTTGGCTAGTTTTTTGGTTGTTTGTGATGTTAAAATCAAGTAGGAAGCAAGAAAGGATGAAAGTAGGAAGAAGTGAGGAGCTGGAAAATCAAAAACCCTTAGCAGTCTGCCTACAACCATTTAAATTCTATGAAACCATTTTTATATGAAACTAGACATTCAGGGATTTCCATACATATATCATATATATATATATATATATATATATATATATATATATATATATATATATATATATATATATATATATATATATATATATGTATAAGATCGTTGGATTAGTATTGAGAGAGATATGAATTTTGGAAATTCGACCTATGTTTTTGGGTTTGATCTGGGCAGACTGGGTTATTCAGGGCAAAACTTGCCCTATACTACTTGGAATTGAGTGAAACCAACTTTTTTAGAAAGCTTACACATAGGAGAATATCCCATAAAAATTTCAGAGTTAGATAAGGTCCCGTTTGTTCTCAATGGTCCAAGAAATTTGCCCTATATCCAAACCAGGCCAAAATAGGGTAGTTCAGGGAGGTCAAATTTCGGGGTTTATAACTTGAGCCCTACTAAGGCAAATGGAATGGAACTTTTTGAAAATGAAAGATTCTCCTATTAGCTTTAATGAGACTAATTTTGTATGATTTGAACTAGTTTTCAATTTTTAGTGGATTTTTATTTTTAGGTGTGTAATTCTGGCCAGCTACAAGGCAAGCCGGGATAAAACCTAAATAACTTGAGCTATATTTATCAAAATTAAACGGGATCAAAGAGGTTAGAAAATAGACACATAACATTTTAATATAGCCAAAATTTAGGTCCAAATGAGTTAAATAGAAATTTTGGCTTGATTTACAAAAATCGGGTTAAATGATTGTGCTAAGGCAGTAACCCTGTCTTAATGTAACTAATGCTCCTATGAGTTCAATATTTGAATTATGAATGAAATGTTATGAATTCTGTGAGAAATTGGTGTTCTGAGTACTGGCACTATTCATGGGGAAGCAGACACATTCTGTTATGCCGCCGAAGTTTCAGTAAAGTCTATGTTTGAGTTATAATATACATTTAGATACACGTGCATTTTCAAGAGAATCATAAAGATTATGTTATGATGAACATAAAGGTTATGTTTTGATGAAAGTTCCATAATACTTGGGCCAGCCCCGGAATAAAGTTAAGGGGAATAGATCGGTACGGAGGTCGGGGAAAGTAAACCTGGCATTCCTGTATAGGACCAAGCTCGATCCTGAAAAGCAAACTATTACCCAGGAGTCTAAATGGCCAAGAACTCCCAGGGGACCAAGTAATGGAAAAGTTTATGAAGAAAGGTTCAAGAATAAGTTTTGCATGATTACATTAAATGCATGATACATTGAGCAGTCATTACAAGTTGTTTACAGTTTGTCTGTTATATTTACTTACTACTGTATGTTCATTTATTCTGCTCATTATTTTGTGTATTAGTATTAGTAGTTTATTCTGTTTCTTATGCTATCTTAAGTAAAATTGAACCTTGCCTCGGACTAGACATTTTTTTGAACTTTTTGAATATGGATAGTTCAGTTTGATCCCATGTTTTTACAATTAAATAAAAATGGAGGCAACTGAGAATGAATGTGACGTCAGTTACACACCATACGTGAACCCTACTGAGAATTTCCTTAAATTCTCACCTCGCTTTGTATTTCCACATCATTCTCAGATGCTGGCGATGGACTCGACGACCACTCTTTTTATTGAAGATTCCTAACCTGCAGCAGCTCCACCAGGACCCCAAGTTGGACTCATTATACATAGTTGGCTCCTGCCATTTTCGTCCCTACTTTTTAGCAATAGGAATTTTGTTGTTCCTTTATTTCACTCTGCTTTTGAAACATATATATAAACTATAGCGTTGGCTTCCAACATATATATGTATATATATACAACTGATGATATATTTCCTGTTTTTATTCTTTTTTGTCATGCTTTTTATTAAATTTTGTTACGTTCTATAATACTGATCACGTTTATTATATAAAGCACCCTATTTCGTAGGTATATTCATCAAACATATACATATATATCAGAGAAAAAGAGAATATAATATAATGAATACTACTATAGATGGAATGCTAATACGGTAATGCAACCTATCTAATTTCATGCTATGACTTAAGCATAACATTAAGTTGGTAGGGTGTTACATTTTTTGTATCAGAGCAGTTCATCCTAGGTAAGGCCTGAGGATTGGACTGACTATGCTTTGCGCATATTCTATATTTTTAGCTGATAACATGCACTAGATCTTGCCTGTACGATTGAGATATAGATGTGTATGTGTAAGAAGTGCTCGACCATATGAGCTGTTATTTACTAGCACATTAGACTTAGTGTTGAGCCTGATTAACTCAATAACTTTTGTTTTGTATACTCAGAACTTAATGGCTTCTAAAAGGTGAGGTAGGCCACGCATAGAACCTGCTCAAGGGGATCCTACTGACCTTATGGACACGGTACGAGAAATGGCTCATGGGATGCGGGAACAGGCCGCAATAGCTCACCAGATGATGGATCAATTAGGCAGGTGACCTGAGGTAAGCCACGGAGGAAACCCACATGGCCCAAGAGCTGACCTGGACTGTCTCAAATTTGCTGAGTTCAGAAAGGCAAACCCGCCCAACTTTCGAGTGGCGTATGATCCTAATAAAGCTGATGAATGGATCAAAGCTATGGAGAAGATTTTTTCTGTCTTGGATTGCTCAGATCATCAAAAAGTGACCTTTGCCACCTACATGCTTGAAGCAGATGCAGAGTTTTGGTGGAACGGCATACGAAGACTATTTGAAGAATCTCAGACAACAGTCACTTGGATGGTGTTTAGAGATGTGTTTTACCAAAAGTACTTTCCTGCTTCGGTTCGAAATGCCAAGGAACTAGAGTTTATGCAACTTTGTCAAGGAAACCGGACGATATTCGAATATATTGCCAGGTTTGAAGAGCTGTGTAAATTTTTCTACAATTTATCAGAGGAACCTAGATGAAGCTTGGAAATGCGTCAAATTCGAAAGAGGGTTACGAGAAGATATTCTTACCACAATAGGACCAATGGAGATTAGAGATTTCCCCACGTTGGTAAATAAATGCCGACTTGTGGAAGATTACAACTTGAAACTGGCTACAGCCAAGGCATCTGGTGGTAGTTTTAAGAAGGGGTTGGCCCCACAGGGCCCAAGATTCAAGCCCAACATACAACAGCAGAGGAGATTTCCGCCGACATGCAACAAAGGCAAGCAGCCCCAAAGGCCTCTTTAGAATCCAACTTGCACGAAATGCAGTAAGAATCATGGCGATCGGTCATGTTTGGCAGTCCAGAATGTCTGTTATGGGTGTGGCAAACCAGGCTATAAAATTTATGAGTGTCCAACCAGGAACCCACCACAGTCGTCTCGACCACAACGTCAAGGACGGGTTTTTATGATAAATGCAGAAGAAGCGGACAAGTCCGAGGGACTAATCCAAGGTACCTGTGAAGTGGATGGTGAGACTCTAACTGTACTTTATGATTCGGGTGCCTCCCACTCATTTATTTTTCATGACTGTGTGGCTGTTTTGCGATTACTAATTTCTGAATTGCCTTATGATCTACTAGTTTCTACTCCTACCAATGAACCTGTTAAAACTAGTCAAATTTACATCAATGTTCCTCTTCAAATTGAGGGTAGGACTTGTACAGCTAATTTGATTTGTTTTCCTCTGTCTGGCCTTGACATAATTCTGGGCATGGACTGGCTTTCCGCCAATCGAGTTATGCTTAATTGTTCCGATAAGACCGTGGTATTCCCCTCTGTCTCGTCTTCTGAAACCCAAGTCTCAACACACTTTTATCTAAACTCTTTATTAGTAAACTATAGTGGGTCGAAGAGTCAAGGATGCATCCTCTTGTCAGCTAATGTAACAGAAGTTGAACAGAAACTAGCGGAGATTCCAGTTGTTAAAGAATATCCTGATATTTTTCCAGAAGATATTCCTGAATTCCCTCCTAAGAGAGAAATTGAGTTCACCATTGAGCTGGTTCTAGGTGCGGGACCAATATCTATAGCTCCGTATTGAATGTCACCTTTGGAGCTGACATAACTAAAGAGACAGATCGAAGAGCTTTTGAAAAAAGAATTCATACGGCCAAACGCGTCGCCATGGGGAGCTCCAGTCTTGTTGGTCAAAAAGAAAGATGGAAGCATGCGCCTATGTTTGGATTATAGGCAGTTGAATAAAGTGATGATTAAGAATAAATATCCACTACCAAGAATTAATGATCTCATGGACCGGCTACAAGGTTCAATGGTATTTTCCAAGATCGATCTGCATTCCGGATATCATCAAATTCGAGTTCGAGAACAAGATATCCCTAAGACAGCTTTTCGAACTCGTTACGGACACTATGAGTACGCTGTGATGTCGTTTGGACTAACAAACGCACCAGCAGTATTCATGGATTACATGAATCGAATATTCCACCCATATCTAGACAAGTTTGTAGTGGTTTCATCGACTACATACTTATCTACTCGAAGACAGAGCGAGAGCATGCGGAATACTTGCGGTTGGTTCTGCAAATTTTAAGAGAAAGGAAACTTTATGCTAAGTTATCCATATGTGAATTTTGGATGAAAGAAGTAAAATTTCTCGGCCATGTAGTATCCTATGGAGGAATCTCCGTAAACCCCAGCAAAGTAGAAGTAGTACTAAGTTAGGAAAGGCCGACCACAGTCACTGAAGTCAGGAGTTTTCTAGGCTTAGTTGGATATTACAGGCAATTCGTTAAGGATTTTTCTCGAATAGCTTTACCCTTGACCAAGTGGCAACAAGTGTCGCAACCTGCTCCAAATTATAATTTTAAAATACTTAATTACACTAAATTTGAAGTATAGTGCAACCAAGGTCGTCTCACAAGGATGTTGTTACTATCTAGTTAAGTAATAAGGGGGTATGTGCAAACATGCAGTCAATAAGTTATAAAAGAAAATTAGATGAAAATAAAAATACTAGTTCAAAGAGTTCCTTAGGCATAAGGTGAATCAATCATTAACGCACAATATATCAAACACATGGAGTGCGACTAATTTGAGCTATTAGAGAGACTTCTACTAACAACCCCACAATTCTACCTAGAGAACTCTAGGAATTCAACCAACACATAATTGATTAGATAATTGAGACCTCAACTCTAATTAACCTATGCTGATTTCTAGCCCTAATTGTATTAGTCTAGGTTTGAACCCAAACCCAATTCCTAATTCTTTAACTAATCAAGTTCATACCAATTGACCAATTAGCAATCACCCAACTAATTCCTCATTCATAAACTCGTATATTAATACCATTCAATGCAAATTTACAAATAAAAGAGGGCAAAGAATCAAGAAAACAAACATGATTGAAATTCAAGCATAGGGTTTCAAGATTACAACCATAATGCTCTTGGAGTCTCCTTGAACTACCTTGAAATCCTACTCCTCCATAGCAATGAAGGTTACAAAATAGAACCCAAAACAAGTATCTTACAAAATGAAAGGAAAAGAAAAAGAAAAGAAGAGGAGAGGAGAAGAGAAGAAAGAAAAAATGAAAAATGTTGGAGAGATGAGTCCTCTTTCGCATCTCTCTTTTCTCTCTTCTATCAGAACTGAAATGTAAAAATTCAAAAATACCCTTGAGCCCAACTTAATGCTCTATCTCTTACCTTTAAGTGGACACCCAATTTGCTTAATTTGAACTTAAAATGAGAGAGTTATGGCCCAATCTTTATAGCATGTTCAAGTTGTACGTGTATTCATGTCAATCCATTTTAACAGCAAATAAATCCATGAAGATATCATTATTTTGGAGAGTGGTCTTCATATGAATTGAAGCTTTATGTCTTAGCTTTCAAATGGCACTAGTTTTGCTTCAATCCAATGTCTACAACTCACGTTATGGACCAATTAGTGCACACTGCTATTGTCCCAGCATAATAGCCCTATTCTAACTTCGTGACCTAATTTGACCCACTAGACATCTGAATTTGTTGTTGACTTCTCATCAACGTTGTAGATCTTTCTCTCAGCTTTCCTACAATATAAAATTTATAATTTTTAGATATCTACAACTCAAGATACAGCCATAATGCAAAAATAGTATAAATTTGTAATAATGCTGAAAAATACAATTAAGCTCAATTAGAGTCCAAAGTTATAAAATGTGTCCAATATTATTCAGTTAAACACAAAAGAGGTTCAATAAACTAAATATGAGGGTTAATCAATATATCAAAATATTACTTATCACCAAGCTAACCAGGAAGAATATTCCATTTGAATGGACGCCGGAGTGCGAACAGAGTTTTCAAGATTTGAAAAGAAGGTTAACTACAACACTAGTGTTAGCCTTGCCAGACCCTCATGGACCATTTGAAATCTATTGTGATGCTTCCAAACAAGGATTAGGATGTGTGTTGATGCAAACCGAAAATGTTGTCACTTACGCCTCCAGACAATTAAAGCCACATGAAAGGAATTATCCTATACACAATCTCAAATTAGCTGCAGTAGTGCTTGCCCTAAAGATATGGAGACACCACATGTATGGAGTGAGGTTCGAGGTCTTTTCTGATTATAAGAGTTTGAAGTACCTCTTTGATCAGAAGGAATTAAATATGAGGTAGCGAAGGTGGATGGAACTTCTTAAGGACTACGAATTTGAATTGAAATATCACCTAGGCAAGGCCAATATTGTGGCCGATGTTTTGAGTAGGAAATCTCTAACTGTAGCCTGGATGAAGATTAAAGAGATGGAGCTTATTGAGAGTTTTCGAAATCTTAATTTGAGAATCCTTGTGACTCCTAAGACCCTTCAGCTACATCAACTTAAGATAGCCAATAGCTTGAAGGAACAGATTCGGCAAGCACAGCAGCAGGATGCTAATTTTCAACATATAATTCACCTTGTGCAATTAGGTAAATTAATGGATTTTGTTCAAGATAAAGAGGGCATATGGTGACACTATGACAGGGTGTGTGTACCCGAGAAGAATGATCTCCGGAGGAGAATCTTAGAGGAAGCATATAAAGGTGAATTTACTGTACATCCCGGCATTACTAAAATGTATCAAGACCTTAAGAAAATGTTTTGGTGGCCAGGCATGAAGTCAGACGTGGCAAGCTTCGTGAGCAAGTGCTTGACCTATCAAAAGGTGAAAGTGGAACATCAGAAACCCTCCGATATGTTGCAACCCTTGGAAATCCCTGAGTGGAAGTAGGAGAGTATCTCCATGGATTTTGTAATGGGATTACCAAGAATACCAACAAGATATGACGCCATATGGGTCATTATGGATAAATTAACCAAATCTGCTCACTTTCTACCCGCTCGAGCAAATTATCCGTTGGAAAGATTGGCACAGCTGTACATTCAAGAGATTATAAGGTTACATGGGACCCTTTCAACCATCATTTCTGATTGGGACCCAAGGTTTACCTCCCGGTTTTGGGAAGCCTTACAAAAGGCATTTGGCACTAAGTTGTGCCTAAGCACTGCATATCACCCACAAACGGGGTCAAACGGAAAGGACAATTCAAACCTTAGAAGATATGCTGCGAGCCTATATATTGGAGCAATGTGGGAATTGGGATCGATACTTGCCACTAGCCAAATTTGCATACAACAATAGTTATCACGTTAGCATCGGCATGGCTCCTTACGAAGCATTGTATGGACGGAAGTGCCAATCTCCCCTGTGTTGGTATGAAATAGGAGAATCAACTCTATTAGGGCCTGATCTAGTTAAGCAGACCACTGAGCAGATCAAGAAAATACGAAGTAAAATGCTTGCCGCTCAAAGCCGTCAGAAGAGTTACGCGGATACCAGGAGGAAACCTCTAGAATTTCAAGAAGGAAACCACGTATTTCTGAAGGTTACGCCTACAACAGGGATAGGTAGAGCCATTAAGGTCAAAAAGTTAAGTCCCCGCTTTATTGGTCCCTTCCAAATCTTGAAGCGAATCAGCGCAGTTGCGTACCGAATCGCTTTACCTCCATACTTGTCAAACCTTCACAATGTTTTCCATGTTTCTCAACTTAGAAGATATCAACCTGACCCTACACGCTTTCTAGAACCCGAGTCAATACAGTTAAAAGAGGACCTGACCTTCCACGTACAAACTGCACAGATTATAGACAGAAGCAGCAGGCAACTTCGAAACAAAACCGTGCAGCTAGTAAAGGTAGCCTGGGGAAAAGAAAACGCTGAAGACTACACTTGAGAACTAGAATTAGATATGAAGAAAGAGTATCCTGAACTATTCGCAGGTACGAAATTTTGAGGACAAAATTTTTTTTAGGAGGGTGGTAATGTAACATCCGCCGGAATTTTCTTATCGTTTTTCGCCTAATTGTTCAGTTTTTATTGAATAATCGAAATTAATTAAATCCGACCAATTTTTTATTTAGGATCACTTGATTAGCAACTAAATTGAGTTTAGATATGAAGGAATTAGGTTAGAAGTATAGAAGATTTCATAAAAATTTTCTTGAAACCAATTTATCGATTTAAAGGAAATTAACAAGATTACGGTATTTTAAACTATCGGAACCAAATCAATAGGATTTTACACTCAATAACCCTACATTAAGTAGCCGAAAACTCAACTACTTAACCTACAAAAGTGGCATAAGAAAGGCCACAAGGAATGAATGGAGTTGGCTGAAAATTGGCCATAAGACTCCATCTAATCAAAACTCTTCAGTTCAACTACCTCACCAACACTTTTATAACATATTCCTTTCTTTTCCTTCAGCCAAATCTGCGCCTCCCTTCTCCCTTGCTTTAGCTCTCTTCTTCTCTTCTCCACTCACCCAACTCCATCAAACCTTCAAGCCCAACAAGGTTTTGTTAGTCCAAACTCCAAAATCAAGCCAAATCACATACAAAGAGGTAGAGGTTAAATTTTTGTCTTGCAATTCTGGTTATGGGTGGCTAGTGGTGGTTTTATTTTCTCAATTCTTGATGTGATGATTGAATGAATATGATGATATTGGGCTAGTTTGTTGGCTGTTTCCGATGTTAAAATCAAGTAGGAAACAAGAAAGGATGAAAGTAGGAAGAAGTGAGGAGCTGAAAAACCAAAAACCCTTAGCAGTCCGTATGACGGAGTGTATGGCTTTGGCTATAGCCATTTAAATTTGATGAAACCATTTTTATATGAAACTAGACATTTAGAGCTTTCCATCCATATATCATATAAGGCCGTTGGATTAGTGTTGAGAGAGATATGAATTTTGGAAGTTCAACCTAGGTTTTTGGGTTTGATTCTAGGCAGACTAGATTGTTCAGGGCAAAACTTGCCCTATACTATTAGAATTGAATGAAACCAACTTTTTTAGAAATCTTACACATAAGGGAATATCCCATAAAAATTTCAGAGTTAGATAAGGTCCCTTTTGTTTCCAATGGTCTGAGAAAATTGCCCTATGTCCAAACCAGGCCAAAATAGAGCAGTTCAAGAAGGTCAAATTTCGGGGCTTTTAACTCAAGCCCTACTAAGGCAAATGGAATGGAACTTTTTAAAAATGAAGGATTTTCCTATTAGCTTTAATATGAGACCAATTCTGTACGATTTGAACTAATTTTCAATTTTTAGTGGATTTTTACTTTTAGGTGTGTAATTCTGGCTAGCTACAGGGCAGGTCAGGATAAAACCTAAATAACTTGAGCTATATTTATCAAAATTAGATGAGACCAACGAGGTTAGAAAATAGACACATAACACTCTAACATATCCAAAATCCAGGTCCAAATGAGTTAAATAAAAATTTTAGCTTGATTTATAAAAATTGGTTTAAATGATTATGCTGAGACAGTAACCCTGTCTTAATGTAACTAATGTTCCTATGAGTTCAATGTTTGAATTATGAATGAAATGTTATGACTTCTGTGAGAAATTGGTGTTTTGAGTATTGGCATTATTCATGGGAAAGCGGAGACCTTCCGTTATGCCGCCAAAGTTTCGATAAAGTCTATGTTTGAGTTATAATATACATTTAGATACATGTGCATTTTCAAGAGAATCATAAAAGATTATGTTATGCTGAATGTAATATCCTCCTTCATACAGTACTATGCTTAAGTCATAGTACCACACTCAAGAGTTGTTACGGTTACCTGAGCGAACCTTAACTGACAGCAACTTCAGCCGTCTTTGCAACTTCTCGAACTATCTGGAGATAACACGGAAATAGGAGTGAGAATTATAAATTCTCAGTAGAATTCTCTAATTACCATACATAATGTCATCGTTGTCATCTCTAGTTTGCTTCGATTTATTATGAAAAAGGTGAACATGCTATATAAACTGTTTAATTTTATAGTCCGAAAATATATTATCCGAAGCAAAGTTTATTTTACTCATACACTTGGCATTCGAGAGAGTCTATACAAATTCAATTCATGAATTATTATATGAATAATAATAATAACTGCATCATATTAAAATATGATAGCATTATTGTACTGGAAACATAATTTCTACACATGCCTTTGAATTTATGCAATCATATAAAATTTACTTTCCTTTTATTCAACACACCTAGGCATTACGTATCACCATCCCTAGGGTGTCTTCATCTGCCTACACTTGAGCGTTACGTATCGCCGTCCTCAAGTGTAGCATTACCTATTCCAGAGTATGATTGCCATGTCATACTCCATCCGGATGTGATCGCCATGTCACATTCCTTATCCTGCCACATGCCGGAGTATGATCACCGTGTCATACTCTATCGGGGTGTGATCGCCATGTCACACTCCTTAGGATGTGCTTATCATGTCATATCCCAGAGTACGATCGCCATGTCATACCCTATCAGAGCGTGATCACCATGTCACATTCCTTCGGAATATGGACTCATCATCATATCTTTTATCATAAAATCATAGATACATAGGCTTCGTACCTTATTCTCAAACAATAATACTTGGTTAGTATTCATACCCGTCACATAACAATATTAACATACCATCATTTAGAACTATCACTAATTTTTGCCAGAAATTCAACAGCATAACAGTTTGAGTCCACTTCCCCATGAATAGTGCCAGACAACCAGTACAATTGTGCAAACTTGCAATTCAACATAGATAAGCAAATATATATGTATCCATTAGATTCATTCCTTAGTTTCAATTCAAGCATCAATAGGGCTTTCAGTTCATTCTTCCTTATCCTGCCCGGTTATTGTATACTCCACCTTTATTTCAATTTAACTCATTTAAACCTAATTTTTGGATATGTCATAGCCTTATGTGTCTAGTTTCTTACCCTTTTAGTCCCATCTCATTTGGATTTGTATAACTCAAGATATAAATGGTTTACCTCAGCATGCCCTGTTATTAGCCAGACTTGGGTTCTTATAAAAGAAAATTCACTAAAAATAGAAAAATAGGTGAAATCTTACAAATTTTATATCAAATTAAAGCTAACAGGACAAAATTTCAAATAAACTAAGTTTCATGTCATTTACCTAAGTATGTTTTGAGTTATGAGTCCTGAAACTTGACCCTACTGGACTACCCTGTTCCAATCTGGGTTAAGCTTAAGTCAACTTTATTGGTGTGCTGGGAACAAATAGCAACAAATCTGGTTCTGAAATTTTTATAGGATGTTCTATTATATGTTAGCTTTCAAAAAACTTTAGTCTCACTCAATTTGGAGTTGTATACGGTGAGTTATACCCTTCTCAACTCATACTACCCGGGTAAGAATCTAGATTTCTAGGTTAAACTTCAAAAATTCATAACTAATTCTATACTAATCCAATGGCCTTATATTTTATATGTATGGAAACCTGGATGTCTAGTTTCATATAAAAATGGTTTCATGGAATTTAAATGGCGGTAGGCAGAGCCGTACACTCCGCCGTACAGACCGCCCAGGGGAAAACCCTAACAGCTTCTTAAATTATTCTTGGATTCATGTTCTTCTCTAATCAATCCATCCAATCTTCAATTCAAACTCACATATACACCTTAAACCAACCTTAATTCATCATATCCAACCAATACAACATCAAACTAAAGAGAGAAGGAGAAGCCCTAGGCAGCCCAAAATCAGAGAAAAGAAGGAGAAAGTTGAGATTCCTACCTTGGTGGTGTGAAATCTTGATGGAACTTGATCTTAGAGTGAAGTTAATGGTTGGGGCTTGAGCTTGAGGATAAGAGGAAGTGGAAGAAAATGAAGAAGAGTGGGGAAATGAGGCTGGTAGTGGGAGGCCGAAATTCACACAAGAAAAAGGAAGAAAAGGTGAGATATTTGGAAGCCAAATGCATGTGATTGGTGGATTTCTTCATACTATCCATTTTGGTTTGGCTTCCACCATCAAGGGCTGCCTTAGATGCCACTTGAGTGGGTTATGATCCTAGGGCACTTATGGCATAATTTCTACTGATCCAGTTCCGATAGTTTAAAACACCGAAATCTTACCGATTTCCTTTAAATCGGTAAAATGGTTTTGAAAAACTTTGTGAGGTTTTTATAAGTTTCCATCTTAACCCTAATTTCTCTAATTTAAATTCTAATCAACTCCTAATTAACCTCTAATTAACTTTTTAATTAACTCTACAAACTCAATAAAATCGAGTAAATCGATTAACAGTGTACATTAAACATTTTGCAAATTTTAGGGCCTTCTGTTTTCTGTTTTTCATGGCTAATGGCATTTTCGTAATTACCCGTAAGTCTAGGGGCATCCCATGTCATTTCACATATGGATACCTCTGTGGCTCAATCAGCCGAGATTTAGGTTTCTACATTTTCGCTATGTGATTCTGCTTCGTTTAAAATCTTATTCTGCTAATTCTATTGATATAGGGACCTAAATGTCATTTTCTAAAAAGTTCAAGGGCAAGGTTGGGAATAATAAAAATTTGTTTTTATTATTCCCTATTACGTTATATGGGGATGTTACAATGAACATAAAGGTTATGTTTTGATGAAAGTTCCATAATACTTGGGCCAGCCCCGGAATAAAGTTAAGGGGAATAGATCGGTGAGGAAGTCGGGAAAAGTAAACCCAACATTCCTGTATAGGAACGAGTTTGATCCTGAAAAACAAATTATTACCCAGGAGTCTAAATGGCCAAGAACTCCCAGGGGACCAAGTAATAGAAAAGTTTATGAAGAAAGGTTCAAGAATAAGTTTTGCATGATTACATTAAATGTATGATACATTAAGCAGTCATTACAAGTTGTTTACAGTTTATCTGTTATATTTACTTATTGCTTTATGTTCATTTATTCTGCTCATTATTCTGTGTATTAGTGTTAGTAGTTTATTCTATTTCTTATACTGTCTTAAGTAAAACTGAACCTTGCCTCGAACCAGTCATTTTCTTGAACTTATTGAATATGGATAGTTCAGTTTGATCCCATGTTTTTACAATTAAATAAAAATCGAGACAACTGAGAATGAATGTGACGTCAGTTACACACCATACACGAACCCTACTGAGAATTTCCTTAAATTCTCACCTCGCTTTGTATTTTCGCATCATTCTCAGACGCTAGCGATGGACTCGATGACCACTCTTTTTATTGAAGATTCCTGACCTGCAGTAGCTCCACTAGGACCTCGAGTTGGACTCATTATACATAGTTGGCTCCTGCCATTTCCGTCCTTACTTTTTAGCAATAGGAATTTTGTTGTTTCTTTATTTCACTCTGCTTTTGAAACTTATATATAAATTGAAGCATTGGCTTCCAACTTATATATGTATATATATACAACTGATGATATATTTCCTGTCTTTATTCCTTTTTGTGGTGCTTTTTATTAAATTATGTTATGTTCTATAATGCTGCTCACGTTTATTATATAAAGCGCCCTGTTTCGTAAGTATATTCGTCAAACATATACATATATATCAGAGAAAAAGAGAATATAATATAATGAATACTACTATAGATGGAATGCTAACACGGTAATGCAACCTATCCAATTTCATGCTATGACTTAAGCATAACATTAAGTTGGTAGGGTGTTACAGTATGCGGGAAATGTGCCAAACTTAGGGGTGCTGAATTCTGGACAATCTGGGTAGAACCAACCTTTATGCCAGAATTGTGGGAGGCTATATTTTGGAGAATGCCGTAAGGTAGCAAGAAAGTGTTGCAGTTATGGACAAATAGGGCATTTCAAGAAAGATTGCCCCCAACTATCGGGAGGATCTAGTTAAGGATCAATATAGCCAGCCACATCTACTCATTCCTTATCCACCCTATCCCAGGGTGGTAGTAGAACTGGTGGCAAAGGTTCTGGTAGTAAAGGTGCAGGTGGTAGAGGAATGGGTTCAGCTAGGAGAGCATAACCTCGGCTTTATGTTTTGACATGCCAGGATGCCCAAGCATCCAATGTGGTGATCATAGGTACTCTTCGAGTTAATTCCTTTAATGCATATGTGCTATTTGATCTAGGATCGACTTACTCCTATATGTCTTCATTCTTTGCGTCTCATTTTGATGAGTCACCTATATTGCTCAATCCACTCTTCTAGGTTAGTACACATACAGAAGGAACCTTGTTGGTCCAGTCAATATTCAAATCTCGGATAATTAGTATGTGTGGCATGGAGACATTAGCTGATTTGATGCTTTTATTAATGGTAGACTTTAATGTCATTCTGGGCATGGATTGGTTAGTTTCCCTCCATGCAACTAAAGACTGTCATGCCATGGTAGTCAAGCTTGAGGTGCCAAGCGAACCCTTCTTTGTTTTTTGAGGTGATAATTGCTTAACTTCTGCAGCTTTGATCACTTTGTTAGCAGCTCTACGTCTGGTGAATAAGGGTAATCCAAGAGTTCTTGCCTTGGTCTATAATGTTGAGGCAGAAGTGCCCAAGTTAGACTAGGTATCGGTAGTTAAGGATTTCCAGATGTATTCCCAACTAAATTACTAGGAATGCCTCCCAAAAAGGAGATTGAATTTTGTGTGTATTTAATTCCAGACACCCAACCTATATCCATCCCTACTTACCTTATGGCTGCTGCGGAGTTGTGGGAGTTAAAGGAGCAACTGCAAGATCTGCTTGATAAAGGTTTCATTCGCCCAAGCACGTCACCGTGGGGTGCTCTTGTATTCTTGTGAAAAGGAAGGAAGGGTCAATGAGACTGTGTATTGATTATAGATAACTTAATCGGGTAACTATTTGAAACAAGCACCATCTTCCTCGAATTGATGATCTATTTGATCAAATTCAAGGTGCTTCTTACTTTTCTAAGATAGAGCTTCGATCTGGCTACCATCAGTTGAGGGTCAATGAGAAAGACATTCCTAAGACTACATTTCAAACCTGTTATGGACATTATGAGTTCTTAGTAATGTCTTTTGGGTTAACAAATACCCTTGCAGCTTCCATGGATCTGAGGAACAAGCTTTTCTAGCCTATTCTGGATCGATTCGTGATCGTCTTTATTGACAATATTTTAGTATATTCCAAGAGTAAAGAAGAGCATAACTATCATATGAAAACAGATTTGCAAACTTTAAGAGATCATCAACTCTGCGCAAAGTTTTCCAATAGTGAGTTTTGGTTGGAACAGGTTACCTTCCGTGGTCACGTGGTGTCCAAAGAAGCAATTATGGTGGGTCTTATAAAGGTGGTAGCTATTCAACGATGGCTAAGACCTACCAATGTCACTGAGATTCATAATTTCTTGGGCCTAGCTAGTTATTATCGGCAATTTGTGAAAGACTTTTCAAATATTTTCGGCCCTCTAACTAAGTTAACTCATATGAATGTTAAGTTTCAGTGGTCAAATACTTGTGATGAAAGTTCCTAGAGACTTAAAGATTGTTTGACCTTAGCTCTAGTGCTTGTTTTGCCATCAAGCTTAGGTGGATTCTCAGTGTACTGTGATGCTTCATGAGTAGGACTTGGATGAGTCTTGATGCAGTATGGTCGAGTCATTGCTCATGCTTCTAGATAGCTTAAGAAGCATTAGCAGAATGACCTCACTCATGACCTAGAAATGGCAGCCGTTATGTTTGCCTTAAAAATATGAAGACATTATTTATATAGAGAGACTTGTGAAATCTACATAGATCATAAAAAGTTTGAAATGTATTTTTCAACAAAAGGATCTGAATTTGAGTTAACAAAGGTGGATGAAGTTGCTTAAAGACTATGATTATACTATCTTGTACCATCCTGGCAAAGTTAATATAGTAGCTGATGCCTTAAGTAGGAAATCTATGGGTAATCTAGCCCATATAGCTCCCATGAGGAGGCCTCTAATAAAAGGGCTCCACTGGTTGGAAGCCAAAGGGATGCACCTAAGGCTAGGGGAGACTGGGGTACTCTTAGCTCATGTAAGAACTCAGTCCTCTTTAGTTGAACATCTTAAGAGGGCACAATGAAAAGATCCAAGATTGGGCACCCTAATGGAAGAAGTAAGGAGTGGTAAGCATTCTAATTTCTTATTGGATTCAGAGGGCGTCCTACGCTATAATAATCACCATCGTGTACCTGATTGTAAAGGACTAAGGGAAGCCATCTTAGAGGAAGCTCATAGCTTGAAGTATTCACTACATCTAGGTTATGTAAGAATGTATCAAGACTTGAAGCAATTATTTGAGTAGGAAGGTATGAAAAGGGATGTTGGAAACTTTGTATCTCGATGTTTGGTGTGTTAGCAAGTTAAAGTTAAGCATCAACGACCTACTGGTTTGCATCAACAATTAGCTATTCCAGAATGGAAGTGGGAAAGAATTACTATGGATTTTGTAATAGGACTGCCACGTACTACCAAAGGCTTTGATTCCATTTGGATGATCATGGACCGGATGACTAAAATAGCACATTTTCTCCTAGTTGAAACAACTTTTAATGCTTTTCAATATGCCCAGCTATACATAGATGACATTGTGAAGCTTCACGGGGTTCCTATCTCAATTATTTCATATCGAGGATCACAATTTACATCTTAATTCTTGAAAGCTTTCCAAGAAGCTCTAGGTACACATCTAGATCTGAGTACAGCTTTTCACCCACAGATAGATGGTCAATCAGAGACAATGATACAGATTCTGGAAGATATGTTAAGATCATGTGTTCTAGACTTCGACAGAAGCTGGAGTACCTACCTTCCCTTGATAGAGTTTTCATATAATAATAACTATCAAGCTAGTATTCAAATGGCATTATTTGAAGCCCTATACAAAAGATGTTGTAAATCCCCTATAAGGTGGTTTGAATTGGGTGAAATCAAGCTTTAGGGGACAGACTTAGTACATGAGTCAATGGATAAAGTTCGGGTGAATCGAGAATAGTTATTAGTAGTTCAGAGTAGACAAAAGGCCTATATACGTTGATCACCAAAGATGAGAACTCGAATCTCGGTGGGAGATCATGTGTTTTTCAAAGTCTACTCTATGAAAGAAGTGTTAAGGTTTGGGAAGTATGGGAAGCTTAGTCCCCACTATACATCGGACCTTTTAAGGTCTTAGTAGATGTAGTAGCCTATAGACTGGCCTTGCCACCTGACTTGTCAATGGTTCATCCTGTGTTCCATGTTTCTATGGTTCAAAAATATATACCCGATCCATCCCATATTCTGGCCCCTCAAGCCGTTTAGCTTGACAAACAATTGTCATATGAAGAACAACCAGTGGCCATCATGGATTAACAGGAGAAAAGGCTCTGATTTAAGAATATAAGTTCGTTAAAAGTAGTATGGAGAAACCATTTTGGGGATGAAGCCACATGGGAAACAGAGGAAATTATCCGAGACAAGTACCCCCACTTGTTCTTAACTTCAGGTAAATAAATTAGTTCTCTTTCATTTAGGGATCAAATTTTTTTTAAGGGAGGGAGGATGTAATGTCCCAACCTTAGTCAAGTGTTGTATGAGCCATTTAATAGGTATAGGAAAAATGAATGGGTGTTTTGGGTGGAGTTTGGGGTAGTTTCGGACCTCAAAGGGGCACGCTCTAGCACAAGGAGCCATGCTCAAGTGTGCCACCAACCAGTATGCAAGGGAGAATCTGTTTGTTGTCTGCGCTCAAGCATGGGGCAGCGCGCTCGAGCGTGCGTCTATGCTCAAGCATGGAGAGCTGTGCTCAAGCGCGCCTTGGTCAGTGAGATGGAAGCTTATGGGCCTCACTCATGCTCGAGTATGGGGGTGTATGCTTGAGTGCAGCAAGGTGGCAAGAGAAAAATAAAAAGGGGCCAAAGTGAGAGAAAAGTCTCCCTCTTTACCTTCTCTCTCTTCCTCCCAAACTTTCTCTCTTTCTCTCTCTAGGAATATATTATCTATGATATTTTTACCATCTTTTATCCCCGTTTAACCTTACCTACTCCCTATTAGCCATATTCTTAACCTTCCTACTGATTGTTTTTCCCTTAAATATAGTCAAGGAGCAGTTTTGGAAGGCTTGGGGAAGGAAACTCAACTCCCTATCTTATTCCTTCCAATCTCTAACATTCCAAGTAATTTTTGGAGTCATGGTTATTCCTATATAGGGATTTATGTAGCTTTTCTTAATAAACTAACTTGGGGTTTAGATTTTAGAATCTAGAATCATAAATTGAGGGTTTCATAAAAATACAGATGCTGTCTATGTTAACTTTTTCGGCTATAGCTAATACTTGACCCATGTTGTCAAATTTAGAACTCTTTACCTGTTCCAGAAGCAACTTGTTGGCTCCATGGCTCCCTAGAAGATTCTTAGCTTGCAGTTCTTGTACTATGAGTAGATGGATTGTTTATTGCAGTTTTTAATGTCTTGAAAAATTTATGATTGATAAATGATTATGTTTGTGTTAAATAAATGGTATTGACAAAGGGCATGGGATAGTGATTTCTTGATTTTTGTTTAAAAAGGAAAGTAAGTTGTGGGGTGAGCTTTTCATAGAACCGTAGTTAATGACGGTAAGCATTAGCCTTGGTGCACCTCGTACAAACCCCAACTAGCAAGGGAGTTGCTTGCTCAACAGGTTGGGCCGACCCTATCGATATATAGATCACTGAGGGTTGTGCCAATGTTGCTGCTTAGGAGATATTAGCCTATATTCTATGGATAGGGCTTCCCACACATAAATATGTATACTTAAATTCATTGCATGTTTTACAAAGATTTGAATGAAAAAAAAAAGAAGAAGAAAGTATTTCTTTTGAACACACAAGGTTTCCAGTTCCTTTTTATTGAAATAAAATAGATTGGTTGATGAATTTATCCCATGTCAACCACAAACAGTTTATCTCCTACTGAGTTATCAACTCACTCGGTTGTTTCCCTTCATTTCAGATTCAGGTGCAGACTCAAACTCTGTTCCACCTGCTCCTTAATAGTCTTGGAGCACTTGGTGAGCTTGCCGTGAAGCGTGGACTCTTGTATATTTTATGTTTAGGGCTCCATTGAATACTAGGCAGGACCTCGTCTGTATAGAGTTATGGGCAATGGGCAATGGGCTAATTCATGCCCTATGTTTTGATATTGTCTGTAAAGTCGATTGTTTTCTTAATAGAACGAAAGTGTATGTATTTATGCCATGAAGATATATACAGGTTTTATGCTATTCTAGATTAAGATATTATATATAATCAAGTTTATCCGCCCTCAAAGGTTAGAATTTAAGGGGAAACTCTGTTTATTTTCCTGAAAAAAAAAATCGCAGTTTAGGCTTGCAAGGGAGCGAGGACTCCCTATGCATTGGTCATGACCTAAGTGGGTCATGACACAAGCGCTATAGCACCAGTCCTTTACTTCCCACTTGATCTTTCTTAGAATTAGAATTAGGCTTTTTTGTTTTTTTCTTTTTGGTTGTCATGAGATGAAGCCCATTTTTGGTCTTTTTTTTTCTCTTTTCTTCTCAATATTTTTTTTCTTGCATTTTAAGCTACCAACAAGTTTGGGTTTTTAGGAGGAAAATCTAGTTCTTACTTTTTATGTTTATAACTTGTGGGCCTTTTTTAGTAAATTGGCATGTGCAATTAAAAAAATAAAAAAATGAGAAAATAAGAAAAATATAAAATAAAATGTGAGTGTTTTGAATGTGTGATTTTAATTGTCTTTTTATTCACCTTTTCTTTTTACTTTGAAATTATTTTGGGATTGTTAGCAATTGAAAACCTTCTTCTTTCAATGATGAGAAAAAATAAATATCTTATTTAGAAAACCTTTTTTTCTTTTAATTCATGAAACAACTTATGATATTGATATATGGTTTAACTATCCTTAAGAGTTATAAGAATTGTAAGGGTTTACTATATAATTTATGTTATCTTGAATACTATGTAAAAGTAGGTTTGTCATTTTTGTTTTTAAAAATATCTTTTCACAAAAAAAAAAAAAAAAATCAATCCAACACACAATTATTTTTTAGAAGAGTTATGTGGTTTTGAGTTCCTTATTGAACAAAAGGATACGTAGGTGTATAAGGTCAAACCAAAATTAAATTTTCTTACATTTTTTTTTCTTTTTTGGCTTTATTATTTTAAAAGGCAATATAAATATTATCAAAACTATAAATTAATTTGTGTAATAAACTCTAGGGTAATTATTATAAAATAAATATATCCTAGGTGCAATAGGATTCAGCTTCCATTATTCCTTGTGCATCATGGCTCCGATTATTCCATTGGGTTGCACAGGGCTATAAAAAATAACATTTGCTACCTACATACTAGAGGCTGATGTTGAAGCCTGGTAGGGCAATGCTAGAAGGATGATCGAGGACTCCCAGACCCCCATTACCTGGGAATTGTTCAAGGCTGCACTCTATGGTAAGTGCACCATGCCAAAGAAAGATGCTTCTAGGAAAAGGATGGTTTCCCAATACCAAAGGACTAGGTATAATCCGTATTGCAAGATACAACTGCAGTTCGGGAGGGGCACGAGTGGTCAGTTACCAAAGCAAGTGGTGATTCCTAGGTGCCCCAAGTGTGGCAAGAATCATGGAGGATGATCCTGCTTAGCAGGACAAAATATTTGTTTTCGATGTGCAAAGCCTAGACATATGGCTAAGGACTGCACTATCAAGCTATACCCCCTGCCAACAAGTTCAAACGCCAAGGAAGGGTCTTCACCCTCAATGCTGAGGAGGTCACTCAATCCAACAATCTGATTCAAGGTAAGTGCGAGGTTAATGGTAGAACCTTAACTATGTTGTGTGATTCTGGAGCTACACACTTCTTTATTTCTCATGATTATGTAGATAGATTGGGATTGTCTGTGACTGAATTACCTTACATGTTAACTGTTTCTACTCATGCTGGGAAACCAGTTAAGACTTGTGTTGTTTGAATTGTCAATTCTAAATTGATGGTAAGTCTTTCGTAGCAAATTTGATTTGTTTGCCTTTGTCTGGTTTAGATTTGATGCTGGGTATGGACTGGCTTTCGGCCGACCATGCTATGATAAATTATTCTGAGAAATCTATTATGCTTCCCCCTACACTTGTGAAGCCTATGGAATCTATTTGTCTATTCTTGAACTCTGTTAGAATGGGAAGTAGTGAGACTGATAATCAGGGATATGTTCTCCTTATGGCAAGTGAAGTGGAACTCGAACAGGTATTAGACGAGGTCCCCATAGTCAGGGAATACTCAGATGTATTTCCTAATGATATACCTGAGTTTCCCCCAGAAAGAGAAATTGAGTTTTCTATAGAATTGGTACCGAGAATGGAGCCAATCTCTATAGCATCCTATAGGATGTCCTCAATGGAGTTGTCGGAGTAAAAGGGGCAACTGGAAGAGTTGTAAGAGAAGAGATTCGTAAGACCTAGTGCCTCGCCTTGGGGAGCCTCGGTGTTGTTTATGAAAAAGAAAGATGGGAGCATGAGGCTATGTGTAGATTATAGGCAGTTGAACAAGGTGACTGTTAAGAACAAGTATCATTTGCCTAAGATAGATGACCTCATGGACCAACTACGAGGTGCAGCTATGTTCTATAAGATTGATTTGAGATCTGGATATCATCAGTTAAGACTAAAAAGGGAGAATATACCAAAGACAGCTTTTATGATAAGGTATAGGTATAATGAGTTTACAGTGATGTCGTTTGGTTTAACTAATGCCCTTGTTATTTTCATGGATTATATGAACAGAATTTTTAGACCCTACCTGGATAAGTTTGCAGTTCTTTTCATAGACAATATTCTCATCCATTCGAGAACAAGGAGGAACATGAAGAACATTTTAGGGTTGTGTTGGGAATCTTGAGGGAAAAGAAGCCTTATGCTAAATTGTTTAAGTGTGAATTCTGGATGGAGAAAGTAATGTTCTTAGGACATGTTGTGTCACAAAGAGGTATCAATGTGGATCCAAGTAAGATTGAGGCTGTGAGGAATTGGGAGAGACCAACCTCGTTAACTGAGATAAGGAGTTTCTTGGGTTTAGCCGGTTACTATCATAAAAGTCTAAAAGGATTTTCCCATATATCCTTGCCCTTAACCAAGTTAACAGGGAAGGATGCCCCATCTGTGTGGACTATGGATTATGAGAAAAGCTTTCAAGAATAAAGGAAAAGTTAACCTTAACCCTAGTATTAGTACTGCCTGACCCAAGCGGACCATTTGAGGTTTACTATGTGCCTCTGGGAGAGGTTTAGGTTGTGTCTTGATGCAAAATAGGAACATGGTAGCTTATGCCTCTAGGCAGTTGAAGCCTCACGAAATAAACTACCCAACCCATAACTTGGAGTTAGCAGCTATAGTGTTTGCCCTGAAGATATGGAGGCATTATCTATATAGAGTGAGGTTTGACGTGTTTTCTGATTTAAGAGTTTGAAGTATCTCTTTGATCAAAAGGAGTTGAATATGAGGCAAAGGAGATGGATGGAGTTTTTGAAGGATTACGAGTTTGGGTTGAACTATCATCCCGAGAAGGCCACTGTGATGGCCGATGCTCTAAGTCAAAAACCTTTGCATACGTCATGGATGATGGTCAAGGAGGATGAGCTAGTAAGGAGCTTTAAATACCTTAACCTTGGAGTGGTGTTAACAACCCATAGTTTAAGATTGAATCAGCTTAGGGTGATAAGCGATTTCAATAGTCAAATTGCTCAAGCCGAAAGTGAGAAATAGGATTTCCTGAAAACCCTAGTATTGGTAGAAGAAGGAAAGTTGAAGGGTTTCACTAGAGGTACAGATGGACTACGGAGATTTAAAGGAAGGGTTTTTGTACCCGCAATTGGTGACTTCTGAAGAAAGATTTTGGAGGAGGCTCACAAGAGCCATTTCACCATACACCCTAGCGTGACCAAGATGTACCGAGACGTTAAAAAGATATTTTGGTGGCCAGGATTGAAGAGAGACATTGCGGAGTTGGTGGGGAAGTGTTTAGTCTGCCAAAAGGTGAAAATTGAACACCAAAAGCCCTCTAGTATGTTGCAACCATTGGAGATCCCAAAATGGAAATGGGAAAGTATCTCTATGGACTTCATGATGGGTTTGCCCAGAACGCAAGTTGGTTTTGATGCGATATGGGTGATTGTTGACAAATTGATCAAGTCTACTCACTTTTGCCCATTCAAGCTACTTATCCTTTGGAAAAGTTAGCGCTATATGTTCAAGAGATAGTAAGGTTGCATGATGTACTTTCAACCATAATCTCGGATAGAGACACGAGATTTACCTCCAGATTCTGGGGAGCCTTGCAAAAAGCATTTGGGACAAGGCTTTGCCTAAGTACAGCTTATCACCCCCAGACAGATGGATGATCAGAGAGGACTATCCAAACTTTAAAGGACATGTTGAGAGTGTATGTGTTGGACAATCAAGGAAGTTGGCATAGATACTTACCTTTGATTGAGTTTGCCTATAACAATAGTCATCACGTAAGTATTAGTATGGCACCCTATGAAGCTTTGTATAGAAGAAAGTTTCAATCTCCCCTGTGTTGGTTTGAACCAGGCGAGCAAAGCCTATTAGGATCTGATCGTGTAAGGCAGATCATAGAGCAAGTCAGAAGGATTAGGGACAAAATTCTTATGGCCCAGAGCCGTCAAAAGAGTTATGCGGATAAGAGAAGAAAGCTTCTAGAGTTCCAAGAAGGAGAACATATGTTCCTAAAAATCACTCCTATGACTGGTATAGGTAGAGCCATGAAGATCAAAAAGTTAAACCCCATTTTCTTGGCCCCTTTCAAATTCTAAAACATGTTGGGTCAGTTGCTTACCAAATGGCCTTACCTCCAAACTTGTCAAACCTTCATGATGTCTTTCATGTGTCTCAGTTGAGAAAATACCATTCCAATCCTAGTCATCTACTTGAACTCGAAAATGTACAGTTAAGGGAGGACTTAACCTTCAATCTACCACTGTCTCGAATTATGGATCGTAGGGTAAAATAGCTGAGGAATAAGACGGTACCCTTGGTTAAGATGGCTTAGGGTAAAGGAAATATGGAAAAGTATACATGGGAGCTAGAGTCCATGATGAAAGACAAATATCCAGATTTGTCTACAGGTAACGAATTTTGAGGGCAAAACTCTTTTTAAAGGTGAGGAGAAATGCAACATCCTCAATTTCGTGTCGTGCTAAATTACCTTAGTAAACTTGGGCAATTAGGCACTTAATGAAACATTATGAGATTAAGGCTTAATTAAGGGATTAACGAAGTGTTTATGAGTTAATCATGATGAGAAAAGTCAAGAGAATGCTTAATCGAGATTAGATAATATCTAATTAAGCAAGTCAGAGCCTTAATAGGTTAATTAAGCACTAATCCCCTTAATTAGCTTAATCGAGTTTAATTAAGGGTAATTAAGCTTAATCACAAGATTTATTTTTGTTAATCATGTTCTTGTGTGTTAATCACTAATCCTTATTTAATCATGTTAATTAAGTTGTAAGAGCACTTACTTACATCATTAAATTTCAAATTTAGTCAATTAGATAATAAAGAATTGATGACATCAATAAATTAGAAAAGTAAAAAGGATGCTTTATGTAAAAAAAGCATTAGGGTTTGTCCAAAGTAAACCCCTTAATTAACTATTTTGTCCCCTTGATTACAACAAAAGAAAAATATTTCCTCCCTTCTAAATGAAAGAAGCCTACGGCCAAACACACCAAATGCACACACTCACTTCATTTTTGTCAAACTCACAATATCTCTCTAACATTTTCTCTTCCGAGAAGCTCTCATCTTCTACTTCTTCTTCTCCTTTATCTTCTTCTTCCTTTCTCTACCACCACCATAACCAAAAACTCTCACTAAGTCCTTCAAAGACCACATCTTTTGGTCTTTAAAGAAGAGATTCAAACACTACAAACTTCTTTTTCAAGAGAACTTAAGAGTTCTCTCTTGGTTGATCCAAAACCACCACCATCATCTACCAAGGAGGAGTCTTCTTCATCTTCTTCTCCTTCCTCAAGGACGCCACTTTCGTCACTGGGTAATGATCTTCACTCTTTTATTTTGTTTACTCAAGAAGCTTTAAGCTTAGTTCTTCTCATGACCAAGATCTTTAAGTGAAAATTTGAGAAGATCTTTCATGCTCTTCATGAGTAAAAGTTTCTATTTTTGGTAAAATATGTTCATGTTCTTGTTCATGAATGTTCTTGAGTTCTTGAAAAGTTCCTTTCTTTAAGGGCTTCAAAGTTTCTATTTTTCCTTCTTGATGCATGAGATCTTGATGTTTCTTGTGAGTTGCTTGAAAAAGAATGATGTTCTTAGTAGTCTTTTGTTTAAAGTTTGTTCCTTTTCTTATGATGAGTTTATGATTAGAAAAGTTTCATCTTTATATTATTTTCATAATTTGATAAGACTATGAACATTCTAAGAGTTTAAAGCTTAAAAAGTTTGCTTCTTGATGCATAAAAAGTGGCACAAGTTTTGGTGCTTTCATAAAGTCTTATTTTGTTTTGTTTTGAAGACAAGACTACATGTAAAAGTCTAAGCTTTTTTTGAAATATGAAGCCTTTTTAAGTTATAAAAATGATATCTTGTCACTTTATATCTTAGAAATCAAACCTTGAAGATAAGACATTTCATAAAGTTTCAAACTTTAGTCAAGACTGAAATCTTTAAGTTACAAAAGTGTTGTTTTGCAACCTTTAATTCATAAAGTTTAAATCTTAAGTCAAAATAATGCTTAAAAATGTTAACTTTTATAAAGATCAAGACTTTCTAACCTTAAAGTTAATGTTTTATATTCCTAGTTCATAAAGTAGGAATCTTTTAGACTTTAAGACAACTTTAAATCATAAAGGTGAGATCTTGATGGTCTTAGAATAAATAAAAAATATCAACTTTCATAAAGAATAAGACTCTTTAGTTCAAAAGCTAGTATCTTCTATCATTATTTCATAAAGTTTAATCTTTAAGACAAGAATATAATTTTAGAAGCACTTACTTTCATAAAGAATAAAACTTTATGACTACTTTATAAAGAATGATAACTTATAATATTTAAGGTAAGATCTTGTCGTGATAATAATAAAAGCTTGAAACTTTGCAACTTGGATAAGTTAAAAATCGCCCTTGGTGATTAGCGAACATGGTGTTATTGGGTTCATGAGTGTGGTTATACGTTGTCATGACCCAAGAATTAGAGAGATCTCGAACTCCTTGGGAATAGAAGTATAATTAGGGCTTCTGAGTATACTATGAGCCTAAGAATCACTAAATGCGTTATCTCAAGGAAAGAAAATAATCATTTAACTTAATTAAATTGAACAAGTGTTTCATAAGATATGTACTCAAGTAAAAAGTAATCTCACATGAGCATAAGTAACTAAAAGACCACATACATATATTTTAACTATGCGATTCTCTCATGGGTAACCAAAGGAAATCATATGATGATTCGTAAGATTCTTCACAAAGAATAACACAACTATGAACCCCTCTAGGGTATGAATGTATGATTCCATTTGGCATAATGAATGGCAAGTTTGATTGAGCTTTGTCTCATGATTGAATGATTAGTGTGATGATATGGTATAGATATGGTGGACTATTGGTTGAAAGTTTTATGATTGGCATTTCGGGGAAGCTTCGGTCTAGCTATTATGCTGCCAGATTTCCATCAAAATTATGGACTTAGTCATATCATTGCATGTGTCTAGTCAAAGAAGCATTATGCATGTAAAGTATAATGATAAGAAAAGACATAATGGGATATGACCCCTTGATCACTTCAAGAAAGTGAGAGACAGTGATCCATAAAAACTCAAGGAACCTCTTTAGGGGAGACAAGGGTGACATGGAGGACCCTCCAACTTAGAGGTTACCAATATCGGCTTAGTCTGATTTGGTTAGTACTGCGTGACGACAGTCACGGAATGAGCTCACGTCCAAAAGCAGTCTATTTCAAAGGAAAAGTAAATAATGTTAAGCACGTGTTAAATATGAAAATAAAGTTAAAGAAAGGTTCCGGTCTAGTCTAAGAAGTTACATAAATGTGCATGCATCTTCATTCTCTAATTTGTATGGTTATGAATATTTATACTATGCTCTCATGTGTATATGCTCTTATATTGTAGCTTCCAGTTCCTTTATATTATGTTTATATGAGAAAGATTAAAAGAAACCTGCTTCGAGAACCTGTGTTTTCAAACCCTATAAAAATGGAGTTTATGCATGCTCACTATTTTTATAATTAAAGTCGAAGTGGCTGGGACGATGACGATGACACATTAATGGTCTAGTCGGGATCCTACTGAGAAATCTTGTATTTCTCACTCCTACGTTTCCATGTCGTCTCTAGATGGAGTTGATGGCATCCTCGGCAGCACTTCCGATGGTACCTGACTGGATAAGACGAAGAACTGCCATGTTCCTTCACCTAGCTAAGGAGGATCGAGATAGTAGCATGGCGTTTTCACTTTCTTAATAGCCCTAGTTGGACAATTTATGTGAAATTAAGGGCATGTAAGAAGTCATGCTACTTAATTTGACCTATTATATATGTGATAATTATTAAGTGTAATGATGACTCTTGATTATCTATGATTACAATATTGGCTTAAGGCATCGTGTTATGTTATTTTAATTTTAACTTAAGTCTTTCTGGTAACTCCACGATATGAAGAACAACGTCCATATGTATGCGAGTAAATAAGCGTTTAAAGGCTCAATTTTCAAGCATAAAGGTTTTACAAAAAAAAAAATTATATGCCACTTTCGTATATTACGCTAATTTCAACTAATAAGAACTTCTACTAGTTAAAAGTAACAACTAATAATGACATAAAATGACTTAAGCATAATATGATATTATTAGGGTGTTACACTTGTCGTGGCTCCTCCAGGCATGTTGCGACGATATGATAGTGATAGAGGATGGATCTAGGAATCAGAATGCATTCATGAGTCTACTAGGAATTGTACCTGCAAAGACATTCCAAAACTAGAGATGACAAAGCAAGGCAACCCGCCCTTGCCCCGCTCCATCCCAGCCTGCCAAAAGCAAGCCTAAAACAAGGTGGGGCGAGCTAATGCTTCTTAATAAAATGGTTTGGATATGCTAGTCCACTCCATTTACATGGGGTTAACTAGCCCAAAAAATTTTTTTAAAAAATATATAAATAAGCTTATTTTAATAAGTTAAATCATTTAAAAAAATTTTAAAATTAGAAAAAAATATTTAATAAAAAGTTCACTTAAATACAATAGGTTAATATCCATATAAACTTTAAAAAAAAGTACTTAAATTACATAATTTATATCCAAATTTAAGCACAAACATAATAAGTGAATTAGAATGTATAAATAAAAAGTCCATAAATAATAACTAACTATAGTTATGCTTACAAGTTAACCATAAAAAATAACAAGAAGTTCGCAAATTTTGTTGGCTTTTACAAGGAAAAAAAATGTCTCTATCTTGCGAGTCAATCCCCCTACCTCACCTTTGCCGGCAGGTTACGCGGGTTATAATTTTTTGGCAAGTTAAAAATCCAACTTGCTATTTTTGATGGGTTATGCAGGTTAACCAGATAAGTTAAACCCATTTTGCCATTTCTACCCAAATCTCAAGTCAATGCTTGAGTAGTTAGAGGCAAAGCGTCGAGGCTGGAAAAGTGAGCATAGCCGATGCTTCATAATGACCACACATCAGTGTCGATTATATGATCGATTTAGCTAGGTTATGGAGAGTTTTGTAATGCCCAACCAGTCTTTTAAGGGCTAACATATACTTCACAACAATTACCTGTAATGGGTTCTTGAGGAAGCCTTATTTTGGACTATGGATTTGGCCAATCAATTTGGGCCATACGATCCAACTATTATGTGTATTTATGTATTAATGTTCAATATTGAACTTATTATTGCATGCAAGGCTAGAGCTTATTGGTCACTCTGTTGGTCTTGCATCTAGTGCACCTGGTTCGAACGGCTGGACATGGGAAAAGAACCTTCCCCCCTCCCCCCTACAAGACAAAAAAAAACTTATTATTCTGACAAAAAAAATGTTGAATTTATTATTTAAATTTATTATACCAACTTTATCATTAATGAGCATTATAACATTTGACTTGGAATTACGTAAACAAGTTAGGGTACGACCCTCTTAAAAGTCTATTTTACTAAATAGGTTCGGTTGTAGGTTGCACTTAACAAACTCGCTCTTATAACTAAAAATAATATATAATATTAATATTTATAAATTTATGCTTAATATACATTATTGACTGGCCTTTCAGGTACGTCATAGATACGAATTACAAAATATCAATCAGTCACAAGTATATAAAAAAAGGGAAGGCATGGTCTAGAATAATGTCATGTAGTAATTACATGACTTAAAATTAATTCAACATGTGACAGAAAAATACTAAAATAAAAATATTTTGTTAAAGGAGAAATGAATATTAAGGAGATTAACAAAGATTAATTGAAAAAGGAATAATCATATTCGAATTATTAAAAAAATAGACTTAATGAACAGACGGAGTAAAGTGGGTCTTGGTGTCTACTGCACACTCTTTTAACATCTTTTTTCCTTATTTTGGATGAAATTCAACCAGAAATAGAATAGAAGTTTTAGTCACTTGTAACAGTTACGACAAAAACTTTTTATTTTTGTAGGACAATTTCAATTTTTTTAATTCATAAATTTTTAATTAATAATTCAATAGATCTTTTCGATGAATAACACATTAGTCATAATAATATATAAGATTATCTTATTTTGGTATGAATTTAAATTTTTATGTAAATTTTGATGTTATGGTCAAAAACTTTAAAGTACCTTTTCTAGGAATTTGCTTGTTGAATAGACTTAGGAAGACTTACGGTATAAAGATTTCTATTTTTCCAATTCGTTGGTTGAGCACCATTACATTTTTGCTTATAGTTTGATGAAAATTTGCTAACTTCAATACTGTCAACTATGGTTGTGCCTTATCTAATGTTTCGAGCATATAACGATGTTTCGAGCATCGTGTGCATCACATGGTCGTGTCATAATAAGTATTCAATTTTGTTTGAAGGGTGTTTTAGTTAAAAACATATATTACTTAATAATCTTTTTGATATATCAAATAGAGTCATGTGAATTGCCTGTTAGATTACCTGAGCATATTCAACATCATATTGTAACATTAATAATAATTTAAAAAGTGATAATCTTTTTGATTGATGATTCAAATTACTACCAATCGTATTAGACAATGTGCCAAACACAATCTTAAATTATTTGTTAATCTTTTCTATTCATTTTAAGTTTTTTGATGCTTATTCTCTCAACTGGTTGTCCAACTCTGGAACCCTTATCCTTGCTGGCATGCCTTTGTTTATCGCTTGTCGTTGCCACATCATTCTGTATGGTACTTTGGCTAAGTATGTTTTAGCTTCTATTCCTCTATACATATATCCTATTCAATCCTTTTGGATACCTCAACCCATTTGTGCTAAGATTGATAGAATTACTAAGATATATTGTGGGTAAAGAGTTATAACATGATAAAAGACATGCACCTGATAGGATGGAATACTGTGACCTTGCCCAGACATATGGTTGGGTTGGGGCTTCGTCAAGCAATGCATGTTAATACTTTTTTACTGGGAAAATTAGCTTGGCATATGATTCATGGTGAAGGAAAATTGTGGATATATGCTTTTTCACACAAATATTTGAATAATATGAATATGTTAGAGTCTTCTTGTCTACCTTCTTCACCTATTTGGAAAGTCATGTGGAGAGCATCTGATATTTTAAAGGATGGTCTTTTAGGTGATGGTTCTTGCTTCTTTTTTGCCAGCGACAAGGCACAAACAAAGGCATGGCAACAAGGGTGCAAGTTAGAGAGTTGTTGGACAAGAGGTTAAGAAAGTAAGCAGCAAAAAACATTAATAAAAAAAATATAAAACAGTTTAAGGGTATTAATGTTTACTTGTAAAAAGTTTTTAGTCCTTCTTAAATCATGTTTAATAGGTCTTTTTAATAATTTAGCATAATTGATTTTTTAATTATTTATTTTTAATGCCCTTTAATATTAATTTTTGGCATGTGGATCATTACTTGATTTTCAATCACTCTAAAATCAACTATTATTCTATGAATAATTATTGTTCGATGTTAAACTTCCTATTTAAGTTCATTCTATTAGCTTTACCAAAAATGAGCATTTTAGTATTTAGATTTGGCCAATTAGTAATCAAGTTAGAGTATGACCTTTCCAAAAGTCTGTTTGACTAAAAAGATTAGGTTGCAAGTTACACTTAACAAATTGGTTTATATAATTAAATAATATATAGTGTTTATAAATTTATATTTAATATATTATTTATTTAATTTTTAAATTTAATAGATTATATTTTATAATTTGTTTAAAAATACATGCTGATTAGCCCATTTAATGATAGGCCTAATAACCTATTTAAAAGCCTTATTATCAAATAAAGTTTTGAGGCCTTTGCATAGGCTTTAGGCCAAGCATTAAAATAAGGCTTACATCAAGAAAATATATCAGACTCAGGTCATGCATTTGGGAAACATGCTACACAAAATCTGGCCATACCTATTTCCATCCTATCATAAATAATAGGAGTTATATAAACACAAACTAATTTTTTTAAAGCTTTCTTCAACTAATTCTATAATACGCAACAAGAATAAAAGTAACAAGTGAAAAGCAAAACAATTTTAAAATTGATTTATTCTCTCATCAATTTTTACATAATTGATGCCCAAATCAACAAAAACATTTATTATAAATTAAAAATAATAATAGACAACAATTTTAAATTGTTGATAGGCAAATTCAATAGCAACCTAAAATTCACTTAGATGGATACCTAATTACAATAGGACTCCTGACATGGTACTTGCCATCTGTCCATTCCAAACCCCCAAAGAAATAATTAGCCTTGTACTTTCCTGGTGATTTCAATGTCAATGAAACTCTAAATACTTTTTTTTCACCATTTTTCTTAAAGGTCAAAATGTTAGGCTCAACTAAAATTAGAACTTCTTGAGGTGCCTTGACTTGCACTCTGTATGTACTTGGGTACCCGACATTTGTAAGAGTACGAGTAACATTAAGAGAATGTTCATCATCAAAGTGAATTGTGATTGATGGATAGTTGAAATCTGCAATACTAAATGACCTTGGACAAGTGTAAGTTTTGCCATAGAACAACTTAATTATGGAACTGTTATAGCCATGACCACACAAGAAGTTCAAATAATCAATTGTATTTAGGTCATACACAAGTCCTGGGTACGCTGCACTATTAGGTTGAATGTGGCCTGCACCATAGTCAAATGGAGTCGCCATTTCTAGTGATGAATTCAGCATGGGCCTTTCGGTGTTATCTTCTATTCTTGCTGTAAAGGCATGATAAATTTAATAGAGGGCACATATACCAAATTTGATGCAATAATCTTCTAACATAAGTGTAAAACCATCTACTGTACCTGTTGTCATGATTGCTGACTTAATAGCTGCTGGACTCCAATCAGGATGTAGTGACTTGATTATTCCAGCAAGGCCAGAAACATGAGGACACGACATTGAAGTGCCAGACAAAGAAAAGAAAGGAGTTCTATCAGATGTTTGTGCTGTTGTAGATATGGCTTCGGTATAAGCAGCAATGATATCGACTCCAGGTGCAATGATGTCAGGCTAAATAAAATCATACAAGTTATGATTGCGCCGGCCATCACTTGAGATTTATGATAATTAACCGAACGGGGGATTGACAATAATCAAAACAAATTAATACTAAACCTTGAGGATCAATGGCTCAATGGCATTGGGCCCTCTTGATGAAAATGAAGCCACAATTGGAGCTGGCTTTATGCCCAATTCTGTTTTCACTTTAGAAATGGAAGCCATAGGAGACCTGCATCATATGTGTAGAATATAATTGAAATGCAATGGATAAGCATAAGCTTTGGCTTCAAAATACAAAGAATTCAAGCAGCTTGGAGAATGAGGAAAGAAGTTACTTGGTGTGGTTGATGTAAGCAAGAATGTAAGTGCCATCTTTAAAGTTAACATTTGAAGCAGGAAGCACATAAGGGATAGCTGGAATTTCATCTCTTGATATCTCATAATTTGCCAAAATCATTCCAACTGCACCTGCGCGAGCAGCTTCTCCATCTTCGCCACTTGTTCCGCGACCATCACAGACCACTATTTTTCCCTTGACCTTCTTAGGATCCAGGGCTTTATCCGTGCATTGAGGCCTAAAATAATTGACAAGATTAGAGGATATCCATTAAGAGATAACTTATTTTACAAGGCCATCTTGGTATAGGTATTTACGCATATATTTTTTGTGAACCATTAGCTCTAGCATCAATAGCTCGGATCAATGGATACAACTTATCAAACGGTAAACCAGACTTAGACAGGCTTGCTCCCTAGCAACAAAAAACAAAAGGGAGTTAATTAGATGCAACATGAGCCTCTTCACGTTCAACATGTAGCTTGATTAATGCATGCACTTTGTATAGGTAATCTATGCATTAAAATGCCAGCCAAGTACCCATAAGGAGTTTGTGATTGTGAATGCACTTCATATCGGTAATCTATGCATTCAAATACCAGGCAAATACCCGTAAGGAGTTTGTGAATGTGAAAATAGATAGATGAAGAAGAAAAATGTGCAGAAGTTGGATTATGACTTTTAGCTCCCTTAAATTAATAATGGAAACAAAAAGAAAAAAAAAAAAGAGCAGGCTGTTTGGTTTCTATTTTTCATCTCTTATGTTTCGTATTTTTATGATTTTATGAAAAAAATAATAAAAATAATAAATTTTTTTCCTATTTTCATTATTTACTTCGCAAAATCTTAAAAATAGCTAACAAAAACAAAATGAAAATATAAAATAAAAAGCAGAAACCAAACAAGTCCGTAGACACTCTTGTTAGTTGAACAATTTTTGGGACATTTAATAAGACACCTTCTCTTGCAGCATGGTGGGATTGAATGGTGTCAGACATTAAAAAATAATACATATCCAAAATATCTAAAATTGTCTCAAAGTGTCGTATTCGATTTTTTTATATCAAAAAGGGTCTTTTCCACATATGTAACAAGTCATAAGGCGTGATATATGATATACCTTGAGGATTTTCTTGTCACCAAGCTTAACATAACTGTTGAACTCTCTATCAATTGTGCTAGCAGCAACAGTAATCACCCATGGCTCAAAATTGGTCACCGTTTGAGGTCCTGGTCCCTCATTTCCTGCGGAACTCACTACAAGGATGCCGTGGGCAACTGCATGGAAGGACCCTATGGAAAGAACATTATCAAAAAACTCCAGAGGTACATCAACACCAAGTGATGCCGAAATCACATCAACCCCATCGCTTATGGCAGCTTCAAAACCAGCCAAAATGTCTGCATCGCTACAACCTGCCCAACACACCTTATAGGCTGCAAGACGGGCTTTTGGAGACCCACCGCTTGCAGTTCCGTTGCCATTGCCAAATACATTAGCCCCAGGAACAAAGTTACCACCCGCAGTTGATAAAGTATGTGAGCCATGACCGTCAAAGTCACGTGCACTATGAGCCGAGACTTGTTCTCCAGTGTCTGCCTCAAAGCCTTTGTAAAAATATCTTGCTCCAATAAGCTTCCTGCATATCGTGAAAATTTTATAATAGGAGAAGAAATAATTAAAATATTAACAATGGTTAAAACTTTTTTCTTTCAAAAAGTGCAAATCACACTGTTAGTAAAGTGAATATGAACCTCCACTGAAGCTTAAATTCCATTTTATGTTCTTTTCCCAAGCTCTTTCGTAAAACTTAACTATCGAATGTCATGACAATCTTACGTAGCTATTTTAGGAAGTTAAAATCCTTGGCACATAATGTTTGCACTACTATATATAAGTATAAAAGCTAACAGATCTAAACTCGAAAGAAACGATTAACTTGATGCTTTTACCAAGACTTGTCTGCATATGTTGATTAAATGGTATAGTTTGGAGGAATTAGTTAGAATAAAAAATAATAATAATAACCTGTTGCAGTGAAACTTGTCAGGATTGTTGTCATCAGTTTGGCATATTCCACGCCACCTTTTTGGAATTGGCCCCATCCCTTCATCACTAAAGCTCTTGGATTCCGGCCAAACACCTATCACGAATCACAACATCAATATATAGTGAGCGAGAACTTGGCATGTAAAACTTAGTTGAAAAAGCTACCAATTAATGAAAGAACATTCAAAGCCTCCTTGTAAGAAGTATCATATTATGTATTAACAAAAGTAAAAAAAAATTTTGAGTTTAATAGATAGATTGATCAGAAATAAAAAATAATGTTATTATGTAGAGGAAAATAAATATAGCTAAAAGAGAAAGGAAAATTAAATCATTAAGGTAGACATGCTTATTCAAAACTTCATTCTTGGTCATTTTCTACGATGTTTTGTTACATCACTACCTTAATATCTTACCACACTTTAATTATTATGTATTAAACACCACAATAATTGAAACAAAAATTTAGGAAGACATTTTCACAAGTCGCACACGATAATTTGTGAAACAAAATTATGGGAATTGGCTGAGATAAAAAAAAGGATTGCGTTAATATGGTTGTAATTACGACACTTGTATTTGTATCATACAAAATATTAAAGTCATATGGCCATGTAAAACATAATCCACTCGTTTTTATTAAATTTAAATACTTTTATTTGAGAGTAGCTTTAATTTTCATTTTATTATGACCAAAACAAGATCATGCATTTCCCTTAAAATTTTAGTTTCAAATATAATTTTTTATTAAATTTTTCATAACTTTAAAAGAAAAAAAAATTAGAAGACACATAGAGATTGCTCTTTCTTCCACCATCCCATAAAGTAAGTAAAGACATGAATATCAAATGGTTTTAAAAAAGTCTTATAAGGCACATTACATACAAAGGCATATAGAAATTCATCAATCATTACCAGTGTCTAAGTTTCCAATAATGACATCTTGACCAAGTGACTTCGTCCATATTGAGTGCTTTGGAATTATGCCATTGCTCTCTAGTCCAAGAAAATCCCATGAATGGGTTGTGTGCAGTTTTCTTCTCTTATTTAAGAAAACTGATAACACATTTGGATGTTCTACACCAATAAAAAAGCACGTTAGAAAATTCAGGTATATATCAAAATAGCCATAGTATGCTACGCATTATGTGGAGGAAAAGTTCAAGAGGAGTGTGTGGATATAAAATACGTACTTGCAATCTTAGATGCTTCTTCTTCCTCAAGTACCGCAGCAAAACCATTGAAATATCTATTATAGGAGTAAAAGATTGCTTCTTTGGCCTTCTCAATGCTGTGTCACAGAATACATTCCATTAGTTCATACAGCTTTTTGCACCAGTTAATTTCATGGAGTTGGGTTTAAATTCCATACCTTCCAACGAATGATCCAAGTAAATCATAATGAGAGTTCGTGACTGATTTGACATCAACTGATGAAGGATTTTGACCAAAAGCATGTGATCCTAAGTACACAATATAGGACTAACAAAACAAAACGTGAAAGGTTATCAGACCATGTTTGAGCGTCCAAATATGAAAGTTAAAATGGAACCATGATGAGTGATGGCATAATAATCAGTGAATTCCAACGTTATAAGAAAAATACAAAACCGACATAGAACTTGCCTGTTTGATTGCTTCGGTGGGTTCCTGCAATAGAAGGCAAAGGAAAAGTGACAACAACGCATAAGACATCAGCGACGCCATTGTTTTTCTCAAGAACTATTTTGTTTACAAAATATATTTCAGAGAAGATATGCAAAGTGTCTATGCTTTCGCCTGCTTATATAGTTTTGTGACTGATTTCGAAACCAAGTCATTAATCAACCACCAGCTTCTATACATACCAACTACGTCGAGAAAATTGATCGGCATTTTCCGATGCACGATTAGTATAAAATAAACAAATTTAATGAATTACATAGAAATGTTTTTTTAAGGTAAAAAATATGGCAAAATAAAGGCAATAATAACAGAAGACTTGGAAAGTCAATCGCTTGGATTTTGTTTAATAATTAATCCTGTGCTTATTGGAATTTCGTTTATTTATTCATGAATATAGTTAACTCAATTATGGAAGTAAATCTTTAATTGGAATAAGATCAAAAGAAAAATCTCCAATGCGAATGGTACCATTTAGAAAGTAGATCCCATGTGGATAACTCTATATTCTCGTTAATCTTGTTAGTTACTTAAATAAAAATATTTTGTACCTTTTACATTCTTGAATATCTTTTAAATTCTTATATATTTATTTTTATTATGTAATTTAGATGATGTTAACGAAATATTTTGAGAAGATATAGTATTGTTGTATTGCTCCTTAAATATACATTAAACTTACCTGACCCTACATTGATTCGTGGGTAAGTGTTTGGCCTTACAAGTATGAGACACATATGAACTACAAAAAATCAATCGATTACAAGTATATATAAAAAAAGAAGGCATGGTCTAGAATAATGTCATGTAGTAATTACATGGCATAGAATTAATTCTGCATGTGACAAAGAATATTAAAAGAAAGATATTTTGTCAAAGGAGTAATTAATATTAAGGAGTATTAACAAAGATAAATTGCCAAAAAAAAGGGGAGGGGCTTTCTATGGTATCAAACAAATTTAAAGAGTTCAAAACCGATGCTAAATTGGACTAATCATATAAAGAGATATAATTTATATTTTGTATAAAAATTTATAAATTTAATTATTAACCTTTTTAAAAATTTTAATATTTGTTATAGGTTGGTTTGACTTATCTAAGTATCGGACTCAAATGGATTAAACCAATATTATGTTAACTCATTAATATTTGGTATATATTGACATGACCCATTTACTTAGCGGGTCAAAACGGGTCTGGGTCCGACCTAAATGGGGTTGTGTTGGTCTATTTAAATCTGCAGGCTAACCCTAAATTGGTCAGGCTAATGTTATGCTAATTGACTAGCATTTGCTATAAATTGACCTGATTCATTTAACTAGTTGACTCAAATATACTGGACTATAATGACCCAGGCCAATATTATATTGGTTTGTTAATATTTGCTATAAGTTGACCTAAACTATTTAATTAATAGGCCCAAATGGATTGAACCTAAATGAGTTGTGCTAGTCTGTTTAAATATATGGGCTAACTTTAAACAGGCTAGGCCTAAATGGGCCGAGCTTGTATTATGCTACCTTGTTAACATTTGCTATATATTTATTTGACTCATTTAACTAGCGAGCCCAAATGGACCAAGCATAGATGGATTATGTTAGTATGTTTAAATTTGTGGGCTAACCTTAGATAGGCCTTGCCAATATTATACTAGCTCGTTAATATTTGTTATAGATTGACCTGACCCATTTAACTAGCAAGCCCAAATAGGCTAGGCCTAAACAAGTCGAGCCTGCATTATGTTGGTTCATTCATATTTGTTATAGGTTGATTTGACGTATTTAACTAGTGGACCCAAATGGGCTAGGCCTAAATGGGTTAGAATAACGTTATATGAGATTGTTAACATTTACTATAGATTGGACTAACCCATTTAATTAACAGGCCTAAATGGGCTGGACTTAAATGGATTGGGTTGAGCATAATATTTTTATAAAAATAAAAATAAAGATTTTATAAATATTGCTTCTTTAAGTACTATTTTGCAAAATTAAATGTTGGAATTAATGCAAATTAAATATCATTATTATAAATCTACATGGATATTTTTTATTGGTCCATATATGCAAGGGCTCCATAGAATTTCCCAAAAAAAAAAAAATCATATTAGAATTATTAAAAAAAAAGACTTATTGAAGCTAGACTAAAGTGGGTATTCGTGTCTACTGCACACTCCTAAACTTTTTCCCCCTTATTTTTGGATGAAATTCAACTAGAAATGGAATAGAAGTTTCAGTCACTTGTAACGGTTACAAGGTAATTTTTTTATTTTTATCCTTTTATAAATCAGTATTATAGATTTTAAATTTTTTAGGGCAATTTAAAATTTTTAATTAGTTCATAAATTTTAATTGATAATTCAATAGATCTTTTCGTTGAATAACGCATTAATCAAAATAATGTATAAGAATATCTTATCTTCATATGAATCTAAATTTTTATTTGAATTTTGAAGTTCTGGGCATAAACTTTGATGTATCTTTTCTAGGAATTTACTTGATAAATATATTTAGGAAGAGTTATAGTGTAATGGTTTCTATTTTTCCAATTTGCTTGTTGAGCGCCATTAATTGGTTTCCCTTTGTCTATAATTATATATTTCTCTTTCAATAATTATCGATATTATAGATCTTATTATGTACAAAAAAAAATTCAATAATTTAATATTAGATAAAATTATGTTTACTAGAAAGATTATACGAAATTGTATAATATTGATTAATAAAACGCACAATTTATCATGTAGGTGTAATTAATACAGATAAAAAAATTAACTAAAGTTTCTAAAATATTTTAAAAATAGAATAAAAGAGATATTATTTTTCATAAGATTAAATAAATTATTTTTTGTTATGTTGAAACTGCATTAGATTTGGAACTCTTACACCGTTGGTGCAAAATTTTTAATCGACAATCTGCTTCCCACATCAAAACCATCTGATTTTATATTAATTAGTATTTTATAAATTTATCTAATATTAAAATATTGATAAATAATATTATGTAATAAAATTAAATAAATTTTTATGATGTTGGTTGTTAATAAAAGAGAAATTATAAAGATAGAGAATAATTATTACTCCAATAGTAATTGTTAGGAGAGAGAAAATATGTTTTTTGAATTAATAAAATACTTCCTCCATCCACTTATAATTGTCTTTTAAGGTTTTGGCATATAAATTAAGAAATCATTAAAATTGCACAAACCAAAAAACAATTTAAACTATTTTGATTAAATTGCCCCTTTTTAGTAAATTGTAAAACATTTATTACGAGTAGGTAACTAAATAAGAGTAAGGGTAACATTGGCAAAAGTTAATAAATACTACCTTAAAATTCTCAAATGATAAATAATTATGGAAAAAAAATTTCCTAAAAAGATAGTTATAAGTGGGTGGAAGAAGTAACTATTTTCAATTATTAAATTAGGCATTGCCGTTGAATTTAAATAATAAAGGCAACCAACGAGCGTGCAGATCAATTGACAGGGGATTGTTCTATCTTAATTAGAGGTTCAATGTGCCCCTTCACGCATACTTACTCACTGTGAATCCTACTAAAGTGTTGTGGAATGGGCAAATCTGCTCTTCTAATAGACTGAGTTTATTGAATGGATCTACAAACAGGATATCTGCTAAGCTTCTTTTGTCTATTAGTACCCTTCTAACCTCGAAGTTTATAATTATCACCCTTACCACCATGGGGTCATCTTGATTGACATCCACTAATTAGAAGTCTTCTTCTGTGAAAATGATTGGGACTATAGGGGTTGGACAATGTGGTAAAACGTGATCGACGCTCATCACTGCCTGGATGGCTAACAAGTGTTTTCTTCTTGCCAACTCTATCTGCCCTTCGCCATGAATCCTCCCGCTATTGTATTGATTATCCCCCAGATAGGAGGATTCTTTTTTTAACATCCTCAACTTTTCCTTCGTCCTAAATTATCTTAGTAACCTTGAGTAATTAAGCACTTAATTAGAAATTAAAGGATTAAGATTTAATCAAAGGATTTATGAAGTGATTATGAAGAGAAAGGTTAAGAGCATGCTTAATTAAGATTAGAGAATATCTAATTAAGCAAGTCAAACTCTTAATAGCTTAATTAAAAGTTTAATTTTGTTAATCTTGGTCATATGAGTTAATCATTAATCTTTGTTTAATCAAGTTAATTAAGTTGTATGAGTATTTAATCACATTATTAAATTCAAATTTAGTCAACTAGATAATAAAGCAATAGTAATGTCACTAAAGCATAAAACATAAGACAAGATTACTATTTGTAAGAGTAAGTACACTCTTTGTCCCCCTTAATCCTTAATTAACACAAATGACACAAAATATCTCCCCCCAAACCCCTTCAAACCTACGGCCACACACATGCACATGCGCGCGCACACACATATACTTATTTTTCATTTACAACTTCTCATTCTCTCTTTAGTCCTCAAACTCTCCAACTTCTCTCTACATTTTCTTCTTCTTCTTCATCTTCTTCTTTATTATTCTTCAAGACTCCATAACCAAATCTTCACCACTAAGCTCTTCAAAGATCACATCTTTTGATCTTTGAAGACAAGATCTAAACACTACAAGCTCTATTTCTTCAATAACTCAAGAGCGCTTATCTTCTCCATTCAAAATTGCCACCATCAGCACTTGGAAGAGCCATCATCTTTTTCATTTTTCTCTCCAAAGAAGGCGCAAAATGCACTCTTAGGTAGTGATCTTTGATGAATTGGATTTTTATACTATTTTTATCCTTCATACTTGTCTCATTAATCCTCCTTTGTGCTTAATTGGTTGAGTTTAGATCATTTTCTTTTTTTTTTGGATCTTAGTGAGACTTAGTTAATTTTTGCAGCATTTTGGTTATTTTCCCCTGCTTCAGTGTTTAGGTCATATCTTGAGCTCTATACCTCATTTTATTATGCTTCTTGATTTGTAGGAAAGCTAAGAGATAGAGCTACAATTTCTATGAGAGGGCAAGGGCTAATTCTGAGATCTTAAAGCCGAAATTGGGCTCGGAACTGAACTGAAGCGTTTGGGCGCGGTTTCTGAGCAGCCTTCAATGATTGGACTATATCTTGGGCTACAGGGACTCAATTGAGCCCATTCCGGTGGCATTGGAAAGCTAACATCCAGGGCTTCATTTTATATTCAGAGTACTAAGCCAAGAAGAACCGTTATGAGGTCCAAAAACGTGTTGGAAGTCGCTGCTGAGTCTAAGAGAGCTCACTCAACTTGTTTTGGGCACAACTTTCTCTCTAAGCATCCAAATTGGGCAAATGAGCTATCCAAATTTAGCTTAGGAAAAGAAGATTATTTTAATTAAGTAATTAGTGACTTTTAATTAGAGGTATATATAGAAATTCTGATTATGCTTCAGGGACCTTTTTTTGCTCATTTTGTAATTTTTAGTTTGATTGAATAAGAAAACTCTCTCTCTCTCTCTCTCTCTTTCTTTCTTTTGCATTTTCCTCCATTAATGGAGGGGTGATCATCCTCTGATCCAAGGCATCAAGAGAAGCATTCAAGCTCTTGAGGATTGGTGCATCAAGACATGGAAATTCCAATTTCGGTTCCTCTCTTCTCTTCTTCTTAATCTCGTAATTGAATTGGAGGTTTTCATTCATGCATGTTGATTAAGAGTCAATCAAATCATGCATAATTCGGTTGATATATGTGGTTCGATTGTTCAAGAGTGTGATTCATATTTCGGTTCTGAATATGAGATTAGAGCATTGGTTTGGAAGCTAATCCAAAATCAATTCGGTTTTAGAGTCTCTAACCCGAATTGCTTGAGTGATTAGTTGAATGCATGGAGATTTTCATGTGAATGCTTGAGTGATTTGAGGTTTCAATTGAATCTAAAATTAATCATCGAATTGGAGTGTGCATGTATATTTGAATCTAATGATTGAGTGTTGATTGCTTTCTTCTTGTGTGTCTTGGATTAGAATTTTAGTCGGTTTAGTCTTTTGTTTTTACATTTTGCTTTGGAATTCAGCATTGCATTTTAAGTGTTTTGTTATAAAAACCCACACTGAGATTTTACGATCAAATAGTGTGTTCAAATCTTTAGAAACTTGATCCGAGTTGGCTACTATACTATAGTCGCTATTCGGTTTAATTTGCTCGTATTGACCTTGAGATAGCGAGTCAAATTTTGGCGCCGTTGCCGGGGATGATACATTATGTTTGATCATGTTCATACCTATGAATATCATGCTAACTCCCTGTTTGTGCTTGTGTCCAGAGTCAGTGCATGTGTGATTAAATGTCTTTGTGTTCATGAGTTGCTGTGTTTGTGCATATTCTGCATATTATGCATATTCTGCATTTCTGCATTTCTGCATTTCTGAGTTTCTGCACTAGGAGTAGTCTGCATTAAGAGTAGTTTTGAATTAGTAGTGTTTAGAGTCTTTGGTGTTTAATCTGTTTTGTGTTGTGGTTTTGCATCCATACTGACTCCCAAATTCTCTATTGCAGTTTTCTGTTGTTTGTTTTGTTTGATGGTTCTGAGTTGTTAGTTTTAGTGTTAGTGTCCAACTCTATTTTCTTTGTGTGGTCCTACACTCTGCACATTTGGCTTCTATCCTTGCATTCTGGTTTCTCTTCTACATTCTGCATCGCACGCTAGGAACCTTCATAAGCTAGGCTGGGCTAGGCAAATTCCTCATCTGCATAACCATTTCGGAGACTAGTTCGTACATAACCTCCATTCTACATTTCCTAGTCTCTGAGACATTAATAGAGTTTGCATCATAGAATAGTCATTCATATAAGCCTTAGTGCATCCATATCCAGTAGCATCTTTAGCCTCACCTTGCATAGCATTTGAAAGTACTGTCATAGCACTTTCTGCATCAACCAATAGAGTGCCTTTCCTTTCCTTCTATAGACCACATTAATCATATTAGGATTGTTGCTAACCTTGGTTGTGATCTTGACCTGTTTTTCTGCAGAATTACACCAAGGGAGCATAAGGGAGCCTAATAGGAGGTACGGAAGTGGATCCTAAGTGGGAGTTTGGAACCAAGGATTGTTGTCCAAAGTTTCACCATCCTCCTGAGCAAAAGTGACCCAAAGGGTCAGGTGACACCTATTTTTGCCATATTCCATCATCTGGTATGACTTTTTCAAGATTTTAGGCTAAAACTTTGAAGTGGCATAACTTTTTGCATATAATTCCGATTGATGCAAATGATATGTCCATTTCATATAACTTTTTGAGATCTAGCTAGACAAACGCCAAAGGCAGTTTAGATACCAATTTCTCAAAGGACCTCATTTAGGCCATTTTTCTTCATTTTAGGGATTTTTGATTTTCTAATTCAATTTTCAGGTAGCAAACAAGCTTATTTTGATCGAGCTTTCTTGTGCTTCATTTGCATCCTAAAGCGATCGATCCACCTCCCTTGACCTAGTTTGAGTGCTTGTGCATGCTGGTTCTTGTGTTCTTGCATTTTTAGTGTTTTTCTTGCATTGCAAGTAATTTTGTCTGATCATGCATGACCAGGTCCAATCCTCAAAATTTGTGTGATATTGATCTGAGATAGATAGAACATTCCATAGGCTCATTATGAGTCAGGGTAGTGTGCATAGTCTTCATACTAGTCATTTGCATAGTAGTAGCTTGCATAGTGATAGTTTTAGTGAGTCTGCATGAATTCACGACTTGAGTTAGGCCCGACCGGTTAGCTTCGAGAAAACATGGCTAACAATCATGATAGGACTTTGAAAGTGGCGGCACGGATGTCAACTACCAGCTCTTGCCATCAATACCCAGAATTGCATGCGGATTTTGAGCTCAAATCAGGATTGATACACTTGCTTCCTAAGTTCCATGGTCTGGCTGGAGAAGATCCACACAAGCATCTCAAGGAATTCCATGTGGTGTGCTCCACCATGAGGCCACATGGAGTTGATGAAGATCACATTAAATTGAGAGCTGTTCCTTTCTCACTTGATGGTGCAAGGGATTGGCTTTACTATCGCATCTGGTTCCATTACATCTTTGGCAAGACATGAATAGGCTGTTTCTAGAAATTCTTTCTCGCTTCAAGTTTCTTTGCAATCGGAAAAGATATATGTGGCATAAGCGGATCCATGGTGAGACCTTACATGAATATTGGGAAAGATTCAAGAAATTGTGTGCAAGCTGTCCACACCACCAGATTAGTGACCAGCTCCTCATTCAGTATTTTTATGAAGGTTTGATGCTAATGGATATAAGTATGGTTGATCTTTCGGAGGAGCTACAGTAGATAAAACCCCTGCTTATGCGGCCGGGACTTGATTGCTAACATGGCTGAAAATGCTCAACAATTTGGTACCAGCCATAGTGCCTACAAGAGTGAATGAAGTGAATACCTATAATCCGAACCGGGAGGATGGAGAGCAGAATAGATGAGTTGACAACTTTAGTGAGGCAAATGGCGCCCACTTGGTCGGATACAGTGACCTCGGCCAATCCATACCACCACGGCAAGCCTTTGTGGAATTTGTATGCAGGTCATGCAGCGGACCAATGTCATGATGCTTTGCCCAAGAAACAATGAAAGCGATTCTTTAAATTTTCTGAGGCCTTATCCATGACCACAAAACCTGAGCCGAGGAATTATGACCCTTTTTCTAATTCATACAATCCGGGATGGAGAGACCACCCAAACCTGAGGTATGGTAATGCTAATCAATTCCAACGGCAGCTGGCCATGGCCCAGCCTCAATATCGGTTCAAGCACAATCTTTGCGAGGACCAAACATGAGACAGCGATATCCGCGACAAGCTAAACCGGACCAGCCACAAAGTAGTAGCTGGGCCAAGCTTGGCGAGTGGTGAGCGGATGGCAACCATGATGTTAGGTTTGACAAAGAAGCGAAGCCCGACTTCCAGTGCAAACACAGTTGGTCGATTGGCCACAACTGATGAATGTGAAATCCCAAGGATTACGGCAACCTCCCTCCCGATCCGTGAGCAATCCAAGGAATGTCAGTTCCATCAACTCTAAGTGGCAAGCAACTTAAGGTTCACGATGTTGAACAACCCGGTCTGCGATTACAGTAGAACAACCAAGGATACAAGAAAAATCGATTCTGCGGAATCGGAGAAAATTATGCAGAACCAAGCAATAGCAAGCAAGTTGAACAAAGTGAGAAATTGCCTTGCCCTTCCCAATAGAGTGACACAAAACAAGAAGCGGCGACGAAGCGAGGGTGGACAAGGAGATCATGGAGACATTCGGAAAAAGTTGAAGTTAATATTCCACTCCTGGATGCAATCAAGCAAATTCCCAAATATGCAAGTTCCTCAAAGACTTATGCACTCATAGAAGGAGGTGAAGGGAAATGAAAAAGTCAACATGGCGAGAAATGTATCCGCCATCATCCAATAGAGCATTCCACCTAAATGCAAGGATCAGGGAACTTTTACCATCCTTGCACCATAGGGAGCAAGCAATTCAATCAAGCCATGCTAGACCTTGGTGCTTCAATCAATGTCATGCCAACATCGGTTTACAAGTCCTTGCACATGGGAGAGCTCAAGCCAGGAGTGGTCATTCAACTAGCCAGCAGGAGCACAACCCACCGAAGGAGTTTTAGAAGATGTTTTGGTGAGAGTAAATGAATTGATATTCCCACTGCTGATTTTTATGTGTTGAATATGGAGGATGACATGCATATTAATCAACCAACATTGATCTTAGGTAGGCCATTTCTAAAAGCGCAAAAACCAAGATTGATGTGCATTCTGGTACCTTGTCAATGGAATTTGGAGATAGCAAAGTGAATTTTAACTTGTGTGATGCCATGAAATTCCCAGGAAGAGCATTACATTTTCACTTAGATATCATTGATTCATTGGTTGATAATGTGCATGAACATTTGTTGGATGATTTTCGAAATTGTAGGCTTTCAAGATGAATTTCAATGTTACGATTGTGATGGAATTCATGATAAATGTGTTGTTTGTCTTGCTGAGATTGATGCATGCCTCCATGATTCAGATTGAACCATTTAATTATGCTAATTTACATGCTGAAATTTCTGGTTCTGTTCTGTTAATTCAACTACGATTGTGCAGTTTTGTAGACTTGAACTCTGCGGTATTGATTTAGTTGCAGGTTTGAAGTTGTTAACCACCTTTATTGAGAGTGCAAATTCGCTATTCTTTGCACATTTTGGAACCTTATGGCATTGAGAATTACATTTCACAGAAATTTCTGTTACTGCCGGTTTACATTTTGCAATTTCATGTTACGCAATTCTGTTTCACAGAAATTTCTGTTTCTAAAAATTCCATTTACGATGCTATTAATTCGTGCCAGTTCGCTCTTGTTGATGATGTCCATTCCGATTCTTTTACGTCCCAACCTTTGGTAAACTCAAACTCCATGAATATTGCTTTTGCTAACAAATGCTGTTTTGATTTGCTTAGATTCTGTGACTACAAATTAAGTTGTAAGTCTGCATTTTTCTTTGCGAGAAAATTCTGGTTTGGTTGCTATTCATCTGTTTTAAATTCTGCATATAGTGACTCTTTGTGCGATTCTATGGATCAGTTCGCGGTATGGATGAATCCACTATTTTCTTGATTCTAATGCCATTGTGTAAGATTCTTCATGTGTTCTTTGAAATTAAACAAGCAGAACAAATTCCAAGATTAGCACCCTCCATTACAAGAGCCACCACCTTGGAGTTGAAGCCTCTGCGAAAAACTTAGTATGCATTCTGGCACCCAATGAGAAGCTTGCCAGATCATCATAGCCAAGGATTTACTTTGCGAGAACAAGAGGAGAAGTTGTTAAACATTCTAAAATGAACATGAAAGCTTTAGAATTTGGACATTGGCGGACATACAGGATTAGCTCTCGTGCATGCACGAGTGGATTAGAAGAGGTGTGAAACCCGTTGAGACAACCTTAGAGGAGAATCTACGATCTTGGATGTAGTCAAGAAAAGAAGTTAGCAAGCTTCTAGGCTCTTTGGCATCATTTATCCAATTTCAATGACAAGTGGGTGAGCCGGTTGCAAGTTGTCCCCAAGAAGGCCAGGTGTCTGATGGTGAAGAATTCGAGATGGTGAAATTTGGTACCCACGAGTGCACGAGCATTTGGAGAGTGCATTGACTACGGGAAGGTGAACCAAGCCACGAGAAAAAGACCATTTCCCTCTGCCGCTTCATCGATCGGATGCTAGAGATTGGCGAGGTCAATCTCACATCTTGTTTTCTTGATGGTTTCTCTGGCTATTTTCAGATTCATATTGTGCACCGGAAGATCAAGAAGACCGCTTTCACTGTCCATTCGGCACATTTGCATACAGGAGGATGCCCTTTGGCTTATACAGCCCTTGGTACATTTAGGTGCATGGTGAGTATATTCTCTGACTTTCTAGAGAATTTGTATGGAAGTTTTCATGGATGATTTCTTGTTTCTGACTCTTCTTTTGATGCATGTGGATAGCCTGGCTAGAGTTTTGGGTAGATGTTGAATCACACCTTGTCTTAAATTTTGAGAAGTGTCATTTATGGTTAGGCGGTGTGGTCTTAGGTCATATTATCTCACAGGGAGGTATTTATGTTGATAAATCCAAGATAGATGTCATTGCTTCTTTGCCTTACCCGCATGCGTCTGGAAGTGCGGTCTTTTCGCCATGCAGGTTTCTATAGCGATTCATCCGGGATTTCAGCGAGAATAGCACTCCCATTATCCAGGACTATTGCGAGAAGGAGGTTGACTTCCATTTCGATGATGAGTGTAGGAGGCATTTGACCCGGTGACGACACCTCATCTGCGGTGCTTCAGTAGTCGAGCTGGGAGTATGCATTTGAGGCTGATGTGTGGCCCCAACTTTGCGATTGGAGCGGTTCTTTCCCGAGGGTGGGAAGATACCCCATGTTATAGCCTATGCTTCCGGGACCTTGGACTCTGCGCGAGGCCAACTATACCACCGAGAAGAGCTTCAGCCATTGTCTTTGCTTTAGATAAATTCCGTGCTTACCTTTTGGGAACTAAAGTATTGTTTTTACGATCATCTTGACACTAAAGTTCTGTGAAGAAGCTTGGATGCTAAGCCTAGGCTCATTAGGTGGATGTTCTTTGTTGCGGGGAGTTTGATATAGAGATCAAGGACAAAGTGGGCCGAGAATCTAGTAGCGGATCACCGAGCCGTATCCCGCGGACCACAGAGCCTCTTCTATCAGTGAGACCTTTCCGGATGACGGCTTCTACGGTTTGCCAGGTAAGAGACCCATGGTATCTTTGATCTAGTTAATTATCAGTTCTTTCTTTGAGTTACCGCTTATTTTAAAAAGCATCGGATAGATAAACTTAGAGTGAGGCTAAGTACTATATTTGGGATGATCCGTACTTGTGGAGGATGTGTAGTGATCAGTCATTCGGCGTTGTGTGCATGAGTCACGAGATGCCATCTATTTTCTGATTTTGTCACACTCTTCACTGCGGTGGCCACTTTGGTCCACAGCTTGGCCTTGCTTAGGAAGATTTTAGATGCAGGTTTCTTGGCCCACTTTGTTTAGCGATGCCTACACATATTGTAGGAATTGTGAACAATGCCGAGAAGGCAGTAGTATTTCAGTAGGAATGAGATGCCTCGCGACCCATTGTTTGTGAGATATTTGATGTTTGGGGTATTGACTTTATGGGGCCTTTTCACCATTTCTTTTGGTTTTGTTTACATATTCTTTGTTGATTATGTCTCTAAATGGGTGGAGAGCCAGGCCACGGTGATGATTCTCATGTTGTCATAGATTTTGTCGGATCACGGATATTTTGCCAGAGTTCGGGTGCCTAGAGCTATCATCGGTGACCGAGAAGCCATTTACCATGGAACATGGCTACCTTGTTGAAGAAGTATGGTGTCACCCATAAGGTCTCAACTCCATACCATCATGAGACAAATGGACAAGCGGAGTGTCCAGCGAGAGTTGAAGCGAGATCTTGGAGAAAGCTGTTGGTGAGCAGGAAGGGCTGGAGCAAGAGACTTGAGGATGCTTTATGGGCTATCTCGCCTACAAGACACCTTTGGGGATGTCCCTATAGGATTGTCTTTGGTAAGGCATGCCACCTTCGATAGAGATCGAGCACGAGCTTATTGGGCGGTTAAACACTGCAACGGATACGGACCGATCAGAAGCTTCATAGAAAGCTCCCAGGAGTTGGAGGAGATTAGTTTAGAGGCCTATGAGAATGCGCATGTATAAGGAGAAGGCCAAACTCATCCATGATAGGATATTTGTTGCGGAAGGAGTTCTCGGTCGGCGAGAAAGTGCTCTCTGCAACTCCCGCCTATAAGCTTTTCTCTGGTAGCTTCGTTCCGGTGGCTTGGTCATATATTGTTACTGATTTTTTCCTGGTCTTTGTGCGATTGTGGAGCCTGGGATGGGCGGAGTTTTCTTGTGAATGGCCAGATGAAGCTATTTCATGAGGAGCTATCCGTGGACACCATTGAGGAGGTTAAGCTTGTTAGCGACCACCTATACTTGATAGGGATGTTTTCTTCTTCCCTCTCCTACTTCTTTCTAATTGCCTTGCATTCTATTACATTTACATGACATTGAGGGCAATGTCGGGTTGAAGTGGGGGAGGATGATTAGTTTTAGTTTATCTCTTGTGCATTTTTCCAGGCTAGTCTTGCATTTTAGGTTTGTTTTGTTCTTTGAAATAATCTTTGCTCTTGTTCTTCTTTGATGAATTGATGGTTGATGAGTTAGGACATTAAATATTGAAGAGGATGGAGTTCCAACATGATTTCATTTTTCTTTTCCCTCTTTATGATGTGTGAATTGAGTGATTGATCTTGATTTGCTTGGATTGAGTATGATGAATACTACCCTTGTGAGCTTTTGAGCTATGTTTTGGATAGTTGCATTTCATACCATTCCTTTCTTTCTTGTGTGTCAACCCTCAAAGTTTATGTCATTCTAGAACTTGCTTTGATTCTTCTTTGAGGCTACATTTTCATATGCATTCATGGACATGATAGAGGCATTTCTTTTCATTTTTAACCACTTGGCCATATAGCCCACCTTGCATTAATTCCCTTGTTAACCCACTTTGAGCCTTGTTGACCTTTCTTTCTTTGATTCTAGCACATTACAAGCCTAAACCCATTTGGAAAACCATGATTCTACCCAACCTTAGGGAATAGGAAGGCATTGGTTTCATTATCATTATTGTGTTGGAGATCAAGTGTGGGGGTGCAAAATGAAAGTCATATAGCATCAATTGCAAGTGTGGATGGTTACAAATAAAGCATAAATTGCAAGTGTGCAAATAAAAAAAAACAAAAAAAAAAATAAAAAGAAAAAAAAAGAAAAGGAAAGAAAAGGCGAACAAAATGGGAGTGTTCATGAAGGGGAATAGAATATGTTATGGAATGACTTTGGGAAACCCCACATTTGTGAACTTGGCTTATATCTTGACCAATATTTCTCCTATTGCCTTAGGTTCTACCTTGTCATTTCCTATTTTCCTACCCTTACCTTAACCCCATTACAACCATTAATGAAGCCTCTTGATTTTGTGTTGCATATGATTGCAAGTAGTGGAGAAGTAGAAGATTAGCAAGCCTTTATGGTAATGCATGATCCATTGAGGTGAATTGAGTGAAACATTTCTACCCACTTTGCCAGAGTTAGTGAGTTTCATACACTCACCCACCATCTTGTGAGATTCTTCATACTTGATCTTTGCACTTTGAGTGATGTTGCTTGGTTTATACTTTAGAGGTGGGGATCATTTGATTTGATTGTTGGAAAATTCTTGATGCCTCACATGCTACTTGTCCCTAAACTTAGCACTTTTGATGATTCATTGGAGAATAAGTTTTTTCCACTTTGGTTTGTAGTTGATTTTGGTATTTTCCTTGTTTGATTTCCTTTAGGTTGAGTCTTGCATGAGGACATGCAAGGGCTAAGTGTGGGGGAATTTGATGAATTGGATTTTTATACTATTTTTATCTTTCATACTTGTCTCATTAATCCTCCTTTGTGCTTAATTGGTTGAGTTTAGATCATTTCTTTTTTTTTGGATCTTAGTGAGACTTAGTTAATTTTTGCAGTATTTTGGTTATTTTCCCCTGCTTCAGTGTTTAGATCATATCTTGAGCTCTATACCTCATTTTATTATGATTCTTGATTTGTAGGAAAGCTAAGAGATAGAGCTACAATTTCTATGAAGAGGGCAAGGGCTAATTCTGAGATCTTAAAGCCCACTGAACTGAAGCGTTTGGGCGCGGTTTCTGAGTAGCCTTCAATGATTGGACTATATCTTGGGCTACAGGGACTCAATTGAGCCCATTCCGGTGGCATTGGAAAGCTAACATCCAGGGCTTCATTTTATATTCAGAGTACTAAGCCAAGAAGAACCGTTATGAGGCCCAAAAACGTGTTGGAAGTCGCTGCTGAGTCTAAGAGAGCCCACTCAACTTGTTTTGGGCACAACTTTCTCTCTAAGCATCCAAATTGGGCAAATGAGCTATCCAAATTTAGCTTAGGAAAAGAGGATTATTTTAATTAAGTAATTAGTGACTTTTAATTAGAGGTATATATAGAAATTCTGATTATGCTTCAGGGACCTTTTTTGCTCATTTTGTAATTTTTAGTTTTATTGAATAAGGAAACTCTCTCTCTCTCTCTCTCTCTCTCTCTCTCTCTCTTTCTTTCTTTTGCGTTTTCCTCCATTAATGGAGGGGTGATCATCCTCTGATCAAGGCATCAAGAGAAGCATTCAAGCTCTTGAGGATTGGTGCATCAAGACATGGAAATTCAATCGGTTTCACTCCTCTTCTCTTCTTCTTAATCTAAATAATTGAATTGGAGGTTTTCATTCATGCATGTTGATTAAGAGTCAATCAAATCATGCATAATTCGGTTGATATATGTGATTCGATTGTTCAAGAGTGTGATTCATATTTCGGTTCTGAATATGAGATTAGAGCATTGGTTTGGAAGCTAATCCAAAATCAATTGATTTTAAGAGGTCTCTAAACCGAATTGCTTGAGTGATTAGTTGAATGCGTGGAGATTTTCATGTGAATGCTAGGTTTGATTTGAGGTTTCAATTGAATCTAAAATTAATCATCGAATTGGAGTGTGCATGTATATTTGAATCCAATGATTGAGTGTTGATTGCTTTCTTCTTGTGTGTCTTAGATTAGAATTTTAATTCGGTTTAGTCTTTTTGTTTTCTGTTTGCTTTGGAATTCAGCATTGCATTTTAAGTGTTTGTTATAAAAAACCCCCCTGAATTTTCTGATCAAATAGTGTGTTCATCTTTGGGAAACGATCCGAGTTGGCTACTATACTATAGTCGCTATTCGGTTTAATTTGCTCGTATTACGACGCGCGAGTCAATCTTCTCTTTTTCTTTTTGTAACTTAAGAAAGCTTGAAGCTTGGCTCTTACCATGGCCTAGAACTTCAAGTGACAACTTGAGAAAAATCTATGCTCTTCATCAACAAAGTTTCTACTTTTAGCAAAGTTTGTTTCTTGAGTTTGTTCATGAGATCTTGTGTATTTCTCCTCTCGAATGCTTCAAAAGTTTTCATTTTCTCTTATGATACATGTGTTTTTTATGTATTTGTGAAGTTGTTGAAAAAGAAATATGCTTTCTTGGTGGTATTTTGTTTAAAGATTATTTCTCTCTTTGTTTTTTTTATGAAGAGTTTATGATTGAAAAGATTCTCTTTTTACATCTTCCTCATGATTTTGATAAGACTAAGAATATTCTAAAGTATAAAACTTCAAAAAGTTTATTCCTTGAAACCTTGAAAATGGCGCAGAGTATGTGCTTTTTTAAAGATTCATTTTGTTATTTTTGAAGACAAGAATATGTGTAAAAGTCCAAATTTTCTTAAGATATGATGGTTTTTAATCATAAAAGTAAGAACTTGTTACTTTATGCCACAAATATTGAATCTTGAAGACAAGACACCTTATAAAGTTTTAAGCTTTCTTCAAGAATGTAACTTTTTGGTCATAAAAATGTAAACTTGCAACTTTATCTTGTAAAGGTTGAACTTTGAGGTAAAAATATTGAGTAAAATATCAAACTCTCTTCAAGAATGAATCTTAAATTTTTAAGGTAACTTTAAGTCATAAAGTTGGAATCTTGAAGGTATAATAAAGATTAAAAGTTTCAACTTCTTAAAGAATAAGACTTTTTAATCATAAGGTTAGCATCTTGTATCATTATTTTATAAAGGTTGGTTCTTGAAGACATGAATATAATTTAAAGGTTCATACTTTCTTAAAGAATGAAACTGTATAATCATAAAGTTGAAATCTTGCTATTTTATTTAATAAAATTTGAATCTTGTAACTTGTTTGGAATACAAATCATAATTGGTGAACACATGGTGTTGTTGGGTTCATGAGTGTATGCATTGTTATAACCCAAAGGACTAGAGGGATCTCGAAATCCTTTGGGAATGGAAGTATGATTATGGCTTCTGAGCATAGCATGAACCTAGGAATTACTAGTGTACTATATCAAGGAAACTAAAAGATTTGAATGCAAAATGTTTGCTAAAATACCATGTTAGGTTCGGCCATGTTAAAAAGGGAAAAAGGAAAATAAGTGCTAAACTTTGTTAACTTGAACAAACTATTCTTTAAGATGTGTACATATGAAAGCTATTAAGTTATTGGGTAAAAATGAATCCCAAAAGTAAAATGTGACTTCATCCAAGAATTAAGTAACTAAAAGTTTATATCACACAATCATTTTAAACTATGTGGTTCTCTCATGGGTAAATATGAGGAATCATATGATGATTCATAAGACTTCTCACGAAAGATACTGCAACCATAGCCACCCATTAGGACATGAATGAATAATGCTATTAATAATGATGTATGATTAGTCTATTTGAGAATTGACTCATGATTGAGGATTATTAATGCTTGATATGATGTTATGAGATGGATATGATTGATTGTTGGTTGGAATTTCCATGCTTGGTAAATTTTGGGGAGGCTCTAGTCTAGCCGTTATGCTGCCGGATTTTCACCAAAATTGTGGATTTGGAAATATCTCTTGCATATATGTATCTTTTCCTTGAATGCAATGCATTGAGAATGAATGATGTTATACCAAGTATCATGCTATGAAAACAAAAGAAATGTTTGGACACGATCCTTCAAAAGGGAAGGTGATCCACTAAGACTTGAAATCCTTCTACTTTGGAGACATGTGGCCAAAAATAAATCCCTCCAATTTAGAGGCATGTAAATCCCTTTGTCAGCTAAGTCTGATTTAGATTACTACTGTGTGATGATGGTCATGGAATGAACTCATGTCCAATAGCAGTCTATTCCAAGGGCATTTAAAGTAAAGATTGTTAGGTATGTACTAAATATAAAAGTACAGTTAAAGAAAGACTTTGGTCAAGTTCATAAGGTTATACAAATGTGCATGCATCCTTACTTTCTTATATGTATGGTCAAGAATATTTATATTGTACTTTAGTATGTACATTTCTATTTTATGGCCTTATGTTGTGCTTATGAGATTAAGATTAAAAGAAACCTACTTCAAGAATCTATGTTTGCAAAACCCTTGAAATTGAATCTATGCATGTTCACTTTTTCATAAATAAACCCGAAATGGCTGAAACGACAATGATGACACATTAATTGTCTAGTCGAGATCCTACTGAGAAATTTTGTAATTTTCAGTCCCATATTTTCGTGTTGTCTTCAGACGAAGTTGATGGCATCTATGGCACTGCTTCTAGTGGTACCTGATAGGATATGACAAGGAGTTGTCTTGTTATGACGCTTAGCTGAGGACCATTGAGATAGTAGTGTAGTGTTATTATTATCTTAAGAGCCCTAATAGGGCAGTTTATATGTAAATTAAGAGCATGTTGGAAGTCTTGATATTTAATTTGACTTATTACATATATGATATTTATTAAGTATGATTGTAATCCTTAATTTATCTATGATTACATTATTGTCTCAAAGTATCATGTTATGTTATTTCAACTTCGTTATATGTCCTTTTAGTAACTCAATGATATAAGGCTCAGTTTTCAACCATAAAGGTTTTATTAATAAAAAAAATTACATGCTATTTTCACATATTACGCTAATTTCAATTATAAGAACTTCCACTAGTTACACAACTAGTAGTGCCATCAAATGACTTAAATATAATATGGTATTATTATGGTGTTACACTATTTAGAAGTTACTTGGATCGAGTTTCTTGGTGGGTCGGTATCTCTTGGGTTATACCCTAGGTCATTCTGTTGTGAAGGTGGGGGCAGCGAAAGCTGTCACCAAGAATTCCTCAATATGTACTTTTCCAATCTACCACTTCTCACCAAACTCTGGAGCAAGTCTCGGAACCCTATGCATTCTTCCGTGGTATGACCAAACATTCTGTGGTATTCACATATTTTTCTCCTATCTACTCGTGGACCTTAGAATGTCGATGCCAGTGGAAGATTTATTAATCCAGTGCTGTAAATCTCTTGAAGAATGGTTGATTTGGGTTTGTAGAAAGGGTTATAAGTGTGACAAACCAGGGGTGACAAGGGGGCTTGGTTGTTGTAATAAACTCGTTGCTCGTGCCATCTTGGTCCCAGAACTCTTGGTCAAGGGTTCCGATCTTCCTTGACCCTCTACTCTTCAGGTAGGTTTCTTATTAGCTATTTATGGTCTTCTTTGGCTCTTTTTGATTCACTGCTCTTTCCTCGGTGCTGATATACTCGACTGCTCAAGCTCTTAGTTCATCAAGCATGTTTGGGGAAGAGATGTCCAAGGATTTGGCAAAAGAATCGGGCCTCAATGCCCTAGTGAGTGTGTACAATGCTACTTCCTGGTTGAGGTTCTTTACTTGAGCTATTTTGCGGTTGAATCTACCAATGAAGTCCTTGAGGCACTTCGACTTTCCTTGATCGAGGCCATAGAGACTTCCAGCTGTCTTCCTATGTGCACGACTGGTAGTGAGGTAGTTTAAAAACTTGTAGTCAAATAAGCAAAACTTCTGACTAAACGAGGGGGCAAGGATGAGAACCATTGTTGCATTGCTTCAGACAATGTGGATGGAAAAAGCCTTGCAACACATGCCATCAAAGTCTCCTAAGATCAACATTGTGTTTTTGAATGCATTAACATGGCTCTGAGGATCAGTCGTTCCATCATATAGCTTGAGATGGGCTGAAGGTTGGTATGTTTGGGGGACTGGCCCGGTCATAATGAACTCAATAAAAGGATGACCTGGGTGATAATCTAGCGGCATTTTTGAGTGGGACGGCTAGTATGAGTGGTAATGATAAGAATTTGTATGAGACGGTAAAGGAGGTCATGGTAATGCTGGGGAGATTCTCTATGGTCCTCAAAATGTCGGTTGTTGTTCTACAAGTGATTGATCTATTATTGCATGTTTTGTAAGGTTTTGAGTATGGCATCCACTACGGGATTTGGACTGCTAGTGTTAGGGTTAAGATTGGGGTTTATGTCCATGTTCGTGATGAGACCTTACTCAAAGGTGATAGTAGGGATAATGGTGCTGCATGCTATGCATATCTATCATGAAAATGGTGATTCCCACAAACGGTGCCAAAATATTACTGTCTCGCACTCTAAGGTAGAATAGGCCATTGTTTATAGGCTTAGAATGTCTTAACTCTACCAAAATATTACTATATCGCACTCTAAGGTGGAATAGGCCATTGTTTATAGGCGTAGAATGTCATTATTATTGGAAGATGTGGATCCAAGGAGGAATCTCTAATGGATTGGGGAAAAGGAAAAGATTCCATTATGAGTGTAAATGTGACTAAATATGGTAATGTATGTCCTTGTACTAGGTCCTACAGGGGTCATCGGTAGGTTGCGCAAACCCATTGTATCAGGATATGTGAGTGTTGGAGGTCGGGAAGGGTTGGAGGTCAAAAATGAGGTAGGGGGTGTAACTCAGCCGAGTGTAAACCTTCGATGATTGTAGGATAGGTCGGTCGGGCAGACTGATCGGACCAAAGTATTTGAAGATATTTCTACATTTCTTTAGTTCATTCGATAGAAATGATTTTATTATACTCATTTTTGCTCAGCACACAAGTAAGTAGATGCTTTGCTTTAGCTTGCAATTGAACTTTTGCTTTCTAAGGGCTAGTCCACTACTTTCTTGGAATTGTAACTTGATTTGATGGCCGAGGAGGTCGTCCTTATTGTTATGGTCCTTGCACTGGTTGATCAACCATAGGCATATAATCTCCTTGCTCAATGATCTCCCATATATCTAGACTTGTAGATTCAATAAATAGATGCATCCTATACTTACAATAACGAGAATCTTCTTCATTGAAGTATGGCGGTATGTTGATAGAGTGACCTTTAGCAATATGTGATGTTAGTTGTGCTATCTTCATGAATCTTTTTTTCTACAATCGTTAGGAAACTCAAATCCAAAGGCTGAGCTCTAATACGAATTGTGGATGACAATTAGCATGAGAAGGAGGTTGAATTGAGCCTTAAAGGACTTTTGTAACCTCAAAAACTTAAAAAGATTTTTCAAGTATATTTTAATTTTGAATGCAGAAGCATATAAGTTAGATAACTTACTTTTATCTTGGGAATTAATTTTATCCAAAAAAACTTTTTAACTTTTATTCAAAAATGTTTTTGTGATTAGAGAGGATAAGGTCAGAAAATTATTAACTCAAAAAGTAAAAAGATAAAGGATAAAAAATGATAACATAAAAAATTTTATATCAATTCAGCCATACCAAGCCTATGTTTAGTCCCCAGCACTAAGTTGATATTTTTACTAAATGAGTAGTTTGGTACAAGCCTCTCCAAGCTAATCAACCAAGTACTATTATATTACCTTCTCCAAACTAATCAATCAAGTAGTATTGTACTAATCTTTCCAAACTAACTTTCTAACAACTATTGGGCTAGGTTACAAGATAGATACAGAGGTTTGTATATAAGGTATCTCACTTAATCACACTAAGTGTGAATATACAAAGATAATCTATTGAGAAGGGTTTCTCAAACTTCTCTCTCAATTAGGATGCTAGCTAATAAAGCTCTTAGAGAAAGATCTTCTTTCTAGAGTAATCCAGGAAAGAGAAGCAAATATCTTAAGGCTTGTTCAAAAGGATGGATAGTAGACAATAAATGCTTTGTACAATGACTTCACCACCATCTTTCTTCTTTATTTACTTTACATTGTGCTCAATTTATAGCATTTAAGATCACACCATTAGTCCTTGTAGAATTCTAGTCGTTATTCACTACTAGAATATGTTAATTATCGACAGAAATACTAATGACAATGATCAGTTGACAAGATACGCATTGGTAATTAAAAAAAAATGAAATATTACCGACAAAAAACCTAATTCATTGGTAATATATGTAATTATATTGACGGAAAAAAATTCATTAGTATAATTAAAATAGCATCATAATAGCATCAGAGACCATCACTAATGTAGTTAAACCGATAAATTTTTTATAATTATTGACAGAATATCCATCGGTAATTTTACATCATTATTTATATATTAATAATATTACCGATGTAATATCCGTCAGTAATATATATAATTACTTATGGAATTTCCATTGGTAGATAAAGATTTTTTAAACTTTTTTCTTAGTTTATATTGTTAAAATTTGAAATTTGTATCTAACTATTTCAAATTATTATTTTAATTATTCACAAATTCATATAAATAAAAATATAATAAAATATAAAAATATACATTATTAATTAAAATAAAAATTGTCAATAATAGAAGAAAAAAAATAAAATTGTCATGGTATAATTCCTCGATCTACCCCAGCCTCGTCCATAATCAAATCCTCGTCTTACCGTAAGTGATCTATATAACATATGTACAAATCAATAAATATATTCAACACATATAATATGCACATAACTATAAATGCTAAGAATTAAACTATAACATTGAAATATATATGTACAAAATTGAAAATGTAAGACATATGTTAACTAAATAAAGACATAACACACTTGACACCTCGTTATTCAGAAAGTTGAGAACTATCTTCATCATTCTCGATTTCAACATCGTCATTGAATTCCTTTTCCTCGTCATCATCCTCAGTGCCATCCTCCTTATCATTAGCCTGACACATTGAATGTTGCCTCAGAAGTTTAATTATGTCAACTTCCTTTGAGACGGAACATAGATTGGAGGGGATGTTGGTATCAACAACAACCCTGGAACAACATGGATCATCGATTTGATAAGCTTGCTCAAATGCTTCTTTAAGATTTGCTTTACCCTTAGGTTTGCATTTTATTACCACCTTCTAGTTAGATTTGTATCTTCCAAGATATGGTAGGTAATAAACTTGTCTTGCATTTTGGATGATGGTAAATGGATCAAATTTTTCATACCTTTTGGTGTGGTTAATCTCAATTATTTGGTAGTGATTGTGCTTATGGGTTCCCCCGGGATATGTTGGATCATACCATTCATAAGTGTAACACTCTACTAATTTAATATTATGCTTACGTCATAGCATGAAATTAAGTAGATTGTGTTACCGTGTTAATACTCCGCTTACGTTCCCTCTTCTGTATCACTTTTTTTTTTTAACAGAAGAAACGGAGCACTGTTAATAATTTAGAACGTAACAGAATTTAATAAAAATACCACAGAAGAGAATAATGATGTGTAATATAGCATCAGTTGTATATTTACCTATATAAGTCGGAAGCCAACGCTTTAGTTTATATATATGTTTCAAAAGCAGAGTGAACTAAAGGAGCAGCTAAATTTCTACTGCTAAAAAGTAGGGCCGAAAATGGCGGGAACCAGCTAAGTACAGCGAGTGCAACTCGGGGTCCTGGTGGAGCTGTAGGTCAGGGAGCTCAATCAACAGAGTGGCCGTCGAGTCCATAACCAGCATCTAAGAATGATGTGGAAATGCAAAACGAGGTGAGAATTTAAAGAAAATCTTAGTAGGGCTCGCGTACAGTGTTTAGCTGACGTCACATTCATTCTCAGTTGCCTCGGTTTTTATTTAGTTATGAAAACATGGGTTCAAACAGAACTATTTTTAATAAGTTTAAGAAAATGTCTGGTCCAAGGCAAGATTCAGTTTTACTTAAGATAGCATAAGAAACAGAATAGACTGCTAATAGTAAAATATAGAATAATGAGCAGAATAAATGAACATACATCAGTAAGTAAATATAACAGACAAACTGTAAACATCTTGTAATGACTGTTCAATGTAATCATGCATTTAATGTAATCATGCAAATCTTATTCTTGAACCTTTCTTCATAAAATTTTCTATTACTTGGTCCCCTGGGAGTTCTTGGCCACTTTAGACTCTTGGGTAATAGTCTGCTTTTCAGGATCGAGCTCGTTCCTATACAAGAATGCCTGGTTTGCTTTCCCTGACTCCCCACCAATATATTTCCCTTAACTTTATTCCATGGCTGGCCCAAGTATCATGGAACTTTCATCATAACATAATCTTTAGGTTCATCATAACATGACTTTCGTAGCTTTCTTGAAAATGCACATGCATCTACATGTATATAATAACTCATGCATATACTTTACCGAAATTTCGGCAGCATAAGGGAACGTGTCCGCTTCCTCATGAATAGTGTCAGTACTCAGCATATCAACTTATCAAAGAAATCATATCATTCCATTCATAATGCAATAGAAGCATTAGTTATATTAGGACAAAGGTACTGCCTCAGCTCAATCATTCAACCCGGCTTTTGTAAATCAGGCCATAATCTCTACTTAACTCATCTGGACCTCAATTTTGGATATGTTAAAGTGTTATGTGTCTATTTTCTAACCTCTTTAGTCCCATCCAATTTTGATAACCATAACTCAAGTTATTTATGTTTTATCCCGGCTTGCTCTGTGGCTGGCCAGAATTGCACACTCAAAAGTAAAAATCGACTAAAAATTGAAAACTGGCTCAAATCATATGAAATTGGTCTCATATTGAAACTAATAGGACAATCTTTTATATGCAAAATGTTCCTAGGGTTCGAGTTATAAGCCCTGAAATCTAACCTTCCTAAACTGCCCTATTCTGGCCTGGTTTGGATATAGAGTAACTTCTTCGAATCATTGGGAATAATTGAGATGGTAACAAACTCGAAATTTCTTTGTATGATGTTCTCCTATGTGTAAGCTTTCTAACAAAATTTGTTTCACTCAATTTGGAGTTGTGTAGGGTGAGTTACACCCTTTTCAACTCACACTGCTCGGGTGAATGTCCTGATTCCTAGGTCAAACTTCAAAAATTCATATCTCTCTCAATATTAATCCAATGGCCTTATATGATATATGTGTAGAAAGCCCTAGATGTCTAGTTTTATAGAAAAATAGTCTCACTGGATTTAACCGGCTGTAGGCAGAGCCGTACACTCTGCCATACGGATTGCCAAGGATTTTTGGTTTTCTAGTTTCTCAGCTCTTCCTATCTTCATCCTTTCTTGCTTCCAATTCGATTTTAATCTCACAAACAGCCAACAAACCAGCCATATATCATCATAATCAATCAATCAACACATCAAAGATTGAGAAAATAAGTCACTACTAGTCATCCAAGAATCAGAAAATCAAGCAAGAAATAAACCTCTACCTCTTGTTATTAGGCTTGAGTTTGGAAATAGAACTTGGTTGAACTTGAAAGTTGGATGAAGTTGGGTGAGTGGAGAAGAGAAAAGGGAGTTGAACAAGGGTGAAGGCAGCGTAGAAATGGGGTTGAAGGAGAGAAAGAATGAGTTATTTAAGCTTGAGGTGGTAGTTGGCTTTGTAAGCTTTGATTGGCTAAAATTTTTGTGGGCAAAGTTTAGCCATATCTCCCTCTTTTGTGATAAAATTGCTCTCAACATTGCCTAAAAAGTGGAATTCGTTTCCATTCTATCTGAAAATGACATCGGAACTCGTGCTCTCCTTAAAGTCGGAACTCGTGCGCATTTCAAATTTTGGAGATGAAATCATAACTCAGAAATATTGTCGGGTTTTTTTCAAAACTTGAAAGCAAAGTCGAATGAAAAACCAAATACTTAAACCCAGAAGTCGGGGACATTAGGTAAACTTGAATCGATTCTAAACATAACACCAGAGATCGAGAATTAAAACATTATCTTATGTTCGAGGAAATCGGAACTTATGGAATCTCGGAACTCCAAACTTTATCTCGGAACTCGGGAAATCAAGAGAAATGAAAAGCTCTTGGTAATAAACTCGATATCGGAACTCGTGCAAATTTTGGTCGAACTTGGAGACCAATTCAGAGATCTAATCTCGCGTTCATTTCTCAACTCAGAAGTCGGATTTCGTCTACATTCTAATTCACTTAAGGTCGAAACTCGTATATTATGTATTTGATCGGAAAATCAAGCTAGTCCATTTGAGACTTTGAGGTTAAGTCGGAAATCAGAAATTCTAATAAGGTAGGAGGTCGGAAATCGGGACGTTACATTACTAACCTCTTTAGTCCCATCCAATTTTGATAACCATAACTCAAGTTATTTAGGTTTTACCCTGGCCTATCCTGTGGCTGGCTAGAATTGCACACTCAAAAGTAAAAATCGACTAAAAATTGAAAACTAGCTCAAATCATATGAAATTGGTCTCATATTGAAACTAACAGGACAATATTTCATATGCAAAATGTTCCATTTCATTTTCCTTAGTAGGGCTCGAGTTATAAGCCCTGAAATCTAACCTTCTTGAACTGCCCTATTCTGGCCTAGTTTGGACATAGGGAAACTTCTTCGAATCACTGGGAATAATTGAGGTGGTAACAAACTTGGAGTTTCTGGTATGATGTTCTCCTATGTGTAAGCTTTCTAACAAAATTTGTTTCACTCAATTTGGAGTTGTGTAGGGTGAGTTACACCCTTTTCAACTCACATTGCCCGAGTGAATGTCCTGATTCCTAGGTCAAACTTCAAAAATTCATATCTCTCTCAATATTAATCCAATGGCTTTATATGATATATGTGTAGAAAGCTCTGGATATCTAGTTTCATTGAAAAGTAGTCTCACTAGATTTAACTAGCTGCAGGCAGAGCCGTACACTCTGCCGTACAGACTGCCGAGGGTTTTTGGTTTTCCAGTTTCTCAGCTCTTCCTATCTTCATCCATTCTTGCTTCTAATTCAGTTTTAATCTCACAACCAACCAATTAACTAGCCATCTATCATCATAATCAATTGATCAACATACCAAAGATTGAGAAAATAAGTCACCACCAGTCATCCAAGAATCAGAAAATCAAGCAACAAATAAATCTCTACCTCTTGTTATTAGGCTTGAGTTTGGAAATAGAACTTGGTTGAACTTGAAAGTTGGATGAAGTTGGGTGAGTGGAGAAGAGAAAAGAGAGTTGAACAAGGGTGAAGGCAGCATAGAAATAGGGCTGAAGGAGAGAAAGAATGAGTTATTTAAGCTTGAGGTGGTAGTTGGCTTTGTAAGCTTTGATTGGCTGAAATTTTTGTGGGCAAAATTTAGCCATGTCTCCCTCTTTTGTGATAAAATTGCTTTCCACGTCGCCTAAAAAGTGGAACTCGCTTCCATTGTATCTAAAAATGACATCAGAACTCGTGCTCTCCTTAAAGTTGGAACTCGTGCACATTTCAAATTTTGAAGATGAAATCGGAACTCGGAAATATTGTCAGGTTTTTTGGAAACTTGAAAGCAAAGTCGGATGGGAAACCAAATACTTAAACCCGGAAGTCGGGGACATTAGGTAAACTTGAATCAATTCTAAACATAACACCGGAGATTGAGAATCAAAACATTATCTTATATTCCAGCAAATCGGAACTTATGGAATCTCGGAACTCCAAACTTTATCTCGGAACTCGGGAAATCAAGAGAAATGAAAAGCTCTTGGTAATAAACTCGATATCGGAACTCGTGCAAATTTTGGTCGAACTTGGAGACCAATTCAGAGATCTGATCTCGCGTTCATTTCTCAACTCGGATGTCGAATTTCATGTACATTCTAATTCACCTAAGGTCGGAACTCGTATATTATGTATTTGATTAGAAAATCAAGCTAGTCCATTTGAGACTTTGAGGTTAAGTCGGAAATCGAAAATTCTAATAAGGTAGGAGGTCAGAAATCGGGACGTTACAATAAGCGAATAGCAGAACCCATTTAAAAGGTTCACCAGGGTACTCTAACTCGAGTATTTCATTAACTACTCCATGACAGTCACTTTCTCCATATCCAGTATCTCCCTTAATACAAACCCTAGTATTGTCAGTTTTTTTCCCCTTCCCCATTCAGTTGTATGAAATTTGTAACCATTGACATGGTATATTGGCCAACTCGTAACTCTGCTTTTTGGACGTCAAGCTAAATTGTACAAGTGGAGATTTGTTATGCCATTCCTCTTATGATGCACCTAAGTATAAAGATTGGAATATCAATCACCTAATAATACCAACAAAAAAAAAATATAAATAGCAAAATAGAATGACTTTGTCACATACAAACGATTTGAACCATTCGAAAAATTGTTCAAGAGATTGTTGACCATATATTTGTTCAAAATACTTAAAAATATTAGATAAAGTACAAGAGAAGACAACTTGTCATAATATACCATTATACAAGATTTGAGGAATATATGTAAATGTGTAGATTTCCATTCACTCCCAGTCAACCATCAATCTTTGCATCATCCAGTAGCACGGCTGGGTTGGTTGCATACTCACAAGGCTAGTTCGATTGAGCTTTCACTATTATCGTCATTTTGACTAACTCTGATTCTCTTAGATTGGACATGCGGCTCAAAGTAGTAGAAACAAAAGTTAGATGTTTCCTTCAAAATGTATGCTTGACATATCGTGTCACGACCTCCACCCTGCTGCGACTGGCACATAGGGGATCTCTATCCCTTTGCAAGCCTAACATGCCAATCCTATAGAAAAATGGAGGGGAGTTTCCTATGAAATAAGTACATTTTCCCTCATAACTCAAACCTACTAAACATTTCATTTCCATATATACATTCCTTAAGTGTAGCGACTATACACACACAACATCCGTCATATAAAGTCTTACATCAAATAATTAGGTTTAGAAAAACTACACAAGTCTATATTCTTGTACAAAATCTAACAAGAAAGATAAAGAGCAAATATAGCCCATAACCCTCGTCTGGACCCTGCTTGTGCTTCATGGAACTCTATACAAATACAAGCCATATTTGGCTATACAAGGTGTAACATCCCCAATTTTTGTCTAAGCTAATTAGTTCAGTGATCCTGACTAATTAGAGAGGTTAACGATTAACTGAGAATTAATCGGCTAATCTCGATGAGCAAGAGCTTAGTAAATTAAAGGCAAGTCAACAATTGAAACATAATGCATTAAAAGTTATAATTAAAAGCCTAATTGCCCAATCCTTATTAATCCATGATTTAGAACATAAAATCAAGGTGATCCAATCTAATTAACTAAGAGCACATAAGTCTCAAAACTTAATCACATTAACCCTCACGTCTTCTTACATAATTAATGCGGAAAATCCTTCTTAATTAAAATGAACTAAGGTGTAATTTGAACTAATTGAATTAATTAACATTTAGATAATTACAACAATTATAAAGATGTAGAAACTTCCCTTTAATTATGGATTGAAAGTTTGGTCAAAGCAAGAGCCACATCAACCATTCAATTACTTTCTCATCATGCACCCTTAGATCAAGAGTCCATATTGGTAGCTTCCTTAAGTCATGACAAGAGTTGTACTCTTCTTCACCAAGATCATGACAGTGGTGTGATCCCTAGCCATCCAATGCCCAATCCTAAGAGAGCTCGTCTTTTAACCACTGACAAAAACTATTCATGTCTCTTACCCGATTCACAAGAAGGAAACACTGAACACTCTTTTGCCCTATGGTTTTCCCAACTCACCAAACTTGTGTAAGCAAAAATCACATCACCTTTCTCTCCCCATTTGTGCGCCACTTTCAGCCCTCCATCTCTCCTCAATTCATTTTCATTTCCTCTCTCAGAATACACACAAAGCTCTCACCTCTCTCTAAACCTCTCTTTGTTCTTCCCTACTCTTCTTCTTGTTCTTCTTGTTTTCCTACCCTAAGTCCTCCCACTTTTCTACCACCATCACCTCATCTCCTATCACCACCATCATCATCCCTTCAAGGACCCACCATTTTTGGTCTTTGGAGAAACAAGATCACTCATACACAAGCCCCATTTCCAAGCACTCAAGGAGGAAGGCTCTCTCCAACCTTCTCCACCTTCAAAATCCTTCAAGAAAACTCTCTTTGGTGGGGCTCTAAACTCTTTTCTCTCTTGTTTTTCAAGCTTTAGAACTCTATGCTCTCCATAGCTAGGTGGTTTTAAAGATTGATTCTGAACATCATAGCCATTCTTGTCATAAAATGAGATGATGTTGCGTGTATGGTGGTTTGTTGAAAACATGTTTTCAGTTTGGTGTGAAGCATGGTTGAACTCAATATTTTTGAACTCCAACATGTTAGTTTTTCACTAATCTTTCATGGCATATGAGTGTTTATAACTTGAGAATGTTTTCTTGAAAGTGAGGTTGAGTGTTTTGGAGAAAACATGAGAAAATCAAAACGTGAAATCTGGATTTTCTGGCAGTCTGTAAACCGAACGGTATAACTTTTTCCAGAGAACTCAGAAATTAGTGGAACCAATTTTATATGAAAATAGACTCAGAAGAGCTTTCCATACATATAAAATACATAAGATTCGGAGTTAAGATGAGTGAGATATGATTTTTCAAAGTGGACTGTTCTCAGTTGGTTTCTGTCTGGGCAGTCTACACTAAAATGTGTATAACTCAGAGCTACAAAAATGATTTTGAGTGAGACCAAGTTTTAATGAAAGCTAAGACATAGAGGAACAAACCCATAAAACAGTTTTCTCAGATTCCTTCTGAGTAATTATAATGAGAAGTAACAATCCACTGTACCGGGAGTGAACTTAGAAACTGAACAGTCAGAATAAAATATGTATAACTCAAGCTACAAAATGAATTTTTAAGTGGGGCTTCTTTTGTTTAAAAATAGACTCAGAGAAGTATAAAAGCATACCAAAATTCAGAAATAAAGAGCAAAAGATGAAATTATGGTGAATTTTTGAAGTTACTGCCCACTGTAAAAGTAAAACTGGTTATGGTAAAAGTTGAAGAATAAGGAGAAATAAGCTTTAAGACATTAATACCCTTACATTAAGCATTAGAGAACCCTCATAATTCAACTTAAAAAGTATCAAAAAGGACATTAGACAAAATTGGCACTAAGCCTAATAAAAGAGTTTACACAAGAGGCAATCTCAATTAAAAGCTTGCACCCAATTTACTAAGCTAAGCTCATAAAACTTTTGCTTGAGAATATACCTATGTTTTATGTGCAAGCATGATGCTATGATGATGATGAGTAATGATGATGATATGATATGATGATGATGTGATATGATGATGATTATGATAGTGTTATGATGATGATAAGGATGATAATGATATGATGACGATATTATGATAAATCATGATGATATGAATATGATATGTTGATAATATGATGCTTAATGATAAACATGAAAGACTAATAAATATGAGACACCACAGGGGGAGCGTCACATGCTTGGGAGGTGATTGATAAAGGAACCACATTTGGGGGCGATAAATGCAGCTAAAATGTGGAAAGAATCAGAATAACTTTGCATCATGGCTTTAATAAGAAAGAAAGTAAACTAAGGGTGTGATCCTTCAAAGGAAGGTGACCCAAAGTAAGCTCCTCACCCGCGACTCACATGAGGCATGGCATGACCCGACTAGTGTGAGTATGGGGATGGAGTCTTACATGAGGCATGGCATGACCCGCTAGTAATGTACCGAGAAATTTTATGGTGGCGGCGGCCCGCGGTATGAGCTCATTCTGCTTATGTTTAGTGGGTGAAAGATAAGACTTAAGATAAAAGTCGAGATAAGACAAGAAGAGGACTTGATCCAAAACCTAGCAAGGGAAGAAGTTAAGAAAAACTTATAACACAGTCATGCATTTTATATGATTATACTTATACCCATGTATGTTATGATATAAATGATTAGAGAGTATGTTAAAATTGAATCAACCGGATATTAGCGATTTGAAAATCCAAGAATTGAACCTTATGCATGCTCACTATTTTCATTAATAAAGCAAAGTGTTGGGACGATAGCGATGACACTTCGTGTCGGGTTCGAGTCCTCTGAAATTCCATTTCTCACCCTAGTTATTCTCGTATCGTCACGGATCTCGATGGGCGCATCAGGTGGAGCGACATGGATCCCGACCTTTGTGAGCGGCGTATGATGTGGATGTTAGATGGTTCTTTGATGTGGACTTGTCATCGCGTAGCTACGCATCTTCATTCATCTCTTTTGTGATGAAACGATGTCGATTTTAGTTTGTATATAGTATTTGGACCATGGCCGACCATGAGCCTCCTTTGATGTAATCTTTGATATATGTATGTCTATATATTATGAACCGATATCGATGTAATAATTTTGCTACATAATGCAATGTATTTTGTGAATTACTATTCATTTACCTTTCTCTTGTTTTATGATATTGAAGTACGTATTTTATGCGACACGCTCTTTCTCTGTCAAACTAGATTCAGGCTTTACTTTTCAAAACACTGCAAAGCGACGACGTATTTCAAAGAAAAATTTTAACGTATTTTCCGCGTAATTTAATTTCAAGTGCAGTTTAGTTTTTCACGAGCATAAATAACAACTAATAAAACGCCGTAATACGACTTAAGCGTAGTATGGGTTTATTAGGGTGTTGCACAAGGTTTCTCCAAAAGGGATAAACATGCCCTCTCTTAAGTGGGCTCACCAAGTGCAAATCGATAAGAGCCCTATAGGGCAAGAGGAGTAGCACTTGTCTCTATAACTGAATTTGAAATAGAGAAGAAAACCACGGAGTAGGTTATGCAACTCAGTGAGGAATAATATGCTTATAGTTAGCATGAGACAAGTTTTGCATTCAACATGCTTATATCTATGCATAAAAGTACAAAATGTATTCTTACAATATGAAGAACAATATCTTGGTTATAATATCATAATGAAACTCAAGGGAGGATTCCATTTCAGAAGTAACTCCCAGACTAGGTGGCCTTGACAACCTGACCCCAGCAGTATCCAATCAATCCCACGACTGAGCTACCACAACATGTATACATCTTTCTGACATGTCGACCAAATAGGATGGGTTAGCAACCACCCTACTAGCTGGGCTTTCTGAGGTGCACCAAGGCCAACGGTTACTACTATTAGTGAGCAGTTTCTATCATAGTTTCCTCCTTTTCTTGAAAACCCTTAAGTTGTTTTAAAAAAATTCATTTTCAACATACTTTCCTTTCTTTCATCATAAGTCATAGAAATTCTCACTAGACAAAAGAAAGTATAACTACTATGGCTTGTCTCATGCATATAAAACTTAACATCAATATAATGCAAATTGCAAACGATTAATCATAAGTTGTATACATAAATGCTTAAGAAAATTTTGCTCAAATCTTGGAAAACCAATTTAAACAATTCTTCAAGAGTAAATAACAATAGAAACATATATATATATATATATATATATATATATAGACACACACACACACACACACACACATACACATACACTTAGTGGTTAAGCATAAGCATATCATTCACTCACAGTTAAGACCCTCAAGGTGGGATTTCAATTAGGTGGTGCCTTCAAACCGATAGGAAGATCCTTGCAAGTGTCCTCAGCTACAAAAGACACCAATCTAAAATTTATAAGCTTTTAGGAATTAAATCCAACTTAACCTAACTCCTAAACTCAAACCCCCAAATCTTATGAGTTCTACCCCTATCTCAACCTCTTAAACTTGAAATCCATGGAAAAGATAGCTAATCCATGGTAAATGATGGTAGACTAAAGGATTTACCTCAAAACTTTGAAGAAAGTATTGAAGTAAGAAGAGAATGGTGGTTTTCCTCCCACCTTCACTATCTCTCAAAAAGAAGGAAGAGAGAACAATATTGATATAGAGATGGAAGTGATGATAAGGGAATGGAAGAGAGGTATATGTGATGAATTTTGAAAGAAAAAAGGTTAATGAATTATGGGTTTGGTAAAGGTGAAGAAAACCTAAGGAGAAAGGCAAGAAGGAAGGGAAATTGGGGGGTCTCTTCCTATTTTGGGCAGAGCCCCTTCCTTTTTATTTTTCCCCACCACCTACGCTATACTCGAGCATGGCTTACAGTACTCGAGCATAGTTGAGACCCAAAAACTCCCCTCAACTCTAGATGGTGGCACGCTCGAGCTTAACTTGCCACGTTCGAGCATGGCCAAGCATGCTCAAGCTTAAGCAACGCTCGCGCATGGCTTATGGCTAGCAACTCCCTCTACTCTGCTCGATAGCACACTTGTGCGCAAGGCATTGCGCTCAACTGTGCCCTCCCCAGCACTCTAAAAGATCCAAAATTCACAGTTTATGTAATTCTTGGCTTGGATATTACATATCGATCCCTTTACTTTAGCTTTATTCTTTATCGTTCTTTTGAACCTTCCCATTTCTTGCTCGAATGGGTTCATCTACCTATATTGGATAGGTCCACATACTCGTGCTTCATAGGCCAAGTGTACAGGCAAGAGGTCCATAGAGTCAAAAAATCTAGGAGGAAATATCCTTTCTAATTTACAAAGAATAATGGGAATATTTTTCTCTATCACCAAAAGATGATCAACCCTGAGAGTGGATAAACACAAATCTTTGAAATATTCACTCAACTTAGTGAACAGCCTCCAAACATGATCATGTAGTTCTCTCAATGCAACAGGCAACAAACACTCCATAAATACATGACAGTCGTGACTTTTTATGCCAAAAAACTTTCCTTATGCAACATTCACACACTTACCTAAGTTTGAGACATAACCATTTGGCATTTTTAACTTTTGCACCCACTTACACATATCATATCTCTATATAGAGGTCAATGTATAACTGGCTTTAGGCTTACACCAATGACCATCTCTTAAGGGTTGCAAATTTAGCTTAGAGCGTCTACAATACTCCTCTAACTCCATCATTGGTTTTTCATTGTCTTTGGTTCAGTCACTATTCATCATAGTGTATAATATTATCAAATACATTCTTCTCAACATGCATCACATCTAAACAATGACGGACTAAGTGATCTTTTCAAAAAGGTAGTTCCCAGAATATACTTTGTTTGCTCCAATTGTGTTCTACCCAATAGCTAGGCAATCGAATGGATTTCCCAACTTCTGTAATCTTTGGAAGTCACCTAACCTTGTTAGAGAAGATAACATGAGAATTTAATTGTGTCTTTAGCTATTAAATCAACCTGTAAAATTTGTTGAAATAACTTTCTCAAGTCCTTGACTTGGAATGCGGAAGTAATGTGGTTAAAATAATAGTTATCAACTTCGTTGAGAAATTCTTTTGATCGATTTAAAAAGATACAAAAGTTTGAAGATAAAATGAAGACAATTAATTAAAAGAAAGAGATAGAGTAATCATATAGCAAGGTTTATCCTGGTTCGGCTAAGCAAGTGTCTACATCTAATCCCCAACTCTTCGTTGAGATTTTTATATAACGAGTATTCTTTTCCTAGTCTCTCCATGCTTTTACAGTTGAGTAGTCTTTCTTTAGCCTCTTCAAGCTTTAAAATGACCACTAATGGGTCAGGATATAAGAAATTTTATAGAAAGAGGTTTGTGTTTGCTTTCACACTAAAAGCTCTTTATAGAGTATTGATCAAATATGAACAAAGCATGACTTCTCTAAATTCTATATGTGAGAATGTTATCTAATATAATCCAGTAGAGAAGATTTACAAATAGAAGTTACTATGAGTAACTTTCTGGAGTGTCAAGCAGTTGAGAAGGTTTGAAGAATGAAATAGTTATAGCTTGAAAAATTTTGAGCAGCATCACCACCTTCTTCATCGTATTCCAACTTTATATAGACTTCAAGATATTATCATTGAGGCTTGTAGATCTTGAGCCTTGTGCTACATTGATCCACTAGTTTACAACTGGAGAGAGAAGATGTTGCTTTCTTCTTCTACAAGTAGAGATAGCACAAGGAAGAAAGAAAAAATAGCCGTTGAAGTGTACACCTACTTTTCAAACTTGTCAGAGCTCCTTTTCCATTATGCCAAATCATATTTGATTGTCTGAATTTATCAGAGAACGTATGGAAAAAGCTTTCTAAGTGAGGTACTTCATGATAAGTATGTTTCTAATAATCATCTTTTTGGGCAGAGTTGCCTTTCTGAATATAGTGTACCTTCTTATGGCATGTTCATCCTTTCTAGTGCTAAATCACTATCTTTCTGAACTTTCCAACTTATTCCACAGTGAGTAAACAAATAGAAAACAAAGCGGTTGCTCCAGTATAATATTCAAGTGAAGTATCATGGATTTAGATGCTTTGATCTGTACACAAATCATTTTGCTTCAAAATAGATTATATTTACTCACAGATTTATGTATTTAGATAAGCCAAATCGTTTATTTTCCAAGAGACTTATTTAAATCTTGATTTGATATCATCAAAACCTTAACGCTTGAAATGTTTAAAGATACGAGATTGTTTCAGTTGGGCATTGGAGCTTACAATCTCCCATTTTTTGACGATGGCAAATCAATTATTTAAGAAAAGGTCTTGCTTAAAAAATATACAATTTGATATTCGAAACAAGTTACTTTCTGAAGTGAATAGAAAAAGTCATGATAACTAGAAAATTCAGAAAAGAAACTAGAGTGAATAAAGATTGAATCCTTTTTCAACCTGAATGATTTTAGACTAAATTCAAGTGCAAGTTGCATTGGATTCCTATAACACATAAAGTCACAATGTATTCTAACAATTTTAGACAAGCATGAGCATGTTAGGGCAAAGATGCAGATTTCTTAGTTATTACATAGATAAATAGAGCAATCAATTAGAGAGTGAAAACTATATAAAAAAAATAGATCTTAGTCATACAGAATTCTGAACAAGCAAGAGTGCTCAATCTAGAACAAACACACCGATATCATTCAGCAAAAATAACTAGTTAGCAGATAAAATAATCATAGTATCAGAGCATTCAATAATATGTAGATTACTTTGAGTATCAGAGAGATATGATATTAGAGATATGATGTATTGCTAGAGACAAAAAGATTTGATCATTGGATATTAAGGTATAATCATTAGAAAGATAGAGCATTAAAGTGATAGCCATAATCATAAGATAGCTTGTTGAGAAATATGTAAAGATAGTTTAAAAATTCTTGTATGCTAGGAGGCGATATGAGAAAATAAGTCCTAAGACTAATATGACATGCTATGATGTGCTCTCCCTCAGCTTAAGCTTTTCTTGAATATTTTCCTTTTCCCCCTTTGACATCATCAAAAGAAATGAAGATGTGGGATCATAGAAGAGCCATCATGCATTGCCTTTTCCTTGCTAGAGTGTCCTCAGAATTTGCAGTAGAAGATTTTCCATCTTGTCCATCCTTCTCTCTAACCTTTGCTGATGAGACTGAAGTTCTACTTGATTTGCCATGATAGAATATTGATTGGCCAGCAGTAGATCCATCTGAACTTTAGCAGCATTTGGAAAGACTTCAGCAGATGAGGGGGCTCCAAAAGGCGATTTCACTGCTTTAGCTAGCTGAGGATGCTTGGGGTTCAGAGACAGCAGGAGTAGCTATTCTATCATATCTTGGAGTTGAGGTTAGCAGTAGTAAGGTTTGAGCAGTGACACGGGTTGCAACATTTTCTGGAGAGGTAGTGACAGTGGCTGGTTGGGGGCATTGAAGTTTTCTGAGGTACAATCTCAGACTTAGCAACAGCAAGTTCATGTTTTGCTACCAGCACAAGTGTCTTTTCTGGCTCAGTTCTTTCTGATGCAATTTTGGCTCTTGGAGCCAAAGGCCCTTCTTAAGAGAAAGGAATCAGTGGCAATTTTGATAGAGGTATAGCAGGCTATGCTGATCTTCTTGTAGGTTCTTTCGAAGGTAGAACAACCCTTCTCATTTCAAGAAGTGGATTGACATCTTTAATGACAATGTAGTCTTGTTCTACTTACAAAGATGCAAAAGAACTTCTTGTACCTCTAACAAACCCACCAACTCTAGTAACCTTGTCCTTTTGCCTTTGCAGCATGCATCTGTTCTCAATCTATCTTGAGCTACTTCAAGCAAAGCTTTTTTGACAGGAGATGGAGTAAATTCACCAGAAAGTTCCACAGGGGCTTTCTTCATAAACTTCTTCCCTTTCCTTCTGATCTTAGGATCCTCATCCTTATCTGAAGCTTCAGCTTCAGGTTGCTCTAGCTACTCTTGAGGAGATTGTTCCCTATTGTAATCTCTCTTTCTCTTTGTCTGGAGAATTTTTATGCAACTCTTGGTGGTGCAGTAGCGTTTATCGGTTCAGCAACAATTGCTGATGTTTCAGCTTCTTTACTTAAGGATAAGGATTCAGCAAGCTTCAGTAGTCTTCTCTTGTTGGTCTTTTTTTGCTCAGGAGATATATTTCTATCCTATTTCTTCTTTTTCTTCACCTCTTTAGAAGGTTTGGATTTATCTTTATGGAGAGGGGCTTGATTTTTCCTTTGGTCCTTTTTTCTTTTCTTCCTTCTTCTTTTTCTTTTTCTCTTCCTTCTTAGGGCCTTGAGGTTTTAGACCCATTGCAAATAATGTCTTCATGGTGGTGGCAGGGCATTTCTCATCCTTCCTATGTCCATCAATAGGAAGTTATGCTTTCTCAAAAATACGAGTGAGGAGCATACCGTAGGGGATAGCAGCAAGGCTCCTTCTAGCATTATCGACAGCAGAGAGCATGTAATCTAAAACAAACCTAACTAGGTTTATCTTCTTTCTAGATAAGAGGCAGAACATAACCATATGGTCTATCTCAGCCATCACATCAGTGTTCCTCATTCTGGGAAGCACTGTATGTTTGATTACAGAGTAAATGGTTAAGGAGGCAGGATGTGTGAATGCTTCTTACTTGAATGTCTTTTCTGTCTGCAAGAACTTCAGAGACTTCCTCCTCTATAGCTCCAAGTTGTTCCCACCATTTGGATCCACCTCTACATAGAACACCTTCATTTGGTGTGTTGGTGATATAAGCAAAATCAGAAGGAAGCACTTGGATCTTGAAACTTCCAATGTTGCTCCTAACAGCTGTGTTGTCTTTATCAACTAAAGCAAGAGTATTGTAGAATGCAACAACCACTCTAGTGTACATATCTCTTGAAATCCTTAGGAAATTGCTCTATCCTTGGAACTCAAAAACTTCTGTAATCTGAGGAAGGGTTAAGAAGTTTTCCATCTCAAAACTTCTTCTAAATGCAATAGGCCTGATGATGAATTGCCTGTGAAGTTTGGTTTGCATTTCTTCATCATCAAAGATATAAGGAACATGTTAGTCTCTCTTTTTCATCATGATGATAATGATTGGTAGAAAATTGAAAGTAAAGGAAAGAATGTGTGTAGGCTAGGTGTATAAAGTGAAGTATGAAGGTGAAAGGGTTTTAAATGAAGAAGATGAATAGTTAGAGGTTTCAGTCTGTGGCTTGGGGAAAATGAAAAGTTTTGGTAAAAAGGCGATTTGATGGATAAGGGTTAATGATGGTAACTGATGGTTAAAAAGATGATGGTCCCATTTTAAAACAGTATATACATGTAGAGATTTTTTGTTATGAATCTTTGGATGAAATCTTATTTACTTCTTCCTTATATCCTAGTCCTGTTTTATCAAGATATGTTTTTTTCCTTCTACGCATGAGATCAAGATTTTTTGAGTCATTTACCATTTTCTAAAGATCAATTTGAGAAGTTTAACTAAGTTCTGAAGTTCAGAAACATCAGAGAAGATGTTCTGGCTACTTTCAGAAGCCTTAGTTTTTAGGGCATTAACATCCTTCTAGAGGGTGTCATTTTCCTTTAAAAACTCAGCATTTTTTTGCCCCAACTTCTCATTTTTAGTCTTGAGTTTTTCAAAATCTGACAACAATTGCAGAAAATTTTTCTTTAAAGAAGCATAATGAGAAGCTAGTAATTGAGAATCATCCAGGAGATTATCATAAGCTTTTTGAAGGTTTTCATATGTAATTTCAAGTTCAGAATCAAATACCTCAATTTCTTCTTTTGGAACTATACTTGCCATGAAGTAGAGATTTGCTACAATCTCTTCTTCACCTTGTGATTTAGCACTCTCCTGCTTTTCAACCAGGTTTTCCCATATGGCCATCATAGCCTTTTTTTTTGTGATTTTCTTTTTAAAGACTTTATTCAGTCTAGGACATTCAAATCTAACATGTCTTGGCTCCTTACATTCGAAATAGATAATCTCATCTTGCTTGGTTTTGTCCTTCTTGTCCCTTTTAGAAGAAAAGCTCTTTTTCTTCCTCCTTATCCATGCTTTTGAGATCTTCCTTGCCAAATCATCAAATGAGTCTTCTTCATTTTCTTTAGACTCTTTTGAAGCTTTCATGGCCTTGGAAGTTTGAGTCCTTGTTTTGAGTAGACTTCAGAGCAATAGGCTTTTCCTTTTTCATGGTCTTATCAAGGGCTTTGTTAAGTTCAATTTCATGTGTCTTCAATGACCCAATAAGAGCATCTAAGCTAAGCACATTGATGTCCTTAGCTTCTTGAATAGCAGTTACTTTTGGACGCCAGGCCTTTGAAAGACTTTTGAAAATCTTTCTCATCATTTCTGCATTGCTATACCTCTTGCCCAAAGCTTTCAGTTAATTTATGATATGCATGAATCTAGTTGTCATTTCATCAATATTTTCATGCTCTAACATTTTAAACATCTCATATTGATGAACTAGCATGTTGATCTTGATCTCCTTGACCTGATTAGTTCCCTCATGAAGTACTTGGAGTCTATTCCAGATTTCTTTTGCCGACTTACAGGATATAATCTTATCATATTCATTTTTGCTTAACATGTGAGCAGATACTTCGCCTTAGCATTTATTTGGACTTTGGTATTGTGTTGGTCAGTCCATTCATTTCTTGGAATGGATCCAACTACTACTAGAGGAGGTTGCTCTGGATTTGTAACTTCTTGTGGCACTGGTTGCTCAATCGTGGGCACATAATCACCATTTTCTATAATTTCCCACATGTCCAGACTTGTGAACTCAATTACGAGTCTCATTCTATCCTTCCAGTAAGGATAGTCTTCATCATTAAAGTATGGGGGGAGGTTAATAGAGTGACCTTCTTGATCAATCGGATTTTTATATACTTATTTTCCCTCATTCCTAGCTCATTAATCCTCTTTTGTGCCTAATTGTTTTGAATTAGACCATTTTGTGTTGTTTGAATTTTGTTTGGGTTTGAGTTAAATTTTTCAGTATTAGACAAATTTTGACACTCCTTTGGTTTTTGGGTCATATCTTGAGTTGTAGAGCTTATTTTATTGTGATCTTTAGTTTGTAGGAAAACTGAGAGATAGCCTACAAGTTGTATCTGGTGTTAAGGAGCTGAATTTGGGCCTAGAAGTGAACTGAAGCGGTGCAGTCGCGGATTCTAAGCAGGGTGTGATTTTTGGGCATATCTCAATCCACAGACGTCCAATTGAGCCCGTTCCAGTGGCATTTTGAAGCTAACATCCAAGGCTACAATTCTTCTTTAGAATGCAAATCCAAAAGGAACCATTTTGATAGCCAAAATGGTATAAAAATGTTACTTACAGAATTAGTGATATTGATTTCATGTTTTTAGTGTAACTTTCTTTCTATAATTCGGATTTTAGCAAATAAGGTGTCCAGGTTCAAAGGACAGAGAGAGGATTAATGTAGTAATCACATTTTAATATTTTTTGGGCATTTTGATTTTGAAAGGCTGAGTTGAGTAGGGGGCCAATACCTTGTAGTAGATTAGATAGAATTTGGAAAAGGAATACAATTTTCGGTTTCTTCTTCCTCTCTTCTCTTCTCTCACGCCCCCCACCTTAACAATTCATTTTCCTCCATTCATGGAGGCTTGAATGTCTATCTAATTCAAGGATCAAGGAAGCAATAACGCTTTTGAGGGTCTGGTTCAATTGGATTCAGCATACAACCAATTTGGTTTCATCTAATCTTTCACTTATTTCTTATCTCATTTTTGAATTGAAGTTTTTCATTCTAAATTGTTAATTGGGAATATGTTTGGTTGCATATTATTCAGTTGATGTATGTAATCCATTGTTGAAAGAGTGTGAATTAGAATTTCAGGTTTGAGTTCTACGATTAATTGCATTGATACCCGAAATTGACACAACTCAATTAGGTTCTAGAGGTCTCTGAACATTTATTGATTTTGTGTTGATCAAATGCATGAAGGTTTTTGTGTGAATGCTAAGTTCGAATTGAGATTTCATTTGGATTTATTGTTAATCACTGAATTGGTTTGTTGAATTAATTTTAGAATTCGATGATTAAGTGTAATTGTTTTCCATTGGTTCTTAGATTCAATGCTTCCCATTTTATTTTAATTTCGTGATTTATATTCAGTTCCTTTTGTTTTTAATTCCTAAACCCCCCATTTCCTGATCATATAACATTGCCATCCATGGGAAACGACCCAAGTTGCACTTTTACTACAATATAGTGAAATTCAATTTATTTTGTAATTTGACCGAGCTCGGCACTCGAGCCACGTCTGCAATATGATTTGTTTGTTGCGCCGTTTGATATATCTTTGTCCTCTGCAACTGTTAGGAAGCTCAACCACAAATTTAGGATCTGCTACCAATTGTTGGACTAGATGACACGAGAAGGGGGGTTGAATCATGTCTTTACTTGTTAAAATCAACCTGTCAAATTTGTTGAAACACATTTCTCAAGTCCTTGACTTGGAATGCAGAAACGATGTGGTTAGAAATAATAGTTATCAACTTTGTTCATAAATTCTTTTGATCAATTCAAAAAGATACAAAAATTTGAAGATAGAATGAAGACAATTAATAAAGAGGAAGAGATAGAGTGATCACACAGCAAGGTTTATCCTAGTTTGGCTAAGCAAGTGCCTACGTCCAATCACTAACTCTTTGTTGAGATTTTTATATAACGAGTATTCTTTTCCTAGTCTCTCCAAGCTTTTACAGTTGAGTAGTCTTTCTCTAGGCTCTACAAGCTTTACAATCAAGTAGTGTTTGTCCTACCTTCTCCAAGCTTTACAATGACCACTAATGGGTCAGGATACAAGAAATTTTATAGAAAGAGGTTTGTGTTTGCTCTCACACTAAAAGCTTTTTATAGAGTATTGATCAACTATGAACAAAGTGTGACTTGTCTAAATTCTCTATGTGAGAGTGTTATCCAATACAATCCAATAGAGAAGATTTACAAATTGAAGTTACTATAAGTGACTTTCTAAAGTGTCAGGAAGTTGAGAAGGTTTGAAGAATGAAATAATTGTAGCTTAAAAAATTTTGAGTAGCATCACCACCTTCTTCATTATATTCTAGTTTTATATAGACTTCAAAATATTACTGTTGAGGCTAGTAGATCTTGAGCCTTGTGCTACATTGATCCACTAGTCTATAACTGGAGAGAGAAGATGCAGCTTTCTTCTTCTACAAGTAGAGATAGCATAGGGAAGAAAGAGAAAATAGCTGTTGAAGTCTCCACCCACTTTTTAGAATTGTCAGAGCTCTTTTTGTATTATGTCAAATCATATTTGACTATTTGAATTTATCAGAGAAGCGTATGGAATACTTCATGAGAAGTATGTTTATGATAGTCATCTTTCTAGGCAGAGTTGCCCTTTTGAATGTAGTGTGTGTTAGAAAACATAAGAGATAATCGCAGCGGAATAATCAAACAAAATTTTAATCACATGAACACATTCATATGGGATCAAATAACACTCATGAAATCATATCTCATGAGTTTGGTATCACCTCGTATTATTTAAATAATGTAAACACCTGGAAGTATAAAAAAAATCGTATGAGACATTTACCTCTTGAAGCGATGTCCCATAGAAATTTGATGTTCGTCTCATGAACACACAATCGCACAATCGCACGACCTCTAGCTCGTCCACACAAACACGATCTGCCAAGGAACTCCTCTTCTCAATCCAAGATCTGTTCCTTGTTGCCCTCTTGAAGAACAAGAATCTCAGATGACTTTTTGGAGTGGGTGGTGGTGTTAGAGAGTTTTTCAATAAAAGAGAGAGTTTTGTATGCTCAAATCTTTCTGTCTCCTCATTCTGGCCCTCAGCCTTCTCTCTCTATTTATTGTAATCAATAGTGGCCTTTCCTGTTCTTTTCTTTAGGGTTACAATTTTGCAAAATATAGGTTGACATTAATGCCATAATCAATTCCTAATTGATTTCCATAATAAACAAATAAACCATTCTAAAAAAGAATTATTTCTCAAATAATTCTTATTTTAAATAGGCCAATTAAAATATAAGTCATCTCATATCTTATATTAACCCAAAATTAGAAAAGACCAAAAATCCCCTTGACATGAGTTTCTAAAATATGGACCTTCCATTTTATAGAAACTTTCCTTATGAGGATCCACCTTCACCCTGGACTTGACTTCAGGATGTGCTAGCAACCCTGCAATCAAATTGCAAGTCTAATCCAATAATTAAAATTCTAATTAACTATTTTAATTAGAATTAATTCATTCTTGACGAGTACATGTCCTATTGTGTGTGACTAACTAGGTTCATCTCTAATTGGTAATGAGATTATAAAATCAACCTTTTGATTTTATCGAAAACTTATTTCCGTACCTAAAGTAAAATTCCCAAAATACCCTTGGCTCTCATAAGTCATGGGTAACACCTAGCACAGCATGCCATGACCACCCAAATAGGGATGAATATATTAATTAAAATATTCTGATGAACCATCAATCATATTTGCCATACACTTAAATCCTTTCATTACAGCATCCAGATCTAGCCAGGGTCATGGATAATGTCAAACCCTATAGCTTAGACCATATGGACTTTCTAGGTTTCTATTCTTTGATCAATAGGACATGAAATAGAAACTCTTTTCATTTAAGTCCAAGTACCTTGGCTAAGGATTTCATGATCAAGAATAACCTTATATCCATAGGAACTATCCTTGTTTACTCAAGGTAATGAATTCCTTCTTGACTGTTCACCTATCTCCATACGTAACTAACTATAGCCACAAACTGCCTAATGATAATACATAACATAAGTATATAAGCAGTAGCAAACTATAGTTACCTATGTACAAGATAACCGTGCCATCTCAGGTCAAAGGATTATATGCACTAATATGATCTAGATAATGTTTCATTGACATTAGTAAAATACCATGTAAACATTATCTATACGTCACGTTCGACCCACTTATCACATAAGTGTCCACATATCTGTTTTGACATCTAATGTTATATAGCATGAGACTCACTATTCCATCTTCATTAGTTCGTTCTACTAATCATGGAAACAGATAGAGGTGACAATCTTCCGGAATAATAATGCCCAGTTAATATTCCTATGATAGTGAACTATTTTAAAGATCTTGTACTAGACTACTCCGTCACTCATATTCTCAACTCTTGAGAATGAAGTGTCTAACAATTATCTAATGGACTTATTCTAATAAACATATACAAATTATGAATAAAAGAATAATAAACTGCCATTAATAGGAATTTTTTATACATATATCAGCTCTAGGGTATACAACTAACAGTGTGATCCTTCTCGTGGCATGTTCATCCTTTTTGGTGCTAAATCAATATCCTTCTGAACTTTCCAACTCATTCCATAGTGCGTAAACAAATAAAAAACAAAGTAGTTGTTCCAATATAATATTCAAGTGAAGTATCATGGATTTAGTCGCTTTGATCTGTACACAAATCATTCTGCTTCAAAATAGATTATTTTTACTCATAGATTTATGTATTTAGATAAACCAAGTGCATGTTTGGAAACCCACTAAAACAGTTTTTATTTTGAAAGAAAGATGTTTTGCGAAAATAATCATGTTTGGTTAAATTTTGTAGAATAGATTATAATCAAAAGCTGATAATTTTAAGCTGAAAAATAGCTTATAAGCATAAGCAAATTTTTGGAGCTTCTAATTATAAGCAGAAGCTAATTATTTCAGAATTATTATATTTTTACCAAATTGACCCTAAGTATTACATATTATATAATATAAACAATCATTTCATACTTTTTTTTAGTAATTTTACCATATAATAGCAATTTTTCTCATACAACCCAAACAAAATAGATTATCTTAAAACCATTTTTCAGCTAAAGTATATAAACATAAATTGATTCTCATATAAGCGATTATACAAATAAGCGATTATTGAAATAATTTTAATCTTTCAGCTTTTCCAAACACACACCAAATTGTTTATTTTCCAAGAGACTTATTTAAATCTTGATTTGATAATCATCAAAACCTTAACGCTTGAAACGTTTAAAGATACAAGACTACTTTAGTTGGGCATTGGAGCTTACAACCCTGTCCCAAATTTATTGGCCAATAGGTTTAACAGGAGCCTCCTTACTCTCTATGGTGTTCTTTCTAAATCCATACCTACTACGACTATAAGTATAATCCATATCTAAAAGCCTTTTATGACAATCAGACTGAGAATTCTTTCTGACATACTTCAGAGTGAACGCTTTTGTATCCTCCATACATGTTGGACACACCAATTTCCCCTGCGTCATCCATCCAAACAACATTCTGTAAGCTAGAAAATCATTGATGATACATATCAATGCTGCCCGTAACTTAAAATTCTGCTTGGTTGAAATGTTATAAGTCAAAACACCATTACACCATAACTTATTCAGTTCATTAATTAAAGGTTGGATATAGATGTCAATCTTGGACTTTAGATTATCAGGACTCGAGATTATGAAAGTTAAGAACAAGTAAGGATCTTTCATGTATATTTCAGGTGGAAGATTATAAGGAGTAACAACCATAGTCCAACAAGAATATGGTTAACTAAATTGATTATTAAGAGTAAAACCATTGGCACATAGCCCTCACCTAATATTGTGGGGATCAAATGCAAAATCAGGATAGGTTCGATTAAAATGATGCAAAGCTTCACCATAAGAATGATGTATCATTACTGTAACATCCATTGGAAAATTTTTATCGTTTTTTGTTCAATTGTTCGGTTTTTACCGAATAATTGAGATTAAATAAAATTTGACTAAATATTTATTTAGGATCAATTAATTAGTAACTAATTGAGTTTAGGTATGAGTTAATTAGGTTAGGAGTATAGAAGATTTCATAAGAATTTCACAAAAATCGATTTACCAATTTAAAGGAAATTGGTAAGATTACGGTATTTTAAACTGTCGGAACCGAACCAATACAATTTTAACTCATCAACCCTAATTTAAGTGGCTAAAAGCTCAGCCACTTAACTCAAGAAAGTGGCGCCTCTTTGGCCACAAAAAGGGAGGAAGGCTGGCTGAAATTCAGCCTTATATTCTAAGCCAATCACATTGCAAGAAGCCACCTACCATTTCAAGCCTTGTTAATATATTCTTCTCCCTCCCTTTAGCCCCAAATTCTGCGCCACTTCCTCTCTCAATTCAGCTCTCTCCTTCTCTTTTTCACTCACCCAACTCCTTCAAAACATCAAGCCTAACTAAGTTTTGTTCATCCAAGCTCCAAAATCAAGCCAAATCACAACATAGCAAGAGGTTAAGGTTTAATTCTTGTGTTGATTCTCTGATCTTGGGTGGCTGGTGGTGACTTATTTTATCAATCTTTGATGTATTAATTGAATGATTATGATGATATATGGCTGGTTTATTGGCTGTTTGTGAGGTTGAAACCGAATTGGAAGCAAGAAAGGATGAAATTAGGAAGAGCTGAGGGGCTGGGAAACCAAAAACCCTCGGCAGTCCATACGGCGGAGTGTACGGCTCCACTTACAGCCAATTAAATTGGATGAAACCAATTTTAAATGAAACCAGACATCTAGGGCTTTCCATACATATATATATATATATATATATATATATATATATATATATATATATATATATATATATATATATATATATATATATATATATATATATATAAGGCCACTGGATTAGTATTGAGTGAGATATGAATTTTTGAAGTTCGACCTAGCTTTTTGATTTTGATTCTGGGCAGACTGGATTTTTCAGGGTAGAACTCGCTCTATACTACTTGGAATTAAATGAAACAAACTTTGTTAGAAAGCTTACACATATTAGAATTTCCCATAAAAATTTCAGAATTAGATAAGGTCCTGTTTATTCCCAGTTATTCAAGAAATTTGCCCTATGTCCAAACCAGGCCAAAACAGGGCAGTTCAGGAAGGTCAGATTTTGGGGCTTATAACTCGAGCCCTACTAAGTCAAATGGAATGGAACTTTTTGCAAATGAGAGTTGTCCTGTTAGCTTTAATATGATATAATTTCGTATGATTTGAATCAGTTTTTGATTTTTAGTAGATTTTTACTTCTAAGTGTGCAATTTTGGCCAGCTGCTAGGTAGGTCGGGATAAAACCTAAATAATTTGAGTTATACTTATCAAAATTAGATGGGACTAAAGAGGTTAGAAAATAGACACATAACACTTTAACATATCCAAAATTGAGGTCCAAATGAGTTAAATAGAAATTATGGCATGATTTACAAAAAACTGAGTTGAATACAAGTAGTGAGACAGTAAACATGTTTTAAATTGCAATACTTGTGCCTTAAATTTGATGATTGAAAAATGAATGAAATATGTTGAATTATGAATGGAATGAGATGATTTCTTTGATAAGTTGATATGCTGAGTACTGGTACTATTCACGGGGAAGCGGACACATTCTGTTATGCCGCCGAAATTTCGGTAAGACTTATGCATGAGGTATAAGATACATGTGCATTTTCAAGAAAGTCATTAAGGTTACGTTATGATCAACATAAAGATTATGTTATGATGAGAAGTTCCATGATAATTAGGCCAGTTCCAGAATAAAGTTAAGGGGAATAGATCGGTGGGGAGGTCAGGGAAAGTAAACCCGGCATTCCTGTATAGGAACGAGCTCGATCCTGAAAAGCAGACTATTACCCAGGAGTCTAAAATGGCCAAGAACTCACAGGGGACCAAGTGATGGAAAATGATGGAAAGTAATGGAAATGTTTATGAAGGAAGGAAAGGTTTATGAAGAAAGGTTCAGGAATAAGTTTTGCATAATTGCATTAAATGCATGATTACATTGAACAGTCATTACAAGTTATTTACAGTTTGTTTGTTATATTCCCTTACTGCCGTATGTTCATTATTCTGTGTATTGCTGTTATTTGTTTATTTTGTTTTTTTTTTTTTTTATCTGTCTTAAGTAAAACTGAACCTTGCCTCGGACCAGACGTTTTCTTAAGTTTATTCAATAAATCGAGACAACTGAGAATGAATGTGACGTCAGCTAAACACTGTACGCGAACCCTACTGAGAATTTCCTTAAATTCTCACCTCGTTTTGCATTTCTGCATTATTCTCAGACGTTGGTGATGGACTCGACGGCCACTCTGCTTATTCAGATTTCCGGACCTGTAGCTCCACGACGATCCAACAGTGGACTCGTTGTACATAGCTGGCTCCTGCCATTTCTGTCTCTACCTTCTCAGCAATAGGAGTTTTGCTGTTTCTTTATTTTACCTGCTTTTGAACTATATATATATATATATATATATATATATATATATATATATATATATATATCTGAAGCGTTGGCTTCCAACTCATATGTGTATGTATACGATTAAGGGTATACTATCTGTTTTCTTTTCTATAGTGCTTTTGTTCAATTCTGTTACGTTCTACAATACTTATCGCATTTATGTTATACAGCACGTCGTTTCGTAGGCATTTTCGTCATATATATATGCATATGTCAAAGAAAAAAAAATATAATATAATGAATACAGCTATAAACGAAGAACTAAAACGGTAATGCAACCTATCCAATTTCATGCTATGACTTAAGCATAATATAAGTTGATAGGGTGTTACATTTTTTGTATCAGAGCAGTTCATCCTAGCTAAGGCTTGAGGATTGGATTGACTATGTTTCACGCATATTCTATATTTTTAGTTGATCACATGCACTAAATCTCGTCTGTACGGTTGAGATATAGATGTGTATGCATGCCTAACCATGTGAGCTGTTATTTACTAACACATTAGACTTAGTGTTGAGCCTGATCAACTCAATAACTTTTATTTTATGTGCTCAGAACTTAATGGCTTTCGGAAGGAGAGGTAGGCCATGCACAGAACCTGCCCAAGAGGACTCAGCTGACTTCATGGACACAATACGAGAGATGGCTCATGCAATGAGGGAGCAAGCCGTGGCAGCTCACCAAATGATGGATCAGCTAGGTAGGCGACCAGAGGTAAACTGTGGAGGAAACCTACATGGCCCGGGAGTTGACCTGGGCTATCTTAAGTTTGCTAAATTCAGGAAGACAAATTCGCCCAACTTTTGAGGGGCGTATGATCCTGATAAAGCTGATGAATGGATCAAAGCCATGGAGAAGATTTTCTCTGTTCTAGATTACTCAGATCATCAAAAGGTGACCTTTGCCACCTACATGCTCGAAGCAGATGTAGAGTTTTGGTGGAACGGCGTACGAAGGCTACTTAAGGAATCTCAGACAGCGGTCACCTAGACGGCGTTTAGGGATGTTTTCTACCAGAAGTACTTTCCTGCTTCCGTTCGGAATGCCAAGGAGCTTGAATTTATGCAGCTTCGCCAAGGAAACTGGACGGTATTCGAGTATATTGCCAGATTTGAAGAATTGTGCAAATTTTCTACAATTTACCAGAGGAATCCAGATGAAGCTTGGAAGTGCATCAAATTTGAAGGAGGGCTACGAGAGGATATTCTCACCGCAATAGGGCCAATGGAGATTAGGGATTTACCCACGTTGGTGAATAAATACCAACTTGTCGAAGATTGCAACTTGAAATTGGCAGCAGCCAGGGCATCTGGTGGTAATTTCAAGAAGGGGTTGGCCCCGCAGGTCCCCAGATTCAAGCCTAACTGGCAACAACAGAAAAGATTTCAACTGAGGGACAACAAAGGTAAACAGCCCCAGAGACCTCTTCCAAACCCCACTTGCACGGAGTGCGGTAAGAATCATGGCGATCGGCCGTATTTGGCAGGCCAGAATGTCTACTATGGGTGTGGCAAGCCAGGCCACAAAATTTATGAGTGCCCAACCAGGAATCCATCACAGCCGACTCAACCCGAACATCAAGGACGGGTCTTCATGATGAATGCAGAGGAAGCTGACAAGTCCGAAGGACTCATTCAAGGTACCTGTGAAGTGGACGGTGAGACTCTAATTGTACTCTATGATTCGAGTGCCTCACATTCGTTTATTTCTTATAATTGTATGGCTATTTTGCAATTGCCAATTTCTGAATTGTCTTATGATTTACTAGTTTCTACTCCTACCAACGAACTTGTTAAAACTTGTCAAATTTGCATCAATGTTCCGCTTTGAATTGAGGGTAAGACCTTTGCAGCCAACTTGATTTGTCTCCCTCTCTCTGGACTTGACATAATTCTAGGCATGGACTGGCTTTCCGCTAATCGAGCATGCTCAATTACTCCGATAAGATGGTAGTATTCCCCTCTATCTCATCTTCTGAGTCCCAAGCCTTAACACTCTTCTATCTGAACTCTTTATTAGTAAATTATAGTGGGTCAAAAAGTCAATGATACATCCTCTTGTCAGCTAATGTGACAGAAGTGGAACAGAAACTAGAAGAGATCCTAATTGTTAAGGAATATCCTGATATTTTTCCATAAGATATTCCTGAATTTCCTCCTGAAAGAGAGATTGAGTTTACCATCGAGTTGGTTCCAAGTGTGGGACTAATATCTATAGCTCCATATCGAATGTCACCTTTGGAGCTGACAGAACTAAAAAGACAAATCGAAGAGCTTTTGGAAAAAGGATTCATACGGCCAAGCGCGTCACCATGGGGAGCTCTAGTCTTGTTGGTCAAGAAGAAAGATGGGAGCATGTGCCTATGCGTGGATTATAGGCAGTTGAATAAGGTGATGATTAAGAATAAATATCCACTGCCAAGGATTGATGATCTCATGGACAAGCTACAAGGTGCAACGGTATTCTCCAAGATCGATTTGCGGTCTGGATACCATCAAATTCGAGTTCGAGAATAAGATATCCCCAAGACAGCCTTTCGAACTCATTATGGGCACTACGAGTACACGTGATGTTGTTTGGACTAACGAACGCACCAGCAGTATTCATGGATTACATGAATCGAATATTCCGCCCATATCTGGACAAGTTTGTAGTGGCGTTCATCGACAACATACTTGTCTACTCAAAGACGGAGCAAGAGCATGCGAAACACTTGCGACTGGTTCTACAAATTTTAAGAGAAAAGAAACTTTATGCCAAGTTATCCAAATGTGATTTTGGATGAAGGAAATAAAATTTCTCGGCCATGTAGTGTCCTCTGGAGGAATCTCCATAGACCCCAGCAAAGTAAAAGTAGTTTTGAATTGGGAAAGGCTGACCACAGTCACTGAAGTCAGGAGTTTTCTAGGCTTAGCCGGATATTACCGGCGATTCGTTAAAAATTTTTCTCAAATAGCTTTGCCCTTGACCAAGCTAACCCGGAAGAATGTTCCATTTGAATAGACGTCGGAATGCAAGCAGAGTTTTCAAGACTTGAAGAGAAGGTTGACTACGACCCCGGTGTTAGCCTTACCAGACCCTCGTGAACCATTTGAGGTCTATTGTGATGCTTCCAAACAAGGATTAGGGTGCGTGTTGATGCAAACCAAAAATGTGGTCGCATATGCCTCCAGGCAATTAAAGCCCCATGAAAAGAACTATCCTACTCACGACCTCGAATTAGCTGCAGTAGTATTTGCTTTAAAGATCTGGAGACATCACCTGTATGGACTGAGGTTCGAAGTCTTTTTTGATCATAAGAGTTTGAAGTACCTCTTTGATCAAAAGGAATTAAACATGAGGCAGCGGAGATGGATGGAACTTCTTAAGGAGTACGAATTTGAATTGAAATACCACCCGGGTAAGGCAAATATTGTAGCGAATGCTTTGAGTAGGAAGTCTCTGACTGTAGCCTGGATGATGATTAAAGAGATGGAGCTTATTGAAAGCTTCCGAAATCTTAATTTGGAAATTCTTATAACTCCCAAGACCCTTCAGTTATACCAAATTAAGATAACTAGTAGCTTTAAGGACCAGATTCAACAAGCACAGTGGTAGGATGCTAATTTTCAACATACAATTCATCTTGTGCAATAAGGGAAATTAACGGGTTTCGCCCAAGATAAAGAAGGCATCTGGCGGTGTCACGACAGGGTGTATGTTCCCAAAAGGAACGATCTCCGAAGAAGAATCTTAGAAGAAGCACATAAAGGCGAATTCACTGTACACCCCGGCATTACTAAAATGTATCAAGACCTCAAGAAAATGTTTTGGTGGCCAGGCATGAAGTCAAACGTGGCAAACTTAGTAGGCAGATGCTTGACTTGTCAGAAGATGAAAGCGGAACATCAGAAACCCTCCGGGATGTTACAACCCTTGGAAATCCTTGAGTGGAAGTGGGAGAGTATTTTGATGGATTTTGTAATGGGGTTGCCAAGAACGTCAACAGGATATGATGCCATATGGGTCATTGTGGATAGATTAACCAAATCTGCTCACTTTTTACCTATTCGAGCAAATTATCCTTTGTAAAAATTGGCACAATTGTATATCCAAGAAATTATCAGGCTACATGGTACCCCTTTAACTATTTTCTCTGATTGAGATCCAAGGTTTACTTCACGATTTTGGGGAGCCTTACAAAAGGCTTTTGGTGCTAAGTTGTGCCTAAGCACTGCATATCACCCGCAAACGGGTGGCCAAATGGAAAGGACAATTTAAACCTTGGAAGATATGTTACAAGCCTATATACTGGAGCAATGCGGAAATTAGGATCGATATTTACCGCTAGCCGAATTTGCATACAATAATAGCTATCACGCTAGCATCGGCATGGCTCCTTACGAAGCATTGTATGGACGGAAGTGCCAATCTCCCCTTTGTTCGTATGAAATAGGAGAATCGACTTTATTGGGGCCTGATTTAGTTGAGCAGACCACTGAACAGATCAAGAAGATTCGAAGTAAGATGCTTGCTGCTTAGAGCCGCCAGAAGAGCTATGTGGACACCAGGAGGAAGCCTCTGGAATTTCAAGAAGGAGACCACGTATTTTTCAAGGTTATGCCTACAACAGGGATAGGTAGAGCCATTAAGGTCAAGAAGCTAAATCCTCACTTCATTGGTCCCTTCCAAATCTTGAAGCGAATCGGAGCAGTTGCGTACCGAATTGCTTTACCTCCACATTTGTCAAACCTTCACGATGTTTTCCATATCTCCTAACTCAGAAGATATCAACCTGACCCTACACACTTCCTAGAACCCGAGTCAATACAGTTAAAAGAGGACCTGACCTTCCAGGTACAATCGGCACGGATCGTAGACAGAAGCAGCAGGCAACTTCGAAACAAAATCGTGCAGCTAGTAAAGGTAGCATAGGGAAACAGAGATGTTGAAGACTACACTTGGGAATTGGAATCAAACATGAGGAAAGAGTATCCTGAACTATTCTCAGGTACTAAATTTTGAGGACAAAAATTTTTTAAGGAAGGTGGTAATGTAACATCCACCGGAAAATTTTTATTGTTTTTCGTTCAATTGTTCGATTTTCATCGAATAATCGAGATTAATTAAAATTCGACTAAATATTTATTTAGGATCAATTAATTAGCAACTAATTGAGTTTAGGTATGAGTTAATTAGGTTAGAAGTATAGAAGATTTCATAAGAATTTCACAAAAACCGATTTACCGATTTAAAGGAAATCGGCAAGATTACGGTATTTTAAACTATCGAAACCGAACCAATACAATTTTAACTCATCAACCCTAATTTAAGTGGCTGAAAACTTAGCCACTTAACTCAAGAAAGTGGCGCCACTTTGGCCACAAAAAGGGAGGAAGGCTGGCTGAAATTCAGCCTTAGATTCTAAGCCAATCACATTGCAAGAAGCCACCTACCACTTCAAGCCTTGTTGATATATTCTTCTCCTTCCCTTCAGCCCCAAATTCTGCGCCACTTCCTCTCTCAATTCAGCTCTCTCCTTCTCTTTTTCACTCACCCAACTCCTTCAAAACATCAAGCCTAACTAAGTTTTGTTCATCCAAGCTCCAAAATCAAGCCAAATCACAACATAGCAAGAGGTAGAGGTTTAATTCTTGTGTTAGTTCTCTGATCTTGGATGGCTGGTGGTGACTTATTTTATCAATCTTTTATGTATTAATTGAATGATTATGATGATATATGGCTGGTTTATTGGCTATTTGTGATGTTGAAATTGAATTGGAAGCAAGAAATGATGAAATTAGGAAGAGCTGAGGGGCTGAGAAATCAAAAACCCTTGGCAGTCTGTACGGTGGAGTGTACGGGTTTGCCTACAGCCGATTAAATTGGATGAAACCAATTTTAAATGAAACTAGACATCCAAGAATTTCCATACATATATCATATAAGGCCATTGGATTAGTATTGAGTGAGATATGAACTTTTGAAGTTCGACCTAGGTTTTTTATTTTGATTCTGGGCAGACTAGATTTTTCAGGGTAAAACTTGCCCTATACTACTTGGAATTGAATGAAACCAACTTTGTTAGAAATCTGACACATAGGAGAATTTCCCATAAAAATTTCAGAATTAGATATGGTCCCGTTTGTTCCCAGTTATTCAAGAAAGTTGCCCTATGTCCAAACCGGGCCAAAATAGGGCAGTTCAGGAAGGTCAGATTTCGGGGCTTATGAGAGGTTGTCCTATTAGCTTTAATATGATACTAATTTCGTATGATTTGAATCAGTTTTTGATTTTTAGTAGATTTTTACTTCTAAGTGTGCATAATTTGCTATTTGCTAAGCGAGTAGGGATAAAATCTAAATAATTTGAGTTATACTTATCAAAATTAGATGGGACTAAATAGGTTAGAAAATAGACACATAAAAATTTAACATATCCAAAATTGAGGTTCAAATGAGTTAAATAGAAATTATGGCATGATTTACCAAAAACCGGGTTGAATGCAAGTAGTGAGACAGTAAACATGTTTTAAATTGCAATACTTGTGCCTTAAATTTGATGATTGAAACATGAATGAAATATGTTGAATTATGAATGGAATAAGATAATTTCTTTGATAAGTTGATATGCTGAGTACTGGCACTATTCACAGGGAAGCAGACACGTTCCGTTATGCTGCCGAAATTTTGGTAAGACTTATGCATGAGGTATAAAATACATGTGCATTTTTAAGAAAGTCATTAAGGTTATGTTATGATCAACATAAAGATTATGTTATGATAAGAAGTTCCATGATACTTGGACCAACCTCGAAATAAATTTAAGGGGAATAGATCAGTGGGGAGGTCAGGGAAAGTAAACCCGACATTCCTGTATAGGAATGAGCTCGATCCTGAAAAGCAGACTATTACCCAGGAGTCTAAAATGGCTAAGAACTCCTAGGGGACCAAATGATGGAAAATGATGGAAAGTAATAGAAAAGTTTATGAAGAAAGAAAAGGTTTATGAAGAAAGGTTCAAGAATAAGTTTTGCATAATTGTATTAAATGCATGATTACATTGAACAGTCATTACAAGTTATTTACAGTTTGTTTGTTATATTCCCTTACTGCCGTATGTTCATTATTCTGTGTATTGTTGTTATTAGTTTATTTTGTTTTTTTTTTTTTATGCTGTCTTAAGTAAAACTGAACCTTGCCTTGGACCAGACGTTTTCTTAAATTTATTGAATACGGATAGTTTTGTTTAATCCCCTGTTTTTATAATTAAACAAAACCGAGGCAACTACGAATGAATGTGACGTTAGCTAAACACTATACGCAAACCCTACTGAGAATTTCCTTAAATTCTCACCTCGTTTTGCATTTCTGCATCATTCTCAGACGCTGGTGATGGACTCGACAGCCACTCTGGTTATTGAGATTTCCGGACCTGCAGCTCTATGACGATCCAACAGTGGACTCGTTGTACATAGCTGGCTCCTGCCATTTCTGTCTCTACCTTCTCAGCAATAGGAATTTGCTATATATATATATATATATATAGAAGCGTTGGCTTCCAACTCACATATGTATGTATGCGACTAAGGGTATACTATCTGTTTTCTTTTCTGTAGTGCTTTTGTTCAATTCTGTTACATTCTACAATACTGATCGCATTTATGTTATACAACGCGCCATTTCGTATGCATTTTCGTCATATATATATGCATATGTCAAAGAAAAAGAAAATATAATATAATGAATACAGCTATAAATGAAGAACTAAAACGGTAACGCAACCTATCCAATTTCATGCTATGACTTAAGCATAACATGTGTTGGTTGGGTATTACAATTACACTTTAGCTCTTTCTATTCTTATAGTGCCATCTTATGTAAGGTGCTGAACTCATTGATATTTATAACCTTTTAAGTCTAAGGATTAAAAGTAGATAGTGAAATTTTTTAAGCGGAACATCCTTATACATCACATTTTCCCCTCTATTTGATGTAAACCTAGGCTCTCCATAGAATTTACAATGAGTCAGGGCAGCATCATCTTTGTAATAGAGCATACATCCATTCAAATAACAATCAATCTTTACTTTATGCAACCTAAGCGAAACTAAGCTTTTGGCTTGGTAAAAGTCCTTTGGGATAATTTCTGGGTGTAGATTAATCCCACTCATCAATGAAGCTTACTAATCAAACGAACTTTAGCTTTAGTTCACCTTTGACTTATTACTTAACATTCTTACCATTAGAGACAACTATAAATGCACACCCCCTTCTCATAAAGGCCTACTCACTGCCCCTAACAAACTATAAAATCTCTAATCATCTGGACTGGGAACCTCTTCCAAAGGTTCGAAATACATTATAAACTCATGGCTAGTAGCATTAAAAATCATTCCCTTATAACAACTTAGGTTATCTTCCCAAGTGGCATTATTACCCTCCTCATTACCCATATGGACCCCCTAGTCGAACTACTTCCAATATAACTGACACAAAATTAATTCTCTAGTGGTAGTGCTTCCTTATGTTCAATCCAAATTTAGTAATCAGGCTAAAACCATCCTTGTATAGGTTGTAACACCCTAATAAACCCATACTACGCTTAAGTCATATTACGGCGTTTTATTAGTTGTTACTTATGCTCGTAAAAAACTAAACTTCACTTGAAATTAAATTATGTGGAAAATAAGGTAAAATTTTTTTTTTTTTGGAAAAACGTCGTCACTTTTGGAAAGTAAAGCCTTGCGTGAGAAGATAGCAATAAACGAGCGTATCGCAAAGATTTCAGTATAAATTAAAGGAACAAGGGATAAATCAAGATACCATGCATTCAAATTACTACAACAACCACATAAATATAATTAGTCTCATAATATCCAACAAATACATAAAAAGGGAACTCATGGTCATGCCATGGCCCCAAAAGATCAAAAGTACACAAGTCTGACAAGGTCCAATACAAAATGAAATACAAAAGATAAGGAGCAATAATGGAATAGGCCCACGTAGACATAAGCTGGCTTCTCTGTCCCTTCCACGCCCTTCAATTGGATGGACTCAAGTTCTCGAGTGCCTGGTCCCCCTCGCTCCTCGGCCTCAGGGAACATGAGGAGTGCGGATGATGCGAGGGTGCCTGCTGATCACCTCAATGCAACGAATGTGGCAGCCAGGAGTATAGCTGGCGACCGAAGAATGTTCCTCGGAAGGATCCTCCTCAGACGCGGCAGGGTGATACTCGGGGAGCGATGGCGAAGCGGCCCTAGGAGTGGCTGTCGAACTCACATCTATCACAGGGATCTCCGGCGGTGGCACGGGCTCGGCTGCAGGTAGACCCGGAGACATTGGCTCCATCTTGATTTCTGGCAATGGCTCAGGCGGGAAATCTCAAGGACCTAGCTGCGATCCAAGGTGAGCCGATGAAACGTCTACTGGGGCTGGCTGGACTTCTGGCTCCTCTTGCTCAAAAATTCGACCCAGATACAAATATGTGCGGACTACTGTGGTGGTCGTGGCCACAATAGCGTGAGTATCACTATCGTAAGCCCACTCATGGTGGGGAGGGTCCATGCTCCACTCCACGGGATATGCCATGAGTATCTGGTGACGAGACGGAAAAACAACTAAGGTGAGAAATAAGATTTCTCAGTAGGACTCGACCCTGACACATGAGTGTGATCGTCATCGTCCCAGCCACTTCGGTTTTATTAATGAAAATAGTGAGCATGCATAAAGTTCAATTCTTGGATTTTCGAAATCATGAATATCCGAAGCAGATTCACTTTTAGCGTATCCTCTAATCATTTACATCATCATATACATGAACACAAATATAATTACATAAAACGTGCATGTCCAAACTATAAGATTCTCTTAACTTCTTCCCTTTCTAGGGTTTTGGTCCGAAGTCCCTTTTCTTTTCTTAACTTGACTTTATCTTTTCATCCACTAAACATTAATGGTAATGAGCTCATACCGTGGCCGTCGCCACCATAACATTTCGGTACTTACACTAGCTGGGTCATGCCATACCTCATGTGAGTCGTGGGTGAGGGGGAACTTAAATTAGGTCACCTTCCCTTTTGAAGGATCACTTACTTGAATTAAATTTCTTCTTATTAAAGCTTATGATGCAAAATATTTCTAAGTCCATAATTTTTACAAAATTTCGGCAACATAACGGCTAGACCGAAGCTTCCCAAAATTTTGCCAAACAGAGAAACCAATATCATATAACATTAAGCATCATGTCATCAGCATATCATGTTCATATCGTCATCATATCATTATCAAAATCATCATCATCATCATATCATATCATCATAGCATCATGCTTGCACATAACATAGACATATTCTCAAGCAACATTTTATGAGCTTAGCTTAATAAATTTGGTACAAGCTTTTAATTGCGATTGTCTCTTGTGTAAACTTCTGTTATTGGGCATAGTACCAATTTCATCTATTATCCTTTTTGACACTTTTAAGTTGAATTATAAAGGTTTTTCCAATGCTTAATGTAGGGGTATTAATATTTTAGAGCTTATTCCTCTTTATTCTTTAACTTTTACCATAACCAGTTTTTACTTTTATAGTGGGGCAGTAACTTTGAAAATTCACCATAATTTCATCTTTTACTCTTTTATTTTGAATTTTTGTGTGGATATACTTCTCTGAGTCTATTTTTAAACAAAATAAACCCCACTTAAAAATTCATTTTGTAGCTAGAGTTATGCACATTTTATTCTGACTATTTAGGATTGAAAGTTCACCTAGGGTCAGTGGCTTGTCCACTTCACTGGGAGTTCCTCACATGGAATCTGACAAAACTATTTTATGGGATGTTCCTCTATATCTTAGCTTTCTAACAAACTTGGTCCCACTCAAAAATGTTATGTATAACTTGAGTTATGCACTTTTTATTACCCACTGCCCGGATAGAAACCCATCCAGGAACAGCAAACTTTGAAAATTCATATCTCTCTCGTTTTAAGGTCAAATCTCACATATTTTATATGTATGAAAATCTCTTTGAGTCTATTTTCATAGAAAATTAGTTTCATTGCATTTTGAGTTTTGTGGAGTGAGTTATACTATACGCTTTACAGACTTCCAGAATTCCAGCTTAACTAGTTTTTAAGTTTTACATATCAATCTTGTGGAAATGTTGCTATATCACTTCAAATCACCATTTTTATGTTTTATCTCATCATCATACTCAAATTTTTAGTCACCAAATCAGTATTTTAAATCAAAATAAAGCAAGATACATAAAATCATCATGCCACATATTCTCACTTCAAGGCAACATTTTTCAACAAGACAAGAAGACTCATAGAACAAGAAATGGTCATGAGACCTTAAAACAAGTCCTAAAACCACCTAGCTATAAAGAGCTTAGGAGTTCTAGAGCTTGAAAAATACATGAAAAAGAGAAGGTTAGAGTCACCACCAAATGAGTTTCTCTTGGAAGCTTGAAAAATGAAGTGGTTGGAGATGGCTTCCTTCCTCTTGAGCTAGCAAAGGGGGCTAAATGAGTGTTTGTTTTGCTCTACCAAGGACCAAAGAATGTGATCCTTGATAAGTTAGTGGGGGTGGTGATAGAAGATGAGGGTGATGGTGGTGGAAAAGTGAGGACTTAGGGTAGAAAAAATAAGAAGAACAAGAAGAAGAGTAGAAAGAGCAAAGAGAGGTTTAGAGAGAGGTGAGAGCTTTGTGTGTATTCTTGAAAGAGGAAATGAAAATGAATTGAGGAGGGAGAAAGCGCTGAAGGTGGCGCAAATGAGGGAGGAAAAGTGAGGTGACTTTTGCTTCTTACACAAGTTAGGGAGTGGAAAAAACCTTGGGGCAAAAGAGAGTGTTGTGTTTCCTTTGAGTCTTGGCACTTGGGTAAAGACTTGTAATGTTTCTTTTCAAGTGGTTAAAAGCATGATCTATCCTAGGATTGGCATTGGATAATTATGATCACTCCAAGTGTCACAATCTTGACGGAGGAGAGTAGATCTTTTGTCATGACTCAAGAAATCTACTAACATGGACTCTTGATCTAGTGGTGTATGATGAGAAGGCAAATGGATGGTTGGATATGACTCTTGCTTTGACCAAACTTTCAAACAATAATTAAAGGGAAGTTTCTAAATTTTTACAATTGTTATAATTATCCAAATGCTAATTAATTCAATTGGTTTAAATTACACATTAGCACATTTTAATTGAGAAGGATTTTCCTCATTAATTTTGTAAGAAGATGTGAGGGTTAATATGATTAAGATGTGATACTTATATGCTCCTAGTTAATTAGGTTAGATCACCTTGAATTTTTTGTTCTAAATCATGGATTAATAAGGATTGGGCAATTAGCCTTTTAATTGTAACTTTTAATGCATTAGGTCTCAATTGTTGACTTGCCTTTAATTTACTAAGCCCTTGCTCTCGAGATTAGCCGATTAGTTCTTAATTAATCGCTAACCTCTCTAATTAGCCGGAGACACCGAGCTAATTAGTTTAGATAAAAATGGGGATGTTACATTTCTCCCCTCCTTGAAAAGAATTTTGCCCTCAAAATTCGTTACCTGAAAACAGGTGGGGAAAATCTCTTTGCATCTCTGCCTCGAGCTCCCACGTGTGCTCCTCCAAGCTTCCTCTTCCCCAGGCCACTTTCACTAAGGGCACAGACTTGTTCCTCTGCTGCTTGACCTTCCTATCTATGATTCTCATAGGCGGTAGGTCGAAGGTTAGGTCTTCTCTTAACTGTACACTTTCTAGCTCAAGAAGATGATTGGGGTCGGAGTTGTACTTTCTCAGTTGGGAGACATGGAAAATATTGTGAAGGTTTGACAAATGGGGCGGTAATGCTATTTGGTAGGCAACTGTTCCTACTTGTTTCAAGATTTCAAAAGGGCCAAGAAAACGAGGGCTCAACTTTTTGACTCTAAGGGCTCTACCAATGCCTGTTGTAGGAGTGATTTTCAAGAATACGTGTTCTCCCTCTTGGAACTCGATTAGCTTTCTCCTCTTATCCGCATAGCTCTTCTGACGACTTTGTGCTGAGAGAATCCTTTCCCTTATCCTCTTAATTTGTTCGGTGGTTTGTCTAACCAGATCAGGCCCTAAGAGGCTTTGCTCACCCGGTTCATACCAACAAAGTGGAGATTGGCACTTTCTACCATACAGGGCTTCATAAGGCGCCATCCCAATGGTAGCGTGGAAACTATTGTTGTAGGCGAACTCAATGAGGGGTAGGTGTTTGTCCCAACTTCCGGGTCGGTCCATTACACATGCTCTCAACATATCCTCTAGGGTTTGTATGGTTCTTTCTGATTGTCCATCAGTCTAGGGGTGGTAGGCTGTACTTAAAGTTTTGTTCCAAATGCCTTTTGCAAGGCTCCCCAGAACCTAGAGGTAAACCTTAGGTCTCTATCAGACACAATGGTTGCAAGTACTCCGTGCAACCTTACAATTTCTTGGATGTATAGCTAGGCTAGCTTATCTAGAGGATAATTCGCTCTAATGGGTAAGAAGTGGGCAGACTTCGTCAACCTATCCACAACAACCCATATGGCATCAAATCTTGCTTGTGTTCGGGGTAAACCCATCATGAAATCCATAGAGATTCCATCCCATTTCCATTCAGGGATCTCCAATGACTGCAACATGTCTGAGGGTTTTTGGTGCTCAATTTTCACCTTTTGACAAACTAAGCACTTTCCCACCACATCTGCTACGTCTCGCTTCATGCCTGGCCACCAAAACATCCTCTTGAGGTCTTGGTGCATCTTTGTCATGCCAGGATGCATGGTGAAATGACCTTTGTGAGCTTCTTCCACAATCATCCTTCTCAAGTCATCCTTAGCAGGTACACATATCCTCCCTTGATACCTCCACATGCCATCAACGCCTTGAGTAAATTCTTTCAGCTTTCCCTCCTTCACCTGGGCTACTATCCTCAAGAACTCTTCATCCTCTTCCTGAGCCCGCATAATTTGTCCTTTGAACTCGCTAGTCACCTTGATCAGATTCAACCTTAAGCTACGAGGGGTTAGGGTAACTCCAAGGTTCAAGTCTCTAAAGCTCTCAATCAACTACGCTTCCTTGACTATCATCCACGACACATGCAATGACTTGCGGCTCAGTGCATCTGCCACCACATTAGCCTTACCAGGGTGGCAGTTTAACCCAAAATCATAGTCCTTCAAGAATTCCATCCACCTCCTCTGCCTTATGTTAAGCTCCTTCTGATCAAACAAGTACTTCAGACTCTTGTGATCCGAGAATACCTCAAACCTAACTCCATGTAGATGGTGTCTCCATATCTTCAAGGCAAACACCACGGCCGCTAATTCCAGGTCATGGGTTGGGTAATTAACTTCATGAGGTTTCAGTTGCCTAGAGGCGTACGCTACCACACTACGATTTTGCATCATTACACAACCTAAACCTCTTCCAGAGGCATCACAGTAAACCTCAAAGGCTCCCTTAGGGTCAGGCAGGACTAGTACAGGTGTGGAAGTCAACTTCGCCTTCAACTCTTGAAAACTTTTCTCACACTCTTCAGTCCACACAAAAGCAGCATTCTTCCTAGTGAGCTTAGTCAAAGGTAGGGATATATGAGAAAATCCCTTTATAAACCTCCGATAATATCCGGCTAGGCCGAGAAAACTTCGAATCTCCGTCACCGTTGTAGGTCTCTCCCAGTTCATTACAGCTTCCACTTTGCTTGGATCTACGGATATCCCTCCCTTAGTCACGACGTGACCCAAGAACTTCACTTCTTCTAGCCAAAATTCACACTTTGACAACTTCGCATAAAGCTTCTTATCCCTCAAGATTTCCAACACAATCCTAAGATGCTCTTCGTGTTCCTCCTTCGTCTTTGAATAAATGAGGATGTCATCTATAAAGACCACCACAAACTTATCCAGGTACGGCCTAAAGATCCTGTTCATATAATCCATAAACACAGCCGGGGCATTGGTCAATCAAACGACATTACTCTAAACTCATAATGCCCATATCTAGTCCTAAAGGCCGTCTTGGAAATATCTTCCTCCTTCACTCTAATTTGATGGTGTCCCGACCTTAGATCTATCTTTGAAAACACCACTGCTCCTTTGAGTTGATCCATCAGGTCATTTATTCTTGGTAAGGGGTACTTGTTTTTCACTGTGACCTTGTTCAACTGCCGATAATCTACGTACAGCCTCATGCTTCCATCCTTCTTCTTGACAAACAACACCGGGGCTCCCCAAGGTGAGGCACTTGGTCTCACAAACTTCTTTTCTAGCAACTCCTCCAATTGGGTCTTCAGCTCCTCCAACTCCAAAGGGAACATTCGGTAGGGTACAATAGATATTGGTCCAGTTCCTGGCACCAATTCTATGGAAAACTCTATCTCTCTCTCAGGGGGAAACTCAGGGATATCCTCAGGGAAAACTTCAGGGTACTCATTCGCCATAAGAATCTCATCAAGAGCTTGCTCTAGTTCAACCTCACTAGTCGATAGGAGAACGTATTCTTGATTCTCAGTCTTACAACAGTATAACATAACAGGTTTCAGGCTTAAACTAACAGGTTTAGAGGGTAAAGACGGGAATACGATTGTCTTGGCAGCACAATCTAACATAACATGGTTGGCTGAGAGCCAATCCATGCCTAAGATTAGATCTAAACCAGATAAAGGAAGGCAAATTAAATCAGACTCGTAGGTCCTACCATCAATATGAATTCGACATTTTAAACAACACAGACAAGTTCTAACTGGTTTCCTAGTGGGAGTAGAAACAAGCATCATATAAGGCATTTCAAAAACAGACAGCCCCAATCTACTTATGCAATCATGGGAAATAAAAGAATATGTAGCGCCAGAGTCATACAATACAGTTAAAATGTTACCGTTCACTTCGCATGTACCTAGAATGAGATCGTCAGACTCTGTGGTCTCCTCAGCATTCATGGTGAAAACCCTCCCTTGGTGTTGCGGTTTAGGGGCAGGTGTGTCCTTGATGCAGTTCTTGGCGAAATGCCCGGGCTGTCCACACTTGAAGCAAACGTTTTGTCCGGCATAGCAAACCCCTTTGTGTTGCTTCCCTTACTTAGGGCAGACGGAACTTGTTGTAGGCTTCGGGGGCTGGTTGGCAGGTCTGGGAGGATTGGCGGAGGGCCTCTGTGGTTGCTTGCCCTTAGAACCTTCACCATGGTAGGGCTTCTTTTGCGGGGACTGCTTCATGTGTTGCCCTTGAGATGCTTGCCTCCTCTTATGGGCCTCCGACCTCTGAATCGCCAATTTGCAGTTGCATTCCTCCACTATGCGACTCTTGTTAACAAGGGCCGCATAGTTCCGAATCTCTAACGGGGCCACGGATGCTAGAATGTCAGCCCTTAAACCTCCTTCATATTTCATGCACTTCCAGTTCTCGTCGGGGTTCTGCTGATATAGTGTAGAGAACTTACACAGCTCCTCAAACTTTGCCGTGTACTCAACAATGCTCATACCTCCTTGGTAGAGCCTCAGGAATTCCATTTCCTTCACATTCCTTACAGACATCAGGAAGTACTTCTCATAGAAAGCTGTTTTGAAGACGTCCCAGGTGATTTCTCTTTGGTCACTCTCCATCAAGCTCTTTACTCCCTTCCACCAGAATTCGGCATCCGCCTTCAGCATATAAGTAGCAAAGGCTACCTTTTGGGTCTCTGAGCAGGTCAGCACTGAGTAGATCTTCTCGATCTCCTTAATCCATTCATCAGCCTCTTCAGGGTTGAAAGCCCCTTTGAAACTGGGCGGGTTGGCCTTGCGAGACTCCGAAAATTTTTGATATTCAGCACTTGCTCCATTTCCGCCGACGGACTCTTCAGACCTTCGGTTTAGCTGACCATCATGTGTTCAGCTGCCGTAGCTTGAGCTTGCATGGTGTTCGCCATTTGTTGAAAGGTCCTCATGAAATCAGCGATGTTCGTCTTGTCGGCTGGCTCATTGGGCTCATGCGATGTCTGCAAGTTGCCATTAGTTCCTGAACACACCAAAACAAAAATAACGAGTTGATCAGGCCCAATATCAAGCATAAGCATGACAGCAACTAAAGGCAATCTTACATGGCGGTCATGCATTCTAAGTCCTACATCCCATCTTACAGACAGGATCCACAACATGACTTAACATAATGCACGTACAGTTATGCTTGGAAGCATAGTCAGTCCAACCTCAAGCTTTAATAGGATGAACTGCTCTGATACCATAATGTAACACCCTAGTAAACCCATACTATGCTTAAGTCGTATTACGGCGTTTTTTATTAGTTGTTACTTACACTCGTGGAAAACTAAACTTCACTTGAAATTAAATTACGCAGAAAATACGGTAAATTTTTTTTTTTTTGAAATACGTCGTCACTTTTGGAAAGTAAAGCTTTGCACGAGAAGATAGTAATAAATGAGTGTATCGCAAAGATTTCAGTATAAATTAAAGGAACAAGGGATAAATCAAGATACCATGCATTCAAATTACTACAACAACCACATAAATATAATTAGTCTCATAATATCTAACAAAATACATAAAAAGGGAACTCATGGTCATGCCATGGCCCCAAAAGATCAAAAGTACACAAGTCTGACAAGGTCCAACACAAAATGAAATACAAAAGATAAGGAGCAATAATGGAATAGGCCGACGTAGACATAAGCTGGCTTCTCTGTCCCTTCCACGCCCTTCAATCGGATGGACTCAGGTTCTCGAGTGCCTGGTCCCCCTCGCTCCTCGGCCTCGGGGAACATGAGGAGTGCGGATGATGCGAGGGTGCCTGCTGATCACCTCAACGCGACGGATGCGGCGGCCAGGAGTATAGCTGGCGACCGAAGAACGTTCTTTGGAGGGATCTTCCTCAGACGCGGCAGGGTGATACTCGAGGAGCAGCGGCGAAGCGGCCCTAGGAGTGGCCGTCGAACTCACATCTATCACAGGGATCTCCGGCGGTGGCACGGGCTCGGCTGCAGGTAGACCCGGAGACATTGGCTTCATCTCGATTTTTGGCAATGGCTCAGGCGGGAAATCCCAAGGACCTAGCTGCGATCCAAGGTGAGCCGATGAAACGTCTACTGGGGCTGGCGGGACTTCTAGCTCCTCTTGCTCAAAAATTTGACCCAGGTAAAAATATTTGCGGACTACTGTGGTGGTCATGGCCACAATAGCGTGAGTATCCCCATCGTAAGTCCACTCATGGGGGGAGGGTCCATGCTCCACTCCACGGGATGTGCCATGAGTATCTGGTGACGAGACGGAAAAACAACTAGGGTGAGAAATAAGATTTCTCAGTATGACTCAACCCTGACACATGAGTGTCACCGTCATCATCACAGCCACTTCGGTTTTATTAATGAAAATAGTAAGCATGCATAAGGTTCAATTCTTGGATTTTCAAAATCATGAATATCCGAAGCGGATTCACTTTTAGGGTATCCTCTAATCATTTACATCATCATATACATGAACACAAATATAATTACATAAAACGTGCATGTCCAAACTATAAGATTCTCTTAACTTCTTCCCTTTTCTAGGGTTTTGGACCGAAGTCCCATTTCTTTTCTTAACTTGACTTTATCTTTTCACCCACTAAACATAAGTGGTAATGAGCTCATATCGTGGCCGTCGCCACCATAACATTTCGGTACTTACACTAGCTGGGTCATGCCATGCCTTATGTAAGCCCTATCCCCTATACTCACACTAGCTGGGTCATGTCATGCCTCATGTGAGTCGTGGGTGAGGGAAACTTAAATTAGGTCACATTCCCTTTTGAAGGATCACTTACTTGAAGTAAATTTCTTCTTATTAAAGCTTATGATGCAAAATATTTCTAAGTTCATAATTTTTACAAAATTTCGGCAGCATAACGGCTAGACCGAAGCTTCCCAAAATTTTGCCAAACAGAGAAACCAATATCATATAACATTAAGCATCATGTCATCAACATATCATGTTCATATCATCATCATGTCATTATCATAATCATCATCATCATCATCATAGCATCATGCTTGCACATAACATAGACATATTCTCAAGCAACATTTTATGAGCTTAGCTTAATAAATTTGGTGCAAGCTTTTAATTGAGATTGTCTCTTGTGTAAACTTCTGTTATTGGGTATAGTGCCAATTTCATCTATTATCCTTTTTGACACTTTTAAGTTGAATTATAAAGGTTTTTCCAATGCTTAATGTAGGGGTATTAATGTTTTAGAGCTTATTCCTCCTTATTCTTTAACTTTTACCATAACCAGTTTTTACTTTTATAGTGGGGCAGTAATTTTGAAAATTCACCATAATTTCATCTTTTATTCTTTTCTTTCGAATTTTTGTGTCAATATACTTATCTGAGTCTATTTTTAAACAAAATAAACCCCACTTAAAAATTCATTTTGTAGCTTGAGTTATGTACATTTTATTTTGACTGTTCAGGATTGAAAGTTCACCTCGGGTCAGTGGCTTGTCCACTTCACTGGGAGTTCCTCACATGGAATCTGACAAAACTATTTTATGGGATGTTCCTCTATGTCTTAGCTTTCTAACAAACTTGGTCCCACTCAAAAATGTTATGTATAACTTGAGTTATGCACGTTTTATTACCCACTGCCCGGACAGAAACCCATCCAGGAACAGCAAACTTTGAAAATTCATATTTCTCTCGTTTTAAGGCCAAATCTCACATATTTTATATGTATGAAAAGATCTTTGAGTCTATTTTCACAGAAAATTAGTTTTATTGCATTTTGAGTTTTGTGAAGTGAGTTATACTGTACACTTTACAGACTGCCAAAGGAAATGAAGAGCTTAGGAGTTCTAGAGCTTAAAAAATACATGAAAAAGAGAAGGTTAGAGTCACTACCAAATGAGTTTCTCTTGGAAGCTTGAAAAATGAAGTGGTTGGAGATGGCTTCCTTCCTCTTGAGCTAGCAAAGGGGGCTAAATGAGTGTTTGTTTTGCTCTACCAAGGACCAAAGAATGTGATCCTTGATAAGTTAGTGGGGGTGGTGATAGAAGATGAGGGTAATGGTGGTGGAAAAGTGAGGACTTAGGGTAGGAAAAACAAGAAGAACAAGAAGAAGAGTAGGAAGAGCAAAGAGAGGTTTAGAGAGAAGTGAGAGCTTTGTGTGTATTCTTGAAAGAGGAAATGAAAATGAATTGAGGAGGGAGAAAGGGCTGAAGGTGGCACAAATGAGGGAGGAAAAGTGAGGTGACCTTTACTTCTTACACAAGCTAGGGAGTGGGAAAAATCTTGGGGCAAAAGAGAGTGTTGTGTTTCTTTTGAGTCTTGGTACTTGGGTAAAGACTTGTAGTGTTTCTTTTCAAGTGGTTAAAAGCATGATCTATCCTATGATTGGCATTGGATGATTGTGATCACTCCAAGTGTCACAATCTTGATGGAGGAGAGTAGATCTTTTGTCATGACTCAAGGAATCTACTAACATGGACTCTTGATCTAGTGGTGTATGATGAGAAGGCAAATGGATGGTTGGATATGACTCTTGCTTTGACCAAACTTTCAAACAATAATTAAAGGGAAGTTGCTAAATTTTTACATTTGTTATAATTATCCAAATGCTAATTAATTCAATTGGTTTAAATTACACATTAGCACATTTTAATTGAGAAGAATTTTCCTCATTAATTTTGTAAGAAGATGTGAGGGTTAATGTGATTAAGATGTGATACTTATATGCTCCTAGTTAATTAGGTTAGATCATCTTGATTTTTTGGTTCTAAATCATGGATTAATAAGGATTGGGAAATTAGGCTTTTAATTGTAACTTTTAATGCATTAGATCTCAATTGTTGACTTGCCTTTAATTTACTAAGCCCTTGCTATCGAGATTAGCCGATTAGTTCTTAATTAATCGCTAACCTCTCTAATTAGCCGGAGACACCGAGCTAATTAGCTTAGATAAAAATGGGGGTGTTACACAGGTGATATCTAATGGACTCTATGTCTAAAAACCTCCTACATTTACATTTACAATAAGGACACCTAACTGTTCCTTCACGTACAAATTGCTCTATTCAGACACAGGCCATTATGAATTCCTCAGCTCTCTTATAAAGTTCTAGTTTAATCCACCTTGACTTGGATGAAATCTATCATACATCCATGCTCGATTTGGAGCAAACATTTTGTATTTCAATAATATCACATACCTACAAAGCAATACAATCACACATCAATCAAAAAGATTTAGGTAGAGTCTTCCATTAAATTAGTATCCTCCATAAAAATTAATTTATTCCCTAAATTATTTCATTATAATAATTATTTAATTTAGGCAATATTCAAAATGATCAACAAAATTTAGGCAGTCTCCCCTTATTTTAGGAGCCTCCATAGAAATTATTTTATCAGTCAAACATAAATAACAAACATATACAGTCATACAAATTAATCAGTTAATCCAAAAAACCATTCTAGAGCACATCCCCTTACTTCACATCATGTAGACATACAATACCACAACACACAATTCAAACAATGGGAAGGAACTCTAAGCTTTCCTCTAGTCATGCAATCTCATCCTTCTTCTTCCATCCTACAACTCTATCTTAGAAATTTTAAGTCTATGATATTTCAAAAAACATAAAGTTTAAAAGCAGGTATAATGTACATACCTAAAGCTTCTTCACTTACTCCAATTAGTCAATGCATCAATCACTAAGTTCTCCAAACGAGATCTTTAATAATCAACACAACAAATTAAGTTAGTTAATTAACTTAGAAACTAAAATCTTTGAGTAAAGAAATGGAATAACAAAAAGAGGCTAAATAAAAAAACTAAACTAACTAAAATACTTATTGACATACCACGAACACAATGGCACTCTCTGGCAGTGAACTAGAAGCTCTGGCAACAAAAAAATGGCCTGGGGCCATAATGGGGGATGAGAAAGAGAGATAGAGATAGACAAACAAACAGACAGACAGATAGAAAAATAGAGAAAGAGAGAGAGCCTTCACTACAATGAGGAAGAAGAAGTGGGCATTCGCGTTTTATTGTTCTATGTAATTATTACCGATGGATTTTCCATTGGTAAAATGATAATGAAATGATTCATTTCATTGACCATCCATTATTGACAGATTTTCCATCAGTAGTATGCAAATTGAATAACCTTTGGAGGTAATTCTAAATTTCAAATATCGACGAAAAATTCATCGATAATAAAAGCAAAAAAACTAATTAATATTTATTTTGTCTAAATTATCGACGGATTAGTCGTTGTTGATTTATAAAGTTTTTAAATTAAATTAAAAAGAAAACATAATTGCTTATTGACGATTTTCCATTGGTAATGGTTTGGCATCATTAGGTGAGAATATTTATCAATGGTTTTACTGTTGGATTATTAAACTATCAATAAAACTTCACGTTAATAATTTACTTATTTTTACTGATAGATTGTAGTTGTCGGTAAAATTTGTCGATTTTTAACAAATTTCTAGTAGTGATTTTGTCTGTATTTAACATAGGGTAAGCTTATGCTTTTCAAATAGTCAAGTAGCCAAAACTAGAAACTAGACATTAGTGTCAACTATCCTTTGTACTTGCTTCAGCGCTTTTATAGGCTTGTTGCATTTAAAAAAAATTAAATATTTTAATTTTTAGCTTTAGAAATGATCTTCATATGATGATCCATTATACAAAATTATTTTGAGTTCATACTTCTAATGAGATATCTATCTAATGAAGGCTTCTTTCTAAACCAAACTTGAGACATGATTTTATCTTCTGATGTATCTATCATCCCATCTATGACTAAAAACACATGAAAGATTTTAAGTTCATCCTTTGAGAATATATCACTTCTTCTCAAAAGTGTCCTTGTCCTTTGAAATCTTTCTCTATAGGCTTGGATTCATCTTGGAAGTTGATAAGATGTAATGCTTCTAATTGAAATTCTCCCTTAGTATGATCAGTGACCAATGAAAGAACCTATTCTAATGATCATCACTCAAACAAAACATTAGTATAACAATAGGTTTTTGAGATTTGTTTGTTCTCCTTTAAAACCATGCTAAATAAACATTCAAAATTATTGTCAATGGCTTGTGAAAGGTTATGGAGCTAACGCCCAATATCACCGTAAAACCACCATAGCCTTAGCCACTGCAATCACCACTAACACCCTTAGCCCTTTGCCATTGTAAACTCAACTTGTGACCAACCTCCTTCAAACCACCATGCCTTACCATGTCTTAACCAACACCACCACACATTGTACTAAAGACTAGTTGAGCCATTGTTGTACGTATTGAGTTGTTGCATTGTCGTGTTGTTGGTATTGCCACCATCACCATCCACTTTCATTGTCCATGGCCATCCCATTTGTGCCCTCATAGTCATGAAGCCTCAAGCGCTACACCACTTGCCCCTTACTTCCCACTTGATATTTCTTAGAATTAGAATTAGGTCTTTTTTTTTCCCGTTTTGGTTGTTGTGGGATAAAGCCCATTTTGGTCTTTTTTTTCCTCTTTTCTTCTCAATATTTTTTCTTCTGTATTTTAAGCTACCAATAAGTTTGGGTTTTTAAGAGGAAAATCTAATTCTTACTTTTTAAGTGTAACACTTTACCAAACAAAATACTATGCTTAAGTCATAATATATTACCTGGTAAGTTATTATACGAGGTTACCTAATTACGTTACCTTCTGATAAAAAATAGTTATCCAGAGATCGTTAATTGTTCAATAAACCATTTAATGTGTTGGTAAGTTTTGTATCAACAATGATAAATTAATAAGTAAAGAGAATCTGTAGAATAAACGGGACTACCTGACTTCATCATATATATATATATACATAGACGTCTATTTTCAAAGTTTCACAAAAGATGCATATAAAACAGTAAAGGGTAATAAAATGAAGCCGCTAATACAAAAAAAATGACACTGGCATATCACTACAATTAGAACCCTATCTGGTCCCCACGGGACATTTCATGTACCAACCATCTATATATAACATCCACTAAGCTATTGCCTATAGCCCAAAAATGCCAAAAGAGGGCCATTCTATACTTATCCTACTACTGCATAAGCACTTTAGATGGATTCTGAGAAAAGGAATCAGTTTGCCATACCCGCGTCCGCAGGAGTGTAGTCCACGCTCGGAGCAGAGGACGAGGAAGATGAACTTGCTACCTCAGACGCATCCTCCTCAGACATCGAAATCGAGGGCATCTACTATGGTGGTGAGGTCGTGAGCCATGGCAGTGCTATGCGCATCAAGGGTAGAGGTGGAAAGGAATGGGCCATGTGGAGAAGGATGGCAAAATAAAGGATGGTAGGGTCGAATAGCATGAGTGGTACAGCAAAATCTCTCTGGAAGAAAAAATAAAGGCAAAATTAACATCTACCGGATTATATACACGGAGTTTAAGAACGAATCGAGATGGATGTGGAGCTCAAGAAACTCGATGAACAGAACACCAGTTGCTGCATTCTCCATGATCTGAGAATGATGCAGGAACATACAGTAAAGTGAGAAATAAAGGTTTCTCAGTAGGGATCCTAATTTTATACACATCTGTCATCGCCGTCATTCCCAATAGTTTCGATTTTCTTTTAATTTTAAATAGTACGACAAAATGGACATATTCAACTTAAATTCTTATTATGGAAAATATACACCGAAACAAAATAAATTTTTAATTGGAACAATCAAATTATAGTCAACAGATATGCTATTATAAATAAGATAGAAACCACAAATAAACAATAAAGTAGCATAAGAAATAAATAGACAACTGTAACGATCAATTAAGAATTTTCATGCAGTGAATACAAATGTGCAACTGGAAAATGCATCTTGTCTTTGAAGGCTCTCGCTTCCTAAATCTTAATTTCCATTCTTGGTCCCCTGGGAGTTATTGGCCATATACTCCTGGGTAATAGTCCACTTTTCAGGACCGAGCTCGTTCTTATATAGGATTACCGGGTTTACTTTCCCCGACCTTCCCAATGATTTATTCCCCTTAAACTTACTCAGGGGCTGGCCCAAGTAATATGGAATCCTTTATAATATTCATGAGTTGCATGCACATCTAACTTTATTCTTTCAAATATCATGTGTTCATGCAAATTTTAACTTACACAACATATGAATTTCTTGCCGAAATTTCGGCAACATAATTCTCCATGAATAGTGCCAGACTACTAGTACAATCATTCAAACTTACAATTCAATATGGATCAGCAATTATATATGCATAATATCATTCCTCAAATTTAATTCAAACATCAATAGGGTTTTCTGTTTACTTCCTCTTATTCTGCTCGATTTTGGTATAATCCCCCCTTAGTCCAATTCAACTTATTTAAGCCTAAATTTGGATATGTCATAGCTCTATGTGTCTAGTTTCTAACCCTTTTTGCCTCATCTCATTTTGATTTGTATAACCCAAGTTATTAGCATTTTACCCCAGACTACCCTGTTCTTAACCAGAATTGCATCTTTATAAGTGAAAATTCACTAAAAATAGAAATATGGGTAAAATCATACAAAATTTATATCAAATTAAAGCTAACAGAACAAGCTTTCAAATGAAATAAGTTGCATATCATTTGCATGAGTATATTTGGAGATATAAGCCCGTAACTTGACCCTACTGGACTACCCTAATTTAGCCCAATTTGAACTTAAGTCAACTTCATTGATGTGCTGGGAATAATTGACAGTGAATCTGACTCTTAAATCTTTCTGGGATGTTCCCTTATATGTTGGCTTTCAAAAACATTAGGTTCACCTAATTTGGAGTTGTGTAGGGTGATTTACACCCTTCTCAACTCATATTACCCAATTGAGGATTCAGATTTCTAGATCAAACTTCAAAAATTCATAACTAATTCTATACTAATCCAATGGCCTTATATTTTAAATTTATGGAAAGCCCTAAATGACTAGTTTTATATAAAAATAGATTCATCAAATTTAAACTACTGTAGGGAGAGCTGTACACTCTGCCATACGGACCACCGAGGAAAACCCTAACATCTTCTTGAATTTTCTCTATTCTTCAAGTTCTTTCATACCAATTCCAATTCTAATCATAATATACATGCACAATCAACTATAACCCATCATCATCACTCCAAATCACATCAGTATCATGAAAAATCAAGATCCTAACATAGCCCTAAATCAAGAAAATCAAGAAGAGAATTTGGATTCCTACCTTTCCTAGATGTGATTCTTATTAGATTTGTGGTTTGAGCTGAAGAAATCTTATTGTGACTTGAATGTTTGTAAGAGATAAAGATTAGATGAGATGAGATGAGGGAGAAAAGAATGAAGAGGGGTCAGCATACATAAGGGCCGAAATTGCAAGGGCAGAAAAGGAAAAAAAAAAAAGAAAACTTCTAAAGCAAGTTGAATGTGATTGGTGGATTTGTGTTGGCCAATTCAACTTGGTTTTGTGGCTGCCTTCTTGGCTGAAAGTTGCACCACATATGGAGGTGGTTTGGCTAAATCCTAGCCATTCATCCTAGGGCACTCATAGTATAAGTTCTATTGATTCAGTTCCGACAGTTTAAAATACCGAAATCTTACCGATTTCTCTTAAATCGGTAAACCAATTTTAGAAAAATTCTATGAGGTTTCCTATGTTCCTAATCTAATTCCATCAAGTCTAATCCTTCTAAATCACAGTTAATTGGCTTTATGTGAATGCTTAATCGAATTCTGATTAAACCCAATTATTCGATGAAAACCGAACAACTCGGTTATTAACAATAAAATTTCTCGGACGTTACATTTCTACCCTCCTAAAAAAAATTTTGTCATCAAAATTTAGTACCTGAAAATAATTCAGGATACTCTCTCCTCATATCATATTCTAATTTCCATGTACAGTCCGCTGAGTCTTCGTGTCCCCATGCCACCTGCACTAACTGTATGGCTTTGTTTCGAAGGTGTTTGATGCTCCTGTTCATTATCCATGTTGGGGCTACATGAAAAGTTAAGTCATCCCTTAACTAGATTGATTCAAGTTCCAAGAAATGAGCGGGGTCAGGCTGGTATCTCTTGAGCTGAGAAACATGAAAGACATCATGAAGATTTGACAGTTGTGGAGGTAAGGCGACTCGATATGCAACTGGCCCGATTCGCTTCAAAATTTGAAAAGGACCTATAAAGTGAGGGCTTAGCTTTCTAACTTTAATGGCTCTACCTACTCCAGTTGTGGGTGTGATATTTAGAAACACATGGTCTCCTTCTTGGAACTCCAATGGCTTTCTCCTAACATCCACATAGCTCTTCTAACGGCTCTAAGCTGCAAGTATTTTGCTATGGATCCTTTTGATTTGCTCTATAGTTTGTCTGACTAGTTCCGGTCCTAACAGACTTTGTTCTCCTAATTCATACCAATACAGGGGAGATTGATATTTCCGTCCATATAACGCTTCGTACGGGGCCATGCTGATATTTGCATGATAACTATTGTTATATGCAAATTCGGCCAATGGCAAATATCGATCCCAGCTCCCGCGCTGTTCCAACATGTATACTCGCAACATATCTTCCAAAGTCTGAATAGTTCACTCGGTCTAACCATCTATTTATGGATGGTATGCAGTACTTAAACATAGCCTAGTACTAAACGCCTTTTGGAGCGCTCCCCAAAACCGATGGTAAATCTTGGATCTCGATCTGAAATGATTGTTGAAGGAATACCATGTAGCCGTACCACTTCTTGAATGTACAATTGAGCCAACTTCTCTAGAGGATAATTCGCTGAATGGGTAAGAAGTGAGCGGACTTGGTTAGCCTATCCACTACCATATAGCATCATATCCTGAGGATGTTCTTGGTAAGCCCATCACGAAATCCATAGAAATGCTCTCCCATTTCCATTCCAGAATCTCCAAGGGTTGTAGTGTCCCTGCTGGTTTTTGATGCTCTATTTTTACCTTCTGGCAGGTTAGACATTTATTCACAAAATTTGCCACATCTGTTTTAAGGCCTGACCACCAAAACATCTTCTTAAGATCTTGATACATCTTGTTCATGCTAGGATGAATAGTAAACTCGTTCTTATGGGCTTCCTCCAAGATCTTCTTCCTGAGGTTGTCTTCCTCAGGTACGCATATTCTCCCCTGATATCGCCATATTCCTTCTGCATCCCGAGTAAATCTTATTAGCTTGCCGGATTGCACTAGTTGCACTGTATGCTGGAAGTCATCATTCCTTTGTTGTACTTGCTGGATTTGGTCTTTGAAATCACTGGTTATCTTAAGTTGGTTTAACTAAATGGCATTGGGGGTTATAGAGATTCCTAAGTTGAGGTCTTGGAAACTCTCTACGAGTTCCATCTCCTTGATTATCATCCATGCCATAGTTAAAGACTTCTTACTTATGGTGTCTGCCACCACGTTTGCTTTGCCAGTGTGGTACTTTAGCTCAAACTCATAATCTTTAAGAAACTCCATCCACCTTCGTTGCCTCATGTTCAATTCCTTCTGATCAAAAAGGTATTTCAATCTTTTGTGATTAGTAAATACCACCGCTGCTAACTCTAGGTCATGCGTTGGATAATTTCTTTTGTGAGTTTTCAATTGCCTGGCAGCATACGCGATGACATTCCTGTTCTGCATTAACACGCACCCTAATCCTTTCTTAGAAGCATCACAGTAGACTTCGAACGGTCCATGAGGATTCGGCAGAGTAAGTACTAGGGGCTGTCATCAACTTTTCTTTTAATTCTTGGAAACTCTGCTCATACTCAGGTGTCCATTCAAATGGGGCGTTCTTCCTATTTAACTTTGTTAAGGGGTAGGGCTATTTGAGAGAAGTTCTTAACAAATCTCCTATAGTATCCTACCTGTAACACTGTAATAGTTCCATTTTATGCTTAAGTCATATTGTGGAATTACTAGTTGTTACTTTTGCTCGCAGAACTAACTTAACCTTTTAGAAATTACTTTTGAACGAAAATAGGGATAAATTTTTTTTTTAACAAAACAAGTAAATCATTTTTGTAATCAAGAGCCCGAACCCGAATGGTGAGATCCGCCAGAACGAGTCAGATAGAAAGGCTCAAAGGGGACTGTCTCCACATGGTAGCTCGAATAAGATAGCTCCGAGGGATTGGAATCCAGTGAAACAGTCGGAGTCAAATGAGTATCCGAGTCAGTCTCATTATCGTCGGTGGGGTATCTCGGTGGCTGAAAGTAGGGGCGGATGTCATCCATAGTAACCTCACTGAATGGCTGATGCAGTTGGAAAAACGGGCTCTGCACGGGAGTCTGAAACTGGCCGTCGTGGAAGATGTAGACCTTCAATGCTGCATTCGCCAACAGCACGGAGGCGTTCAACACCGGATCAAAGCTCCAACGCCACACTGGGAACTCAACATAGATCACCACCGTGCCTGATGTCGACATCCTCTGAAGACGACACGGAAAACGTAGGAGTGAGAAATACTAAATTTCTCAGTAGGATCGCGACTAGACAAACGTAGTGTCATCGTCATCGTCCCAGCCACTTCGAGTTTAATTATAAAAACAGTGGACAGATATAAGTTCAATTTTAATGGTTTTGAAAACTTAAACTTTGAAGCGGGTTGCTTTTAAACTTAACATCATAACTACATCATCATAACTAACATATATAATGAAACATAGAATAAACATTCATAATGCAAATGGACAATATAAATACATGCAAAGACATGCATCATCATAAACTTAACCATGGTTATACTTTAGCTTTACTTTCATTTTTAGCACGTGCTTAACATTCTTTACTTTCTTTTGAAATAGACTGCTTTTGGATATGAGCTTATTCCGTGACCGTCGTCATGCAGTACTAACCAAATCAGACTAAGCCGATATTGGTTACCTCTAAGTTGGAGGGTCCTCCATGTCACCCTTGCCTCCCTCATAGAGGTTCCTTGAGTCTTTGTGGATCGCTGTCTCTCACTTCCCTTACCGAAGTGATTAAAGGGTCATGTCCCATTAATTCTTTTCTAATCATTATACTTTACATGCATAGTTCTTCTTTGACTAGATACATGCAATGATATGACTAAGTCCATAATTTTGACAGAAATCCAACAGTATAATGGCTCGACCGGAGCTTGCCCCAAAATGCCAATCACAACTTTCAACCAATATTTTATCATATCACAATAATCAATCAACCATAAGACAAAGCTCAATCAAACTCATCGTTCATCATGCCGAATGGCATCATACATTCATACCCTAAAGGGAGTTCATAGTGGCATTATTCTTTGTAAAGAATATTTAGAACCATCATATGATTTCTCGTGGTTACCCATGAGAGAATCACATAGTTAAGATATGTGTATATGGTCTTTTAGTTACTTAGCTCTTGTATGAAATTATTCTTTACTTTAGTTCATGTCTTATGAAACACTTATTCAAATTAATTTAGTTAAATGATTGTTTCCTTTCCTCGAGATAGTGCCCTTAGTGATTCCTAGGTTCATGGTATGCTCAGAGGCCCTAATTATACTTCAGTTCCCAAGGAGTTTGAGATCCCTCTAATCCTTGGGTCATAACAACGCATAACCATATTCACGAGCCCAATAACACCATATTCACTAATTACCAAGGGTGATTTTTAACTTATTCAAGTTACAAAGTTTTAAGCTTTCACTAAAAATATACCAAGGTTTTACCTTGAACATTATTAAAGTTATCATTCTTTATAAAGTAGCCATAAAGTTTTATTCTTTATTAAAGTAAGTGCCTTTAAAATTAAGTTCTTCTCTTAAATATTAGATCTTTATGAAATAATGATACAAGTTACTAGCTTTTTAAATAAAAAGTCTTGTTCTTTATGAAAGTTGACTCTTTCAATTATTCTAAGACCATCAAGGTCTCAACTTTATGGCTTAAAGTTGTCTCTACATTAAAAAGGTTTCTACTTTATCAACTAGTGATATGAAACATTAACTTCAAGGTTAAAAAGTCTTGATCTTCATGAAAGTTAACACCTTTTAGCATTGTTTTGGTTCAAGATCTAAACTTTATAAATTAAATGTTACAAAACAATACTTTTATGACTTAAAGGTCTCATTCTTGACTAAAGTTTGAAACTTTATGAAAGGTCTTTTCCTTAAGGTTTGATTTCTAAGACATAAAGTGACAAGATATCATTTTATAACTCAAAAAGGCTTGTTCTTCTAAAAAGCTTAGACTTTTACATGTATTTTTATCTTCAAAATAAAACAAAAGAAGACTTTATGATGGCATTAAAACTTGCGCCACTTTTTGTGTATCAAGAAGCAAACTTTTTAAAGTTTAAAGCTTTTAAAATGTTCATAGTTTTATCAAATCATGAAAACATAAAAAGATGAAGCTTTTCTAATCATCAACTCATCATAAAAAAAGGAACAACTTTAAGCAAGATACTATCAAGAACATATTTTGCCAAAAGTAGAAACTTAAGAATACTTGAAGAATATGAAGAACATATTTTTCTAAAAGTAGAAACTTAAGAACACTTGAAGAACATTAAGAACACATTTAACCAAAAATAGAAACTTTTGCTCATGAAGAGCATGAAAGATTTCCTCAAGTTTTCATTCAAAGATCTTGGTCATGGAGAGAACCAAGCTTCAAGCTTCCTTGAGTAAACAAAGCAAAAGATGAAGATCACTACCTCCTTATCAAAATGGCACTACAACAAGGAAGGAGAAGAAGAAGATGATGGCTCTTCTTGGTGATGATGGTGAAGGTTTTGGCTTGGAGAAAGGAGAAGCTCTTGAGATCTTATGAAAATGGAGGTTGTAGTGTTTAGATCTTGTCTCCAAAGACCCAAAGATGAGGTCCTTGGAGGGCTAAGTGAGTGATTTTGGGTGGTGGTGGTGGTCAAAGGAAAAAGAAGATAAAGAAGAAGATGAGAGAGTTTAGAGAGAAGTTGAAGGATTTGGCTTTGAAGAGAGAGAATAGGATGAGTGAAAATGAAAATATGAGTGTGTGTGTGTGTGTTTGCTTGAAAGTGGCATCCAACATAAAGGGGTAAGGAGGGAGATATTTTCTTAATTTTGTGTTAATTAAGGTTTAGGGGGACAAAATGGATGATGGGGGAATAAAGCATGTACTAACTCTTATATAAAGCATTCTTGTCTAATATTTTATGCTTTAATGACATCACTTTTTACTTTATTATCTAGTTGACTAAATTTGAATTTAATTATATAATTAAGTGCTCATACAACTAACTTAAGATGATTAAGCAATGATTAGTGATTAACACACAAGAACATGATTAACAAAAATTAATCTTGCGATTAAGCTTAGTTAACCTTAATTAAACTTGATTAAGCTAATTAAGGGTGATTAGTGCTTAATTAAGCTATAAAGGCTCTGACTCGCTTAATTAGAGATTATCTAATCTCGATTAAACATTCTTTTGACTTTTCTCATCCGAGTTAACCCCTTAATTAAGCTTTAATTCCATAATTTCTCATTAAGTGCATAATTACTTAAGGTCACTGAGGTAATTTAGCACGACATGAAATTGAGGATGTTACATTTCTCCTCACCTTTAAAAAGAATTTTGCTTTCAAAATTCGTTACCTGTAAACAAATTTGGGTACTCATTCTTCATATCGGCCTCCAGCTCCCGCATATACTCTTCCATATTCCCTCTACCCTATGCCACCTTGACCAAGGGTATTGTCTTACTCTTCCGCTGTTTTGCCCCACGATCCACGATCCGACACAACGATAGATTGAAAGTTAGGTCCTCCCTTAATTGTACACTTTCAAGCTCAAGTAGATGACTAGGATCAAAATGGTATTTTCTCAATTGAGAAACATGGAAGACATTGTGAAGGTTTGACAAGTTTTGAGGTAAGGCCATTTGGTAAGCAACTGACCCGACATGTTTTAAAGTTTGAAAAGGGCTAAGGAAACGGGGGCTTAACTTTTTGACTTTCATGGCTCTATACTGGTCATAGGAGTGATTTTTAGGAACACATGTTCTCCTTCTTGGAACTCTGGAGGCTTTCTCCTCTTATCCGCATACTCTTTTGACTGCTCTGGACTGTAAGGATTCTGTCCCTAATCCTTCTAACTTGCTCTGTAGTTTGCCTTACCAAATCAAGTCCTAATAGGCTTTGCTCACCCGGTTCAGATCAACACAGGGGAGATTGGCACTTCCTTCCATACAAAGCTTCATAGGGTGCCATACCAATACTTGTATGATGGCTATTGTTATAAGCAAACGCAATCAAAGGTAAGTATTTGTCCCAACTTCCTCGGTTGTCCAACACACAAGTTCTCAACATATCCTCCAAAGTTTGGATAGTCCTCTCCTACTGTCTATATGTCTAAGGGTGATAAGCTATACTTAGGCAAAGCTTCATCCCAAATGCCTTTTGCAAGGCTGCACAGAATCTAGAGGTAAACGTCGGGTCCCTATCTAAGATTATGGTTGAAGGTACACCATGCAGTCTTACTATCTCTTGAACATACAGTTGGGCTAACCTTTCCAAAGGATAAGTAGCTCGAATGCGCAAAAAGTAAGTAGACTTAGTCAATCTATCAACAATTACCCATATCGCATCGAAACCAGCTTGCGTTTTGGGTAAACCCATCACGAAGTCTATAGAGATACTTTCTTATTTCTATTCTGAGATCTCCAATGGTTGCAACATACCAGAGGGCTTTTGGTGCTCAATCTTTACTTTTTGACAGACTAAACACTTGCCTACCAACTTCGCAACATCCCTCTTCAATCCCGGCCACCAGAACATTTTCTTAACATCTTGATACATCTTTGTCACACCAGGGTGTATAGTGAAATGGCTCTTATGAGCCTCCTCCAAAATCCTTCTTCGGAGGTCACTGCTTGCGGGTACATAGACTCTTCCTTCAAATTTCCATAGTCCATCTATACTTTGCGCAAAACCCTTCAACTTTCTCTCTTTCACCAATGCTAGGGTTTTTAAGAATTCCTCTTCCTCGCCTTGGGCTTGAGCAATTTGACTCTTGAAATCACTCGTCACCCTAAGCTGACTCAATCTTAAACTATCGGGGTTCAACATAACTCTAAGGTTAAGGTCTTTAAAGCTCCTTACTAGCTCATCCTCCTTGACCATCATCCATGACGCATGCAAGGATTTCCAACTTAATGTATCAACCACCACATTGGCCTTCCCAGGATGATAGTTCAACCCAAATTCATAATCCTTCAGAAACTTCATCCATCTCCTTTGCCTCATATTCAACTCCTTTTGATCAAAGAGATACTTCAAGCTCTTATGATCAAAGAATACCTTGAACCTCACACCATACAGATAATGCCTCCATATCTTCAAGGCAAACACTACCGCCGCTAATTCCAAGTCATGGGTTAGGTTGTTCACTTCGTGAGGCTTCAATTGTCTAGAGGCATAAGCCACCATGTTCCTATTCTGTATCAAGACACAACCTAAACCTCTCCCAGAAGCATCATAGTAAGTCTCAAACGGTCTACTAGGGTTCAGCAAAACTAATACTGGGGTTGAGGTTAACTTACCTTTTAGCTCTTGAAAGCTCTTTTCACAGTCCATCGTCCACACAAACGGGGCATCCTTCCTCGTCAACTTAGTTAAGGGTAAAGATATCTGGGAAAATCCTTTTATAAACTGTGGTAGTAACCGGCTAAACCTAAGAAACTCCTTATCTCAATCATTGAGGTTGGCCTCTCTCAATTCATCATAGCCTCAATCTTACTTGGGTCCACAGTAATACCTCCTTTTGACACCATATGCCCTAAGAACTTTACTTCCTCTATCTAGAATTCACACTTAGATAACTTGGCATAAAGCTTCTTTTCCCTGAAGATCCTTAACACAACCCTTAAATGTTCTTCATGTTCCTCCTTTGTTCTCTGTAACATCCACCACGAATTTCGACTTCACCTTCAAATTTACATGATTTCTGACTTAATGTCCGACTTTCGACTTCATCTATCATTTTCGATTTCTGACTTAACCTTCTGGTTTCAAATTAAATGGAGTGGTTTCCGAGTTCCAACTTCCAACTTAGAGTTTCAAATATATTGTACACAATTTCTGACTTCCAGGATTCGGGTATAAGGTTTTCTATTCTCGTACCAACTTCCAAGTTTATGTAAAACTCCCGACTTCCGGGTTTAAGTATTTTAGGTTTGATATTCTTGTCAATGACTTTCGATTTCAAAATGTTTTATGTGCTTGTGATTCCGATTTCCAATATTAATCCATATTGGCCTTCCAAGTTATGAATGATTCCGAATTCCCGAGTTCTGACCTTAACCATAGTATTCCTCATTTTCGACTTACGACTTAATGTTTCAAAACAAGCTGTACATGGTTTCTGCCCCTCCGAGTTGATAGTGATGGGTACAAGTACCGACCTCCGAGTTGAATGTTACGAGATCCGACCTTAGAGTTGAACTCAACTATAACGGACACGAGTTAAGATTTTTGAGTTGATTTCCAAATTGTACACGAGTTCCAATGTCCTACTTTATCCCAGGGGCTTTCCATTTCTGTTGATGTTCCCGAGTTTGAATTGGGAGTTCCAAGGTTATGTGATTATATGATTTCCGACATCTGACTTTGCTTCCAAGTTTCGAATAAACCAGACATGATTTCATCTCTGGGTGTCAAATAAATGGCACGAGTTCCGACTTTAAGCAGAATCGAGATGAGTTCCGATTTTAGGTAGAATGGGAGCGAGCTCCACTTCTGGGACAACGTGGAGGATAATTTAGCCTCAAAAAAGGGAGACATGGCCGAACTCCAATCACAAAATTTCAACCAATCAACACTCACAATTCCAATCACCCTCATGTATTTAAGTCAAACTCTCTTTCTCATTTCTGACTAACTTGCGCCCCCTCTCCCTCTTGCTCCAGCTCTCTTCTTCTCTTCCCCTCTCAACCTACTCCATCAAATCTCCAAGCTTTGTCAAGGTTCCATCAATCCAAACTCAAATTCAGCAAGATCACACCTAAAGGAGGTAGGATTCCATTTCTGTTCTTAAATTCTTTGAACTATGGCTATATGAAATTTTACTCTTCTTCATGTATTTGATGATATATTGGATGTATATGATGGATTATGATTTGATCAATATGAAATCTTGAGCTGGAATCAATGTAACACCCTAATAAACCCATATTACGCTTAAGTCGTATTACGGCGTTTTATTAGTTGTTACTTATGCTCGTGGAAACTAAACTTCACTTGAAATTAAATTACGTGGAAAGTACGATAAGATTTTTCTTTGAAATATGTCGTCGCTTTGCAGCGTTTTGAAAAGTAAAGCCTTGAACGAGAAGCTAGACAGAGAAAGAGCGTGTCGCATACAATACGTACTCCAATATCATAAAACAAGAGAAAGGTAAATGAATAGTAATTCACAAATACATTGCATTATGTAGCAAAATCATTACATCGATATGAGTTCATAATATATAGACATACATATATATTAGCATTACATCAAAAGGGGGCTCATGGTCAAGCCATGGTCCAAATACTAGATACAAACTAAAATCGACATCGTTCTCTAAGACAAAAAGAGATAAATGAAGATGCAGAGCTACGGTGACGATAAGTCCACATTAGCAATCGTCTGACATCCCACGTCATATGCCTGCTCACAGTGTCGGGGATCCATGCTCTGCTCCACCGGATGCGCCATCAAGATATGGTGACAATACGGGAGAATAACTAGGGTGAGAAATGGAATTTCTCAGTAGGACTCGAACCCGACACGAAAGTGTCATCGTCATCGTCCCAGCCACTTCGGTTTTATGAATGAAAATAGTGAACATGCATAAGGTTCAATTCTTGGATTTTCGAAAATCATGAATATCCGAAGCGGATTCAATTTTAACATAATCTCTAATCATTTACATCATATCATACATGGGCATAAGTATAATCATATAAAAATGCATGACTGTGCTTTAAGTTTTTATTAACTTCTTCCCTTTCTAGGGTTTGGACCGAAGTCCCTTTTCTTTTCTTAACTTGACTTTATCTTTTCACCCACTAGACATAAGTGGTAATGAGCTCATACCGTGGTCGTCGCCACCATAGAATTTCGGTACTTACACTAGCTGGATCATGCCATGCCTCATGTAAGACCTATCCCCTATACTCACACTAGCTGGGTCATGCCATGCCTCATGTGAGTCGTGGGTGAGGGGAGCTTACTTTGGGTCACCTTCCCTTTTGAAGGATCACACCCTTAGTTTACTTTCTCTTCTTATTAAAGCTTATGATGCAAAATTATTTTAATTCTTTTCCACATTTAGGCGTTACGTATTGCCGTCCCCAAATGTGGTTCCTTTATCAATCATCTCCGCACATGACGTCGCCGCCCCCGGGTGTTCATATTTATTAATCCTTTCATGTATATCATTAAGTATCTTATCAACATATCATATTCATATCATCATGATTTATTATAATATCGTCATCATATCATTATTATCCTCATCATCATCATAACACTATCATAATCATCATGTCACTATCATAATCATCATATTATATCATCATTACCATTATCATACCATCATCATCGTGATCATCATCATATCATATCATCATCACCATGGTCATCATCATATCACATCATTATCAACATGTCATTGTCATCATATTGACAAATAGAGGCATGCATATCACGCAAAGTCTTATGAGCTTAGCTTAGTAAACTTGGGTACAAGCTTTTAATTGATTTGCTTCTTGCATAAATTCTTTTATTAAGCATAGGGCCAATTTCTTCCATTATCCTTTTTGAAACTTTTAAGTTGAATTATGAAGGTTTTCCAATACTTAATGTGAGGGTTTTAATGTTTTAAATCTTATTTCTCATTAACCCTTAAATTTTACCATAACCAGGTTTACTTTTACGGTGGGGCAGTAACTTCAAAAATTCACCATAATTTCATCTTTTACTCTTTTATTTTGAATTTTGGTATGCTTATACTTCTCTGAGTCTATTTTTAGACAAAAAAGCCCCACTTAAAAATTCATTTTGTAGCTTGAGTTATGCACATTTTATTCTGACTGTTCAAACTTGAAAGTTCAACTCGGGTCAGTGGCTTGTCCACTTCACTGGGAGTTCCTCACACGGAATCTGACAAAACTGTTTTATGGGAGTGTTCCTTTATGTCTTAGCTTTCTAACAAACTTGGTCCCACTCAAAAATGTTATGTATAACTTGAGTTATGCATGTTTTATTACCTACTGCCCGGACAGAAACCCATCCAGGAACAGCAAACTTTAAAAAATCATATCTCTCTCGTTTTATGACCAAATCTCCCATATTTTATATGTATGGAAAGCTCTTTGAGTCTAATTTCACAAAAAATTAGTTTCGTTACATTTTGAGTTTTGTAACAATAAATATACTGCATGCTTTACAGACTGCCAGAAATCCAGATTCACTAGTTTTTAAGTTTTTCACTTCAAGCTTATGGAGAAATTGTTATGTCACTTCAAATCACCATTTTCATGTTTTAACTCATCATCATACTCAAAGTTTTAGTCACCAAATCAGTATTTTGAAACAAAATAAAGCATGATACATAAAAACCACCATACCACAAAATCTCTTTTCAAAACAACATTTTCATCAAGGCAAGAACACTCATAAGGCAAGATGTGGTCATGAGACCTTGGAGCAAGTCCTAAAACCACCTAGCTATGAAGAGCTTAGGAGTTCTAGAGCTTGATAAAAACACAAAAAGAGAGGGTTAGAGTCACTACCACAAGGATTTCTCTTGACAAGTTTGAAGAATGAGAATGGTTGGAGATGGCCTTCTTCCTCCTTGAGCTTGATAATGGGGCTAAGTGAGTGTTTGTTTTGCTTCCTCAAGAACCAAAGAGGGTGGTCCTTGAAGGGCTAGTGGAATGGTGAAAGTAAAGGGAGTTGGATGGGGTGTGAAAGTGGGAGGAAGAACAAGAGGAATTGGAAGAGTAGAAGAGCTAGAATGAGGCTTAGAGAGAAGTGGGAGCTTAGGCTTGTAGTGAGAGGATGAAAATCACAAATGAGAGAGTGGGAGGGCTAGTTTAGGCGCAAAAAATGGGGAGAAGTGGGCTAATTGCTTTGCTTCTCCAACAAGCAAGAGAGAGTAGGTGAGTCTTACTTCTTTTTCAAGCAAAAGGGATAGGAACTTTGGGGTAAAAGAGTGGGTTGTGTTTCCTTTGAGTCTTGGAAATTGGGTAAAGACTATGTAGTGTTTTTATCAAGTGGCTAAAAGCATGAGCTCTCTTAGGATTTGGCATTGGATGGCTAGGATCACACCAAGTGTCATTATCTTGATGAAGGAGAGTACAACTCTTGTCATGACTTAAAGGATCTACTAATATGGACTCTTGATCTTGTGGTGTATGATGAGAAAATAAATGGATGGTTGGATATGGCTCTTGCTTTGACCAAACTTTCAAACCATAATTAAAGGGAAGTTTCTACATCTTTATAATTGTTACAATTATCTAAATGTTAATTAATTCAATTGGTTTAAATTGCTCTTTATCCGATTTCGGTTAATTACATCTTTAAGACATTTTTCCTCTTAAAAGAATTGATCTTATGAATTATGTAATTAGGATTTAGAATTAATTTATCTCAATTGGTAAAGTAGAACAATTGTCTTGTACTTAATTAATAAGATTGGATTAGCTTAATTACATTTCTAAGTTACGAATTAATGAGGTTTGAATAATTAGGTTTTGATTAAACCATTTAGTGCATTATGATTCAATTATTGACTTGACTCAATTCACTAAGCTTTTGCTCTTTGAGGTTAGCCGATTAGTCTTCAGTTAATCGTTAACCTCTCTAATTAGCTAGGATCACTGAGCTAATTAGCTTAGATAAAAATTGGGGATGTTACAATCAAAGTTAGAAGAAGAAAACTAGGAGAAGTGGAGGATTGGGATGCTGCCTAAGTGAAAAGCCCCACGACAGTCCATATGGCAGAGTGTACGGCTCTGCCTACAATCAGTTAAATCCAATGAAACTATTTTTAGATGAAAGTAGACATTCAGGGCTTTCCATACATATATAATATAAGGCCATTGGATTAGTATTGAGAGAGATATGAATTTTTTAAATTTAACTTAGGAATCAAGACTTTCATCCGGGCAGTGTGACTTGAGAAGGGTGTAACTCACCCTACACAACTTCAAATTGAGTAAAACCAACTTTGTTAGAAAGCTTACACATAGAGGAACATCTCATAATGAAATTCCGAGTTTGTTATGATCCCAGTTGTTCCCAGTGGTTCGAGGAATTTACCCTATGTCTAGACTAGGCCAAAGCAGGATAGTTCAAGAAGGTCAGATTTTAGGACTTATAACTCAAGCTATACTAAAGCAAATGAAATGAAACTTGTTGCAAATGAGATGTTGTCCTGGTTGCTTTGATATGAATCAATTTCATATGATTTGGATTTGCTTTCGATTTTTAGCAAATTTTTACTTCCAAGAGTATAATTCGGACTAGTGACTGAATAGGCTGAGACAAAATTTAAATATCTTAAGCTACACATATCAAAATGAGATGAGACTAAAAGGGTTGAAAACTAGACACATAGGGCTATGACATATCTAAAATTCAGGTTTAAATGAGTTGAATAGAAGTAAAGGTGGATTAGACAAAGTTCAGGTAGAACTGAATAGAATTGGCAGGAATGACCACATTGATGGTTTCACAAGTGTTAGTGAACATATGAGGCTTGAGTTGACGGTTGTAAGTTTTATCTTCATAGGTATGTTAGATTGATTATACTGCTATGACTGATTTGTCTGTGAGAACTGGCACTATTCATGGGGAAACGGATCTAATCCGTTATGTTGCCGAATTTATGGCAGAAGTCTATGAAACTATGAGTGTTTATATTACAAGAAATTTATGATATGAATAGCTATACAATTATGAATATGTATGTGGAAATTCTATATGCAAGAATGATATAAGTATGATATGAGGTATATGAAAATAAATGATGAAGCACATGTATGAGTGTATTCAGCATGTCTATGCTTGATTATGCATGAGAATGAATAGACATAAATATATTAAATGTGAATCCCTTCACTTGGAGGCAGTTGCACTTTGAATCCTTCCCTGTGAAGGCAGTTAAATAAGATGAAATGTGAATCCTTTCACTTGGAGGCAGTTGCACATTGAATCCCTCCTTGTGAAGGCAGATAAGAGATAAAGATGTGGGTCCCTTCGCTTGGAGGCAGTTGCACTTCGAATCCCTCCCTGTGAAGGCAGCTAAAATTATGAGATCCCTCTACTTTGGAGGCATGTGGTCAGATGAGATTCCTCAATTTGAGGCACGTGACTAGAAGAGATCCCTTCAATTAGAGGCACGTGACCAAAATGAGATCCCTCCAAGACTAAAGGCACGTGAATCCCCTTGTGGGTTAGTCTGTGTGACAACGGTCACGAGATGAGCTGACGAGCTCACTCCTAGATCAGACTACCCAAGGGCAGTAAAGACTAAACCCTAAAGATTAAAGCATATGCAAGCACCCTACTCACATGAGGCACGGCATCGACCCAGCTAGTGTGTGTATAGAGGACAGGACTTACATGAGGTATGGTATGACCCAGCTAGTGTAAGTACCGAAAATTCATGGTGGCATGTAAAGATTTTATGATGAAAGATATGATGACGAGTCTATATTCTTAAGGGATGTGACATGGCGATCACGCTCTGATGGGTTATGACATGGAGATCATACTCTGGAATATGACATGTTAAGCAGAAGATAAAAAAAGAAAAGTAAATTTTATGTATCTGCATAACTTCAAGTACAAGTAAAGTCATGTGTGGATGTTATGTCTCCAGTATATTGATGCTATAGTATCTTAATATGTTTGCAGTTATCATTCATAGTATAATTCATGGATCGACTTTGTATGAGCTCTCCCAAATGCCAAGTGTATGAGTAAAATGAATTGTGCTTCGGATAATATATTTTCGAACTATAAAATTAAACAGCTAGTATAACATGATCGCCTTTTTTATAATAAACCGAAACAACTGGAGATGACAACGATAACATTATATATGATAGTTAAGGAATCCTACCGAGAATTCAAAATTCTCACTCCTATTTCCGTGTTATCTCCAGATAGTTTAAGAAGTTTCGAAGACGGCTGAAGTTGCTGTCAGATGAGGTCCGCTCAGGTAATAGTAACAACTCCAGGGTGTGGTACTATGACTTAAGTATAGTACTATACTTAGGAGGGTGTTACATTCTCGAGTAGATGAGAATATCATCTATGAAAACAACTACAAACTTGTCCAAATAGGGCCTAAAGATCCTGTTCATATGATCCATGAAAACCACAGGGGCATTAGTCAATCCAAATGACATCACCGTAAACTCATAATGCCCATACCTTGTCCTAAAAGCTGTCTTAGGTATATCCTCCTCCTTCACCCTTATCTGATGATATCCAAATCTCAAATCAATCTTAGAGAACATAGCTGCACCTCGCAGTTGGTCCATGAGGTCATCTATCCTAGGCAAGGGATACTTGTTTTTAACAGTCACCTTGTTTAATTGCCTATAATCCACACACAACCTCATAATACCATCCTTCTTTTTCACAAATAACACCGGTGCTCCCCAAGGTGAGGCGCTAGGTCTTACGAACTTCTTCTCCAACAATTCTTCCAATTGTCCCTTCAACTCTGACATCTCCATTGAGGACATCCTATAGGGTGCTATAGAGATTGGCCCCATACCCGGCACCAATTCTATAGAAAACTCGATTTCCCTTTCCGAGGGAAACTCGGGTATGTTATCAGGAAACACATCGGGGTATTCCCTGACTACGGGGATCTCATCCAATACCTACTCGAGTTCCACTTTACTTGCCATAAGGAGAACATATCCCTGATCACCCAACTACTACTTCCTACCTTAACAAAGTTCAAAAACAAACTAACATGCTCCACGGGTCTAACAGGTATAGGGGGAAGAACAATAGATTTTTTAGAGCAATTTATCATAGCATGGTTAGCCGAAAGCCAATCCATGCCTAGAATCAAATCCAAACTAAACAAAGGCAAGCAAATCAAATTTGCTACGAAGACCTACCATCAATTTGGAATTGACAACTCAAGCAACAATGACAAGTCTTAACTAGTTTCCCGACAGGAGTAGAAACAATTAACATATAAGGCAATTCAGATATAGACAATCCTAATCTATCTACATAATCATGAGAAATAAAGGAGTGTGTAGCTCCAGAATCATACAGCATAGTTAAGGTCCTGCCATTAACCTCGCACTTACCTTGGATCAGATCGTTGGATTGAGTGGCCTCCTCAGCATTAAGGGCAAAGACCTTTCCTTCGTGTTAGGGCTTGTTGGCAGAGGATAACAACTTGACAGTGCAGTCTCTAGCCATACGCCCAAACTTTCCGCATCGGAAACAAGCATTCTGGCCAACTAAACAAAGGCGTCCTCCATGATGTTTGCCACACTTAGGGCAAGCTTGACTGTTCGTTAGCTTGGGTGGATTCCCAGTAGGCTTCTGGGGTTGCTTTCCTTTGAAACCTCCACCTTGAAACGATTTCCTCGGGGGTTGGGGCTTGAACTTCTACCCTTGCAGTGCCAACTTCTTCTTGTAGGCTTCGGACCTTGCCACAGATAGCTTGCGAGTGCAAGCCTCCACCAAACGGCACTTGTTGACGAGTGCAGCATAGTCACAGATCTCCATTGGTCCTGCAAATGCGAATATCTCCTCACGCAATCCCCCTTCAAACTTCACACATTTCCAGCGCTTATTCGAGTTCCCTTGATAGATCATCGAGAACTTGCACAGCTCCTCAAACTTGGCCGTATACTCAGCAATATTCATGGTCCCTTGATGCAGACTCATGAACTCCAGCTCCTTCATATTCCTCATGTTTGCAGGAAAATACTTCTCATAAAAGTGCGCCTTGAAAATCTCCCAAGTGATGTGGGTTTGGGCTCCTCCTAATAGCCTCTTTGTGCCTACCCACCAGAACTCGGTATCAGCTTCCAACATATAGGTACCAAAGGCTACCTTCTACTCCTGGGTACAGACCAACACCATTAAAATCTTCTTAATGGCCTTGATCTACTCATTAGCTCAATCGGAGTTGTACATTCCTCAAAAGCTCGGCAGGTTTGCTTTCCGGAACTCAGCAAACTTGAGGTACTCAAGATCTACCTCAGCTCCTCCATTGTGCCCTTCGAGATTTTCCTTATCCTTTTGCTCCATTCATTCCATCATGTGATAGGTAGCAGCAGCTTGCTCCTCATGGCAGCAGCCATTTCACGGAGCATCCCCATGACTTCCTCGAGACCTTCCAGCTCATTGCGGGGCCTACCATGTCTTCCTAAAGCCATTAGTTCCTGGTACACAAAATAGAAGACATTGAGTTAATCAGGCTCAACATTTATGTTGAGTGAACTAGCAACTAACCATATTCAGAATAGACGATCATGCACATCTAACTCCTACGTCTCATCATACAGACGAGACTCAAAGCATGACTTAACTAACACGTATGCTTAGAAGCATAGTCAGTCCATCCCCAGGCTCTTCAAGGACGAACTGCTCTGATACAAAAATGTAACACCCTAATAGTTCCATTCTATGCTTAAGTCATATTGTGGAATTACTAGTTGTTACTTTTGCTCACAGAACTAACTTTACCTTTTAGAAATTACTTTTTAATGAAAATAGGGGTAAATTTTTTTGAACAAAACAAGTAAATCATTTTTGAAATTGAGAGACATGAGCACATCGCGAACATATAATACAAATGTCGCTATGTTATTCATATATCACATTTAACATAAATAGAAGCATTGAGAATAACCACAATCTTAGATAAAGATAACATTCATTCCACGGCCATCCATAAAAATATATGATAATAGTCATACCCGAGTCATACATAAGATAATAATGGGTTTGATATCTACCGTCGGCCCTACACAAGGAACCTACCAGATACATGATAAAAGGAAATACATCAGAAAACCCTACTGCCCAAGCATGCCATACAACAGAATGATAACCCTATAACTACAACCAAAAGGGGCTATCCTCGTGCTCAGCTCCGCATGCAATCGTCACATCAAGCATCAAGTGGGAGTAAACTGTTCCCATATCCACCGGGAGAAACACCACTACATCCGCCTCTTCTAGCATGTCCCCATCCATAAGGCACAGCGCGGGTACGAATGAACCCACGCCTGCGAATCGGAGGTGAAGCTGGGCCAGCAGATGAAGCAGAAGATCAGAAAATAGACGAATCACCGAAGGTTGCGACGAATCCGAACAGTGAAATCCCCCAAAATGAGTCAGATAGAAAGGCTCAGAGGGGACTGTCTCCACATCATAGCTCGAATAAGACGGCTCTGAGGGATTGGAATCCAGTGAAATAGTTGGAGTTAAACGGGTATCTGAATCAATCTCATCATCATCGGTGGGGTATCTCGGTGGCTGAAAGTAGGGGCAAATGTCATCCACAGTCTCGCCAAATGGCTGATGCGGTCGAAAAAATGGGCTCCTCATGGGAGTCTGAAACTAGCAGTCATGGAAGATGTAGACTCTCATCTCTGCATTCGCCGACAGCACGGAGACGTTCAGCACCGGGTCAAAGTGCTAATGCTACACTGGGAACTCAACATAGATCACCATCGTGCCCGACGTCAACATCCTCTAAAGATGACATGAAAAATGTAGGAGTGAGAAATACTAAATTTCTCAATAGGATCACAACTAGACAAATGCAATGTCATCGTCATCGTCCCAGCCACTTCGGGTTTAATTATAAAAGCAGTGGACAGATATAAGTTTAATTTTAATAGTTTTGAAAACTTAAACTCCGAAGCGGGTTGTTTTTAAACTTAACATCATAACTACATCATCATAACTAACATATATACTGAAACATAGAATAAACATTTATAATGCAAATGGACAATATAAATATATGCAAAGACATGCATCATCATAAAGTTAACCATGGTTATACATTGGCTTTACTTTCATTTTTAGCACGTGCTTAACATTCTTTACTTTTTTTTAAATAGACTACTTTTGGACATGAGCTCATTCCGTGACCGTCGTCACGCAGTACTAACCAAATCAGACTAAGCCGATATTAGTTACCTCTAAGTTGGAGGTCCTCCATGTCACCCTTGCCTCCCTCATAGAGGTTCCTTGAGTCTTTGTGGATCGCTGTCTCTCACTTCCCTTATCAAAGTGATTGAAGGGTTATGTCCCATTAATTCTTTTGTTATCATTATACTTTGCATGCATAGTTGTTCTTTGACTAGATACATGCAAGGATATGACTAAGTCCATAATTTTGACGGAAGTCCAGCAGCATAACTGCTAGACTGGAGCTTCCCCCAAAATGCCAATCACAAGCTTTCAACCAATATTTTATCATATCACAATAATCAATCAACCATGAGACAAAGCACAATCAAACTCATCATTCATCATGCCAGATAGCATCATACATTCATACCCTAAAGGGGATTCATAGTGGCGTTATTCTTTGTAAAGAATATTATCAATCATCATATAATTTCTCGTGGTTACCCATGAGAGAATCACATAGTTAAGATATGTGTATGTGGTCTTTTAGTTACTTAGCTCTTATATTAAATTATTCTTCATTTTAGTTCATGTCTTATGAAACACTTATTCAAATTAATTAAGTTAAATAATTGTTTCCTTTCCTTGAGATAGTGCCCTTAGTGATTCCTAGGTTCATGGTATGCTTGGAGGCCTTAATCATACTTCTGTTCCCAAGGAGTTCGAGATCCCTCTAATCCTTGAGTCATGACAACACATAACCATACTCATGAACCACACAACACCATGTTCACTAATCACCAAGGGTGATTTTTAACTTATTCAAGTTACAAAGTTTTAAGTTTTCACTAATAACATACCAAGGTTTTACCTTAAATATTATTAAAGTTATCATTCTTTATAAAATAGCCATAAAGTTTTATTCTTTATTAAAGTAAGTGCCTTTAACATTAAGTTCTTGTCTTAAAGATTAGATCTTTATGAAATAATGATACAAGTTACTAGCTTTTTAAATAAAAAGTCTTGTTCTTTATGAAAGTTGACTCTTTCAATTATTCTAAGACCATCAAGTCTCAACTTTATGACTTAAAGTTGTCTCTACATTAAAAAGGTTCCTACTTTACCAACTAGTGATATGAAACATTAACTTCAAGGTTAAAAAGTCTTGATCTTCATGAAAGTTAACATCTTTTAGCATTGTTTTGGTTCAAGATCTAAACTTTATGAATTAAATGTTACAAAACAACACTTTAATGACTTAAAAGTCTCATTCTTGACTAAAGTTTGAAACTTTATGAAAGGTCTTTTCCTTAAGGTTTGATTTCTAAGACATAAAGTGACAAGATATCATTTTATAATTCAAAAAGGTTTGTTTTTCTAAAAAGCTTAGACTTTTACATGTATTTTTGTCTTCAAAATAAAACAAAAGAAGACTTTATGATGGCATTAAAACTTGCGCCACTTTTTGTGTATCAAGAAGCAAACTTTTTAAAGTTTAAAGCTTTTAGAATGTTCATAGTCTTATCAAATCATGAAAACATAAAAAGATGAAGCTTTTCTAATCATCAACTCATCATAAGAAAAGGAACAACTTTAAGCAAGATACCATCAAGAACATTCAAGAACATATTTTGCCAAAAGTAGAAACTTAAGAACACTTGAAGAACATCAAGAACATATTTTTCTGAAAGTAGAAACTTAAGAACACTTGAAGAACATCAAGAACACATTTAACCAAAAATAAAAACTTTTGCTCATGAAGAGCATGAAAGATTTCCTCAAGTTGTCACTCAAAGATCTTGGTCATGGAGAGAACCAAGTTTCAAGCTTCCTTAAGTAAACAAAACAAAAGATGAAGATCACTACCTTTCCTTATCAAAATGGTGCTACAACAAGGAAGGAGAAGAAGAAGATGATGGCTCCTCTTGGTGATGATGGTGGAGGTTTTGGCTTGGAGGAAGGAGAAGCTCTTGAGATCTTGTGAAAATGGAGGTTGTAGTGTTTAAATCTTGTCTCCAAAGACCTAAAGATGTGGTCCTTGAAGGGCTAAGTGAGTGGTTTTGGGTGGTGGTGGTGGAGAAAGGAAAAAGAAGATAAAGAAGAAGATGAGAGAGTTTAGAGAGAAGTTAGAGGATTTGGCTTTGAAGAAAGAGAATAGGATGAGTGAAAATGAAAATGTGAGTGTGTGTGTGTGTGCTTGAAAGTGGCATCCAACATAAAGGGGGAAGGAGGGAGATATTTTCTTAATTTTGTGTTAATTAAGGTTTAGAGGGACAAAATGGATGATGAGGGAACAAAGCATGTACTAACTCTTACATAAAACACTCTTGTCTAATGCTTTATGCTTTAATGACATCACTTTTTACTTTATTATCTAGTTGACTAAATTTGAATTTAATCATGTGATTAAGTGCTCATACAACTAAATTAAGATGATTAAGCAAGGATTAGTAATTAACACATAAGAACATAATTAACAAAAATTAATCTTGCGATTAAGCTTAGTTAACCTTAATTAAACTCGATTAAGCTAATTAAGGGCGAGTAATGCTTAATTAAGCTATAAAGGCTCTGACTCGCTTAATTAGAGATTATCTAATCTCGATTAAGCATTCTTTTGACTTTTCTCATCCGAGTTAATCCCTTAGTTAAGCCTTAATTCCATAATTTCTCATTAAGTGACTAATTACTCGGGGTTACTAACGTAATTTAGCATGACATGAAATTGAGGATGTTACACTGCCAACCCTAAGAAACTCCTGACTTTTGTAACTATCGCTATCGCTCCCAGTTTAATACTGCTTCTACCTTACTGGGGTCCACTAAAATTACCCCATGGGATACCACATAGCCAAGAAATTTAACTTCTTTCATCCAAAATTCACATTTGGATAGCTTGCCGTGAAGTTTCTTCTCTCTTAGAATTTGCAGAACCAGTCGCAAATGTTCTGCGTGCTCTTGCTCCTTCTTCGAGTAAACAAGTATGTCATCAATGAATACCACCACAAATTTTTCAAGATATGGTCAGAATATCCGATTCATGTAATCCATGAATATTGCCAGTGTATTCGTCAACCCGAAGGACATCACAGTATATTCATAAATGCCTATAACGAGTTCGAAATGCCGTCTTTGGAATACCTTCTTCTCGAACCCGAATCTGGTGATATCCAGACTGTAGATCAATTTTGGAAAATACAGAAGCCCCTTGCAGTTGATCCATGAGATCAATCCTTGGCAACGGATACTTATTTTTTATTGTCGCCTTATTCAACTGCCTGTAATCCACACATAGTCGCATGCCTCAGTCTTTTTTCTTAACTAACAGGATTGGGGCTCCCCATGGTGATACACTTGGCCTAATAAATTTCTTTTCCAGGAGCTCTTCAATCTGCTTCTTAAGTTCAGTCAACTCCAAGGGTGACATTTAGTACGGCGCTATGGATATCGATCCTACTCGTGGTACCAATTCAATGGCGAACTTAATTTCCCTCTCGGGAGGGAATTCAGGAATATCTTCAGGGAACATATTAGGATATTCCCTAGCAACTGGAATATCATCTAGCTTCTAATCAACCTCTGCTATACTAGTTGATAAGTGTAACATCCTCAATTTCATGTTGTGCTAAATTACCTCAATAATCCTGAGTAATTAGGCACTTAATGAGAAATTATGAGATTATGCCTTAATTAAAGGGTTAACAAAGAGTTTATGAGTTAACACAGATGAGAAAAGTCAAGAGAATACTTAATCGAGATTAGATAATCTCTAATTAAGTAAGTTAAAGCCTCTATAGCTTAATTAAGCACTAATTGCCCTTAATTAGCTTAATTGAGTTTAATTAAGATTAATTAAGCTTAATCGCAAGATTAATTTTTGTTAATCATGTTATTGTGTGTTAATCACTAATCCTTGCTTAATCATCTTAATTAAGTTGTAAGGGCACTTAATCACATCATTAAATTCAAATTTAGTCAACTAGACAATAAAATAAAAGGTGATGTCATAAAAGTATAAAGCATTAGACAAGACTACTTTATGTAAGAGTTTGACTATGTTTTGTCTCTCTATCATCCACTTTGTCTCCTTAATCACTAATTAATACATGATAATACAAAATGAAGCAAAATATCTTCTCCTCACCCTCATAGAAGTTACGGCCTCTCTCTCCCTCTCATACCCATTCATTTTCATTTTCATTTTCACACTTCTCATTCTCTCTCTAAGACTCTCATCCTCTCACTTCTCTCTAAAATTCCCTTCTTCTTCTTCACCTTCTTCTTCCTTTCTCCACCCCCACCATAACCAAAACCTCTCACTTAGCCCTTCAAGGACCTCATCTTTGGGTCTTTGAAGACAAGATCTAAATACTACCAACATTATTTTCAAGAGAACTTAAGAGTTCTCCCTTGGTTCATCCAAAACCGCCATCATCATCATCAAGAGGAGCCATCCTCTTCTTCTTCTTCTTCTTCTTCTTCTCTAGTTTTGCGCCATTTTTAAGAAAGGTAGTGATCTTCAACTTTTTCATTTTGTTTGCTCAAGAAACCTTGGAGCTTGGTTCCTTTATGACCAAAATCTCTAAGTGAAAACTTGAGAAAATCCTTCATGCTCTTCAAGAGCAAAAGTTTCCATCTTTGGCAAAATATGTTCTTGATGTTCTTCAAGTGTTTTTGATGTTTCTACTTTTGGCAAAATATGTTCTTGATGTTCTTCAAGTGTTCTTGAGTTTCCCTTTTTAGCAAAACATGTTCTTGATGTTTCTACTTTTGGCAAAATATGTTCTTGTTGTTCTTCAGGTGTTCTTGATGTTCTTCAAGTGTTTTGGCAAAATATGTTCTTAATGTTCTTCAAGTGTTCTTGAGTTTCCCTTTTTAGCAAAACATGTTCTTAATGTTCTTCAAGTGTTCTTGATGTTTCTACTTTTGGCAAAATATGTTCTTGTGGTTCTTCAGGTGTTCTTGAGTTTCCCTTTTTAGCAAAATATGTTCTTGATGTTCTTCAATTGTTTTGGCAAAATATGTTCTTAATGTTCTTCAAGTGTTCTTGATGTTTCTACTTTTGGCAAAATATGTTCTTGTTGTTCTTCAAGTGTTTTTGAGTTTCCCTTTTTAGCAAAATATGTTCTTGATATTCTTCAAGTGTTCTTGATATTTCTACTTTTGGAAAATATGTTCTTATTATTGAGTATTCTTGATAGTATCTTATTTAAAGTTGTTCCTTTTCTTGTAATGAGTTGATGATTAGAAAAGCCTTATCTTTTTGTAACACCCTAATAGTTCCATTCTATGCTTAAGTCATATTGTGGAATTACTAGTTGTTACCTTTGCTCGCGGAACTAACATTGCCTTTTAGAAATTACTTTTTAACGAAAATAGGGGTAAATTTTTTTTTTTTTGGAATAATAACGAGTAAACTATTTTTGAAATCGAGAGCCATAAGCGCATCGTGAACATATAATACAAAAGTCGCTATCTTATACCTACATCGCATTTAACATAAATAGAAGCATTGAGAATAACTGCAACCTTAGATAAAGATAACATTCATTCCATAGCCATCCCATAGTTAATATAGTGGTAGTAATAACAGCAGTCATACACAAAGATAACAATGGATCCGATACCTACTGTCGGCCCTACAAAATAATCTAACGAAATACATGATAAAAGGAAATATATAAGAAATCCCAATCCGTCCATACATGCCGAATGAAAATAATAACCCTCGCTACAACCAAAAAGGGGTTATCCTCATGCTTAGCTCCACATGCAAATCAACACCTCACTCATCTGGCGAGAGGTAGCCGTTCCCGAATCCATCGAGAGGAATATCACCACGTCCTCCTCCTCGAGCACGTCCACGCCCACGAGGCACGGCACGAGTACGAATGAGCCCGCGATCACAAATCGGGGGTGGAGTGTGATGAAGGGTTGCTGAAGAAGAAGACGAATTGGACGACAGACGGATCACAGACGGGTAGGAAGGCTCAGACGGGTCTGTCTCCACACGATAGCTCAGATAAGATGGTTCCAAAGGATCGAAATCTAACGAAACTGTCAGTGTCAGGCAGGTGTTCGAGTCAGAATCTCCGTCAGTGGGGTACCTCGGAGGATGGAAAGGCAGGCGAATGTCATCCATAGTGATGTCCTCGAACGGCTCATGAAAGCGGAAAAATGGACTCATCACGAGTGCACAGAACTGGCGGCTATGGAATATGTAGACCCGCATCGCTGCCTAAGCAGTCAGAACAGATACATTCAGCACCAGGTCGAAGTGCCAATGCATCATCGAAAACTCAATGAAGATCACCACTGTGCTCGACGTTGGCATCCTTTGAAGACGACATGGAAATGTAGGAGTGAGAAATACTAAATTTCTCAGTAGGATCGTGACTAGACAAACATAGTATCATCGTCATTGTCCCAGCCACTTTGGGTTTAATATGAAAATGGTGGACAGATATCGGTTCAATTTTAATAGTTTTCAGAAAATGTAAATCCTGAAGCGGGTTACTTTTAACTTTATCATCATATCCATAGTGTCATACATAGGCATACAGGCTAATATACATAATAAACATTCATAATGCACATGAGGAATATAATAGCATGCATGACTATACAACTCATCAACTTGACCATGGTCCTACTTAACTTTCATTTTTAGCACATGCTTAACATTCTTTACTTTCCTTTGAAATAGACTGCTTTTGGACATGAGCTCATTCCGTGACCGTCGTCACCCAGTACTAACCAAATCAGACTAAGCCGATATTGGTTACCTCTAAGTTGGAGGGCCCTCCATGTCACCTTTGCCTCCCTCATAGAGGTTCCTTGTGGATCGCCGTCTCTTACTTCCCAGAAGTGATCGAGGGGTCATGTCCCATTCTTCCATTTCTTATCATTATACTTACATGCATAATACTTCTTTGACTCGACACATGCAATGATATGACTAAGTTCATAATTTTGACGGAAATTCGACAGCATAACGGCGAGACTGGAGCTTCCCCAAAATGCCAATCATAAACTTTCAACCGATAGTTCATCATATCTGTATCATATCATCATACTCATCATTCAATCATGAAACAAAGCTTAATCAAGCTCATCATTCATCATGCCGAATGGCATCACACATTCATACCCTAAGGGGTTTATAGTTATGTTTCACTTTGCGAAGAATATTATGAATTGTCATATGATTTCTCACGGTTACCCATGAGAGAATCACATAGTTAGGATATGTGTTTGTGGTCTTTTAGTTACTTAGTCCTCGTATGAAAGTATTCTTTATTGAAGTACATGTCTTATGGAACACTTGTTCAAATTAATTAAGTTAAGTGATTGTTTCCTTTCCTTGAGATAGTGCACTTAATGATACCTAGGTTCATGGTATGCTCAGAGGCCCTAATCATACTTCTGTTCCCAAGGAGTTCGAGATCCCTCTAACCCTTGGGTCATGACAACGCATAACCACATCATGAACCCAACAACACCAATGTTCATAATCACCAAAGGTGATTTTTAACTTATTCAATTAACAAAGTTTTAAGCTTTCATAAATAACACATCAAGGTCTTACCTTAAACTTCATTAAAGTTATCATTCTTTATAAAGTAGTCATAAAGTTTTGTTCTTTATGAAAGTAAGTGCCTTAAACATTAAGCTCTTATCTTAAAGATTGGATCTTTATGAAATAATGATACAAGTTACTAGCTTTTTAAATAAAAAGGCTTGTTCTTATGAAAGTTGACTCATTTAATTATTCTAGGACCATCAAGGTCTCAACTTTATGATTTAAAGTTGTCTCTAAGGTTCCTACTTTATCAACTAGTGATATGAAACATTGACTTCAAGATTAAAAGTCTTGATCTTTATAAAAGTTAGCACCTTTTGGCATTATTTTAGTTCAAAATCTAAACTTTATGGATTAAGTGCCACAAAACAACACTTTTGTGACTTAAAGGTTTCATTCTTGATTAAAGTTTGTAACTTTATGAAAAGTCTTTTCTTTAAGGTTGGATTTCTAAGACATAAAGTAACAAGATATCATTTTATAACTCAAAAAGGCTTGTTATTCTAAAAAGCTTAGACTTTTACATATATCTTTGTCTTCAAAATAAAACAAAAGAAGACTTTGTGATGGCACTAAAACTTGCGTGACTTTTTGTGATCAAGAAGCAAACTTTTTAAAGTTAAAGCTTTTAGAATGTTCATAAGCTTTTAGAATGTTCATAGTCTTATCAAATCATGAAAACATAATAAGGTGAAGCTTTTCTAATCATCAACTCATCATAAAAAGAACAACTTTAAGCAAGATACCATCAAGAATATACAAGAACCTATTTTGCCAAAAGTAGAAACTTAAGAACACTTGAAGAACAACAAGAACATATTTTTCTGAAAGTTGAAACTTAAGAACACTTGAAGAACAACAAGAAGAGGAAATTTAAGAACACTTGAAGAACAACAAGAACATATTTTGCTAAAAGAGGAAACTTTTGCTCTTGAAGAGCATGAAGGATCTTCTCAAGTTTTCACTTAGAGATCTTGGTCATGAAAGAGCCAAGCTCCAAGCTTTCTTGAGCAAACAAAATGAAAAAGATGAAGATCACTACCTTTCTTGAAGATGGTGCAAAAACAAGAGAAGAGGAAGAAAAAGATGATGGCTCCTCTTGATGATGATGGTGGCGGTTTTGCAAGAAGGAAGGAGAAGCTCTTGAGATCTTGTGAAAATGGAGGTTACAATGTTTAGATCTTGTCTCCAAAGACCCAAAGATGAGGTCTTTGAAGGGCTAAGTGAGTGGTTTTGGGTGGTGGTGGTGAAGAAAGGAAGAAGAAGAGATGAAGAAGTGTGTAAAGAGAAGTTGGAGGATTTGATTTCAAGAGAGAGAATGAGATGAGTGAAAATGAAAATGGTTGAGGGAGGGAGAAAGAGAAAGTGGCGTCCACTATTCAAAGGGGAGAAGGGAGATATTTTCTTAATTTTGTGTTAATTAAGGTTTAAGGGGACAAATTGGATGATGGGGAGACAAAGGATGGTCAAATTCTTACATAAAGTAGTCTTGTCTAATGTTTTTTATTTTAATGACATCACTCTCTACTTTATTGTCTAGTTGGCTAAATTTGAATTTAATCATGTGATTAAGTGCTCATACTACTTAATTAAGGTGATTAAGCAAGGATTAGTGATTAACATACAAGAATACGATTAACAAAAATTAATCTTACGATTAAGCTTAATTAACCTTCATTAAACTCGAGTAAGCTAATTAAGGGTGATTAGTGCTTAATTAAGCTATAAGGGCTCTGACTCGCTTAATTAGAGATTATCTAACCTCAATTAAGTATTCTCTTGACTCTTCTTATCCGAGTTAACCTCTTAATTAAGCTTTAATCTCGTAATTTCTCATTAAGTGCCTAATTACTCAAGGTTACTGAGGTAATTTAGCACGACATGAAATTGAGGATGTTACACTTTTTATGGTTTTCATGATTTGATAAGACCATGAATATTCTAAAAAGCTTAAAACTTTAAAAAGTTTGCTTCTTGAAGCATAAAAAGTGGCACAAATTTAGTGCCTTCATAAAAGTCTTATTTTGTTTTGTTTTGAAGACAAGAATACATGCAAAAGTTTAAGCTTTTTGGTATAATAAGCCTTTTTGAGTTAGAAAAATGATATCTTATCACTTTATGTATTAGAAATCAAACCTTAAAGAAAAGACCTTTCATAAAGTTTCAAATTTTAATCAAGAATGAGGCCTTTAAGTCATAAAAGTGTTGTTTTGTAACATTCAATTCGTAAAGTTTAGATCTTGAACCAAAATAATGCTAAAAGGTGTTAACTTTTATAAAGATCAAGACCTTTTAACCTTAAAGTTAATGTTTCATATCACTAGTTGATAAAGTAGGAACCTTTTGAATGTAGAGACAATTTTAAGTCATAAAGTTGAGACCTTAATGGTCTTAGAATAATTAAAAGAGTCAACTTTCAGAAAGAACAAGACTTTTTAGTTAAAAAGCTAGTAACTTGTATCATTATTTCATAAAGATCTAATCTTTAAGATAAGAGCTTAATATTAAAGGCACTTACTTCGATAAAGAATAAAACTTTATGACTACTTTAAAAGAATGATAACTTTTATAATATTTATTATAAGATCTTGTTAGGTTAGTAATGAAAGCTTGAAACCTTGTAACTTGGTTAAGTTAAAAATCACCCTTGGTATTTAGTGAACCTGGTGTTATTGGGTTCATGATGTGGTTATGCATTGTTATGACCTAAGGATTAGAGGGATTTCAAACTCCTTGGGAATAGAAGTATGATTAGGGTCTCTAAGCATATCATGAACCTAGGAATCACTAAGTACACTATCTCAAAGAAAGGAAACAATCACCTAACTTAATTAATTTGAACAAGTATTCCATAAGACATGTACTTAAGTAAAGAATAATTTCATACGAATACTAAGCAACTAGAAGACCACATACACATATCTTAACTATGTGATTCTCTCATGGGTAACCATGAGAAATCATATGATTATTCATAAGATTCTTCACAAAGAATAATGCAACTATGAACCCCCTTTAGGGTATAAATGTATGATACCATTCGGCATGATGAATGACAAGTTTGATTGAGCTTTGCCTCATGATTGAATGTTGAGTGTGATGATATGATATAGGTATAATAAACCATTGCTTGAAAGTTTTTGATTGGCATTTTAGAGAAGCTCCGGCCTAGCCGTTATGTTGCCAGATTTCTGTCAAAATTATGGACTTAGTCATATTATTGCATGTGTCTAGTCAAGGAAGAACTATACATGTAAAGTATAACAATAAGAAACGAAAGAATGGGACATGACCCCTCGATCACTTTCGGGAAGTGAGAGACGGTGATCCACAAGGAACCTCTATGAGGGAGGCAAGGGTGATATAGAGGACCCTCCAACTTAGCAATAACCAATATCAGCTTAGTCTGATTTGGTTTAGTACTGCATGGTGACAGTCACGGAATGAGCTCATGTCCAAAAGTAGTCTATTTCAAAGGAAAGCAAAGAATGTTAAGCACGTGCTAAAATTTAAAGTAAAGTCAAAGTAGAACCATGGTCAAATTGATGAGTTGCATAGTCATGCATGTTTCTATATTTCTCATGCGCATTATAAATGTTTATACCATGTTCTCACATGTATATGCTCTTATATGGTAGTTTTGAGTTTCTTTATATTATGTTTATATGGAAAAGATTAAAAGAAACCCGCTTTGGGAACCTATGTTTTCAAACCCTTTAAAAATAGAACTTATGCATGCTCACTATTTTCATAATTAAACCCGAAGTGGCTAGGACGTTGATGTTGACACAGTGTTTGTCTAGTCGCGATCCTACTGAGAAATCTTGCATTTCTCACTCCTACGTTTCCATGTCATCTTCAGATGGAGTTGATAGCATCAGTGGTAGCACTACTGACGATACCTGACTGGATAAGACGAGGAGTTGCCATGTTTCTTCACCTAGCTAAGGAGGATCGAGATAGTAGCATAGTATTTTCATTTTCTTAAAAGCTCTAGTTGGGTAGTTCATGTGTAATTAAGAGCATCTAGAAAGTCATGTTGCTTAATTTGACCTATTACGTATGTGATACTTATTAAGTGTAATGATGACCTTGATTATCTCTGATTGCATTCTTGGCTTAAGGTATTATGTTATGTTGTTTCCATTTTGTCATATGTCTTATTAGTAACTTAGTGATATGAAGAACAACGTTCATATGTATACGAGTAAGTAAGCACTTAAAGGCTCAGTTTTCAAGCATAAAGGTTTTACAAAAAAAAAAAAATTACATGCTATTTTCGTATATTACGCTAATTTCAAAGATAAGAACTTTCGCTAGTTAAGAGTAACAACTAGTAATGCCATAAAATGACTTAAGCATAGTATGGTATTAGTAGGGTGTTACAATAAGAGAATATACCCTTGACTGCTATCTCCACAATGGTGTACTACTAAGAAGCTTAAATAAAGGCTTACAAGGGTTACTAATTCAGAAGATGAAATAGAAGGAAACATAATGGCTCTGTCAGAACAATTTAACATGGCTCGATTGGTAGAAAGCCAATCCATACCCAAAATAATGTCAAGTCCCGACAAGGAGAGGCAAATTAAATTAGCTGAAAAAGTTCGACCTCCTATCTGACAGGGGACATTCATACAAATATGATTGATCTTAACGGGCTCACTTATAGGAGTATAAACTAGCAAGTCATAAGATAATTCAGAAATAGGTAACTGTAAGGCTGACATGCAATCATGAGAAATGAAAGAGTGAGATGCACCTGAATCGTATAAAATAGTTAAGGTTTTACCATTCACTTCACACGTATCTTGAATCAAATCTTCTGACTTATCGACCTCCTGCACATCCATAGTGAAAACTATTCCTTGGCATTGTGGCTTAGGAGTCGGCTGAGGGTTTCTGGCAGGACATTCATAGATTTTGTGGCCTGGCTTGCCACATCCAAAATAGACATTTTGGCCTGCCAAGCATGGGTGATTGCCATGATTCTTGCCCACTGGCTGCAAGTCTGGTTCCCAACAGGCCTCTGAGGTTGCTTGCCTTTGTTGCTCGCAAGCTGAAACTTTCTCTGCTGCTGAAAGTTGAGCTTGAACCTTGGGCCTTGTGGAGCCAACCCCTTCTTAAAGTTACTACTAGTTGACCTAGCAACCACAAACTTCTTGTTACGATCCTCCACCAAGCAACACTTGTTTACAAAAGTAGGGAAGTCTCTGATCTCCATTGGCCCTATGGTGTAAGAATGTCTTTTCTCAGCCCACCTTCAAACTTGACGCACTTCCATACATCGTCGGGGCTCCGTTGATAAATGGTGGAAAATTGCACAACTCCTCAAATTTAGCAATGTATTCTGACACACTACTATTCCATTGACGGAGGTACATAAACTCCAACTCCTTAGCATTGCGGATAGAAGCAGGGAAGTACTTTTGATATAACGCATCTCTGAATATGTCCCAAGTAATGTCTGTTTGGGATCCCTCTAATAACCGTCGTGCACCATTCCACCAGAACTCTGCATCTGCTTCTAGTATATAGGTGGCAAAGGTCACCTTCTGATGATCTGTGCAGTCCAAAATCGAAAAGACTTTCTCCATGGCCTTAACCCACTCATCTACTTTATCTAGGTCCAATGCTCCTCTGAAGCTGGGCGGGTTAGTCTCTCGAAACTCAGCAAATTTGAGGTACTCCAGATCCACCCCAGGGCCATTATGATTCCCTCCAAGACCTACCTCTGGCTGCCTTCCTAGCTGGCCCATCATTTGAGTTGCCGCAGTTGCCTGCTCGCGCATACCGTGCATCATTTCTTGCATTGTCTCCAGGAACTTAGTAGATTCCTCCTGGGGCCTACCTCACCTTCCAGAAGCCATCAAGTTCTAAACACACAAAACAAGGGTAATTGAGTTGATCAGGCTCAATACTAAGTCCAGTGTGCAAGTAAATAATAGCATACGGTTAGGCAATCCCCTCACATGCATCCTATCCATATAGATAAGACGCAGTACATGATAATATCACAGAGCATATGCGAAAGATAGTCAGTCTAATCCTCAGGCCTATATTAGGACGAACTGCTCTGATACAAAAAAAGTAACACCTTACTAGACAAAATACTATGCTTAAGTCATAATACATTACCTAATAAGTTATTACATGAGGTTACCTTATTACGTTACCTTCTGATCAAAAATAGTTATCCAGAGAACGTTAATTGTTCAATAAACCATTTAACGTGTTAGTGAGTTCTGTATCAGCAATGATAAATTAATAAGTAAAGAGAATTTGTAGAATAAACAGGACTACCTGATGTCATCATATATATATATATATATATATATATATATATACATAGACGTTTGTTTTCAAAGTTTGACAAAAGATGCATATAAAACAATACAGGGTAATAAAATAAGGCTGCTAATACAAAAAAAATGACACCGGCCTATCACTACAATCAGAACCCTATCTGGTCCCCATGGGACATTTCATGTACCAACCATCTACATATAACATCCACTAAGCTACCGCCTATGGCCCAAAAATGCCAAAAGAAGGCCATTCTATACATATCCTACTACTGCACGGGCACTCTAGATGGATTCCGAGGAAAGAAATTCATTCGCCATGCCAGCGTCCGCAAGAGTGTAGTCCACGCTCGGAGCAGAGGACGAGGAAGATGAACTTGCTGCCTCAAACGGATCCTCCTCAGACATCGAGACCGAAGGCATCTGCTGCAATGGTGAGGTTGGCGGAGCCATGGCTGGTGCTGCTGCTGCTACGGGTGGAGGTGGAAAGGGATGGGCCATGTGGAGAGGGATGACAATATAAGGGACGGCAGGGTCGAATAGCGAATGTATGAGTGGTACAGCAAAATCTCTCTGGAAGAAGAAATAAAGGCAAAACTGACATTTACCAGATATATACACGGAGTCTAAGAACAGATCGAGATAGATGTGGAGCTCAGGAAACTCAATGAATAGAACGCAGGTTGCCGCGTTGTCCATGATCTAAGAATGATGCGGGAACATACAGTAGAGTGAGAAATAAAGATTTCTCGATAGGGATCCTAATTTTATACACATCTGTCATCGCCGTCGTTCCCAGTTGTTTCGGTTTTTCTTTTAATTTTAAATAGTATGACAAAATGGATATTCAACTTAAATTCTTATTATGGAAAACATACACTGAAACAAAATAAATTTTTAATTGGAACAATGAAATTATAGTCAACAGATATGCTATTATAAATAAGATAGAAACCATAAATAAACAATAATGTAGCATAAGAAATAAATAGACAACTGTAACGATCAATTAAGAATTTTCATGCAGTGTATACAAATGTGCAACTGGAAAATGCATCTTGTCTTTGAAGGCTCTCACCTCCTAAATCTTAATTTCCATTCTTGGTCCCCTGGAAGTTATTGGGTATATACTCCTGGGTAATAGTCCACTTTTTAGGACCGAGCTCGTTCCTATATAAGATTGCCGGATTTACTTTCCCCGACCTTCCCACTGATCTATTCCCCTTAAACTTATTCAGGGGCTAGCCCAAGTAATATGGAATCCTTTATAATATTCATGAGTTGCATGCACATCTAACTTTATTCTTTCAAATATCATGTGTTCATGCAATTTGTAACTCACACAACATATGAATTTCTTGCCGAAATTTGGGCAGCATAACGGATTGAGTCCGCATCCCCATGAATAGTGCCAGACAACTAGTACAATCATTCAAACTTACAATTCAATATGGATCAGCAATTATATATGCATAATATCATTCCTCAAATTTAATTCCAACATCAATAGGGTTTTCTGTTTACTTCCTCCTATTCTGCCCGATTTGGGTATAATCCACCCTTAGTTCAATTCAACTCATTTAAGCTTGAATTTTGGATATTTCATAGCTCTATGTGTCTAGTTTCTAACTCTTTTGGTCCCATCTTATTTTGATTTGTATAACCCAAGTTATTAGCATTTTACCCCAGACTATCCTGTTCTTAACTAGAATTGCACCCTTATAAGTGAAAATTCACTAAAAATAGAAATATAGGTGAAATCATACAAAATTTATATCAAATTAAATCTAACAGGACAAGATTTCAAATGAAATAAGTTTCATATCATTTGCATGAGTATATTTGAAGATATAAGCCTCATAACTTGACCTTACTGGACTACCCTGTTCCATCCCGATTTGAACTTAAGTCAACTTCATTGATATGCTAGGAATAATTGACAATGAATCTGACTCTGAAATTTTTATGGGATGTTCCTTATATATTGGCTTTCAAACAACATTGGGTTCACTCAATTTGGAGTTGTGTAGCGTGATTTACACCCTTCTCAACTCATACTACCTAGTTGAGGATTCAGATTTCTAGGTCAAATTTTAAAAATTCATAACTAATTCTATAATAATCCAATGGCTTATATTTTATATGTATGGAAAGCCCTGAATGTCTAGTTTCATACAAAAATAGATTCATCAAATTTAAACGGCCGTAGGCGGTCAGACACTCCCAGACGGACCGCCGAGGAAAACCCTAACATCTTCTTGAATTTTCTCTATTCTTCAAGTTCTTTCATACCAATTCCAATTCTAATCACAACATACATGCAAAATCAACTATAACCCATCATCATCACTCCAAATCACATCAGTATCATGAAAAATCAAGATCTCCACACAGCCCCAAATCAAGGAAAATAAGAAGAGAAGTTGGATTCCTACCTTTCCTAGGTGTGATTCTTGTTAGATTTGTGGTTTGAGTTGAAGAAATGTTGTTGTGGCTTGAATGTTTGTGGGAGATGAAGATGATATGAGATGAGATAAGATGACATGAGATGAGGGAGAAAAGAATAAAGAGGGGTCAGCATACATAGGGCCGAAATTGCAAGGGCAGAAAAGGAAAAAAAAGAAAACTTCTAAGGCAAGTTGAATGTGATTGGTGGATTTGTGTTAGCCAATTCAACTTGGTTTTGTAGCTGCCTTCTTGGCTGAAAGCAGCGCCACATATGGGGGTGTTTTAGCTAAATCCTAGCCATTCATCCTAGGACACTCATAGTATAAGTTCTATTGATCCGGTTCCGACAGTTTAAAATATCGAAATCTTACCGATTTCTCTTAAATTGATAAACCGGTTTTAGAAAAATTCTGTAAGGTTTCCTATGTTCCTAATCTAATTCCATCAAGCCTAATCCTTCTAAATCACACTTGATTGGCTTTAAGTGAATGCTTAATCGAATTCTGATTAAACCCAATTATTCGATGAAAACCGAACAACTCGGTTATTAACGATAAGATTTCTCGGACGTTACATTATGTGTATAACTTGTGGGCCATTTTTTAGAAAATTTATGTGTGCAATTAAAAAAATAAAAAAGATGAGGAAATAAGAAAAATACAAAATAAAATGTGAGTGTTTTGAATATGTGAGTTTAATTATCTTATTATTTGCCTTTTCCTTTAATTTTGAAATTATTTTGGGATTCTTAGCAATTAGAAACCTTCTTTTACTTATGAGAAAAAATAAATATCTTATTTAGAAAATCTGTTTTTGCTAACTCATGAAACAACTTATGACATTAATGTATGGTTTAACTATCTTTAAGAGTTATAAGAATTGTAAGAGTTTATTATATAATTTATGTTATCCTGAATCTTATGTAAAAGTGCATTTGTCTTTTTGTTCTTAAAAAAATCTTTTCACAAAAACAAAAAAGTCGATTCAATACACAATTATTTTTTACAAGAGTTATGTAGTTTTGAGTTCCTCATTGAACTAGGGGATATGTAGAAGCACAAGGTCAAGCCAAAATTAAATTTTCTTACATTTTTTCTTTTTTGGCTTTATTATTTTAAAGGGGAAAATAAATATTATCAAAACTATTAATTAATTTGCATAATAAACTCTAGGGTAACTATTATAAAATGAATATATCATGGCTGCAGTGGGATTCAGCTTCCACTATTCATTATGTATAATTAGACTCTCAAATCCAATCTCATTTTCAATTGACTAGTTTTGCAAAATTAAATGGTTTTGCCTCTTGTCGTGGCTCCTCTAGGCATGTTGTGACAATATGATAGTGATAGAGGATGGATCTAGGAATCAGAATGCATTCATGAGCCCACTGGGATGCATTCAGAATAAAAAGTTCACTTAAATACAATAGGTTAATATCCAAATAAACTTAAAAAAAATCCTTAAATTACATAATTTATATCTAAATTCAAGCACAAATATAATAAGCTAATTAGGATGTATAAATAAAAAGTCCATAAATAATAATTAACTACAAATATGCTTACAAGTTAACCATAAAAAATAACAAGAAGTTCACAAATTCTGAGGTTTTGTATAAGGAAAAAAAAGTGGTCTCCAACTTGCAGGTCAAGCCCCCTGCCCTGCCTTAGCTGGCAGGTTAGGCGGGTTATAATTTTTGGCAAGGTAAAAATTTAACCTACTATATTTGATGGGTTATGCGGGTTAACCTAGCAAGTTGAACCCATTTTGGCCATTTCTACCCAAAACTCAAGTCAATATTTGAGTAGTAATAGACAAAGCATCTATGCTAGAAAAGTGAGGATAGCTGGTGCTTCATAATGACCACACATGGGTGTCTATTATATGATAGTTTTATCTAAGTTATGGAGAGTATTGTAATGCCCAACCAGTCTTTTAAAGGCTGACATATACTTCACAACAATTAACTTTAATGGGTTCTTTAAGAAGCCTTATTTTGGACTATGGATTTGGCCAATCGGTTTGGGTCGTATGATCCAACTATTATGTATGTTCAATGTTGAACTTATTATTCTACCAACCAAAAAAAAAAAAAAAAGGAAAAAAACCTATTATTTTGACAAAAAGAATGTTGAACTTATTATTTAAATTTATTATACTAACTTTATCATTAACTAGCATTATAACATTTGACTTGGAATTAAGTAATCAAGTTCGGGTATGACCTTTTTAAAGGCGCTTGCTACAATGCACCTTGCAAACTACGATGCTTCATACACCGTTTATTATGGTGCACCTAATGTGTGCCACTACTGGTAAGTAGAGGTAATTTTACTGTAGACCTGGTAGCATACCCTTTTTTTTTTTTTTAAGTTTAATATTTTCCCCGTTCTCTTTTCGAAGTGTGATCAAAAGCAAAGAAAAAAAAACCTTTTCAGTCCTTGACCCCTATGAAATTGGTGATCTTGGTTGGTTGTAGATGGTGGTGTCGGCAACATGAGATGATGGACAACCTTTGGTGCCTTTATAAAATAAAGTCATGCTTTGGTGTGTCAACTTGTTCTTTCCCTTTCTATTTGGAACCTCTAATCTACCTCTGCCCTTGTTGTCCCATTACGAGAAGGGAAAACCATGTTGCCTTCAACCATTATGAACTCACCTGGAAAGAGTGCGCACAGAGCCTAGTACAGGGATTTGGTCAAGGACCGAGCAAGTATCTCTTAGGGCGTGCGAGTTTCAACTACTGGGTATGTGGATATCCTGGCTCTGATCATAGTTCCTTTAATTTTAATTTCTGATTTATTTATTATTTTTCCAGAAATTCGATAAAAGCATAAGAATGCCAACATGTTTATATCCAAAAATTGATTGATTTTGTTTCTTTGACCAAAGATCCACAGCAAGAGCTTAGATTTTTGTTGAGAAATTTGTATTAATTTGTAGATCAGTTGGCTGGGTAAGGGAGGGGATGGTGACATTTGTGGTTAGTGTGCATCATATAGAAAGAAAATTTGAATGGAGGTTGCTGTCAAGCTGGGTTTTTGCTATCATTATCTTTTATTGTGTGAAGATTAGTTATTTGTCCACTTGAGTTTGCAGCTTAGCCATTCAGGTTAGTTAGAATATAATGTTAAGTGAAGTTAGAACTTGGGAACAGTTAGCAAGCAAGGTTAAGGCTGATTATCAGATTAGGGTTGCCTGCAACTATTAAATTGCAAGATGAATGTTAAGGTTTTTTTATTTATTAAAAGTATGTATTTATTTGTTATTTATATTTATATGGATGCAGTGTTAACTATGTGAAGGAGAAAAAGAAGTATAAATGGCAGAACTAATTGAAGATTCTGCTTCGAACCAATTGATTGAGATAGCGACAAAGGTAAATTTAGTTTAGTGTTGAGTGTTGCTTGAACTGGCCTTTAATTTCACCATGTTCACTTGGTGTGATGTTGTTTTATAACATAATGAAGTTAAACTACCGACAGGGAGTAGGAGGAATGGATGACAGGCATCGAGTTGGGGAGGGTAATGATGAAAAGAAGAATTGTTTCTTGATTCTATTGAGAGTGCTCGTAGAGTATATTATATCTCTCTGAGTAGAGAAGAGGTTGAAAAGTATGAGCTTGCTGATTTGGACATGGCATATGCATTTTATAATCTGTACGGCAAATCCCATGAGTTTGGCATTCGAAAGCACAAAGTTGGTCGAAGTGTATCTGACAACCAAATATTTTGGCAAACATTTGTTTGCTCTAGACAGGGCCATCGGGAGCCAAAATATCTAGAGAATAGTAATAGGAGAAGGGAGCCGAAACAACTGACTAGGTGTGGGTGCCAAGCTCAGTTACGCGTGCATTCTGGTAGCATGAGGAATTGATGGTATGTGACAAAATTTAATGATGACCACAATCATGATCTGTTGAGCCTAGATTATTTTAAGTTGCTTTGGTCACATAGAAATATGGGTGAAGGTGACATTTTAAGGTTTAATAGCATGAGAAAAGCAGGTAGTAGCCTTCCTAAGATTTATGGGCTTTTTGCTAGTCAAGCTGGTGGTTTTGATAAAGTAGGATTTCGAAAAAAGGATATGTACAACCAAATTCAAAAAGATCGACTATTGGGAGGTGGAGATGCAAACAATGCCATAGGGTACCTCCGTATGCAAGAAAGGCTAGATCCATTATTGTTTTGGAGGCATGAACTTGATGAGTAGAATAGAATGTGGTAGTTGTTTTGGTCTGATGGTAGAAGCCAAGTTGATTATGAAGTGTTTGGGGATGTATTGACGTTTGATGCTATGGAAAGAATAAATATAAGTGTCCTGTGGTTGTGTTCTCCAGAGTCAATCATCATCTCTAAACAATTATTTTTGGTTATGGTATAGTTTCTGATGAATCTAAAGGTACTTATGTATGGCTATTGGAGAAATTTGTGGAGGCAATGAAAGGAAAATCTCCAAAGTCAGTGGTTATGAACGGAGACTTATCAATGAAAAATACAATTCGGAGGGTATTTCCAGATGCAAAACATCGATTATGTGGGTGGCACTTAATAAGCAATGCAACATCCAATGTGGCGATTCCAAGGTTCCCTCAGTAGTTCAAGATGTGTATGTTAGGAGACTATGAGGTTGACGAATTTGAGCAGAAGTGGGCAGCAGTGGGGAGGAAGTTTGGTGTCCAGGATATTATCTGGGTTCAAGATACATATGAAAAGAGGGATATATGGGCAACAGCACATATGAGAGATAATTTCTTTGCTGGTTTGAGGACCGCATCAAGATGCAAAGGCTTACATTCTCAAGTGGGTAGGTATATGGAGTCTGGTCATAACTGGACAAAGTTTGTATAGCACTTTGCTCATTGCTTGGAAGCCATCTGTGACAATGAGGTAGAGGCTGATTTTAAGTCTAATTTTGGTTTTCTCATCATGCAAACTCAAATGGAAGCATTGGAGCGGTTTCAAGCAAAGGTATACACTCGGGAAGTGCTCTATATATTTCGTGCTATCTTGAAGAAGTCAACAAGTGTGAAGATTATTGTGTGGAAGGAAACTGCTACCAATGTTATCTTTGTTGTTGGTAACATCTGTGATCCGAATAAGATTGACATGTATCTTATTGGCCACAAAATATGGAGTTTAGATGCTCTTGTCAGCGCACGGAATCGTTTGGCATTCCATGTGTGCATATAATTAATGTTATGGTGTTTCTAGATATTGACAAGTTGCCTGAGTCCTTAACACTAGAGAGATGGACCATGAAAGCAAAGGAAGGACGTGCATTGAGGAATGGGCGAGTATCAGGATTTGAAGATGGTATATATGTGAGCCGCATTGTCTCTATGAATGATAGTTGGAGAGAATTGAGCAATGTTGCTTGTAGAATTCTTGATGACTATAATGATGAGATGGACTGGATTGCAAGTAGAACAGCAGAATTATAGGAAGCATGACCAGGAAATAATATTGCCACAAAATGCTGGGCAAGCTACACAATGCAATGTTAAGGATCCCAGACGAACCTGGACCAAAGGATGTGGTGAAGCTACTAAAATTTCTAGTGGCAAGGTGAAGCAAATGATCCGGTGTAGTATATGTAAAGCAGAAGGTCATAATTGAAGAGTCTGCCTTAAAGCTCAAAAATTGAAAATGATTGCCCGATCTCACAGTGTGGAGTCTAAACATGCTGAAGAAGAGAATGACGAGTTCGAAGGTAATGATGCAGACTATAATGCTAAAGAGGATGATCTAGTTAGTAGATGCTATGGATTCAGCTTGTGTTATATTTAACAGTAGTTATTTTCACTTCTAACTTACACCAGTGTTCATGATGCAAGATTTTTACACTTCCCTTGGCGATGGGGGAAGTTAACATTTCTAGGTGGTGAGCATGCATTCATTTTCCTGGTAATGATGATGCAGTCTGTGCTCAAACAAAAATAAAATAGATGTTATGTTGAGAAGAGAATATTACTATGTAGTGATCGTCATTAGTTCATCAAGATATAGGGGTTAGCCCAGTTAGGTGGTTTGTACTATAACTAAGAAATATCTTCTTGTTTGTTGCTTGTGTGTGGATCTGCTATCAAATTGAAATGTATTGATTTGGTTTACTTAAACCAGATGAATTAATCACTAGTCATTTAGTCTGGCTGCAAATGCTTTCTGACTGGGATATACCCTGAGTAACACAACAAAAATGAGACGCTAGTAATGTCCTTTTGAACGCTGGTATATTTGGAACAAAATGCTAGTAAGCGTATGGAATGTGCTGCTAACTCTCTCTGGCTGATAAATTTTTGTGGTTTTGATTTTTTTTCTAGAATCCATTTTTTTTTAATAATTATTGACAATAATGGGCACCTTAAAGGCTAAATACTTTCATAAGAATATAAAAACTTCGGAGTTGAAGTAAGTCATTAAACGCTGGTAAATTCCTTCTTGGCGCTGGTAGACTGGCAAAAAATGCTAGTAAGCATATGGAATGTGCTGATAACCTTCTCTGGCTGGAATAATTTTGTGGATTCAAATTTTATATTTTTCCTCTAAATTTTCTTTTTTTTTTTGAAAAAATAATTTTTGACACTACAAGGCACGTAAAAGGCTAAATACTTTCATAAGAATATAAAAAATTCAGAGTTGAAGTAAGTCATTAAACACTGGCAAATTCCTTCCCAACGCCGGTAGACTTGGCACAAAACGCTGGTGAGCGTATGGAATACGCTGGTAACCTTCTTTGGCTGGAATAATTTTGTGGATTCAAATGTTATATTCTTTCCCCATAATTTTTTTTTTTTTGAAAAAATAATTTTTGACACTGCAAGGCACGTAAGAGGCTAAATACTTTCACAAGAATATAAAAAATTCAAACTTGAAGTAAGTCACTAGACGCTGGTAAATTCCTTCTCCATGTTGGTAGACTTGGCACAAAGCACCGATAAGTGTATGGAATGTGCTGGTAACCTTCTCTAGCTAGAATAATTTTGTGGATTCAAATTTTATATTTTTCCCCTTTAATTTTTTTTTTTTTTGAAAAAATAATTTTTGACACTATTGGGCACGTAAGAGGCTAAATAGTTTCATAAGAATATAAAAAATTCAGAGTTCAAGAAAGTCATTAAACGCTGGTAAATTCCTTCTCGACGCTGGTAGACTTGGCATAAAGCGCTGGTAAGTGCATGGAATATGCTGGTAACCTTCTCCGGCTGGAATAATTTTGTGGATTCAAATTTTATATTTTTCCCCCTTAATTTTTTTTTGAAAAATAATTTTTGACACTACTAGGCACGTAAGAGGTTAAATACTTTCATAAGAGTATAAAAAATTTAGAGTTGAAGTAAGTCATTAGACGCTGGTAAATTCCTTGTCGATATTGGTAGACTTGGCGCAAAGTGCTGGTCAGTGTATGGAATGCGCTGGTAACCTTCTGTGTCTAGAATAATTTGGTGGATTCAAATTTTATATTTTTCCCTCTTAATTTTTTTTTTTTGAAAAAATAATTTTCGGCACTACGGGGCACCTAAGAGGCTAAATACTTTCATAAGAGTATAAAAAATTCAGAGTTGAAGTAATCATTATACGCTGGTAAATTCCTTCTCGGCGCTAGTAAACTGGCACAAAATGCTGGTAAGTATATAGAATGCGCTAGTAAATTTCTCTGGCTAGAATAATTTTATAGATTCAAATTTTATATTTTTCCCCCTTAATCTTTTAATTTTTTTGAAAAAGTAATTTTTGACACTACAGGGCAAGTAAGAGGCTAAATATTTTTATAAGAATATAAAACATTCAAAGTTGAAGTAAGTCATTAGACGCTGGTAAATTCCTTCTCGGTGCTGGTTGACTTGGCACAAAACACTGGTTAGTGTATGGAATGCGCTGGTAACCTTCTCTAGCTGGAATAATTTTGTGGATTCAAATGTTATATTTTTCCCCCTTAATTTTTTTTTTTTGAAAAAATAATTTTTGACACTACCAGGCACATATGAGGCTAAACACTTTCATAAGAATATAAAAAATTCAGAGTTGAAGAAAGTCATTAAACTCTGGTAAATTCCTTGTCGACGCTGGTAGACTTGGCACAAAGCGCTAGTAAGTGTATGGAATGCGCTGGTAACCTTCTCTGGCTGGAATAATTTTGTGGATTCAAATTTTATATTTTTCCCCCTTAATTTTTTTTTTTTTTTTGAAAAAATAATTTTTGACAATACTTGGCATGTAAGAGGCTAAACACTTTCATAAGAATATAAAAAATTTAGAGTTGAAGTAAGTCATTAGACGCTGGTAAATTCCTTCTCGATGCCGGTAGACTTGGCACAAAGTGCTGGTCAGTGTATAGAATGCGTTGGTAACTTTCACTGTCTGGAATAATTTTGTGGATTCAAATTTTATATTTTTCCCTTTTTTTTTTGAAAAAATAATTTTTGACACTATAGGGCACCTAAGAGGCTAAATACTTTCATAAGAATATAAAAAATTCTAAGTTGAAGTAAGTCATTATACGCTAGTAAATTACTTCTCGGCGCTGGTAGACTGGCACAAAACACTGGTAAGTATATGGAATGCATTGGTAAGTATATGGAATGCGCTGGTAATCTTATCTGGTTGGAATAATTTTGTGGATTCAAATTTTATATTTTTACCTCTTAATTTTTTTTTTTTTTTTGAAAAAATAATTTTTGACACTACAGGGTATGTAAGAGGCTAAATACTTTCATAACAATATAAAAAATTCAGAGTTGAAGTAAGTCATTAGACGCTGGTAGACTTGGCACAAAATGTTGGTTAGCATATGGAATGCGTTGGTAACCTTCTCTGGTTGGAATAATTTTTTGGATTCAAATGTTATATTTCTCCCCCTTAATTTGTTTTTAAATAATTTTTGACACTACGAGGTATGTAAGAGGCTAAATACTTTCATAAGAATATAAAAAACTTAGAGTTGAAGTAAGTCATTAAATGCTAGAAAATTCCTTCTCGACGCTGGTAAACTTGGCACAAAGCGTTGGTAAGTGTATGGAATGCGCTGGTAACCTTCTCTGGATGGAATAATTTTGTGGATTCAAATTTTATATTTTTCCCCCTTAATTTTTTTTTTGAAAAAATAATTTTTGACACTACTGGGCACGTATGAGGCTAAATATTTTCATAAGAATATAAAAAATTCAAAGTTGAAGTAAGTCATTAGATGTTGGTAATTCCTTCTTTACGCTAGTAGACTTGGCACAAAGCGCTGGTAAGTGTAAGAGGCACCTAACATTCAACATGTCTCTAAATCTTATTCTCCAAATACATGGATTAAAGTAATGAAAGAGATACACAACCCCATAGTTATATATTTGTATTGCCAACCACACAATTGTCTAGTTTAAGGCCCACATGGCCCCCCAACATAAGGTGTTTAGGTTTATAATTACAAGCCCCAAAATATTCATCATAGAGCACTAACGTATGTTAGCCTACTTAACATCAGCACAATTGGTCATTCATAATATTTGTGTGAGATCGAAACACGTTTTCACCATTTCAACACTCACTTGGCCAATTATATTTGGTTGGAAAGCAAACTCCATGTCCAGCCAATCAAAAACCCACAGAGAGGACTTTGAACTGCAGTTCATGAAACTAATGATATCACTAGTTATGTGGTTATATAGTTAAGTGAGGTTTCACAAATATAATAATTTTTATTTGTTTACGGTATCCTTTTGCTATATGGCACTGGATTCATTAATATCTATAATCAGAAGCAATTGGCTAAGGTATGAAAGGACAAACCTTGTGCCTAGGTCAGGAAGATTTTTAACCTAATATGTTGGCCATTTGTCCATTGATGGTTTGTTTACCAACCGACCCATTTCAGAGTAATACAATGTCAAAATACTATGTAATCTCCACACCAAATAACAATATTATCACAATTGAATGGAAATTAGCCTACGATGAAGAACATCCAGCCATATAGACAAATTTATTGGGCCTTCTCTTCACATCCTATGTTTAATTGTTTCTTTCATATGTCAATAGTGTCCATGCTTATCATAGTATCTATGCCAAATGCTTTGAAGGGTCCTCTGCCAACATCTCTGAATGTGTCCAGTTGATATAGCTTACACTCATCAATAAATATTACGATCAAGAATCGGTGAAACACATCATCTACCAAAGGGACATATATCTGGGAAACATGTCAACCGTTATTGTTAATGTACAAGCATGGATGTTTTGTACAATGCAACATATTTCTATTTAAACCCTTTGTACACAATATTTTCTTACATATTTGAGTTTCTGAGAGGGAGGCATCCACTTTGATCCATAGATTTTGAAAGCCTCCTCTGTGGTTGTCACTTCCCTGACCCTCTCCTGAAGTCCAAAGTTTACCCATTGGTTACATTTTCGACAGTGGAAAAAAAAATATGGAAATACATCATACTTAAATGTTGAGGACTTACCCCAAATGATGGAGGTAAACACCAAACACTAATATTCCCTGAGCTTTTCTGACTCTACATAATCTTAAGTGCTTTTAGCATCAACATCTACAACGTTTAAGGTTGTGGCCTTTGAATGTTAGCAAGCCATTAGTTACTTAACATGTTATATACTTTAATGATAGTGGAGTATACCTTGTCAGAAATTTCCTTTCCAGGGCAAAGGGATTGAAAGTCTAGCCTTGTGATCCATATATCTCCATTCTTCAGTAATAATTTGCTGTGTCCAATTATTTTGTGTCATGAGATCGAGTTCAAGTGTTATGGGTATTGTGGAAATAATTGCTGTAACATTCGAAGAATTTTATCGTTAATAATCAAGTTGTTCGATTTTCATCGAATAATTGGGATTTATTAGAATTTGATTAAGCATTCACTTAAAGCCAATTAAGTCTGATTTAGAAGGATTAGGCTTGATGGAATTAGATTAGGAACATAGAAAATCTCATAGAATTTTTCTAAAACCGGTTTACCAATTTAAGAGAAATCGGTAAGATTTCGGTATTTTAAATTGTCGGATTCAAACCAATAGAACTTACATTATGAGTGCCCTAGGATGAATGGCTAAGATTTAGCCAAAACACCCCTATATGTGGCGCCACCTTCAGCCAAGGATGGCAGCCACAAAACCAAATTGAAACCCCAACACACATCCACCAATCATGCAACTCCTTGCTCTACAAGTTTGTGCTCAATTCCTTCTTTGCCCTTGTGAATTTCAGCTAAGATAAAGGGGCTGACTCCCCTTCATTTCTCTTCCATTCGCATTCCTCTCTACTCCATCTTCAACCTCTCTTCAAGTCTCATCAAGAGTTGCTTCCATCCAAGGCACCAAATCAACTAAATTTCAACTAAACAAGGTAGGAATCCAACTTCTCCTCTTGTTTTTCTTGATTTGGGACTATGTGGGGATCTTGTTTGACCTAGAAATCAGGACTTTCATCCGGGTAGTGTGAGTTAAGAAGGGTGTAACTCACCCTACACAACTTCAAATTGAGTGAACCTAATGTTGTTTGAAAGCTAACATATAGGGGAACATCCCATAAAAATTTCAAAGTCAGATTCATTGTCAATTATTCCCAGCACATCAATGAATTTGACTTAAGTTCAAACCGGGCCGGAACAGGGTAGTCTACTAAGGTTAAGTTACAGGGCTTATATCTCAAAATGTACTCATGCAAATGATCTACAACTTCTTTAATTTGAAAGCTTGTTCTGTCAGCTTTAAATTGATATGAATTTCGTATGATTTCACCCAGATTTCTATTTTTTGTGAATTTTCTTTTATAAAAGTACAATTTTGGCTAAGTACAGAGCAGTCTGAGATAAAATGCTAGATCAAGTGTAGTTAATATCGAAACTCGGAACTTAGCAAATAGAGAACTAGATCGGATATACTCAACGTTGAACTTGGAACTTAGTAAATAGAAAACTAGATCAGGTATACTCAATGTTGAACTCGAAACTTAGTAAATAGAAAACTAGATTGGTAAAAAAAATGTCAGAACTTGGAACTTAGGAAACACATTCATAAAAGTCTTAGAAGTTAGTACCAGAATGTGAAACCTTATACCCGGATCTCGGAAGCCGGAAACTAGGATGCTTTAAAACTCTTATACATGTAATTCCAAAGCTCGGTGTCTTATTAAACATATAACCTCGAAACTCAGTCCAGAATCAATCTTGGAGATCGAACATAACCCCGGAAGTCAGGAATCAAAACATTAACCTTATATAAATAACCCCGGAATTTAGAACTTATATAATCTCGGAACTCGGACCCAATTCAATCTCAGAAGTCGGTCCTAAGCTCAAACTCGAGAACATCAATAGAAGTTAAAAGCTTGAAAGATAGATTAAGACTTAAAATTTTAAACTTGCACCTAGCTACCTAAGCTTTGCTCATAAGACTTTGTTGTGTGTGACAACTAATGAAGATATGACGATGAGTCCATATTTCAAAGGGACGTGACCTAGCGATCACGCTCTGATAGGGTATGACATGGCGATCATACTCTGGAATGCGGTAGAATTGATTAAAGTGGGCAAAAAGCCTTTTTCTATATCACCTATTGATATTGTTATATTCTTGGTATGAATATGATGTTCTATATTGGGATTGCTGTTTGATTAAAATTTCTTGGTTGACTAGCACTATTCATGGGGAAGCAGACATGATCCATTATGCTGCCGAAATTTCGGCAGAGATTGCAATTAATATGAATTTTCAAGTTAGGCATGCACTGGTCAAAGTATTAGATAAGCAATGCTACCCTTATAAGAATGAAGAAGGATTTCCATGTGACTTGGGCCAGCCTCTGAACAGAGTTAAGGGGAATAGATCAGTAGAAAGTCAGGGAAAGTAAACCCGGCGACCCTATATAGGAACGAGCTCGATCCTGAAAAGCAAACTATTACCTAGGAGTTTTATGGCTAATAGACTCCCAGGGGACCAAGTATGGAAAAATATGAGTTAAGGTTAAGTACATTATTTCTTATGCATATTCACAATTTCTCTTATCATGCATTGAGTTAATTGCACAATTGGATATTATATATATATATATACTTTTGTTTACTTTATAGCTGTCACTTAACTATGTCAAAAATATAGGTTTGGTTGCTTATTTTCTCTGTTTAATTTCCCTTATTTCCTTAAGTAAAACTAAGCTGTGTTTCGGGCTATGATTTCTATAACTAATCTAGTCTTGTTGATGTAACATTTTCTTTTAATTAACCAAAATCTGAAATAACTGAGAATGATAGCGATGACAGATAGGTGTAAAACTTAGGATTCCTACTGAGAAATCCTTATTTCTCATCCTACCATATGTTTTCGCATCATTCTCAGACCATGGAGAATGCAACAACCGGTGTCCTGTTCATCAAGTTTCCTGAACTCCACATCCATCTCGATCCGTTCATAGACTCCGTGTATATATCCGGTAGATGTCAGTTTCACCTTTATTTCTTCTTCCAGAGAGACTTTGCTGTATCGCTCATGCATCCGCTATTCGACCTTGCCATCCCTTATATAGCCATCTTTCTCCACATGGCACACCCATTCCTGCCTCCACCAACAACAGCTGTAGCTCCCATGGCTCCTCCAGCCTCACACCCACAGCAGATCCCCTCTGCCTCTATGTCTGAGGAGCATCCGTCGGAGGTAGCGAGTTCGTTTTCCTTGTCTTCTACCCCAAGCGTGGACTATACCCCTGCTGATGTCGGTATGGCGAATGGATTCCTTTCCTCGGAATCCACCTAGAGTGCCTGTGCAGTGTAATAGTATATATGTATAGAATGGATGTCATATGTAGATGGTTGGTACATGAAATTTCCTGTGGGGACCAGTTAGGGTATTGTTCATAGAGATAGGCCGATTTATTTTGTGTTAGCGGCCTCATTTTTTATTACCCTGTACCATTTTTTTTTGGATCGTTTGTCAAACGTCGAAAAATAGACGTATAAGTATATATATATGATGCAATTTTTAGTAGTTTTGTCTATTTCGCATTTTTATTTGTATTACTTTACTTCCAGTACAACAATTATCTAGTATTTATTCCGCCATCAAACAGAAATTTATTGAAGTGAACAGTTAATTCTATATGCTTAATTAATAATGAAATAGAAAATGGAATTTAATTAGCTCACCACACATAATAACTTATCAGTTAATATATTATGACTTAAGCATAGTATTTTGTCTAGTAAGGTGTTACATTTTGGTATAAGAGCAGTTTGTCCTATATAGCCTGAGGATTGGATTGACTATGCTTTGCATATGCTCTGTGGTCCTTAGATATTGTTATGCACTGAGTCTTGTCCATATAGATAGGATGCATGTAAAGGCTTTGCCTAACCGTATGCTATTATTTACTAGCACACTGAACTTAGTATTGAGCCTGATCAACTCAATAACTCTTGTTTTATGTGTTCAGAACTTGATGGCTTCTGGAAGGCGAGGTAGGCCACGAACTTCCCCAGCCCAGGAGGAATCTAGTAACTTCTTGGACACAATACGAGAAATGGCGCACGCTATGTGCGAGCAAGCAGCTACGGCGACTCAAATGATGGGCCAACTAGGAAGGCAGCCAGAGGTAGGTCTTAGAGGGAATCATAATGGCCCTAGGGTGGATCTAGAATACCTCAAATTTGCTGAGTTCAGGAAGGCTAACCCACCCAGCTTTAGGGGAGCCTTTAACCCAGATAAGCAGACAAGTGCGTTAAAGCTATGGAGAAGGTCTTCTCCGTATTAGGTTGCACAAACCGTCAGAAGGTGACCTTTGCCACCTATATGCTAGAAGCAGATGCAGAGTTCTGGTGGAATGGTGCACGCCGGTTATTAGAGAGATCCCAAATAGATATTACTTGGGACATATTCGAAGACGCATTTTATCATAAGTACTTCCCTACCTCTGTCCGCAATGCTAAGGAGTTGGAGTTCATGCACCTCCATCAAGGGAATAGTAGTGTGTCGGAATACATTGCTAAATTTGAGGAGTTATGCAAATTTTCTATCATTTATCAACGGAACCCCGATGAAGCATGGAAATGCATGAAGTTCGAAGGTGGGCTGAGAAAAGACATCCTTACCACCATAGGACCAATGAAGATCAGAGACTTCCCTACTTTGGTGAACAAGTGCCGCCTAGTAGAGGATTGTAACAAGAAGTTGGTTGCTGCTAGGTCAACTGGCAGTAAATTTAACAAGGGGTTAGCTCCGCGAGGCCTAAGGTTCAAGCCTAACTTTCAACAGCAAAGAAAGTTTCAGCCTGTGGACAATAAAGGCAAGCAACCTCAGAAGCCTTTTGGGAACCAAATTTGCAGCCAGTGCGGCAAGAATCATGGCAACCGCCATTGCTTGGCAGGTCAAAATGTCTGTTTTGGGTGTGGTAAGCCAGGCCGCAAAATCTACGGATATCCTGTTAGAAACCCTCAGATGACTCCTAAGCCACAATGCCAGGGAAAAGTTTTCACTATGAATGCACAGGAGGTCAACAAGTCGGAAGATTTGATTCAAGATACATGTGAAGTGAATGGCAAGGCCTTGATTGTTTTATATGATTCAGGTGCATCTCACTCTTTTATCTCTCATGATTGCATGTCATCCTTACAGTTACCTATTTCTGAATTACCCTATGACTTGCTAGTTTCTACTCCTATAAGTAAGCCCGTTAAGACCTATTTGTATGAGTTTCCCCCTTCAGATAGGAGGTCGGACTTTTTCAGCTAATTTAATTTGTCTCCCCTTGTCCGAATTTAATATTATTTTGGGTATGGATTGACTCTCTGCCAACCAAGCCCTGTTAAATTGCTCTAATAAATCCATTGTGCTTCCCTCTGTTTCATTTTCTGAATCAGTAATCCCTGTAAGCCTTTATTTAAACTCCTTAGTAGTACACCATTGTGGGGATAAAAGTCAAGGGTATATTCTCTTAACAACTAGGGTAGTAGAGGTTGATCAGAAGTTAGATGATATTCCAGTTGTTAGCGACTATCCCAATGTGTTCCCTGAAGATATTCCTGATCTTCCTCCCGAGAGAGAAATTGAGTTCACCATTGAATTGGTACCGGGAGCAGGACCAATATCTATAGTGCCATACCGAATGTCACCCTTGGAGCTGACCAAACTTAAGAAGCAAATTGAAGAGCTCCTGGAAAAGAAGTTTATTAGGCCAAGTGCATTACCATGGGGGGCCCCAGTCCTGTTAGTTAAGAAGAAAGATGGAGGCATGTGACCATGTGTGGATTACAGGAAGTTGAATAAGGCGACGATCAAGAATAAGTATCCATTGCCAAGGATCGATGATCTCATGGATCAACTGCAAGGGGCAACTATATTCTCCAAGATTGATCTACGGTCTGGGTATCACCAGATTCGGGTTCAAGAAGAAGATATTCGGAAGACGGCGTTTCAAACTCATTATGGACATTACGAATATACTGTGATGTCCTTCGGGTTGACAAATGCACCGACAATATTCATGGATTACATGAATTGGATATTCCGACCATGTCTTGATAAATTTGTAGTGGTATTCATTGATGATATACTTGTTTACTCAAAAACAGAGCAAGAGCACGCAGAACATTTGCAACTGGTTCTATAAATTCTAAGAGAGAAGAAACTTTATGCCAAGCTATTCAAATGTGAATTTTGGATGAAAGAAGTAAAATTTCTTGGCCATGGGGTATCTCATGGGGGAATTTCAGTGGACCCCAGTAAGGTAGAGGCAGTATTAAACTGGGAACGGCCAACAACAGTTACAGAAGCCAGGAGTTTCTTAGGACTGGCAGGATATTATAGGAGATTTGTTAAAAACTTCTCTCAAATAGCCCTTCCCCTAACAAAGTTAACCAGGAAGAATGCCCCATTTGAATGGACACCTAAGTGCGAGCAGAGTTTCCAAGAATTAAAAGAAAAGTTGATGACAGCACCGTTCGAAGTCTACTATGATGCTTCTAAGAAAGGATTAGGGTGCGTGTTAATGCAGAATAGGAACGTCATCGCATATGCTTCCAGGCAATTGAAAACTCACGAAAGAAATTATCCAACGCATGACCTAGAGTTAATGGCGATGGTATTTGCTCTGAAGATATGGAGGCACCATCTCTAGGGAGTGAAGTTTGAAGTATTTTCTGATCACAAAAGCTTGAAATACCTTTCTGATCAGAAGGAATTGAACTTGAGGTAGCGAAGGTGGATGGATTTTCTTAAAGATTACGAATTTGAGCTAAAGTACCACTCTGGCAAAGCAAACGTGGTGGCAAACGCCCTGAGTAGGAAATCTTTAACTATGGCATGGATAATAATCAAGGAGACGGAGCTCATAGAGAGTTTTTGAGACCTCAACTTAGGAATCTCTATGAACCCCAATGCCATTTAGTTAACCCAACTTAAGATAACCAATGATTTCAAAGACCAAATCCAGCAAGCACAACAAAGAAATGATGACTTCTAGCATACAGTGCAACTAGTGCGATCTGGCAAGCTAACAGGATTTACTCAGGATGCAAAAGGAATATGGTGATATTAGGGGAGAATATGTGTATCTAAGGAGGATAACCTCAGGAAGAAGATCTTGGGGGAAACCCATAAGAGCGAGTTTACTATACATCTTGGCATTAACAAAATGTATCAAGATCTCAAGAGGATGTTTTGGTGGCCAGGCCTTAAAACAGATGTGACAAATTTCGTGAACAAATGTCTAGCCTGCCAGAAGGTAAAAATAGAGCTTCAGAAACCAGCAGGGACACTACAACCCTTAGAGATTCCGGAATGGAAGTGGGAGAGTATTTCTATGGATTTCGTGATGGGCTTACCAAGAACACCCTCAGGATATGACGCTATATGGGTCATAGTGGATAGGCTAACTAAGATCGCTCACTTTTTGCCCATTCGAGCGAATTACCCTCTAGAGAAGTTAGCTCAATTGTACATTCAAGAAGTGGTACGGCTACATAGTATTCCTTCGACAATCATTTCAGATCGAGATCCAAGGTTCACCTTATGGTTTTGGGGAGCACTACAAAAGGCGTTCGGTACTAGCCTATGTTTAAGTACTGCGTACCATCCACAAATAGATGATCAAACCGAGTGAACCGTTCAGACCTTGGAAGATATGTTGCAAGCGTACATTCTGGAGCAGCATGGAAGTTAGGATCAATACTTACCGTTAGCCGAGTTTACGTACAACAACAGTTACCATGCTAGCATCGACATGGCTCCGTATGAAGCTTTATATGGAAGGAAGTGTCAGTCTCTCCTGTGTTGGTATGAATCAGAAGAACAGAGTCTGTTAGGACCGAAACTAGTCAGACAAACTATAGAGCAAATCAAAAGGATCCATAGCAAAATACTTGCAACTCAGAGCCGTCACAAGAGCTATGTGGATATCAGGAGAAAGCCATTGGAGTTCTAAGAAGGAGACCATGTGTTTCTAAAGATCACACCCACAACTGGAATAGGCAGAGCCATTAAAGTTAGAAAGCTAAGCCTTCGCTTTATAGGTCCTTTTCAAATTTTGAAACGAATCGGACCAGTGGCGTATCGAGTCACCTTACCTCCACATCTATCAAATCTTCATGACGTCTTTCATGTTTCTCAGCTCAAGAGATACCAACCTGACCCCACTCACTTCTTGGAGCCTGAATCAGTCCAGTTAAGGGATGACTTAACTTTTCCTGTACCCCCAGCACGGATATTGGACAGGAGCATCAAACACCTTCAGAACAAAGTTGTACAGTTAGTGAAGGTGGCATGGGGACACGGAGACTCAGTGGACTGTACGTGGGAACTAAAAGCCAATATGAGGAGGGAGTATCCTGAATTATTCTCAAGTACTAACTTTTGAGGACAAAACTTTTTTTAAGAGGGTAGAAATGTAATATCCGAAGAATTTTATCATCAATAATCGAGTTGTTCAGTTTTCATCGAATAATTGGGATTTATTAGAATTTGATTAAGCATTCACTTAAAGCCAATTAAGTGTGATTTAGAAGGATTAGGCTTGATGGAATTAGATTAGGAACATAGGAAACCTCACAGAATTTTTCTAAGACCGATTTGCCGATTTAAAAGAAATCGGCAAGATTTCGGTATTTTAAACTATCGAAACCAAACCAATAGAACTTACATTATGAGTGCCCTAGGATGAATGGCTAGGATTTAGCCAAAATACCCCTATATGTGGTGCCACCTTCAACCAAGGATGGTAGCCACAAAACCAAATTGAAACCCCAACACACATCCACCAATCACACAACTCTTTGCTCCACAAGTTTGTGCTCAATTTCTTCTTTGTCCTTATGAATTTCGGCCAAGATAAAAAGGCTGACTCCCCTTCATTTCTCTTCCATTCACACTCCTCTCTACTCCATCTTCAACCTCTCTTCAAGTCTCATCAAGAGTTGCTTCCATCTAAGGCACCAAATCAACTAAATTTCAACTAGACAAGGTAGGAATCCAACTTCTCCTCTTGTTTTTCTTGATTTGGGGCTATGTGGGGATCTTGTTTTCCTCACGATATTGATGTGATTTGGAGTGATTATGATGGTTTATGATTGAATTTGCATGTGTGTTGTGATTAGAATTGGAATTAGTATGAAAGAACTTCAAGAAAAGCAAAAACTCAAGAAGCTATTAGGGTTTTCCTCGGCGGTCCGTACCGCGGAGTGTACGGCTCCACCTCAGCCGTTTAAATTCCATGAATCTATTTTTATATTAAATTAGACATTCAGGGCTTTCCATACATATATAATATAAGGCCATTGGATTAGTATAAAGGTAGAATTGCCTGTTAGATTATCTGAGCATACTAAACATTGTATTGTAGCATTACTAGCAATTTAAAATATGGCAATCTTTCTGATTGATGATCTAGATTACTACCAATCTTATTAGACAATGTGCCATACACAATCTTAAATTATTTGTTAATCTTTTCTATTCATTTTAAGTTTTTTGAAGATTATTGTAACATCCTCAATTTCATGTCGTGCTAAATTACCGTAGTAACCCTGAGTAATTAGGCACTTAATGAGGAATTTCGAGATTAAGGCTTAATTAAGGGGTTGACTCGGACGAGAAGGGTCAAGAGAATGCCTAATCGAGGTTAGATAATCTCTAATTAAGCAAGTTAGAGCCCCTGTAGCTTACTTAAGCACTAATCGCCCTTAATTAGCTTACTCGAGTTTAATTAAGGTTAATTAAGCTTAATCGTGAGATTAATTTTTGTTAATCACGTTCTTGTGTGTTAATCACTAATTCTTGCTTAATCACCTTAATTAAGTTGTATGAGCACTTAATCACATGATTAAATTCAAATTTAGTCAACTAGACAATAAAGTAGAAAGTGATGTCATAAAAGCAAAAAGCATTAGACAAGTTTACTTTATGTAAGAGTTTGACCATGCTTTGTCTCCCCATCATCCCATTTGTCCCCTTAATCACTAATTAACACAAAATTAAGCAAAATATCTCACTCCCCCTCCCTTAATGTAGGACGCCACTTTCTCACACACACACACACACATTCACTTCATTTTCAACTTCTCATTCTCTCTCTAAAGTTCTCAAACTCTCCAACCTCTCTCTACATTCCTTCTTCTTCTTCTTCTTCATCTTCTTCATCATTTTCCACCTCCATAACCAAACCTTCCTCACTAAGCCCTTCAAAGATCACATCTTTGGGTCTTTGGAGACAAGATCAAAACACTACAAGACTCATTTTTAAGAGAACTCAAGAGTTCTCTCCTTGCTCATTCAAAACCGCCACCTTCATCATCAAGAGGAGTCATCATCTTCTTCTTCCATTTCTCTTGTTTTTGCGCCATCTTCAAGAAAGGTAGTGATCTTCATCTTTTTCATTTTGTTTGCTCAAGAAAGCTTGGAGCTTGGGTCTTTCATGACCAAGATCTCTAAGTGAAAACTTGAGAAGATCCTTCATATTCTTCATGTGTTCTTAAGTTTCCTCTTTTAGAAAAATATGTTCTTGATGTTCTTCATGTGTTCGTAAGTTTCCTCTTTTAGAAAAATATGTTCTTGATGTTCTTCATGTGTTCTTAAGTTTCCTCTTTCATGTGTTCTTAAGTTTCCTCTTTTAGAAAAATATATTCTTCATGTGTTCTTAAGTTTCCTCTTTTAGTAAAATATGTTCTTGATGTTCTTCATGTGTTCTTAAGTTTCTTCTTTTGGAAACCTATGTTCTTATTGATCTCTAGCTTAAAGTTGTTCCTTTCTCTTTATGATGAGTGAATGATTAGAAAAGCTTCACCTTTCTATGTTTCCATGATTTGATAAGACTATGAACCTTCTCAAAGTTTTAGACTTTAAAAAGTTTGCTTCATGATTTCTTCAAAGTGGCGCAACTTTTAAGCTTCCATAAAGTTTTATTTTGTTTTGTTTTGAAGACAAGAATACATGTGAAAGTCTAAACTTTTTGAGTTAGAAAAAAACGATATCTTGTCACTTTAGGCTTTAGAAATCAAATCTTAAAGAAAAGACCTTTCACAAAGTTTCAAACTTTATTCAAGAATGAGATCATTAAGTTATAAAAATGTTGTTCTATAACATTTCATTCATAAAGTTTAGATTTTGAACCCAACTAATGCAAAAGGTGTTAACTTTTATAAAGAACAAGACTTTTTATTCAAAAAGCTAGTAGCTTGTATCATTATTTCATAAAGATCCAATCTTAAGATAAGAGCTTAATGTCAAAGGCACTTACTTTCATAAAGAATAAGACTTTATGACTACTTTATAAAGAATGACAACTTTAATAATGTTTAAGGCAAAACCTTGGTATGTTATTAGTAAAAGTTTAAAACTTTGCAACTTGACTAAGTTAAAAGTCACCCTTGGTGATTAGTGAACATTGGTGTTGTTGGGTTTATGATGTGGTTATGCGTTGTCATGACCCAAGGATTAGAGGGATCTCGAACTCCTTGGGAACATAAGTATGATTAGGGCCTCTAAGCATACCATGAACCTAGGAATCACTAAGTGCACTATCTCAAGGAAAGGAAACAATCACATAATTTAATTAATTTGAACAAGTGTTTCATAAGACATGTACTTAAGTAAAGCATACTTTCATCCAAGGACCAAGTAACTAAAAGACTATAAACACATATCCTAACTATGTGATTCTATCATGGGAAATCATGTGATGATTCATAATATTCTTCACAAAGAACAACACAACTATAAACCCCTTTAGGGTATGAATGTGTGATGCCACTTGGCATGATGAATGATGAGATTGATTGAGCTTTGTCTCATGATTGAATGATAAGTGTGATGATATGATATAGATATGATGAACTATTGGTTGAATGCTGATGATTGGCATTTTGGGGAAGCTCCAGTCTAGCCATTATGCTGCCGGATTTCTGTCAAAATTATGGACTTAGTCATATCATTGCATGCGTCTAGTCAAGGAGTTATGCATGTAAAGTATAAAGATAAGAAAAGAATCAATGGGGCGTGACCCTTCAATCACTTTAAGGGAAGTGGGAGACGGCGATCCACAAGGAACCTCTATGAGGGAGGCAAGGGTGTTTTGGAGGACCCTCCAACTTAGAGGTAACCAATATCGGCTTAGTCTGATTTGGTTAGTCTTTGCGTGACGATCAGTCACGGAATGAGCTCATGTCCAAAAGCAGTCTATTTCAAAGGAAAGTAAAGAATGTTAAGCACGTGCTAAAAATGAAAGTAAAGTCTAAGTATGACCATGGTTACATCTGTGATGATGCGTGTCTTTGCATGAAAGTATATGGCCCATTTGCATTATGGATGTTATTCTATGTTTTAGTACGGATGTTAGTCATGATGATGTGTTTATGATGTTAAGTTTAAAAGCAACCCGCTTCGGGGTTTAAGTTTTCAAAACCATTAAAAATTGAACTTATATCTGTCCACTATTTTTGTAATTAAACCCGAAGTGGCTGGGACGATGACGATGACACTGTGTTTGTCTAGCCGCGATCCTATTGAGAAATTTAGTATTTCTCATTCCTACGTTTCTGTGTCGTCTTCAGAGGATGTCGACGTCGCACGCAGTGGTGATCTACATTGAGTTCTGGTGTGGCATTGGCGCTTTGACCCGATCTTCAACGCCTCGATCTTGTCGGCGCAGCGATGAGGTCTACATCTTCCACGATCGCCGCCAGGACTCGTGATGAGCCCATTTTTCCGACCGCATCGCCCATTTGGCGAGGTTACTATGGATGACATTCGCCCCTACTTTCAGCCACCGAGATACCCCACTAATGATGATGAGATTGACTCGGATACCCGTTTGACTCGACTATTTCACCGATTCCGATCCTGAGCCGTCTTATCCGAAACTTCCATGTGGAGACCGATCCATCCGAGCCCATCTATCCGACTCATTCGGGGTTCTCACCGCTCGGGTTCGTCGCAGCCTTGATGATTCGCCTATCTTCCGATTCTTACGCTTCATCCGCTAGCCCATTTTCACCCCCGGTTCATGGCGTGGGTTCATTCGCACTACCGTGCCCCGTGGGCGCAGGACGATGCTCGAGGAGGACGTGGTAGTACTTCTCCGGTGGATATGGGAACGGTTTCCTCCCGCCAGATGCTTGATGTGACGATCGCATGCGGGCCGAGCACGAGGATAGCCCCTTTGGTAGTAGTTATAGGGTTATCATTACGTTATGTGGCATGCTTGGGTAGTAGGATTCTCTGATGTATTTCCTTTTATTATGTATTGGTAGGCTTTTGTGTAGGGCCGACGATAGATATCGGACCCATTATTATCTTATGTATGAACTGATACGACTCTTATTGTATTATGATGGTTGGCCGTGGAATGAATGTTACATTATTCTAAGAATTGTGGTTACTCTTATGGTCTCTATGCTTGTTAAATGCGATATATGTATGGGATAGCGGTGTTACTCTATATGTTCACGATGCGCTCATGGCTCTCGATTTCAAAAATGGTTTACTTGTTTTGTAGAAAAAAATTTTACCCCTATTTTCGGTATAAAGTAATTTCTAAAAGGTAATGATAGTTCCGCGAGCAAAAGTAGCAACTAGTAATTCCACAATATGACTTAAGCATAGAATGGAACTACTAGGGTGTTACACTTATTCTCTTAACCATTTGTCCAACTCTCGAACCCTTACCCTCGCTAGCATGCCTTTGTTTATCACTTGTCATTGCCACATTGTCATTCTATATGCTACTCTTCCTAAGTAAGTTTTAGCTTCTATTCCTCTATATATATCCTATGCAATCCTTTGGGGGACCTCAATCCATTTGCACTGAGATTGATAGAATTACTAAGATATATTGTGGGTAAAGAGTTACAACATGATAAAAGGCATGCACTTGACAAGGTGGAATACTATGACCTTGCCTAGACATATGGTTGGGTTGGGGCTTCATCAACCAATGCATGTTAATACTTTTTTACTGGGAAAATTAGCTTGGCATATGATTCATGGTGAAGGAAAATTGTGGATACTCAAAGCTTTGCAAAAAAAAATTGTCTAGGTTGAAGCAACCTATTATGAAGTGGAATAAAGAGGTTTTTGGGATCATAGATCACAAGATTGGTGTGCTGGAATCTAAAGTGGCTGTGGTTGAAAACTGCATAGCTGGAGATGAAATTTCTGAAGTGGATTCAGCCAGGCAGATCGTGTTAAGAGGTCAACTTGCAATTTGGTATTCCCGAAAGCAAGCTCTTTGGAAGCAGATATCAAGAGACAACTTGATGAAAAATTCAGATAGGAACACAAAGTATTTTCAAACTATAGCATCAATTCGTAGAAAATAGAAACTCGTAGTGTAAATCAAAAAAGGTAGAAGACTGTTATAGGATCCCAGAAGCATTAAGAAGGAAATGCGGAGATTTATAAATCATTATATAAGCAGCATGATGTGCCAACTAAAGAACTCAAGGATGGATTAGTGAACAAACTATAATTGGACGAGTCGATCAACTTGGAGGAGTTGTCTTCTATGGAAGAAATTAAAAGGGCAGTGTGGGATTGTGACTCGTCAAAAGCCCTTGGAGCTAATGGCTTCAATTTGAACTTCATTAGGAAATGTTAGGATACAATAGGGGGATAGTTTTTTGCTTGTATTTTTTTTTTTTATTTCAGATACTTTACCTAGGCGGCTGAATATGACATGAGTAACTCTTGTTCCAAAGTTTGAAGGTGCACAAGAGATTAAAGACTACAGACCCATCAGTATGGTGAGGTGCATATACAAGGTGGTGACAAAAATTATGGCTAATAGGCTTCAAGGAGTAATGGGTGCTCTAGTGGATGAATCACAGTTCGCTTTTGTCCAAGGATGCCAAATACTTGATGGGGCTCTCATAGCTTGTGAGTTGGTGCAGTGGCTGAAAAGCAAGAAGAGGAGTGCTGCTTTGCTGAAACTTGACTTTAGGAAGGTTTTTGATTCTGTTCATTGGTCTTTGGTTGATCATGTTCTTGAAAGAATGGGATTTGGTAGAAGATAGAGATCTTGGATTAGTGGTTGTTTCGAGACTACTGAGATGTCCATTATCGTCAATGGTTCCCCTACAAAACCATTTCATATGGAACATGGACTTAGGCAAGGGGACCCCGTATCCCCTTTCCTTTTTGTTCTTGTAGTGGAACTCCTAAATAGATTTATAGCTAGAGCTGTGAGTGTAGGATTAATTGGAGCCTTGGAAATTGGGAAAGAAGGTGCGAGGCTATCCCATCTCCAATTTGCGAACAACACAATCCTGTTTTGTCCGACTAGTTATGACATCTTTCTTAACTATAGAAGAATTCTTGATTGTTTTTTTGTTATGTCAGGGACGCGAATAAATTATGAGAAAATAGTTTTATTTCCTATTCATTGTAATGAGGGCTGTGTAATTGAAGTGAGGAATGTGTTGAGCTGCATGATGTCTTTTTTGCCAATATCATAACGAGGTATCCCCTTTGGCGCAAATCTGAATCGAGCTGAGACTTGGTGTCTAGTTATAAATAAAATTAAAAGGAGATTAAGTGCTTGGAAGGCAAAAATATTATCTAAGGCTAGCAAAACTATTCTTGTCAAATTAGTGATAAATAGCCTCCCATTGTACTATTTAGGGCTATTTAAAATGCCTAAATCTATTGCAAGAGAAATAATAGCCATACAAATGAGGTTCTTTTGGGTAAAAATGAGGGACAGTGCTTCCATCCTCTAGTGAGGTGGGATCTGATTCAATTACCAAAAAAACTTGGTGGGCTGGGAGTTGTCAACTTGGTGCTCAAGAATGCGGTGTTATTATTCAAATGATGGTGGAGATTCTCAGATGATAGCAACAGTCTTTGGAAAAAGGTGATTTGTTCCTACAACTCGTTGTCTACGGGTAGACATATTAGTCAGCAACTAAGTCCGTCTAGGAATGGGCCATGGCATGCTATTTCTTCTATGTTGTCCATGAATCAAGCTGTAGAAGCAGCATGTAAAGGCAGGATTAAATTTCATATTGGCAACGATGGTATGGTGCACATGTGGGAGGACAGGTGGTTGGATGGTGGAACTTTGAAAGAAAAATTTCCTAGACTATATTCCATATCGACACAACAACATATGAAGATAGAGGATTATGGTTTCTGGGATGGGCTGTCTTGGTTGTGGAATTTGGTGTGGCGTAGAGAGTTGTTTGAATGGGAAAAAGATCTACTGATGAAGTTGCAAGCCACTTTAGCTCAAGTATAGCTAAGGAGGGATCAATATGACAAGAGATTTTAGTGCTTCCACAGTTTGGGTGTGTTCTCCTTTAAAACATTTACGGATGAGGTCATTAACCAATAGTTTGGTGAGCTTGGAGTATTCAATTATGCAGCAAAGGTATGGTGTAACATTGCTCCACCAAAAGTTGAACTTCTACTATGGTTTATTATTCTTAGTAAGCTAAATACTAAAGATAGGATTGCTAGGTGGAACTCCTTGAATGATCTAGATGTGAGGTGTGTTTTGTGTATGGAGAGTAAGGAAAGCATCGACCATTTATTTTTTTCCTGCAAATTTGCTTGGGAATTATGTGTTTGTGCTTAGCAAGATGGAACATAGCTTGGGTTATGCCGATTGAGCCTAGAAGTGCTTTTGAATCATGGTTGGAAGTAAATATGAATAACAAACAAAAGAAAAAATGGTGCTGTTGTTTCTTCAGTGTTGTTTGGTCCTTATAGGAAGCCCAAAATAATTGCATTTTTGAAAATAAAGTTGCAAGTATCACAAGTTGCACGGAGTTTTTTGGCATAGATGGCAAACATGGGTGGATGCATGGTGCTTATAGTCTGCAGCTGCAATGTATTGGAGTATCTTTATGCTTAAAGTCTATTTCTGTAATGTATGGGAGTGTCCTATTGTTTTTGTTGTTTTATCTTTATTGATGTAGTGCAGATTTCTATTTCTATTCATAAGTGCTCCTCCCAGTTTTGCGTGGTTGAGCCTTTTTCATTAATCGAAAAAAGGAAAATTGTGGATATACATTTTTTTCACACAAATATTTGAATAATATGAATATGTTAGAGCCTTGTTGTCTACCTTCTTCACCTATTTGGAAAGCCACGTGGAGAGCATCTGATATTTTAAAGGATGGTCTTTTAGGTGATGGTTCTTGCTTCTTTTTTCTTAGTGACAAAGCACAGCCAAAGGCATGGCAGCAAGGGTGCAAGTTAGACAGCTATTAGACAAGAGATTGAGAAAGTGAGCAGCAGAAAACATTAATAAAAAAATATAAAATAGTTTAAGGGTATTAGTGTTTACTTGTAAAAAGTTTTTAGTCCTTCTTAAATCATGTTTAATAGGTCTTTTTTTAATAATTTAACATAATTGATTTTTTAATTAATTATTGTTAATGGCCTTTAATATTAATTTTTGGCATGCGGATCATTACTTGATTTTCAATCACTCTAAAATCAATTATTATTCTATGAATAATTAATGTCCAATGTTAAACTTCCTATTTAAGTTCATTCTATTGGCTTTCTCATAAATGAGCATTATAGCATTTAGATTTGGCAAATTAGTAATCAAGTTAGAGTATGACCTTTTCAAAAGTCTGTTTGACTAAAAAGATTAGGTTGCAAGTTACACATAACAACTTTGACCTTTGAATAGGCTTTAGGACAAGCATTAAAACAAGGCTTATATCAAGAAAATATATCAGACTCAGGTCATGTACTCGGGAAACATGCTAGACAAAATCTGGCCATACCTATTTCCATCCTATCATAAATAATAGGAGTTACATAAACACAAACTGATTTTTTTTAAAGCTTTCTTCAACTAGTTCTACAATACACAACAAGAATAAAAGTAACAAGTGAAAAGTAAAACAATGTTAAAGTTGATTTATTCTCGCATCAATTTTTACATAACTAATGGAAATCAACAAAAAATTTATTACAAATTAAAAATGACAATAGACAACAATTTTAAATTTTTGATAGGTAAATTCAATAGCAACCTAAAATTCACTTAGGTGAATACCTAACTACAATAGGACTTCTAACATAATGCTTGCCATCAGTCCATTCCAAACTCCCAAAGAAGTAATTAGCCTTGTACTTTCCTGGTGATCTCAATATCAATGAAACTCTAAATACCTTCTTTTCACCTTTTGTCTTGAAGCTCAAAATATTAGGCTCAACTGAAATTAGAACTTCTTGAGGTGCCTTGACTTGCACTCTGTATGTACTTGGGGACCCAACATTTGTAAGAGTACGTGTAACATTAAGAGAATGTTCATCATCAAAGTGAATTGTGATTGACGGATAGTTGAAATCTGCAATACTAAATGACCTTGGACAAGTGTGAGTTTTGCCATAGAACAACTTAATCATGGAACTGTTATAGCCACGACCACACAAGAAGTTCAAAAAATCAATTGTATTTAGGTCATACACAAGTCCCGGGTATGCTGCACTGTTAGGTTGAATGTGGCCTGCACCATAGTCAAATGGAGTCGCCATTTCTAGTGATGAATTCAGCATGGACCTTTTGGTGTTATCTTCTATTCTTGCTGTAAAAGGCATGGTACAATTAATAGAGGGCACATGTACCAAATTTGATGCAATAATCTTCTAACATAAGTGTAAAACCATCTACTGTACCTGTTGTCATGATTGCTGACTTAATAGCTGCTGGACTCCAATCAGGATGTAGTGACTTGATTATTCCAGCAAGGCCAGAAACATGAGGGCACGACATTGAAGTGCCAGACATAGAAAGGAAAGGGGTTCTATCAGATGTTTGTGTTGTTGGAGGTATGGCTTCGGTATAAGCAGCAATGATTTCGACTCCAGGTGCAATGATGTCAGGCTAAATAAAATCATAAAAGTTACGATTGCACCGGCCATCACTTGAGATTTATGATAATTAACCGAACGGGGGATTGATAATAATAAAAAAAAAATTAATACTAAACCTTGAGGATCAATGGCTCAATGGCATTGGGCCCTCTTGATGAAAATGAAGCCACAATTGGAGCTGGCTTTATGCCCAATTCTGTTTTCACTTTAGAAATGGAAGCCATAGGAGACCTGCATCATATGTGTAGAATATAATTGAAATGCAATGGATAAGCATAAGCTTTGGCTTCAACATACAAAGAATTCAAGCAGCTTGGAGAATGAGGAAAGAAGTTACATGGTGTGGTTGATGTAAGCAAGAATGTAAGTGCCATCTTTAAAGTTAACATTTGAAGCAGGAAGCACATAAGGGATAGCTGGAATTTCATCTCTTGATGTCTCATAATTTGCCAAAATCATTCCAACTGCACCTGCGCGAGCAGCTTCTCCATCTTCGCCACTTGTTCCGCCACCAACACAGACCACTATTTTTCCTTTGACCTTCTTAGGATCCAGGGCTTTATCCGCGCATTGAAGCCTATAATAATTGACAAGATTAGAGGATATCCATTAAGAGATAACTTATTTTACAAGGCCATCTTGGTATAGGTATTTACGCCTCTGTTTCTTGTGAACCATTAGCTCTAGCATCAACAGCTTGGATCAATGGGTACAACTTATCCGACAATAAACTAGACTTAGAAAGGCTTGCTCCCTAGCAACAAAAAACAAGAGGTAGTTAATTAGATGCAATATGAGCCTCTTCATGTTCAATATGTAGCTTGATTAATGCATGCACTTTGTACAGATAATCTATGCATTAAAATGCCAGCCAAATACCCATAAGGAGTTTGTGAACGTGAAAATGGATGGATGAAGGAGAGAAATGGGCAGAAGTTGGATTATGACTTTTAGCTCTCCTATAATGAATAATGGAAACAAAAAGGCGATAAAAAAAGATTGTTTGGTTTCTATTTTCATTGCTTATATTTTCTATTTCTACGATTTTATGGAAAAAAATAGTAAAAATAATAATGAAAATAATAAAATTCTATTTTCTAATTTTTGTTATTTTTTTTGCAAAATCTTAAAAATTGATAATATAAAAAATGAAAATATAAAATAAAAAGCAGAAGCCAAACAAGCCCGTAGAGACACTCATATTATTTGAACAACTTTTGGAACATTTAATAGGACACCTTCTCTTACAGCTCGTGCAGGACTGAATGATGTCGTACCTTAAAAAATAATATAAATGTCCAAAAAATCTAAAATTGTCTCAAAGTGTCATTAGATATTTTTATGTCAAAAAGGGTCTTTTCCACATATACAACAAATCCATAAAGTGTGATATATAAGATATACCTTGAGGATTTTCTTGTCACCAAGCTTAACATAACTGTTGAACTCTCTATCAATTGTGCTAGCAGCAACAGTAAACACCCATGGCTCAAAATTGGTCACCGTTTTAGGTTCTGGTCCCTCATTTCCTGCGGAACTCACTACAAGTATGCCGTGGGCAACTGCATGGAAGGACCCTATGGAAAGAACATTATCAAAAAACTCCTGAGGTACATTACCACCCAGTGATACCGAAATCACATCAACCCTATCGCTTATGGCAGCTTCAAAACCAGCCAAAATGTCTGCATCGTTACAACCTGCCCAACACACCTTATAGGCTGCAACACGGGCTTTTGGAGACCCACCGCTTGCAGTTCCATTGCCATTGCCAAATACATTAGCTCCAGGAACAAAGTTGCCACCCGCAGTTGATAAAGTATGTGAGCCATGACCTTCAAAGTCGCGTGCACTATGAGCCGAGACTTGGAATCCAGTGTCTGCCTCAAAGCCTTTGTAAAAATATCTTGCTCCAATAAGCTTCCTGCACATCGTGAAAAATTTATGATAGAAGAAGAAATAATTAAAATATTAACAGTGATTAAACTTTCTTTCAAAAGGTGCAAATCGCACTGTTAGTAAAGTGAATATGAACCTCTACTGAAGCTTAAATTTCATTTTATGTTCTTTTCCCAAGCTCTATCGTAAAATTAACTATAGAATGTCATGACAATCTTACGTAGCTATTTTAGGAAGTTAAAATCCTTCGCACATAATGTTCGCACTATATCTATAGGTATAAAAGCGAACAGAACTAAACTCGAAAGAAACGATTAACTCGATGTTTTTACCAAGATTTGTCCGCATATGTTGATTAAATGGTGTAGTTTGGAGGAATTAGTTAGAAAAAAAATAATAATAACCTGTTGCAGTGAAACTTGTCAGGATTGTTGTCATCAGTTTGGCACATTCCACGCCACCTTTTTGGAATTGGCCCCATCCCTTCATCACTAAAGCTCTTGGATTCCGGCCAAACACCTATCACAAATCACAACATCAAAATAAAGTGAGTGAGAACTTGGCATGTAAAACATAGTTGAAAAAGCTACCAATTGATGAAAGAACATTCAAAGCCTCCTTGTGAGTATCATATTATGTATTAACAAAAGAAAAACAATTTTTTGAGTTTAATAGATAGATTGATCGGAAGTCAAAAATAATGTTATTATGTAGAGGAAAATAAATATAGCTAAAAGAGAAAGGGAAATTAAATCATTAAGGTTGACATGCTTATTCAAAACTTCATTCTTGGTCACTTTCTACGATGTTTTGTTACATCACTACCTTAATATCTTACCACACTTTAATTATTATATATTAAACACCAAAATAATTGAAACAAAAATTTAGGAAGACATTATCACAAGTCGCACACGATAATTTGTGAAACAAAATTATGGGAATTGGCTCAGAAAAAAAAAAAAAAAAAAAGGATTGCCTTAACAGGGTTGTAATTACGACACTTGTATTTGCATCATACAAAATATTAAAGTCATATGGCCATGTAAAACATAATCCACTCGTTTTTTATTAAATTTAAATACTTTTATTTGAGAGTAGCTTTAATTTTCATTTCATTATCATCAAAACGAGATCATGCATTTTCCTTAATATTTTAGTTTCAAATATAATTTTTTTATTAAATTTTTCATAACTTTAAAAGAAAAAAAAAATTAGAAGACACATAGAGATTGCTTTTTCTTCCACCATCCCATAAAGTAAGTAAAGACATGAATATAAAATGGTTTAAAAAAGTCTTATAAGGCACATTACAAACAAGGGCATATAGAAATTCATCAATCATTACCAGTGTCTAAGTTTCCAATAATGACATCTTGACCAAGTGACTTCGTCCATATTGAGTGCTTCGGAATTATGCCATTGCTCTCTAGTCCAAGAAAATCCCATGAGTGGGTTGTGTGCAGTTTTCTTCTCTTATTTAAGAAAACTGATAACACATTTGGATGTTCTACACCAATAAAAAAGCACGTTAGAAAATTCAGGTATATATCAAAATAGCCATAGTATGCTACGCATTATGTGGCGGAAAAGTTCAAGAGGAGTGTGTGAATATAAAATACGTACTTGCAATCTTAGATGCTTCTTCTTCCTCAAGTACCGCAGCAAAACCATTGAAATATCTATTATAGGAGTAAAAGATTGCTTCTTTGGCCTTCTCAATGCTGTGTCACAGAATACATTCCATTAGTTCATACAGCTTTTTGCACCAGTTAATTTCATGGAGTTGGGTTTAAATTCCATACCTTCCAACGTATGATCCAAGTAAATCATAATGAGAGTTCGTGACTGATTTGACATCAACTGATGAAGGATTTTGACCAAAAGCATGTGATCCTAAGTACACAATATAGGACTAACAAAACAAAACGTGAAAGGTTATCAGACCACGTTTGAGCATCCAAATATGAAAGTTAAAATGGAACCATGATGAGCGATGGCATAATAATCAGTGAATTCCAACGTTATAAGAAAAACACAAAACCGACATAGAACTTGCCTGTTTGATTGCTTCGGTGGGTTCCTGCAATAGAAGGCAAAGGAAAAGTGACAACAACGCATAAGACATTGGCGACGCCATTGTTTTTCTCAAGAACTATTTTGTTTACAAAATATATTTCAGAGAAGATATGCAAAGTGTCTATGCTTTCGCCTGCTTATATAGTTTTGTGACTGATTTCGAAACCAAGTCATTAATCAACCACCAGCTTCTATACATACCAACTACGTCGAGAAAATTGATCGGCATTTTCCGATGCACGATTAGTATAAAATAAACAAATTTAATGAGTTACGTAGAAATGTCTTAATAAGGTAAAAAAATATGGCAAAATAAAGGCAATAATAACAGAAGACTTAGAAAGTCAATCGCTTGGATTTTGTTTAATAATTAATCTTGTGCTTATTGGAATTTCGTTTATTTATTCACGAATATAGTTAACGCAATTATGGAAGTAAATCTTTAATTCGAGTCAGAACAAAAGAAAAAATCTCCAATGCGAATGGTAACGTTTATAAACTTTTATCCTATGTGAATAACTCTATATTCTCGTTAATCTTGTTAGTTACTTAAATAAAAATATTTTGTACCTTTTACATTCTTATTGAATATCTTTTAAATTCTTATATATTTATTTTTATTAAGTAATTTAAATATTATTAACGAAATATTTTGAGAAGATATAGTATTGTTGTATTGCTCCTTAAATATACATTAAACTTACCTGATCCTACATTGATTGGAGGATAATTGTTTGGCCCTTCAAGTATGTGACACATATGAACTACAAAAAATCAAGGTTTAATTAATCTATAAGTCCTATAGTTTAATTCAATTTTCAATTAAATCCCTGTAGTTTAAAAATTTATAATCAAGTCCCTATATTGCAAAAAAAATTTCAATCAGGTCTCTATTTATATTTACCATTACAAAAATATTTGATCAATATTATGATGTATAAGACGACGTCAAGTGTATCACACACTTTGCTGATCTAAACCGTTCAATCTATATAAAATAGAAATCTATGGCTAAAATTAGTATGGAGCACTAATACCCCCATTTAGTATAATGCACTCTAGATGCACTATCACACTCTTCAATCATGTCCCATGTAACACCCTTTATTATATAAGCCATACTTGAGTCATGGAGTTATATTAAAAGGTTGTCACTATGCAAAGAAATCTCTAAAATATGGAAAATATAATACATGGCCCTTTAACTGCTTATTTTATTACTGACTAATAGTCTCTGATACATAAATAATAAAATAGTTACACTTTAAAGAAAATTGTGACTGACACAATTCACAGCGTTTACTTCCGCTGTGTAACATTAGCTAGCGTCTACAGTCTCTTAGTCTGACTTACACCCTATTCTTGCTCAATGAATGGCCTTGTACTCTATCTCACACTTGATGTCCAACTTGGGTACTGGAATGTTTACGGAAAAGAGAAACATACAAGCAGGCAGTGAAAACCTAAGGTTCTCAGTAGGTAAACTCAAATCAATCTTACAGTGCCATCATAAACATGCCAGCCACTTCGGTTTATTATGAAAATATGAGCACATATAAACAAAAAGTGATTCAATTTTAAGTTGAAAACACCTTACTCGAAATGGGATATATTTTAACAGCCACTTGCCATTTCATATGACAAACATAGAAACATGAACAGAGTAATATACTTCAACAAAAATCATAACAATATCGTGACATAATGAGATAATTAGAAATGCATTTGTAGATGCTTGTACTTGATTGTAGGCAAGTGCACTTAACTTAACTTATCTCTTCCTTTAACTTGCAACTTGATCTTGCTCTTTTCTGTACTTGGTCCCGTGGAGATGAATGGCCTCTCTCACCCCTGGGTGATAGCTCGCTTTAGGTCCGAAGCTCGTGCCTATACATGAGTGGCGGTTTACTTTCCCGAAACCCTCACACTGGTCTATTCCCCTTAAATCTGGTCAGGGGCTAGCCCAAGTCTTAGACAGTACCGCTCTGGCCCATGCTAGCTGGGTTTATGCCATACCTCACGTGGTAGCTTGGTACTTCTTTCTTGCAAGTTATTATTATCTTTTCCTTTTCATATCTTGTCATGCATGTAGATGCTTGGTGCATTCATGAGTATGTCTCATACTTTATATATCATATCATGTTCTAAATATATACTTGCATACATGATGTACATGAATATGACATGTAAATATAAATATATTCAAAGCATAATCATCAATTTCAGTTCAAGCACCAATTGGGTTTTGGTTTATTCTCTCCTGTGTTGTCCGAGTTTGGCATGCCCCAATTTTTATTCAATTCAACTCATTCAAATCTAATTTTTGGATCCTTATATGTCTAGTTTCTACTCCTTTTAGTCCCATCTCATTTTGAGTTGTATAACTCAAGATAAAAATATTTTATCTCAGCATGCCCTGTTCTTAGCCAGAATTGGGTTCCTATAGAAGAAAATTCACTAAAAATCGAAAACTAGATGAAATGATGCAAATTTTATATCAAAATAAAGCTAACACAACAAGATTTAAAATGAGTTAAGTTTCATGTCATTTGCCTACGTAGATTTTGAGTTATGAGTCTCGAAACATTACCCTACTGGGCTATCTTATTCTAGGCTAGTTTAAACCTATGCCAACTTCATTGATGTGTTGGGAACAAATGACAACGAATTAAATTCTGAAATTTTTATGGGATGTTCTCTCATGTGTTAGCTTTCAAACAACTTTAGTTGCACTCAATTTGAGGTTGTATAGGGTGAGTTACACCCTTCTCAACCCATGCTGCCCGGGTGAGAACCTAGATTTCTAGGTCTAACTTAAAAAATTCATAACTAATTCTATACTAAGCCAATGGCCTTATATTTTATATGTATGGAAATCCCTGAATGTCTAGTTTCATATAAAAATGGTTTCATCAATTTTAAACGGCAGTAGGCAGAACCGTACACTCTGCCGTACGGACCATCGAGGAGAAAACCCTAACAGCTTTTTGAACTCTTCTTAGATTCATGTTTTTCTCTAATCAATCCACCCAATCTTCAATTCAAACTCACATATACACCTTAAACCAATCTTAATTCATCATCATCACTCAAGATAACATCAGAATCTTGCAAGAAATTCGGAAGAAAGTGGAGTCCTAATCAGCCCAATTCAAAGAAAACAAGAAAAGAAGTTGGAATTCCTACCTTGGTGGTATGAAATCTTGATGGAACTTGATCTTGGAGTGAAGTTGATGGTTGGGGCTTGAGTTTGGGGATGAGAGGAAGTGGAAGAAGATGAAGAAGAGTGGGGAAATAAGGCTGGTAGTGGGGAGGTCGAAAATGATAAGAAGAAGGAAAGAAAAGGTGAGATATTTGGAAGTTACTTAGTCTTGATTGGTGGATTCAACTTGGTTATAAAATCTGGTTTAACTTCCCATCATCAAGGGCTGTTAAGGCGCCACTTGAGGGAGTTATTTGGCTAAATATTAGCCGTTGATTCTAGGGCATTCATAGAAAAATTCTACTGGTCCGGTTCCGATAGTTTGAAGTACCGAAATCTCACCGATTTCCTTTAAATCGGTAAACCGGTTTTAGAAAAATCCTATGAAGTTTCCTATGGTTCTAATCTAAATCCATTATACCTAATCATTCTAAACCACACTCAATTGGCTTTAAGTGAATGCTTAATCGAATCCTAATTAATCCCAATTATCCGATGAAAACCGAAAACTCGGTTAATAACGATAAAATTTTTCGGACGTTACACTTTTCACTCACTTGGCGGCTAATTGGCGCCATCCATTAGGGTAGAAGTGGCTCAATTTTCATCCACTCAAACTAGTAAAATTTTACTGATTCGGTCCTGGCGCTTTAAAGTACCAAATTTTTGCCGATTTTCTTCAAATCGGCAAAACTTTACTAAATGACTTTGAGAGGATTTCTATATCTCTATCCTAATTGTTCCTAAGCCTCATCCCTCCAATTAATATCTATTTAACTCTTAATTAATATTTAATTAACTCCTAATTGCCCTTACATAACTGCTGAAACCGAATAGATAGATTAACGGCATAAGTTAGACATTTTCACAATTTCGGAGCCTTTTTGTTTTCTGTTTTCTATAACTAATGGCATTTTCGTAATTTTGAGCAAGTCCAGGGCACCTCGTCATTTCACACCAAACTGCCTCCATGGCCCAACCGGCAGAGATTTAGACTTCTACGATTTCACCACGTGATTCTGCTCTGTTTAAAATCTCATTCTGCTAATTCTACAGATGTGGGGATATAAAGGTCATTTTATGAAAAGTTTTAGGGTGGACATGAAGGTTATTTTATGGAAAGTTCTAGGGTTATTGTGGAAATAAGTTTTTGGGGTCAAAACATAATTTCTAAAAATTTTGGGCATCACTGCAATTAACAAAAGTCTACAAGGGCACTTTTGTCATTTCCTACTTTTTAGCATATTGCAGTGCCATATTTCTAATGGCAGTGTTACACTACCCTATAGTTTCAAGTGTGAGGATCGTCATGGCATAGCACTGCCTGAGAAATTCTCACACTGCCTAAGGGAAATAATTCAAAATTTCCATTACATTCTATTTACAAAAGTGGGGATGTTACATCCCACCATGATTTCTATTGTACCATACTGGTACCCCCACCCCCCATGCCCAGCGCCCCACCATCACCCTCCCCTTGTCCACCACCCCTTCCCTTGAAGATGATGATGAATGTATAACAAGGTGTGTGAGGTAGGATTTTGATGAAGTGAAATGGATGGGCAAACCTGAGGAGATAATCTATAAAGAAGCCATGGCCATGGCTGGCACATTTATAACTGTATTTGTAACATCCCCGAGTTCCGATTTCCGATTTTATCTTCAAGTTTGATCATTTTTTATTTCCGACCCATATTCATCTTCCAAGTTATAAGTTTCCTAATTCCTGAGTTAGGCCTTAACCATATTCAGTATTCACTCATTTTTCGACTACAGGCTTTATGTTCCAAAATAAAGTATATAGGTTTTCAGGCTCGACATGCCTCATGTAAGCCCTATCCCCTATACTCACACTAGCTAAGTCGATGCCATGCCTCATGTGAGTGGGGTGCTTGCAAATGTTTTAATCTTTAGTCTTTACTGCCCTTGGGTAGCCTGATCTGGGAGTGAGCTCGTCAGCTCAACTCGTGACCGTCGTCACACAGACTAACCCACAGGGGACCCACTGCCTCTAGGTTGGAGGGACTCAGTTGGCCATCTGCCTTCAACATAGAGGGACCCAAGTTTTAGCTGCCTTCATAAAGAGGGACCCAATGTGCAACTGCTTCTAGGTGAAGGGACCCACATCTTTATCGTTTAACTGCCTTCACAGGGAGGGATTCAATGTGCAACTGCCTCCAAGTGAAGAGATCCACATCTTATCTTATTTAACTGCCTTCATAGGGAGGGATTCCATATACAACTGCCTCCAAGTGAAGGGACCCACATTCAATATATTCATATTATTTCATTCTCATACATAATCATGCATAGACATTTATTTAACTGCCTTCACAGGGAGGGATTCAATGTGTAATTGCCTCCAAGTGAAGGGACCCACATTCAATATATTCATATTATTTCATTCTCATACATAATCATGCATAGACATGCTGAATGTACTCATACATATGCTTCATTTATTTTCATATATCTTTGCATACATGATCTTTACATACATATTCGTAACATATAAAGGCTCGTAGCCTCTTTACCACTCTACCGGCACTCATTCATATGCTGCATCATTTACTCTCATATATTCTTGCATATAGAATTTCATGCTCATAGCTTAAATCTTCATAACACAAGCTATTATAACTTCATATGATTTTGCCGAAAATTCGGCAGCATAATGGAACGTGTCCGCTTTCTCATGAATAGTGCCAGTACTCAGAAAACCAATTGTACAGAGAAATCATAACACTTCATTCATAACACAAGTAGCAACCTTCGGGTTCAATGTGAAGAGGTCCGTCCTTCAAGTTGAACTCAACTAGAATGGACATGAGTTCAGATCTTTGAGTTGATTTCCCGTCGTACACGAGTTCCGATCTCCGAGTTTATTCCCAGGAGCTTTCAATTTCTGTTGGTGTTCCCAAGTTTAAATTGGGAGTTCTGAGATTATGTGATTGTGTGCTGTATTATTTTCGACATCCGACTTTGCTTCCAAGTGGTGAATAAACCAGACAAGATTTCCGATATCCGATTTCATCCTCGAGTGTCAAATAAATGGCACGAGCTCCGACTTTAAGTAGAATCAAGACGATTTCTGATTTCATATAGGATTCAAGTGAGTTCCACTTTTGGGACAACGTGGAGAGCAATTTAGCCGCAAAAGCGGGAGACATGGTCGAACTTCAATCACAAAATTTCAACCAGTCAACAATCACAATTCCAACTATCCTCGTGTATTTAAGTCAAACTCTCCTTCTCATTTCTGGCTGATTTACGCCTCCCTCTCCCTCTTGTTCCAGCCTTCTTCTTCTCTTCTCTTCTCTCAACTAACTCCATCACTGCTCTAAGCTTAACAAGGTTCTATCAATTTAAGCTTCAACACTTAGCTCAACACCTAGTAAAATCATACTCCAAAGAGGTAGGATTCCATCTCTGTTCTTAAATTCTTTGAACTGTGGATGCATGAAATTTTACTCTTCTTCATATATTTGATGACATATTGAATGTATATGATGGATTATGGTTGGACTAATATGAAATCTTGAGTAGGAATTAAGGTTAGAAGAAGAAAACTAGGAGAAGTGGAGGATTAAGATGCTGCCTAAGTAAGAAGCCCCACGGCAGTTCGGATGGCAGAGTGTACGGCTCCGCCTATACTAGGTTAAATCCAATAAAACTATTTTTAGATGAAAGTAGAAATTCAGGGCTTTCCACACATATATCATATAAGGTCATTGGATTAGTATTGAGAGAGATATACATTCTTGAATGTTAACCTAGGAATCAAGACTTTCATCCGAGCAGTGTGACTTGAGAAGGGTGTAACTAACCCTACACAACTCCAAATTGAGTGAAACTAACTTTATTAGAAAGCTTACACATAGAGGAACATCTCATAATGAGATTTCGAGTTTGTTATGATCCCATTTGTTCCCAGTGATTCGAGGAAGTTACCCTATGTTCAAACCAAGCCAAAACAGGGTAGTTCAGGAAGGTCGAATTTCAGGACTTATAACTCGAGATATACTAAAGCAAATAAAATGAAAGTTATTGAAAATGAAAGGTTGTCTATTAGCTTTGATATGACACCAATTTCATATGATTTGAGCTCAGTTTCAATTTTTAGTGAATTTCTACTTCCAAGAGTATAATTCGGACTAGTGACCGAATAGGCTAAGGCAAAATTTAAATATCTTGAGCTACACATATCAAAATGAGATGGGACTAAAGAGGTTAGGAAATAGATACATAGAGCTATGACATATCCAAATTCAGGGTTAAATGAGTTGAATAGAAGAAAAGGTAGATTAGACAAAATTCAGGTAGAACTAAATAGAATTGGCAGAAATGACCACATTGATGGTTTCACGAGTGTTAGTGAACATATGAGGCTTGAGTTGACAGTTGTAAGTTTTACCTTGATAGATATGTTAGATTGATTATACTGCTATGACTTATTTGTCCGTGAGAACTGGCACTATTAATGGGGAAACGAATCTGATCCATTATGCTGCCGAATTTTCGGCAGAATCATATGAAGTTATAATAGCTTATGTTATGAAGATTTAAGCTATGAACATGAAATTATATATGCAAGGATATATGAGAGTAAATGATGCAGCATATGTATGAGTGCCGGTAGAATGGTAAAGAGGCCACAAGCCTTTATATGTTACGAATATGTATGTAAAGATCATGTATGCAAGGATATATGAAAATAAATGAAGCATATGTATGAGTACATTCAGCATGTCTATACATGATTATGTATGAGAATGAAATAATATGAATATATTGAATGTGGGTCCCTTCACTTGGAGGCAGTTGCACTTTGAATCCCTCCTTGTGAAGGCAGTTAACTAAGATAAGATGTGGGTCCCTTCACTTGGAGGCAGTTGCATATTGAATCCCTCTCTGTGAAGGCAGTTAAACGATAAAGACGTGGGTCCCTTCACCTTGAGGTAATTGCACATTGGATCTCTCCTTGTGAAGGCAGCTAAAACTTGGGTCCTTCTATGTTGGAGGCAGATGGCCAACTGAGTCCCTCCGACCTAGAGGCAGTAGGTCCCCTGTGGGTTAGTCTGTGTGACGACGGTCACGAGTTGAGCTGACGAGCTCACTCCCAGATCAGGCTTCCCAAGGGCAGTAAAGGCTAAAGACTAAAGACTAAAAATTAAAATATATGCAAGCACCCCACTCACATGAGGTATGGCATCGACCCAACTAGTGTGAGTATAGGGGATAAGGCTTACATGAGGCATGGCATGACCTAGCTAGTGTAAGTACCAAATTTATGGTAAAGAATATGATGAAGGTCCTATATTCCTAAGGAACGTGACATAGCGATCACGCTCTGATGGGGTATGACATAGCGATCATACTCTGGAATGTGGCATGTAAATGATTTTATTATGAAAAGGAAGACAAAGAAAGAAAAGCAAATTTTATGTATCTGCATAACTTCAAGTACAAGTAAAATCATGTGTAGATATATGTCTCCAGTATATTGATGCTATAGTATCTCAGTATATTGCAGTTATTATTCATAGTATAATTCATGAATTGACCTTGTATGGGCTCTCCCAAATGCCAAGTGTGTGAATAAAATGAACTTTGCTTCGGATAATATATTTCCGAACTATAAAATTAATCAGTTCACTTAACATGTTCACCTTTTTCATAATGAACCGAAGCAAACTGGAGATGACAATGATGACAGTATGTACGAATAGTTAAGGAATCCTACTGAGAATTCAAAATTCTCACTCCTATTTCCGTGTTATCTCCAGATAGTTTCAAGAAGTTTCAAGCGGTGAAGTTCTTTGTCGGATAAGGTCCGCTCGAATTTGATAACAACTCCAGGGTGTGGTACTATAACTTAAGCATAGTACTGTATTTAGGAGGGTGTTGATGATTGTTGTAAGGGACTCTCCATTATGATATAAAGGGTGCTAATGATGCTAGGAATCAAATTAGTTTTTATCCTTTGGTGGTATTCACGCAACCAAACTTGGACTTCATGGTTTTGGGGAAGTTGTAAATTCATCTTCTATCTAAGCACTTGCAATGAAATATAATGCTTTTACATCTTATCGTTGCCTTCATTCACATGGTAGAAGATAATCGCATGGAATTTGAAGCACTCTTCCAATCCTTGGTCATATATTGTAATTTTTAGCATATGTATGAACAAGGCATGTGCAGATCGGGTGGTTAGAGTGGTAGATGGTGGGGGAGGAGGAGGGAGGAGGAGGTGAAGATGATGATGGAATATTTTGTGAGAATATTCTATTTAAATTGACATTTTTGTAACGATAGATATGGATAGGGACTTGATTGAAAATTTTTTATAATATAGAACCTGATTATAAATTTTTAAATTATAGAAACTTAATTAAAAATTTAAGTAAAACTATAGAGACCTATAAATTAATTAAACCAAAAATCAACAGATCAAGTATATATAAAAGAGAAGGCATGGTCTAGAATTATGTCATGTAGTAATTGCATGGCATAGAATTAATTCTACATGTGACAAATAATATTAAAAGAAAGATATTTTGTCAAAGAAGAAATTAATATTAAGGAGTATTAACAAAGATAAATTGAAAAAAAAAAGGCTTTCTATGGTACCCAAAAAAATTTAAATAGTTTAAAACCCACGCTAAGTTGGACTAATTATATAATGACATATAATTTATATATTTTGTATAAAAATTTATAAATTTAATTATTAATAATTACAAATTAATCCTTTTAAAAAGTTTAACATTTGTGATAAGTTGGTTTGACCCATCTAACCATCGACCCCAAATGGGTCGAGTTTAAATGGGTCAGACCAATATTATGTTAACTTATTAACATTTGTTATATGTTGACATGACCTATTTAACTAGTGGGCCAAAACGGGTGCAGAGTTTGAAACCTAAGCCAAGCCGACCTAAATAGGGTTGTGTTGGCGTATTTAAATCACAATGGGCTAATCTTAAACCGGTCAAGCTAATATTATGCTAACTCGCTAGTATTTGCTATAGATTGACCTAACCTATTTAACTAATAAGCCCAAATATATTGAGCTTAAACAACCCAGACCAATATTATGCTAGTTCACTAATATTTGTTATAAGTTGACTTAACCTATTTAACTAACAAGCTCAAATAGGTTGGACCTAAATAGGTTATGTTGGTCTGTTTAAATATATGGGCTAACTTTAAACAGGTTAAACCAATATTATGCTGGCTCGTTAACATTTCCTATAGATTGACCTGATCCATTCAACTAGTGGGCACAAATGGGCTAAGCCTAAATGGGCCGAGCTGATATTATGCTAGCTCGTCAATATTTGCTATATATTTATTTGACTCATTTAACTAGCGAACCCAAATAGGCCGAGCATAAATAGGTTGTATTGGCATGTTTAAGTTTGTGAGCTAACTTTAAACGAGTTTTGCCAACATTATATTGGCTTGTTAACATTTGCTATAGGTTGGTCTAATCCATTTAACTAACAAACCCAAAAAAGACTAGGACTAAACACCTTAGGCCTACATTATGCTGGTTTGTTCATATTTGCTATAAGTTGGCTTGACCTTTTTAATTAGTGGGCCCAAATGGGCTGGGTCTAAACGGGTCGGACCAATGTTGTGCGGGCTTGTTAACATTTACTATAGGTCAGATTGATCTATTTAATTAGCGGGCCTAAATAGGCTAAGCCAAAATGGACTAGGTTAGGCATAATATTTTTATAAAAATAAAAATAAAGATTCAGTTTTTATAAATATTACTTCTTTAAGTACTATTTTACAAAATTAAATATTGATATAAATGCAATTTAAATGTTATTATTATAAATCTATATGGATATTTCTTATTGGTCCATATATGCAAGGGTTTTGGAACCCAAAGATATGCAAGGGCTCCATAGAATTTCTCAAAAAAAAAAATTAAAAAAAAAAGACTTATTGAATAGATGGTGGACTAAAGTGGGTCTTCATGTCTACTGCACAGTCCTAAACTTTTTTCTTCCCCTTATTTTTGGATGAAATTCAATTAGAAATGGAATAGAAGTTTCAGTCACTAGTAACGGTTACAACGAAAACTTTTTCTGTGATATATTTTAGAGAATATTAGGTAATTTTTTAATTTTTATCCTTTTATAAATCACTATTATAAATTTTAAATTTTTTTAGGACACTTAATTTTTTTAATTAGTTCATAAATTATAATTGATAATTCAATAGATATTTTAATTGAATAACGCATTAATCATAATAATGTATAAGAATATCTTATTTTCATATGAATCTAAATTTTTATTTGAATTTTGATGTTCTAGCCATAAACTTTTGTAACATCCCCAACTTTGAGGGTAGACCAGTATAAAAAGAAGGTCGGGATCAAGGCAATGGCTAAATTGTAAATAGGTAAATTGTAGTAAAAAAAAAAGGGGCAAAATTGTAATTGTTAGACCACAATGGCAAATTTATAAATAAAGGATTACAGCTATCAAGAGAAATATTAGTAGAAAAATTCCGATTTCGGGAATATGTGGGCCCCACGACACTAGTAGACAACTAAAATATATATAATAACTTTATAACTGATATTTTCTACACTTGATTTTAAATAGAAATGTGTAATTACTCGCACAGTATATGATATCTTGGGTAATTCAAAGTATCTAAATCAATAGCCGGATAACTGGAATTAATCTTCAAGGATCCCATATTATCTTTAGGCATGACAAATCCATGAAAATAATTCGGCAAAGATTAGATAGACCTATCAGGAGAATAGTCAAAGTATATGGCTAGGAAAGAGCCATCCCGACTCCAATTGATAGATTTAGCACTACCACTCCTTCCACAAAATATCTTAACTCTCTTATCCTCTCCTCCTCTCCTCCTCTCCTTCTTAAAGATGCCAACCACACTCCTACCACCACCATCTTCATCTTCTTCCTCACCACCATCTCCATAGCCATGAGCTTCAAGCTCATAGTTGATGGCCTTCTTGGCCTCAAAACACTTTGGTCCTTTTATGAAAATAAATCCTTATCTCCTCTTTTTCAAAACCCCTCAAAGAATTAAAGGATTCAAATAATTTATGAAGCTCTTCCAGCCCCTTGATGGTGGCAACCATTAGAGGAGGAGAAAGCTAGGAGTTGCTTTTGGATTCTTTATTTCCATATCTCCAAGAACCTTGAGATAGGTAACTCAAATCCTAGGACTTGTTTGTATTTTAGGGTTTCTTGGAGTTAGGATTTTCTTGAATCACACTGATCTACTCACTTAGAGATTGGTATGATGTTAATAGGACCTTTTCTAGTGATTTAAGACTAAGAAAGCTTCATTGGTGTTGAAGAGTATATTAGAGAACCAAAATAATTACAAAAATAGAAAACTGCTACAAGGGAACCCAAGGACAATATGTATTATGAGGGCATATCTCAAGCTACAAAATTCAATTTGAAGTGAATCTAATTTTAGAAGAAACCTGACTCTAAGGTGAATCAACCATATAAAATATAGACCCATTGGACTTGGGATGAAAGAGTTATGATTTTTAGAAGTAAGTTGTTGGTTAACACCCTCTATCCTAACTTGCCCTATATAACTTCAATTTGAATGAAACCACTTTTCTTAGAAAGCTAACACTTAGAGAATAATGTCTATGAAATTTCAAAATCAAATCCTTAGTGGATTGTTCCTAGTAAATCCTTGAAGTTGCACTATGCTCTATTTAGATTGAAACAGAGCAGCCCTAATGAGGAGCTCATAACTCGAGCTCTACCTATTCAAATAGAGTGAGACTTTTGGATTTAAAAGAGGGTTCATATAGGTATATCTTGGTAGAATTTAGGAGCAAAAGAATGCAAGATGAATTTTTAGGGATTTTCTAATTTTAGGTGTGCAAGTTTGTCCTAAAATAGGGTAGCCTTGAGTAAAACTTCAATAACTTAAACTATACACCTCAAAATTTAGTGAAACTAATTAAAAATAGACTAACAAAGCTACATCCTATTAGAATTTGAGATTAAAATGTATTAAAATAAAATTTTACTGAAATTTAAAAGTTTCAAATAGATTTAAAAAAAGTAAGACAACTTGTGAATTTTATGGCTTAGAGGTTTCAAAATTATGTAGGACTAAATGGACTGAACATTTACAAAACTACATACCTGAATAATGCCATATTGGCGTATCATTTATGATGATCATACTTGAACTTTTATTGGTATCATGCTGAGAATCATGATTTCTATGACTGTCTGGATGTTATTTTTATTGTCTATTTTGGGAAATCTTTTTACTCTAGCTGTCATGCTGTCAAATTGTTGGCACAAGTATATGAATTATGTAGCATAATTATAAGCACATCAAGCATATTCATACATGAATAAGTGAGCTTTTAATATGATTTTGATTCCATATTACTTGGGCCAACCCCAAATTAAGGGGAATAAGTCAGTGTGAGAGTTAGAGAAAGTAAATCTCGCGATTACGTATAGGAATAAGCTCAGTTTTTAAAAGTAGGCTATTATCTAGAAGTGAGAAAGGCCATCCACCTCCAGGGGACCAAGTACAGATAAAGTTAAGTAATGCTGCAATCTAAGAACGACAATACATAATGCTCAAAGTACAGACACATGTAGATGCTTTAGGGACAGCGATTCATAACGCCTAAGTGTGTCAAGCAAAGAAAGTTAAAGAGAGAGAAAAGAAAGACAAGTGCACTTGCATAGTTCAAGTAGATGTATCTGCATATATATTGTTCATGATCTTATTATCCTGCATAGTATTTATTATTGTGCTTAGAATTATGTTGTTATTGCTCTTATATCTATCCCAAAAGGTGCCAAGAGACTGCTAAAAGGAATCCGCTTCAAGAAATATGTTTTTGAAACTTAAAATTTAACCGATACCTAATGCAATTGTCCACGTTTTCATAATAAATCAAAGCGGCCGGAAAATTTACGATGGCACCCTTTGTGCTTAATGGAATGAGTGTACCTACTGAGAATCTTAAATTTTCACTACCTGCTCGTATGTCCTTGTAAACATTCCAATACATAGACTAGACTTAAAGTTTGAAGCAAAGTTTTGGGACTACTATGGATCAAGGAACATGGACTTAAGTCCAATACCCAAAGTTCTAGTTTGAGTGTCTAAAGTGGACTGCCGGTACTAACGAAGTGAAGACCATGAAACGAGATGTGCTCTATATATAATATTAGTTAAGTTTTTCCAAATTATATTTGAAATTATATATCTATCGGACACTTGGGCTTATAAGTCTTTATTCAATAATGAAATATGATATTGTAAGGGCCATATATTATGTTTTCTTATTTGATAGTTTCGACAACAACTACAATAACCTGTACATATGTACCCATGACTTGAGCATGGCCTATATGTTTGGAGGGTCTTCACTAAGTAATCTAGCAAACTGGCAGATTTGTTGCACGAACTGAATGAATGACGTCTTCAGCTCAAAGATGTTTGCTTCGTCAAACGGTCTCACAATCTTGGATGAACACCTTTGAAGAGTGGAGGTCAAGTAATCCTTCATAGCTCTATCATTTTGCTCATTTTCCTCAGCCTTAGTAGTTTCATAAAATCTTTCAACTACTCTTCGTTCTCTTCTAAGTTGATGCAAGGAACGCTTGATTTCTGGATCAAAAAGTAAGTCTTCTATAGATTGGCTCCTTTGTATAAACTACAAAATAGAACACAAGAGCAGGTAAAGCAAGGATTAAAAACAAAATAAAACAAAAGCTAAAAAAATTAAATAATGAAAAAAATGAAATGAAATAAAATAAAATAAACTAAAAAATTGAATCTAGTATCCCGTCAACTAAGAATAATATTGATACTATCCCCGACAACATCGCCAAAAAATTGATATGGCTCCAGCAAGTATATCGAGTCTACAAGTAATAAAGTGATGAAAAGAGTATTGTTCCCACGATGATAAATCAAGTACCGAATAGTCTAAAGGATGACTATTTAGATGGAATGAAATCACGGATGAAGAAATTAAAATTTAAATAAAATAAAATGAATAAGAAAAATAATAATGTAGACTAATCCTAATAGTGCGAATAAAAGCAATGGGACGGACGCTATGGCTTATTAATTTCATCCATTGTAAACGCATTTACTATAAATTTTTGTTAATCAGTTTCTAACCTAATTGACTCATGATCAGTTTCCCTTAATTTATTCCTAGCCTCTCTCAAGGTCAAGAAATACTCCTTATCTTAAACTGATTGCATAATCTTAGTACAAACTAATCTAGATAAAAGTTGAAGCTCTACTAGTTCCTTTATTGAACGCATGAATCGCGTTTGTCTATCTCTAGTTTTAAACTTAGTTCATGATATTTATGTTAAGAGGCTTTATTCACAAACCCTCTCTCGAGTTATTGTAAATCCCCAAATCAATTAATTGGTGATCAAGCAATTAAAGGTATTAAGCACAAACAAAAACACTAAGCAATTGAGATAAGTAAAATTGTCATACAAAAATGGTCCATTATCGCCCTAGCAAAAGAAAACCAGTTCATGACTGAAAAAAAGTAAACAACAAAAGAGTGTGAAGATGAAAAGACAAAAGAACAAAAAATTATAAAGAATTCAAGCTAGAGACAAGAGATTGGGAAGAATGTGTATCTCGCTGGGTTGAATTTGAGTTCTGAAATCCTTGAATCTTCGTCTTCAATCTCTCTAGAAGAAGTCTTCTGTCTTGGGAGGTGTGTGGGTGTGTTTAGGGATTCCTCTTCTAACCTTAAGTGTTGCTATTTATAGTCCACAAATCCCTTTTTCTCAAAATTTGTTCCGATCCCATTAATTACTGCAATCGTGGTCACACTATAGTTAACTAAAATTCCTTCAGTCAAAACGATGCTACACTGTAGCACAAAAGCTGTGCTAAAGCGCAACATCCAGACCTGATGTCACTTGCGAAAATGTGGGTGCGCTATACCACACAAGATTGCGCCATAAAGCAACACAAAAAATGGTGAAATGGCAGCACGCTATAGTACAACACAAAAACTTGATCTTCTTTCTTCTGCAGAGCGCTATAAGCGAAGGTGTTGTGCCTAAATTCTTGCTTTGGCCGCTTCCACTTTACTTGAGGCAGTTTACACCTAACAACAATTAAATAAGCCCAAAATAAGTATTCAAAATATAAGAAAATACAAATACCACCTAATCTAAACTACTTAACTAAAATAAAACACAATAACTTAAACCAAATAACTATGTCCTAAATTAAATAAAAATCAACTAAAAATATAACGCACTAAAGAAAGTTATCAAGTGGACTCAAGTTGGGTTGGGTCTAGTATTTGGTTTTGTATGTTTTTTTTTTCTTTTTGCTACAGCATGTGGCTAAGGCATGAATTAGATATACTAAAAAATAAGTTGTAGAAGGCAGGAATACTAGAATCCTAACACTATACCAATGCATATAAAAAACAAAATAATAAGAGCAGATTCCATAATGAGCGCACATTAATCCATACCAAAAAGGAGAAAAAAAAATAAAAGGAAGGTAGAAGGAATACAGAAGAGGAACTACAGAAGCCAAAAGGTGGAGTCTTGGGCAAAGTCGCCACCACGAAAAAGAAGAGGTGCCAAACAGCGCAACGAACAACAACAAATCAGTACCCTCCGTCATGATTCGGGACTCATGAATGAACAACGATGGATGAAGCATGCAACAAAGGAGCTTTCACCACCACCAACAAAGCAAGAGAGGATGGGGATGGGGCAACAATCCAACAGGTAGGGTTCAATCTTCTTTGGAGGCAAAGAAAAAAAGGGGCTAAATAGGTTTTCCTTTCAAAGAAATAGAGAAAGAAGAATGTATGAGTAAGTCTTGAGTGGGGTTATAAGATTAGTAGTTGTATGGGAAAAATGAATATGACCATTTTCTTCTTGAGACATTTTACTTTTTTTCATCATGTAGGAATTAGAATTAATTCTAGGTTATATATTTTTATCCATGTTTTGGTGTTGGGGGGGGGGGGGGGAAGAAACGCATGTATTTGGCTACAAAGTTTGGGTCGCACTACTTGAACCAGTTAAGTGATGGCTTGTTCGGGTTGGGCAGAACAAACTTGATAACCTAACCCAAACAAGAAAAAATATTATCAGGTTGTGTCAGGTTCCTCGGGTTGTCAGTGCGAGTAGATCCATATGCACCCCTACTACTCATTGTCATCTCTAGGTTGAACTAGATCCATTATCCTATCCGATTATCAAAAGCCTCATCCGCCATGGCAGTAGGAATGGGAATGTAGATCCTAAATCTCAAAAGCTACATAGTCTCAGAGCTTGAATGTACCATTTGAGTGCCAAGTTGCGGACGATGTTCCCGATTGGATCTCTAAGTAAGGGCCAATGGAGACAATCACTCTTATCCTTGACGATTATTTCTACATCCTCACTACTATGTAAAGTGGGCCAACAAGGTATAAACCTTTTCAACATTGTTCTTTCCTCGTAGTGTACATGCTAACTTAAGCATGAGAGTGTCATACACAGACACAACCCCTCTTTTCGCACCTATTGCTGCTGCGCGTGGAAAACAGAGATCACACCTTTTGTCCACTCTTTGGGTATACTCTTTCTATGGTCTTTTGACAGAACATATAGTAAATTGAAATTGAAATTTATTATTATACTCATTAACCGCATTTAGTTATGCAATAGTACAAGCCCTTTGATTGTTACATTTGCATGGTAATTGATGTTTTGTTTTGGGTTTTACAAACAGATTTAGCATTCTTTGCGATGACAAGGCCCTAGTGGGCAGATAAATGCCTTGCAATTATAGTCAATGGGATATTGTTGCTTGAAGACGTTGATAGACAAACGCTTGACTTAATAACAATATTTTCACTCCTTGCTAACTAGAAAAGCAAGTTGAATGGTCTAGACATGCAAGCGAGCAGCTTGCTAACTAGATGCTTGACTTATGAGACATTAGAACAATAGAAACCAAAATTACTCGTCAACGAAATTCGTGAGGACCTTGCTAACTAGATGCTCTCCATAGACAGCTTTTTCAAACTTCTTGGTGCCATTTGTCCTCGTTTTACATGTATCTAAAGGCTCTACAGCAGTATCAAAGTTCGTCTGTTCACGCGGTAACGGAATAAAGGATAAGTTGCATAACAATCAAACAAAAGGACGATATATATAAACGATTTAATTTAATTTCTATGAACAGCCAATAGAATTTGAGAAAAATGACAAATTAATGAGTAATCACCCATCATAATAACTACCCACTATAATTTGTTATTTTCCACAAATTCTATTTGCATAGAAATTAATCTTATACATAAATAGAAAAGCGGGGCTAACCTCGTAAAAATATACTACACTGACTCTATATTTTGGGGAGTTGTTTATCACCCGATGCAAAGTTGACTCGTACAAACCATTGGAATATATCTGCAAGTTTCTTCCACACTTAATCAGATGTTCCACCAACTCTAAGGAAGTATTGATTTGATGAAGAGATTAAGTGAAAGATACCTTTAGCATGTCACCAATGTTGCACACAAAAGTCCTAGGAACTGGAGGTGCCGATATCCATTCGCCAGACAGGTTTCTCACCTTCAACAATTTCATAGCATAAACACGGTGAAATAAGAACAGCAGGAAAGAAAATATTAGAAAAAAGCTCCTAAAGAACCTAGCCGAAAAAAAATTGCATTGGGCCCATAATAAATTTGTACTTAGTGCCTGTAATTCAACTACCCATCAAAGGATTGACCCCAAAAAAATAGCCATCATAGGACAACAGAACCGGTGTTAAATTGACTCGAGATAATCATTGCAAAAGATTGAGATTCTTTTCTTTTGAGGTGGGTTCAGGGTCATAAAGATTGTCAAAAGATAAAATAAAAAAACAAAAACTTAAGTGATTCAATAATAGTGTTAAGCAGGTAAATATGGGCTGGAAGAATTAGCCACTTCAGACTAGCTTCAATTTATTCTAGAAATATAAATTCACACACAGAAAATATATGGAAGTTTGAAATTTAAGTTTATAATAGCATGGTACAAGATTTGCTTGTAGTGAGAATAGAAGTAAAATCAGGAATTGCATGCAACAAATAAGAAAATCAGCATCTATTATACAGAAAGGACTATATTATACATAGGTGCATACCTGGAGTGCATTTTTATCATCATCCTGGTTTAGCAATGTCAATAAACCTGTCAAGCAGCAACTTGAGATCGTTGACCATGACTTAACAGATATTCTAGACATGTCATGATTTAAAGGTTAAGATATACCGTACCATAATCAGTATGAGCTCCACTGGATTTGTTTTGTTTCAAAGAAATGAAGAAAAAATAACAAAACAGAAGACATCAGTAATGTAAGGCCTAGTGATATAAAGGGTAAACATTTGAGAACTCCGGGTGCAGGATTTCATCACCATCCAATGTCATTTTTCATAGAATCTGTTCCATTTTTAGTGGATACACCTGGGTAACCAATTAGCCGCATTACCCAAAATGGATCCCCAGCTCTCTGACCTTCAAATTCATCCAGCGATCCACCTAATGCTAAAGCAATTCCACGCATAATTTTCCTTGCAAGGTCTGTTCTAACCAAAAGAACAATTAGAAGAACAAAAATTTAACCCCAGGAGCAAAAATGATGGGAAAAGGAAGCAGGGGAGGAGAAAGCATGCCTGTGCAGATGCTAATATACTCCTCCATAATAACTTTGAATTTTGGAGGATTTTGTGGCCTGCAAGATGGACCAAAAAGTGCAAGAGGGTTAGAACACACATTGCTCTGGAAGACATAAGCATTATATTTATCACAGAAAGACTTCTATACTAAACGTCAACGCTCCCAAATGCAATCAGTCAAATGCTTGGATATGAGGGACACATATCAGATACATGTCAATCATGCAAAAGTAATCCCTCGACAATGAATCTAATTTGGTGAATATTCTTGATCAATCAGGAATTTGATTAGAAGCATACATATAATTGTTCTCTTGAGCATGATAATCATCTAAAAAGTGAGAAGGGGTGGGGGGCATTAACAAATAGAAAAATGCTAATTCCACATACCACTGGTTGCATCCTTCCATAGCTTTGCCAAGATCTCCATACATGCCCTTCATCACCTCCCTATAGCACTGTCAAAGGAAAATGAAGAGATCAGTTAATGCTTGATAGCACACTATAAGAAGCAGACTAAATTAGTGGACCTGCTATGCTTGGCTCCAATCAGAGAAAGAAAACGGTATACTGATGGAATCTAACTTCTAACAATGTTAGACTGATCTAATGAAAGAGTGGAACATTTAATTAAGAAGCAGGTACCCACTTTTAGGGAAAACAAAATATTGCAATCTATTTTAAAGTATACTGAGATGAGCCAATAATGTCAATCACAAAGTCAAATAGTTGTTTCTAGTATGTGTTCTGTCACCTATCTATTAGACGAAAACAACACACTAGAAACGAAGAACCTAATTTCACGTTAAGCAACAAGCAATACCTACATCAATTGCTTCATGCATGTCAGGTGCACCTTTAGTTATATTTTCTCCAATCCTCTGGTAACCTCTGCATAAGAAAATAGGCTGGTATCAGATTGGATGGAAAAACCCGATGCAGAAACTAGCAAGTACCAAAATGAGGCTTATGTACAAATGTCATGAACCCAACTCTCTTGAAAGCTTAACCTATTAAGTAAAAGTACATGAATGGTTTTATATCTATCAAACCCCCTAAAGCAAAGCAATGCAGAGGCCCACCTAACCTTTTGCTGAAATTAAACTTTTTCATTTACAAGAATGAGGACAAGAAGGAATAACTCAAGACTATTCAGTTATAGAGACTCTAATATTATATCATAAACCAACTCTCCCAAAAGTTTAATCTATTAGGTAAAAACACACAAATGATTTTATATTTAACAACAATATACAGATGCAGGGAACTATGAAACCAAGCAAACCTGAACCCAGTAGCCGGAGTCATTTTGATCTGTGTCTTTTCTTCATAAGGAAGTTCAAAGAATCTGCGTGTTATGTCTTTAACCTCTTTGAGGAGAGCATCGGGAACACCATGGCCTTTCTGTCAATCAAGGATTGTAGAAATTGAAGTAAACAATAACCAGAAAAGAGCCCAAGTGCCATGATAAAATATGACAAGGAGAAAACTGCATAGCAAAATCTTGCTTTGGATAGTCAAGAAAATGAGACTTTAAGAGGAAACGATAGAGTAATTAGTTCCTTTCTTGAGTTAAATTGAACTCTATTCATTCAAAAGCTTGTTAATGGCAATAGTTCGCTAGAAGTTGCCCCAAATGTGACCTTGTGAAATTAACTTAGCATGTGAAATCAAAGGCAAATGCATTCACTATGAGTCATTGCTTCCCCATCCTTTTTCTTCTTCCTCTTTACCCAATTTATTGCATTGCTTTAATCTTTTTCTTTATAATCATTTCAATTTTCAAGTAATATTAGTAATGGACCATGCCCAAACGATAGAACCCTTATTCTAGACAAAAATTTAAAACATGAGATATGTACACAAGTTATAGTGGACCTACTGTGTAAAATAAGCGATTCTGTCACAGGAAGGTTAACCTTTTCATTATAGTGCAGATTCTTACCAATTGGTCTCATATTTCTAGAAACATTAACCTTCTTTGCTTCCACCCTCGCTTTCTCAGCAAAAACACTAAAGCAAGCTAGAGAGTAAAAGGGAAAGAAGTTAAAAAAGATGCAACAAGTACCACGTAGAAGAACCCTGCCTCTGTACAAGCCTTATCCAATTGTCTAACAACCTCAAGTACACCAGGGTCCTCAGCCATTTTTGGGTCATCAGACTTGGCTAAAAGGGGACTAATATCTGCATCATTGAAAAAATAGTGATGTTAAATTCGGAAACTAACACAAAAAAACATTTCTCCTCTCAGCTTCTAAATATTTCAATCAAAATTATCTATTTACACGCAGTCTTTAGCTGGATACGAGAGCCATTAAATACTCATCAATCCTAAAATCGTCCCAAGTAAATTCAACTGTAACATGTTTTGATAATTTCTCATAAACCAAGGCATATATTTTCAAAATCATGGAAACTAGAACCATCAGCGTGTACATTTATGCCTGTGTTTATATACATAGATATAAACACAAAAATGAAGCTGTGAAACCATAGATATATTTGGTCGAATTTAGAGTTAAGCAACTAACAAAGTAACGAGAATCATGGCAATGGAACTGGAACTAAAGTTTACCAATTATGGGGATGGAACTGAAGTCCGAAGCCATCGGTGATATCTGTGTAATGTGGAGCAGGTGGGGTGACACAAAGCAGGCTTAGCGGTGGCTTATAAAGAGAGAGAAAAATACTAAAAAGATTCTTGATTTTGCTCATAAATAGTCTTCAACCGAGCATACTTTAACTTATTAAATCAAAGCACTTTCTTTATGTTAGCAATTTTTAAAAACAATTCTAATAAATAATTTCGACTGCCTAGTACCCAACATTATTAAAAGAGAAAATCTCTTTTATGTTATTAAAGAACGAGTTTTTTTTTCTCCACAAACTAATATTATCCTTTGACAATTATATTATGAATCAACATTGTTTTTTATTTTGATTATATTTCTGATATAATAATTAAGACGTTAAATTATAAATGGAATAAAACATAATTTCTTTCTTGGTGCAAGAATACTTAATTGCATTAGAATAATGATATTTGAATAAAAAATAAAGGATTTAATTTGTATATACTGTCAATATAAAAAAATTTATACAGTCATCCAATCATATATTATTATATCAATAAAAATATTTTACTAAATCATCTATTATCTTAAAAATTTTACAAACACAAACATTTAATTAGATAACAGTGTCCTTTACATTGCCAGTATATAACAATTAAACTCAAGAAAGAAATCTTTATTAAAGGCTACATGAAATGGAAAAAAAAGTTTAAATATATTTTTAATCCCTATAAATATAGAGAATTTTGATTTTGATCGTTTAAAAAAAAATGGTTTCAGTCCAAACTTTTCTAACAATGTTCAATTTTAGTCCTTATCATTAATGAACATTAGTTAAATGTTGATGTGGCTAATGAAAATCCAACTCACACTTGCCACATCTACCCCCATGCTCCACATGGCTTTTCCATATCACCCATTTCTTCCATCTCATCACTTATCTCATCTTCCTTCCTTTCCTTTTTCTCTCTTCCACCTCCTTCTCCCTTCTTCCTTTTCCTCTGTCCAATTTTACTTCCTGACCCATTCTTTAACTACTTAATATCATTTATCACCCTTAAAGAAATAGCATGAGACAAAGCCTATTAACACACAACAAAAGAAGAATCAACTGCCAGACTAAATCCAAAGAAAAGTCAAAACTTGCAACATTCACATAATCACATCCCCGAAAAAGAAAAAAAAATCACAATACAAAGTTGAATAACATAACAAAAATCATGGGAAAAAGAATCTTTGAACAACTTAGAACCAAAAATTACATCTCAACTAAACCCAAATTAAGAAAAAAGAACAAAACACAAATTACCAGAGACCAAGAACTACTTAACCCATGAACCCATATCCACTTACTACCACTACCACACTCCCTTGTGTAACACCTTCCCAAGTACAATACTATATTTAAGTTATAATATCACACTCAAAATTGTTACTAGTAAATAAACAAACCTTGTCTGATAGCAACTTTTGGTCGTCCTCCAATCTCAACTAACTTTATCCAGGATGGTCATCTTCAATATCTTCTGAGTTATCTGGAGATGAGGTGAGAATTATAAATTCTCAGTAGGATATTCTAGATTACCACATACAATATCATCATTATCATCTTCAGCTGCTTCAATTTATTTAAGAAAAAGTGATCATACCATAACAACTATAAATTTCATTTTTATAAAGTTCAAAAATATCCTTCCGAAACAGGTTAATTTTATTCACACACTTGACAATTAAGAGAACAATTTCATAATAGAAATAAAAAGAAATTAACTTATGCATATGAGATGCACATCATGTAATCATACAAGTGCACTTGTCTTTCTTGGCTTTCTTTAGCTTTCTTTAACCTTTATTGCCTTCGGGTAGTCTGATTTGGGAGTGAGCTCAACTCGTAACCGTTATCACACAGTATTGACCTACAAGGGGACCTACATACCTCTATGTTGGAGGGATATCATAGTTTTAATTGCCTTCATAGGGAGGGACTCAATGTGCAACTGCCTCTAAGTGAAGGGATCTGCATTGTATCTGTTTAATTGCCTTCATAAGAAAGGACCCAATAATTGTTTCCAAGTGAAGAGATCTTATCTCACTTATTCACATATTGTCTGATTTCACATCCACATGTACATATCATATGCTCATATATTCATGAATTAATATACTTGAGGAACTTATAAACATGATATATAATTTATATATTTTTGCCAAAAATTCGGCAACATAATAGCTGAAAATGAGGCTTTTTGATGTACGGACAGTATAATCTCAGCCAGACAGCCATAGTAATCAAAGTCATCATAATAATATATCAATAGCATCTCATTCTTGATAAGAAATTCCATACATAACTCACCCTTTGACCCTTTCTAGTCTATGGAGCTTCTAATGCATAAAGGCCTCAAGTGATCACATTTTCTTTAAATCTGTCTTGAAATTTTAAATTACACTAAAATTCTATTTTAATTCGTTTTCACCTAAGAATTTAATATGTTGTAGCTCTACCAGTCCATTTTGAAACCTCATTAGTCCCATTACCATTTGAGGTGTATAACTTAGATTATTTAAGTTTTACTCAAGGCTACCCTATTTTAGGATAAACTTGTGCACCTAAATTTAGAAGATCACTAAAAATCCATTTTTCATCATTTTTATCTAAAATTTATATCAAAATGTACATATTTGGACCCTCTTTCAATCTCAAAATTTTCATTTCAATTGCGTAGATAGAGCTCGAGTTATGAGCTCGTCAAGTAGACTATCTTGTTTCCACTTAAACAAAGCATAGATCAACTTTAAAGAATTATTAGGAGTAATGTACTCATGCTCTAATTCTAAAATTTTATGGACATAATTCTCTATGTGTTAGCTTTCTAATAAAATTAGTTTCACTAAGTGAAGTTATGTAGCAGCGAGTTATCTTTGTTCACATCACACTCTGGTTAGGACAGAAAGTGAAATCCAACAGCCAACTTCTAAAAATCATAACTCATTCATTTTAAATCCAATAGTCTTATAATTTATACGATTGGATTGCTCTTAAGTCTAGTTTCATTTAAAATTTATTTCATGTGGATTTGAACCACATAAGAGTGGTAAATATCGATTCATTTGTATGGATGGTCTCTAGGATTTCTTTCTAATAGCCTTTCTATTTTAGTTTTATCTTGTTCTTTTGATCTATTCTTTAACCTAAACCAAGTTTTTCTATCTCCAATCACTAAAAGTAGGTCATATTAATGTCATACAAGGTCAATTAAAGGAAACCCTAATCAGCCCTAAACCCTATAACACAACCAATCCCAGAAATCCTATCTCAATTCCAAAGTTTGAGCTCTTCAACTTGAATCTTTGGTGGCTCTACTCCACTAAAACCTTGAAATTGTGACAAATCCCCTCTTGCTCTTGGAGGGCTGAGTCTAATTTAACCAAAGGGGAGAGGTTTATGTGCTTATCTTGAGTTTTCTTGAGGATACACAAGGAAAAGTGGAAATTTTGATCAAAAGGAAGCAAAATCACAAGGGTTCTTTGAGTAACTATGGAGGAGTTGGAGAAAAGGATGAAGATGAAGAAGAAAATCGAGAGTGAGAGGAGGCTTAGGGTGGCCGAATTTTTAGGGGACATAAGGGGAAAATTTTACTTCTTAAGTCATAAGTTATTATGACTTGTGAAATAATGTGATTGGTGGAATTCTACATGAACTCAAATCTTCTTAAGTTTCAAATTTATGTGGCATTCTTTAGCCACCAAGGCTGGTTTGGATAGCTAGTTTCTAGCCATATATTCTAGGGTTTTAATTGATATTTATGCTGTCCTATAGTATAGGTCCCTACCAATTCGGTTCTTGCATCCCAAGATTCTGCTAGCAAGGCAAATTTTCTCCGACGAACCAAACATTGCCATTTTCTCGTATAGAGAAGACTTGAATTTGTTTGATCCCATAATTAACATCTTCTCATTGTTGATTACTCTATAATAATATTAATTAGCTAAATTGGGATGTTACACCTTGAACAACCACACCATCTTGTCATTGCCCAAAACCCCCTATTGAGAAGCCTCCAAGCCTATGCCACCACCTGGAACACCGTCGCACCCATCAACATGAACCACTGATGTTGTCTTATGTAGTTTGCCTCACCTATACTACATCACTGCTTGTCTTCTCACCTCCATTGCTCCATAAACTGTATGCCATTATTGGGCTTTGTCACTGCTCCTCACTCCTCCACGTCGCCATTCCTTATGTAACATCCTCAATTTCATGTCGTGCTAAATTCTATTAGTAACCACGAGTAATTAGGCACTTAATGAGGAATTTGAGATTAGGGGCTTAATTAAGGGAGGTTGACTCGGACGAGAAGGGTCAAGAGAATGCCTAATTGAGGTTAGATAATCTCTAATTAAGCAAGTTAGAGCCCCTATAGCTTACTTAAGCACTAATCGCCCTTAATTAGCTTACTCGAGTTTAATTATGGTTAATTAAGCTTAATCGTGAGATTAATTTTTGTTAATCATGTTCTTGTGTGTTAATCACTAATTCTTGCTTAATCACCTTAATTAAGTTGTATGAGCACTTAATCACATGATTAAATTCAAATTTAGTCAACTAGACAATAAAGTAGAGAGTGATGTCATAAAAGCAAAAAGCATGAGACAAGACTACTTTATATAAGAGTTTGACCATGCTTTGTCTCCCCATCATCCCATTTGTCCCCTTAATCACTAATTAACACAAGATAACACAAAGTGAAGCAAAAATATCTCATCCTCCCTCCTGTAAAGTGGGCGCCACTTTCTCTCTCTCTCCCTCATTCATTCATTTTCATTTTCACTCATCCTATTCTCTACTCTTCAAGCCAAATTCTCTAACCTCTCTCTAAACACTTCTTCATCTTCTTCATCTTCCTCTTCCTTTCTCCACCACCACCACCCTAAACCACTCACTTAGCCCTTCAAAGACCTCATCTTTGGGTCTTTGGAGACAAGATCAAAACACTACAACCTCCATTTCCACAAGATTTCAAGAGCTTCTCCTTCCTTCTTGCACAACATACCTTCATCATCAAGAGGAGTCATCATCTTCTTCTTCCATTTCTCTTGTTTTTGCGCATCTTCAAGAAAGGTAGTGATCTTCATCTTTTCATTTTGTTTGCTCAAGAAAGTTTGGAGCTTGGGTCTTTCATGACCAAGATCTCTAAGTGAAAACTTGAGAAGATCCTTCATGTTCTTCATGTGTTCTTAAGTTTCCTCTTTTAGAAAAATATGTTCTTGATGTTCTTCATGTGTTCTTAAGTTTCCTCTTTTAGTAAAATATGTTCTTGATGTTCTTCATGTGTTCTTAAGTTTCTTCTTTTGGAAACCTATGTTCTTATTTCTTAAGTTTCTTCTTTTGGAAACCTATGTTCTTATTGATCTCTAGCTTAAAGTTGTTCCTTTCTCTTTATGATGAGTGAATGATTAGAAAAGCTTCACCTTTCTATGTTTCCATGATTTGATAAGAAATTAGTATGGATACCAATAATTTATTTAGTATAATGCACTCTAGATGCACTTATCATTAATTTTTCAATCATGTCCTATGAATAATTCCTTTATTATATAAGCCATACTTGAGTCATGTAGGAGTTATATTAAAAGGTTGTCACTATGCAAAGAAATCTCTAAAATATGGAAAATATAATATATACCTTTAATCGCTTATTTTATTATCGAATAATAGCTCTCTGATACAGTAAGTAATAAATAGTTATATCTTTAAAAAGTTAAAATGTATCTGACGGATGACCCACAAAGGCTTATCACTGTGGTAACATTAGCTGCTAGCCTACAGCCTCTTTAGTCCGACTTACACCCTATTCTTGCTCAATGAATGGCCTTGTCACTCTATCTCATACTTGATGTCCAACTTGGGTAATCGGAATGTTTACTTTAAAAGATAAATATACAAGGTAAAAAGGAAAACCTAAGGTTCTCAAAGAGGGTAAACTCAAATCAATCTTACAACGGCCATCATAAATACGCTACCACTTCAGTTTATTATGAAAATATGAGCACATATAAACAAAAAGTGATTCAATTTAAAGTTGAAACACCTTTACTTTAAACGGGATATATTTTATCAAATACTTGCCATTTCCATATGACAAACATAGAAACATGAACAGAGTAATATACTTCAACAAAAATCATAACAATATCGTGGACATAATGATGTAATTAGAAATGCACTAGTAGAGCGCTTGCACTTGACCATTGTAGGCAAGTGCACTTAAATTTAACTTATCTCTTCCTTTAACTTCTGTAACTTGATCTCTGGGCTTTTCTCAGCATTTCATCCCAGGGAGATAGTAATGGCCCCTCTCTCACCCCAGTGATAAATAATGAGGTCCGAAAGTCATATTTCCATACACGGTTACGAGTGACGGGGTTTACTTTCTATCTCTCACACCTGCCTATTCCCCTTAAATTGGCTGTATTGAAAAAAATAATGCACTTAGACAAGATCTGGGCCCTACTAATACTGGGCCTAATGGGTTTATGCCATACCACGCAGAAATGGCAGATTGGTACTTTTCTCTTGCAAGTTATTATTATCTTTTCCTTTTCATATCTTGTCATGTATGTAGATGCTTGGTGCATTCATGAGTATAACTTTACTTTATATATCATATCACGCTCTAAATATATACTTGCATACATGATGTACATGTGAATATGACATGTAAATATAAATGTCTTCAAAGCATAATCATCACCTCTAGCTAAGCACCAATCAGGTTTTGGCTTATTCTCTCCTTGTGGTTGTCCGAAGCTTGGTATGCCCCAATGTCTTATTCAATTCAACTCCATTCAAATCTAATTTTTGGATCCTTATATGTCTAGTTTCTACTCCTTTAGTCCCATCTCTATTTTGAGTTATTGTAGAATTTCAAGATAAAAATATTTTTATCTCAAAGATGCCTCAGTTTCTTAGCCAGAATTGGGTTCCTATAGAAGAAAATTCACTAAAAATCGAAAATAGATGAACAGATGCAAATTTTGAGGTCAAAATAAAGCTAACACAACAAGATTTAAAATGAGTTAAGTTTTTCATGTCACTTGCCTACGTAGATTTTGAGTTATGAGTCTCGGAAACATTACCCTGCTGGGCTATCTTATTCTAGGCTAGTTTAAACTCATGCCAACTTCATTGATATGTTGGGAACAAATGACAACGAATTAAATTCTGAAATTTTTATGGATGTTCTCTCATGTAAGTTAGCTTTCAAACAACCCTTAGCGCACTCCAATTTGGAGGTTGTATAGGGTGAGTTACACCCTTCTCAACCCATGCTGCTCCGGGTGAGAACCTAGATTTCTAGGTCTAACTTAAAAAATTCATAACTAATTATACTTCAAGCTAATGGCCTTATATTTTATATGTATGGAAATCCCTGAATGTCTAGTTTCATATAAAAATGGTTTCATCAATTTTAAACGGGTAGTAGGCAGAACTGCACACTCATTGCACGGACCATCGAGGAGAAACTTTAACAGCTTTTTTGAACTCTTCTTAGATTCATATGTTTTTCTCTAATCAATCCACTCCAATCTTCAATTCAAACTCACATATACACCTTAAACCAATCTTGTAATTCATCATCATCACTCAAGATAACATCAGAATCTTTGCAAGAAATTCTCGGAAGAAAGTGAGTCCTAATCAGCCCAATCTGGAAAGAAAACAAGAAAGAGCTTGGAATTCTCTACCTGGGTGGTACTTAAATCTTGACGGAACTTGATCTTCGGGATGAAGTCGACGGTCGTACTGAAGCCTGTGGACGAAGATGAAGTGGAAGAAGATGAAGAAGAGTGGGGAAATAAGGCTGGTAGTGGGGAGTGTCGAAAATGATAAGCAAATAAGGAAAGAAAAGGTGAGATATTTGGAAGTTACTTTAGTCTTGATTTAAGTGATTCAACTCGCTTATAAAATCCTGCCATCTCCCCATCATCAAGGGGTCAAGTAAGGCGCTACCACTGAGGGAGTTAGTTTGGCTGCAAATATTAGCCGTTGATTCTGTGTGGCATTCATAGAAAATTCTACTCGGGTCCTGGGTTCGATAGCTTAAAGTACCAAATCTCACTGAGCTTTCTTTAAATTCCGGCAAACCTGGCTTTGAGAAAATCCCAAGTGAAGTTTCCTATGGTTCTAATCTAAATCCATTATACCTAATCATTCTAAACCACACTCAATTGGCTTTTAAGTTTCTAATGCTTAATCGAATCCCACTTAATCCCAATTATCTCGAAGGAAACCTAAAACCCTTGCTAATAAATCTATAAAATTTTTCGACGTTACACTTTTCACTCACTTGGCGGCTAATTACGCCATCCATTTAGGGTAGAAGTGGCTCAATTCTTCATCCACCAAACTAGTAAAATTTCACTGATTCCTGGTCCTCTAAGGCGCTTAGCATTAGGGAATTTTTGCCGATTTTCTTCAAATTAGCAAACTTTACTAAATGACTTTGGAGAGGATTTCTATATCTCTATCCTAATTGTTCCTAAGCCTCATCCCTCCAATTAATATCTATTTAACTCTTAATTAATATTTAATTAACTCCTAATCAGCTCTTTACATAACTCCATAAAACCTAATAGATAGATTAATCTAAAGTTAAGCTAGACATTTTCACAATTTCTGAGCCTTTTTTGCTTTCTCTGCTTTCTATAACTAATGGCATTTTCGTACCTTTGAGCAAGTCCAGGGCACTTCTCGCCATTCTCTCACACCAAATCGCCTCCACGGCCCAACCTAAGTAGAGATTTAGACTTCTACGATTTCACCACGTGATTCTCGCTTCTCGCTTAAAATCTCATTCTCGCTAATTCCCACAGACGCTGGGACATAAAGGTCATTTTATGAAAGTTTTAGGGTGGACATGGAAGGTTATTTATGGAAAGTTCTAGGGTTATTGCAGAAATAAGTTTTGGGGTCAAACATACTTTCTAAAAATTTTGGGCATCACTTAATTAATAAAAGTCTACAAGGGCACTTTTGTCATTTCCTTACTTTTAGCATATTGCGTTACATATTTCTAATTGCATAAAGAGCACACTATCCTGAGGGGCCTTTCAAGTGAGGATCACACAAGATAAAGCACTCCGCCTTCGAGAAATTCTCATTAACCGCCTGGGCTGAATAATTCAAAAATTTCCATTACATTCTATTTACAGCAAAAACGGGATGTTACATCCCACCATGATTTTCTATTGTACTACATACGGGTACCTACCACTTTATGCTCAGCCGCCCCACCACATCACTCCTCCTTGTCCACCACCCCTTCCCCTTGAAGATGATGATGAATGTGTATAACAAGCGTGTGTGTGAGGTAGGATTTTGATGATAGTGAAATGGATGGGCAACCCTGAGTGAGATAATTCATAAATAGTTTAGCCATGGCCATAATGCACATTTATAACTCAGATTCATGTTGTAACATCCTCGTGTAGTTCCGATTTCGATTTTTATCTTCCAAGTTTTGATCATTTTTTATTTCCTACCCTATATTCATCTTCCAGAAGTGCTATAAGTTTCCTCAATTTCGGAGTCTGAGCGCCTTAACCATATTCAAAAGTATTCACTCATTTTCGATCTACTCGACTTTATGTTCCAAAATAAAAAGTATATAGGTTTCGGGACTCAAAGCATGCTTCTCATGTAAGCCCTATCCACTTCATACTCACACTAGCTAAGCCCGATGCCATGCCTCATATGAGCTCGGGGTGCTTGTAAATGTTTTAATCTTTAGTATGTTTAATGCGCCTTGGTAGGAAATTCGTCTGACTCGGAGTGCAGCTCTGGGCCTGTTACCAACCCGGTGGACTGGCCGTCACACGTACTAACCTAGCCCCTGTGGGACCCCACCGCTCTCTAGGTCGGAGTGGACTCAATTGGCCATACACGCCTTCAACATAGAGGGACCTGAAGTTTTAGTCACATTGCCTTCATAAAGCAGTGGGACCGCACGCGCAATCAGCTTCTAGGTGAAGCGGACCCCACATCTTTGTCAAGCTAAGCTGCGCTTTCACAGGAGGGTGATCGATTCAATGTGCAACCGCCTCAAGTGAAGAAGATCCACATCTTATCTTATTTAACTGCCTTCATAGTGAGGACCCGTCCATATAAGCAACTCGCTTCCAAGTGAAGTAAAAAGATTCCACGCGTTCAATATATTCAGCTATTACTCTTCATTCTCATCACATAATCATGCATAGACATTTATTTAACTGCGCCACACAAGTGGAGTGATCTAATGTAGAATTGCCTCCAAGCCGGAAGGATCTACATTCAATATATTCATATTATTTCATTCTCATACATAATCATGCGATAGATTATGCTGAATGTGACTCATACATATGCTTCATTTCATTTTCATATATCTTTGCAGATACATGATCTTATGCTATACATATTAAGTAACATATAAAAAGGCGCTCAGAGTTCTTTATTACCACTCTACTCTAAGACCCTCTCATTCATATGTTTGCATCATTTACTCTCATATATATTCTTTTCGCATATAGACTTTACCATGCTCAGGTTTTAAATCTTCATAACACAAGCCATTATAACTTCGATATGATTTGTTTAAAAATTCGGCAAAGATAATGGAACGCGTGTCCGCTTTCTCATGAATAGTGCCAAAGCACTGGGGGAAACCAATTGTACAGGTGAGAAATCATAACACTTCATTCATAACTTACAAGTAGCAACCTTCGGGTTCAATGTAGAAGAGGTCCGCTCCTTCAAGTTGAACCCAACTAGAATCTTAGATACGAATGAGTTCAGATCTTTGAGTTGATTCCTCCGTCGTATTACTGAAGTTCCAGATCTTCCAGGAGCTTATATTCCCTGTGGAGCTTTCTAATTTCAAGCTGGTGTTCCTCAAGTTTAGAATTGGGAGTTCTACGAGATTATGTGATTGTGTGTCAGTATTATTTCTCGACATCCCGACTTTGGCTTCCAAGTGGTGAATAAACTGCACAAGATTTCCTAGTCCGATTTCATCCCTCGAAAGTGTCAAATAAATGGCACGTAGCCCGGACTCGGGCTTCAAAGTAGAATCAAAGAGCGATTTCTCGATTTCATATGGATTCGAAGTGAGATTCCCACATTTTTGGAGACAACGTGGAGAAGCAATTTTATTGCCAAGAAAAGCGGAGACTATGGCTCGAACTTCAATCACAAAATTTCAACCAAATCAACAATCACAATTCCAACTATCCTCGTGGTATTTAAGTCAAACTCTCCTTCTCATTTCCTCGTCGATTTACGCCTCCTCTCCCCTCTTGTTCCAAATTCTTCTTCTTCTCTTCTCTTCTCTTCCAACTAACCATCATCAACGCTTCTACAAAAGGCTTAACAAGGTTACCTATCAATTCTAAGCTTCAACAGCTTAGCTCAAACACCTAGTAAAAATCATGATTCAAAGAGGTAGGATTCCATCTCTGCTCTCTAAATTCTTTGAACTGTGGGATGCATGAAATTTTACTCTTTCTTCATATATTTGATGACATATTGAATGTATATGATGGATTATGGTTGGACTAATATGAAATCTTGAGTAGGAATTAAGGTTAGAAGAAGAAAACTAGGAGAAGTGGAGGATTAAGATGTCAGCCTAAGTAAGAAGCCCTTACTAAGGCAGATTCGGATGGAGTAGAGGTACGCAGCTCCTCGCTTCTTATACTAGGTTAAATCCACAAAACTATTTTTTAGATGAAAGTAGAAATTCAGGGCTTTCCAGCCACATATATCATATAAGGTCATTGGATTAGTATTGAGAGAGATATACATTCTTGAATGTTAACCTAGCGGAATCAAGACTTTCATCCGAGCAGCAAAGGTGATTCTGACTTGAAGGGTGTAACTAACCCTACACAACTCCAAATTGAGTGAAACTAACTTTATTAGAAAGCTGTTTACACATAGAGTGAACATCTCTGAATGAGATTTCCGAGTTTAATATGGCATCCCAGTATTTGTTCCCAGTGATCTGGAGGAAGTTACTCCTATGTTCAAACTAAGCCAAAACAGGATGGGGCTCAGGAAGTGTCAGAATTTCAGGACTTATAACCTCGGGAGATATACTAAAGCAAAATAAAATGAAAGTTATTGAAAATGAAAGTGGGTTGTCTATTAGCTTTGATATGACACCACCTTTCATATGATTTGAGCTCAGTTTCACTTTTTAGTGAAATTTCTACTTCCAAGAGTATAATTCGGACTAGTTGGACCTAATAGGCTAAAGGCAAAATTTAAATATCTTGAGCTACACATATCAAAATGAGATGGGACTAAAAGAGGTTAGGGAAATAGATACACTTAGAGCTATGACATATCCAAATTCAGGGTTAAAATGAGTTGAATAGAAGAAACGTTGCAGATTAGACAAAATTCAGGTAGAACTTTAAATAGAATTGGCGTGAATGACTACATTGATGGTTTCACGCAGTTGTTAAGTGAACAACATACGGAGGCTTGAGTTGACTGAGCTTGTAAGCTTTACCTTGATAGATACATGTTAGGATTGATTATACTGCTATGACTTATTTGTCCGGTGAGAACTGGCACTTATTAATGTGGGAAAGCCGAATCTGATCTATTATGCTAAGCTTTAATCTTTGGCTACAGTAATCATACGGGATTATAATAGCTTATGTTATGAAGATTTAAGCTTATGAACATGAAATTATATATGCAAGGATATATATGAGAGTAAATGATGCAAAGTATATAGTGCCGATGAAAAAGCCAGAGAATGGTAAAGAGGCCACAAGCGCTTTATATGTTGGGCTTAATATGTATGTAAAGATCATGTATGCAAGGATATATGAAAATAAATAGTGCATATGTAATGTAGTACATTCAAGATGTCTATACATGATTATGTATGAGAATGAAATAATATGAATATATCAAGTGTGGGCCTCCTTTCACTTGGAGGCAACGCTTTGCACTTTTTGAATCCCTACTCCTCACAAGGCAAGTTAACTTAAGATAAGATGTGGGTCCCTTCACTTGGAGTGCGCTGCATATTGAATCCCTCTCAGGAAGCAAAGGTTAAGCGATAAAGACGTGGGGTCCCTTCACCTTGAGGTAATTGCACATTGGATCTCTCCCTTGTGAAAGCGCAAATAAAACTTGGGTCCTTCTATGTTGGAGGCAAGATGGCCAACCGAGTCCCCTCCGACCTAGAGGCGTGAGTAGGTCCCACAGTGGGTTGAAAGTCCTGTGACAGGATGCACTTTGGTCACGAAGTCTGGAAACACTGACAGTTTCCTACTTCCCTGCATCAAAGCCTCCCAAGGGCAAGTAAAGGCTAAAGACTAAAGACTGGGTAAATTAAAATATATGCAAGCACCCCACTCACATGAGGTATGGCATCGACCCAACTAAAGATGTGGAAGTATAGAGGACGTAAGGCTTACATCGAGGTACATGGCATGACCTTAGCTGAAGTGTAAGTACCAAATTTATGGTAAAGAGAATATGATGAAGGTCCTATATTCCTAAGGAACGCGACATAAAAGCGATCCACGCTCAATACGATGGGGTATGACATAGCGATCATACTCCTAATGTGGCATGTGACGAAATGATTTTATTATGAAAAAGGAAGACAAAGAAAGAAAAGCAAATTTTATGTATCTCGCATAACTTCAAGTACAAGTAAAATCATGTTAGTAGATATATGTCTCCAGGTGATATTGATGCTATAGTATTCTCAAGATATTGTGCTTATTATTCATAGTATAATTCATGAATTGACCTTTGTATGGGACTCTCCTCAAATGCCAAGTGTGTGAATAAAATGAGACTTTGCTTCGGATAAATATATTCTCAGAACTATAAAATTAATCAGCCCACTTAACATGTTCACCTTTTTCATAAATCTAACCCAAGAAACCCTGGAGATGACAATGATGACAAAGTATGATACAGATAGTTAAGGAATCCCATCGAGAATTCAAAATTCTCACTCCTATTTCCGTGTTATCTCCGGTGATAGTTTCAAGAAGTTTCTCAAGACTACGGTGAAGTTCTTTGTCACGATAAAGGTCCGGGCTGCAACGAAGTATCAACCTGGCCAGTGGTGTGGTCTCACTTATAATCCTAAGCATAGCAATGCGTATTTAGGAGGGTGTTCACGAAGATTGTTGTGGGTGGGACTCTCCATTATGATATAAAAGGAAAAGTGCCAATGATGCTAGGAATCAAATTAGTTTTTTATCACCGGTGGTATTCACGCCAACCAAACTTGGACTTCATGGTTTTGGGGAAGTTGTAAATTCATCTTCTATCTAAAGCACTTGCAATGAAATATAATGCTTTTACATCTTATGCGCTGGTCTTTCCATTCACATGGTAGAAGATAATCGCAAGAGGAATTTGAAAGAACTCTTCCTAATCCTTGGTCATATATTGTAATTTTTAGCATATGTATGAACAAGGCATAAAGTGCTGATCGGGTGAGTCCAAAAATCAGGAGTGGTAGAAGAAGGGGAGAGTGAGTGAGGGGAGTGAGTGGGGGAGGCTAAGGATGATGATGGAATATTTTGTGAGAATATTCTCTATTTAAATTGAGCATTTTAAATCGATAGATATGGATAGTGGACTTGATTGAAAATTTTTTATAATATAGAACGATCGATTATAAATTTTTTAAATTATAGAGAAAGCTTAATTAAAAATTAAGTAAAACCATAGAGACCTATAAATTAATTAAAACCAAAAATCTAAACCGTGATCACTTTAGTATATATAAAAGAGAAGGCATGGTCTAGAATTATGTCATGTAGTAATTGTATTTGGCATAGAATTAATTCTTACATGTGACAAAATAATATTAAAAGAAAAGATATTTTGTCAAAGAAGAAATTAATATTATGGAGTATTAAATAAAGATAAATTGAAAAAAAAAAAAGGCTTTCTATGGTACCCAAAAAAATTCTTAAATAGTTTAAAAACCCACGCTAAGTTGGGACTAATTATATAATGACATATAATTTATATGTATTTTGTATAAAAATTCTATAAATTTAATTATTAATAATTACAAATTAATCCTTTTAAAAAGTTTAACATTTGTGATAAAGTTGGTTTGACCTTATCTAACCATCGACTCCCAAATGGGTCGAGAGTTTAAATGGGTTTAGGACCATTCATTATGTTAACTTATTAACATTTGTTATAGTGTTGACATGACCTATTTAACTAAATGGGCCAAAACGGGTGCAAATCCGGGTCCTAAGTCAAACGAGCCGACCCTAAATAGGGTTGTGTTGGCGTATTTAAAATCTCAGTTAATCTTAAACCCAGCCAAGCTAATATTATGCTTGCTAAGCTCGCTAGTATTTGCTATAGATTGACTCTAACACCTATTTAACTAATAAGCCCAAAATATATTGAGCTTAAAACAACCCGTACCAATATTATGCTTTAGTTCACTAATATTTGCTATATAGCTTGACTTTAACTCATATTTAACTTTAACAAGCCTCAAATAGGTTGGACCTAAATAGGTTATGTTGAGGTCCGCTTTTTAAAATATATGGGCTAACTTTAAACAAAAGTTAAACCAATATTATGTCTGGGCTCGAATTAACATTTCCCATGGGGATTGACCTGATCCATTCAACTAGTGGGCACTGATAAATGGGATAAGCGGCTAAATGGGCCGAGCTGAATGATATTATGCTAGCTCTGGGTCAATATTTGCTTTACTATATTTATTTGACTCATTTAACTAATGAAACACTAAATAGGCCGAAAGCATGAAATAGGTTTGTATTGGCAGATGTTTGCTTGTGAGCTAACTTTAAAACGTAGCTTTTGCCAACATTATATTGGCTTGTTAACATTTGCTATATAGGTCAAGGTCTAATCCACATTTAACTAACAAACTCCAAAAAAAGACTAGGACCTTAAAACACCTTAGGGGCCTACATTAGTGCTGGTTTGTTCATATTTGCTATAAGTTGGCATTTTGACCTTTTTTAATTAGTAAGGCCCAAAATGGGCTCTTATTTAAACGGTTTGGACCTAATTAATGTTGTGCGGGCTTGTTAACATTTACTATAAAAATCGGATCGAGTCTATTTAATTAATGTACTAAATAGGCTAAGCCAAACGGGACTAGGTTAGGTATAATATTTTTATATAAAATAAAAATAAAGATTCAGTTTTTTTATAAATATTACTTCTTTAAGTACTATTTTTACAAAATTAAATATTGATATAAATGCAATTTAAATGTTATTATTATCAAATCTATATGGATATTATTTCTTCTTATTGGTCCATATATGCAAGGGTTTTGGAACCCAAAAAGATATGCAAGGGTCTATAGAATTTCTCAAAAAAAAATTAAAAAAAAAAAGACTTATTGAATAGACATGGTGGACTAAAGTGGGTCTTCATGTCTACCGCACGCTCCTAAATCCTTTTTCTTCCCCTTATTTTTGGATGAAATTCAATTAGAAATGGAATAGAAGTTTAGGAGTCACTAATACTAGTAATTCAAGTACATAACGTAAAACTTTTTCTCGTGATATATTTTAGAGAGAATATTAGGTAATTTTTTAATTTTTATCCTTTTTATAAATCCACTATTATAAATTTTAAATTTTTTTTTAGGACACTTAATTTTTTTAATTAGTTCATAAAATTATAATTGATAATTCAATAGATATTTTAATTGAATAACGACATTAATCATAAGTTAATGTATAAGAATATCTTTATTTACATATGAATCTAAATTTTTATTTGAATTTTGGATGTTCTAAATATAAACTTTTTGTAACATCCCCTAACTTTGAGGGTAGACCACAAGTATAAAAAGTTAAGGTCGGGATCAAGGCAAATGGCTAAATTGTAAATAGGTAAATTGTAGTAAAAAAAAAAGGAACCAAAATTGTAATTGTTAGACCACAATGGCAAAGTTATAAATAAAGGACATGCCTATCAAGAGAAATATTAGTAGAAAAATTCCGATTTTTGGGAATATGTGGGTCCCACTGACACTAGTAGACAACTAAAATATATATAACTAACTCTTTATAACTGAAGTATTTTACTACTAACTTTTGATTTTAAATAGAAATGTGTAATTACTGCACAAAGTATATGATATCTTGGGTAATTCAGAAGTATCTAAATCAATAGCCTAGGATAACTGAAGAATTAATCTTCGGCGATCCCATATATTATCTTTTTGGATGTAGCTTGACAAATCCTACTTAAAATAATTCGAAGCAAAGATGAATTGTAGATAGACCTATCGTGAGAATAGTCAAAGTATATATGGCTAGGAAAGAGCCATACCGACTCCAATTGATAGATTTTAGGCACTACTCACTCCTTCCCACAAAATATCTTAACTCTCTTTATCCTCTCCTCCTCTCTCCTCCTCTCCCCTTCTTAAAGATGCCAACCACACTCCTACCACCACCATCTCTATCTTCTTCCTCACCAGCCATCTCCCATAGCCATGAGCTTCAAGCTCATAGTTGATGGCCTTCTTGGCCCACTCAAAACACTTTGGAATCCTTTGAGGAAAAATAAATCCTTATCTCCTCTTTTTCAAAACCCCTCAAAGAATTAAAGGATTCAAATAATTTATGAAGCTCTTCCAGGCCCCTTGATGGTGGCAAACCATTAGAGAGCGAGAAAGCTTAGGAGCTGCTTTTTGGATTCTTTATTTCCATATCTCCAAGAACCTTGAGATAAGGTAAACTCAAATCCTAGACTTTGTTTCTTGTATTTTAGGGTTTCTTGGAGTTAGGATTTTTCTCAATCACACTGATCTACTCACTGTAGAGATTGGTATGATGTGTAATAGGACCTTTTTCTAGTGATTTAAGACTAAGAAAGCTTCATTGGTGTTGAAGAGTAAGATATTAAGTAGAATCCAAAATAATTACAAAAATAGAAAACTGCCAGCAAGGGAACCCAAGGACCAACAGGGCCATTACGAGGGCATATCTCAAGCTGCTACAAAATTCAATTTGAAGTGAATCTAATTTCCTTAGTTAAGAAACCACCTGACTTCTAAAGGTGGAATCCAACCATATAAAATATAGACCCATTGGACTGTGGGATGAAAGAGAGTTATGATTTTTAGAAGTAAGTTGTTGGTTAACACCCCCTATCCTAACTTGCCCTATATAACTTCAATTTGAATGAAACCAGCTTTTCTTAGAAAGCTAACACTTAGAGAATAATAATGTCTATGTAAATTTCAAAATCAAATCCTTAGTGGATTGTTCCCTAGTAAATCCTTTGAAGTTGCACTTCATGCCCCTATTTAGATTGAACAGCAGAGCAGCTTTCTCCCAATGAGGAGCTCATCGAACTCTAGCCTCTACCTATTCAAATAGAGTGAGACTTTTGGATTTAAAAGAGGGTTCATATAGAGTATATCTTGGCAGAATTTAGGAGCAAAAGAATGCAAAGATGAATTTTTAGGGGATTTTCCTAATTTTAGGTGTGCAAGCTTTGTCCTAAAATAGGGTAGCCTTGAGTAAAACTTCTCAATAACTTCTAAACTATACACACCTCAAAATTTAGTGAAACTAATTAAAAATAGACTAACAAAGCTACATCCTATTAGAAATTTGAGAGATTAAAAATGTATTAAAAATAAAAATTTGTACTTGAAATTTAAAAGTTTCAAATAGATTTAAAAAAGTAAAGACAACTTGTGAATTTTATGGCTTAGAGTGTTTCAAAATTATGTAGGACTAAATGGATCGAACATTTACAAAACTACATACCTGAATAATGCCATATCAAGTGCGTATCATTTATGATGATCATACTTGAACTTTTATTGGTATCATGCTTTGAGAATCATGGATTTCTAATGACTGCCTGGATGTTATTTTTATTGTCTATTTTGGGAAATCTTTTACTCTAGTCTGTCATGTTCCAAGCCAAATTGTTGGCACAAGTATATGAATTATGTAGCATAATTATAAGCACATCAAGCATATTCATACATGAATAAGTGAGCTTTTAATATGATTTTGATTCCATATTACTTGGGCCAACCCCCAATGCATTAATGGGGAATAAGTCACAGAGAGTTAGGAGAAAGTAAATCCTCAGCGATTACATGATAAAGAATAAGCCTGGGTTTTTAAAAGTAGGCTATTATTCAGAAGTGAGAAAGGCCATCCACCTCCAGGGACCAAATGCATGAATAAAGTTAAGTAATGTCAGTAATCTAAGAACGACAATACATAATGCTCAAAGTAATGCACACACGTAGATGCTTTAGAGGACAAACATTCATAACGCCCTGGGCAAGGCTGTGTCAAGCAAAGAAAAGTTAAAGAGAGAGAAAAGAAAGACAAGTGCACTTGCATAGTTCAAATGTAGATGTATTCAGCATATATATTGTTCATGATCTTATTATCCCTGCATAGTATTTTATTATTTGTGCTTAGAATTATGTTGTTATTGCTCTTATATCTATCCCAAAAGGTGCCAAGAGATCTAAGTAAAAGGAACTGGGCTTCAAGAAATATGTTTTGAAACTTAAAATTTAACCGATACCTAATGCAATTGTCCACGCGTTTTCATAATAAATCAAAGCGGTTTGAAAATTACGATGGCAATCCCTTTGTGCTTAATGGAATGAGTGTACCTAATGCCCGAAATCTTCAAATTTTCACTACTCGCTCAGATGTCCTTGTAAACATTCCAATACATAGACTAGACTTAAAGTTTGAGAAGGCAAAGTTTTGGGACTACTATGGATCAAGGAACATGGACTTAAGTCCAATACCCAAAGTACTAGTTTGAGTGTCTAAAGTGGTACTGGCTTGCATTTGCTAACGACTAAGACGGCAATTTGTAACCAGAGATGTGCTCTATATATAATATTAGTTAAGTTTTTCCCAAATTATATTTGAAATTATATATCTATCGGACACTTGGGCTATAAGTCTTTATTCAATAATGAAATATGATATTGTAAGTGGCCATATATTATGTTTTCTTATTTGATAGTTTCTATTAACAACTACAATAACCTGTACATATGTACCCATGACTTGAGCATGGCCTATATGTTTGGAGGGTCTTCACTAAGTAATCTAGCAAATCATGTGACGAGCGTAATTTGTTGCACAGAACTGAATGAATGACGTCTTCAAATTTCAAAGTTGTTTGCTTAAAACGGTTCTCTAATACTTGGATGAACACCTTTGAAGAGTGGATGTCAAGTAATCCTTCACATGGTTTCTATCATTTTGCTCATTTTCCCTCAAATTTTTAGTAGTTTCATAAAATCTTTCAACTACTCTTCGTTCTCTTCTAAGTTGATGCAAGGAATGCTTTATTTTCGGATCAAAAAGTAAGTCTTCTATAGATTGGCTCTTTGTATAAACTACAAAATAGAACACAAGAGCAGTAAAGCAAGGATTAAAAACAAATAAAACAAAAGCTAAAAAATTAAATAATGAAAAATGAAATGAAATAAAATAAAATAAACTAAAAAATTGAGATCTAGTATCCGACAACTAAGAATAATATTGATACTATCCCCACAACATCGCCAAAAAATTGATATGGCTCCAAAGCAAGTATATCGAGTCTACAAGTACAAAGTGATGAAAAGAGTATTGTTCCTAATGATGATAAATCAAGTACCGAATAGTCTAAAGGATGACTATTTAGATGGAATGAAATCACGGATGAAGAAATTAAAATTTAAATAAAATAAAATGAATAAGAAAAATAATAATGTAGACTAATCCTAATAGTGCGAATAAAAGCAATGGGACGGACGCTATGGCTTATTAATTTCATCCATTGTAAACGCATTTACTATAAATTTTTGTTAACTGGCTTCTAACCCATTCGACTCATGATCGGGCTCTTAATTTATTCCTACCTCTCTCAAGGTCAAGAAATACCTTATCTTAAATCGATTGCATAATCTTAGTACAAACTAATCTAGATAAAAGTTGAAGCTCTACTAGTTCCTTTATTGAACGCATGAATCGCGTTTGTCTATCTCTAGTTTTCGCTTAGTTCATGATATTTATGTTAAGAGGCTTTATTCACAAACCCTCTCTCGAGTTATTGTAAATCCCCAAATCAATTAATTGGTGATCAAGCAATTAAAGGTATTACAACAAACAAAAACACTAAGCAATTGAGATAAGTAAAATTGTCATACAAAAATGGTCCATTATCGCCCTAGCAAAAGAAAACCAGTTCATGACTGAAAAAAAGTAAACAACAAAAGAGTGTGAAGATGAAAAGACAAAAGAACAAAAAATTATAAAGAATTCAAGCTAGAGACAAGAGATCGGGAAGAATGTGTATCTCATTTGGGTTGAATTTGAGTGCCTCAAATCCTTGAATCTTCGTCTTCAATCTCTCTAGAAGAAGTCTTCTGTCTTGGGAGGTGTGTGGGTGTGTTTAGGGATTCCTCTTCTAACCTTAAGTGTTGCTATTTATAGTCCACAAATCCCATTTTCTCAAAATTTGTTCCGATCCCATTAATTACCGTAATCAAAATACACTATAGTTAACTAAAATTCCTTCAAATAAAGCGATGCTACACTGTGAAATAATGTGTTGTGCTAAAGCGCAACATCAGACTGATGTCACTTAAGTAAAAATGTGGGTGTTATACCACACAAGATTGCGCCATAAAGCAACACAAAAAATGGTGAAATGGCAGCACGCTATAGTACAACACAAAAACTTGATCTTCTTTCTTCTGCAGCAGGGCGCTATAGCGCAAGGTGTTGTGCCTAAATTCTTGCTTTGGCCGCTTCCAGCTTTCGCCAGGCCCGTTTACACCTAACAACAATTAAATAAGCCCAAAATAAGTATTCAAAATATAAGAAAATACAAATACCACCTTAATCTAAACTACTTAACTAAAATAAACACAATAACTTAAACCAAATAACTATGTCCTAAATTAAATAAAAATCAACTAAAAATATAACGCACTAAAGAAAGTTATCAAGTGGACTCAAGTTGGGTTGGGTCTAGTATTTGGTTTTGTATGTTTTTTTTTTCTTTTTGCTACAGCATGTGGCTAAGGCATGAATTAGATATACTAAAAAATAAGTTGTAGAAGGCAGGAATACTAGAATCCTAACACTATACCAATGCATATAAAAAACAAAATAATAAGAGCAGATTCCATAATGAGCGCACATTAATCCATACCAAAAAGGAGAAAAAAATAAAAGGAAGGTAGAAGGAATACAAGAGGGAACCATGTAAGCCAAAAGGTGGAGACTGGGAACCGCCGCTGGCCACTTAAAAGAAGAGGTGCCAAGCAGTATAGCGAACAACAACAAATCGGTACCCTCAGATCATGATTCGGGACTCATGAATGCACAAGGATGGATGAAGCATGCAACAATGAAGCTTTCACCACCACCAACAAAGCAAGTGAGGATGGGGATGGGGCAACAATCCAATGTAGGGTTCAATCTTCTTTGGAGGCAAAGAAAAAGGGGCTAAATAGGTTTTCCTTTCAAAGAAATAGAGAAAGAAGAATGTATGAGTAAGTCTTGAGTGGGGTTATAAGATTAGTAGTTGTATGGGAAAAAATGAATATGACCATTTTCTTCTTGAGACATTTTACTTTTTCATCATGTAGGAATTAGGAATTAATTCTAGGTTATATATTTTTATCCATGTTTTGGTGTTGGGGGAAGAAACGCATGTATTTGGCTACAAAGTTTGGGTCGCACTACTTGAACCAGTTAAGTGATGGCTTTTCGTGTTGGACCCAACAAATCCTGATAACCTAACCCAAACAAGAAAAAATATTATCAGGTTGTGTCAGGTTCCTGTGTTGTCGGTGTCCTAGTAGATCCATATGCACCTCTACTACTCATTGTCATCTCTAGGTTGAACTAGATCCATTATCCTATCCGATTATCAAAAGCCTCATCCGCCATGGCAGTAGGAATGGGAATGTGGATCCTAAATCTCAAAAAGCTACATAGTCTCCAGAGCTTGAATGTACCATTTGAGTGCCAAGTTGCGGACGATGTTCCTGATTGGATCTCTAAGTAAGGGCCAATGGAGACAATCACTCTTATCCTTGACGATTATTTCTACATCCTCACTACTATGTAAAGTGGGCCAACAAGGTATAAACCTTTTCAACATTGTTCTTCTCGTAGTGTACATGCTAACTTAAGCATGAGAGTGTCATACACAGACACAACCCCTCTTTTCGCACCTATTGCTGCTGCGCGTGGAAAACAGAGATCACACCTTTTGTCCACTCTTGGGTATACTCTTTCTATGGTCTTTTGACAGAACATATAGTAAATTGAAATTGAAATTTATTATTATACCTCATTAACCGCATTTAGTTATGCAATAGTACAAGCCCATTGATTGTTACATTTGCATGGTAATTGATGTTTTGTTTTGGGTTTTACAAACAGATTTAGCATTCTTTTTATGATGACAAGGCCCTAGTGGGCAGATAAATGCCTTGCAATTATAGTCAATGGGATATTGTTGCTTGAAGACGTTGATAGACAAACGCTTGACTTAATAACAATATTTTCACTCCTTGCTAACTAGAAAAGCAAGTTGAATGAGTCTAGACATGCAAGCGAGCAGCTTGCTAACTAGATGCTTGACTTATGAGACATTAGAACAATAGAAACCAAAATTACTCGTCAACGAAATTCGTGAGGACCTTGCTAACTAGATGCTCTCCATAGACAGCTTTTTCAAACTTCTTGGTGCCATTTGTCCTCGTTTTACATGTATCTAAAGGCTCTGCTCAGCAGTATCAAAGTTCGTCTGTTCACGCGGTAACGGAATAAAGGATAAGTTGCATAACAATCAAACAAAAAGGACGATATATATAAACGATTTAATTTAATTTCTATGAACAGCCAATAGAATTTTAATAGAAAATGACAAATTAATGAGTAATCACCCATCATAATAACTACCCACTATAATTTGTTATTTTCCACAAATTCTATTTGCATAGAAATTAATCTTATACATAAATAGAAAAGCGGGGCTAACCTCGTAAAAATATACTACACTGACTCTATATTTTGGGGAGTTGTTTATCACCCGATGCAAAGTTGACTCGTACAAACCATTGGAATATATCTGCAAGTTTCTTCCACACTTAATCAGATGTTCCACCAACTCTAAGGAAGTATTGATTTGATGAAGAGATTAAGTGAAAGATACCTTTAGCATGTCACCAATGTTGCACACAAAAGTCCTAGGAACTGGAGGTGCCGATATCCATTCGCCAGACAGGTTTCTCACCTTCAACACCCCATAGCATAAACACGGTGAAATAAGAACAGCAGGAAAGAAAATATTAGAAAAAAGCTCCTAAAGAACCTAGCCGAAAAAAAATTGCATTGGGCCCATAATAAATTTGTACTTAGTGCCTGTAATTCAACTACCCATCATAGGATTGACCCCAAAAAAATAGCCATCATAGGACAACAGAACCGGTGTTAAATTGACTCGAGATAATCATTGCAAAAGATTGAGATTCTTTTTCTTTTTGAGGTGGGTTCAGGGTCATAAAGATTGTCAAAAGATAAAATTAAAACACCAAAACTTAAGTGATTCAATAATAGTGTTAAGCAGGTAAATATGGGCTGGAAGAATTAGCCACTTCAGACTAGCTTCAATTTATTCTAGAAATATAAATTCACACACAGAAAATATATGGAAGTTTGAAATTTAAGTTTATAATAGCATGGTACAAGATTTGCTTGTAGTGAGAATAGAAGTAAAATCAGGAATTGCATGCAACAAATAAGAAAATCAGCATCTATTATACAGAAAGGACTATATTATACATAGGTGCATACCTGGAGTGCATTTTATCATCATCCTGGTTTAGCAATGTCAATAAACCTGTCAAGCAGCAACTTGAGATCGTTGACCATGACTTAACAGATATTCTAGACATGTCATGATTTAAAGGTTAAGATATACCGTACCATAATCAGTATGAGCTCCACTGGATTTGTTTTGTTTCAAAGAAATGAAGAAAAAATAACAAAACAGAGAAGACATCAGTAATGTAAGGCCTAGTGATATAAAGGGTAAACATTTGAGAACTCCGGGTGCAGGATTTCATCACCATCCAATGTCATTTTTCATAGAATCTGTTCCATTTTTAGTGGATACACCTGGGTAACCAATTAGCCGCATTACCCAAAATGGATCCCCAGCTCTCTGACCTTCAAATTCATCCAGCGATCCACCTAATGCTAAAGCAATTCCCACGCATAATTTTCTCTTGCAAGGTCTGTTTCTAACCAAAAGAACAATTAGAAGAACAAAAATTTAACCCCAGGAGCAAAAATGATGGGAAAAGGAAGCAGGGGAGGAGAAAGCATGCCTGTGCAGATGCTAATATACTCCTCCATAATAACTTTGAATTTTGGAGGATTTTGTGGCCTGCAAGATGGACCAAAAAGTGCAAGAGGGTTAGAACACACATTGCTCTGGAAGACATAAGCATTATATTTATCACAGAAAGACTTCTATACTAAACGTCAACGCTCCCAAATGCAATCAGTCAAATGCTTGGATATGAGGGACACATATCAGATACATGTCAATCATGCAAAAGTAATCCCTCGACAATGAATCTAATTTGGTGAATATTCTTGATCAATCAGGAATTTGATTAGAAGCATACATATAATTGTTCTCTTGAGCATGATAATCATCTAAAAAGTGAGAAGGGGTGGGGGGCATTAACAAATAGAAAAATGCTAATTCCACATACCACTGGTTGCATCCTTCCATAGCTTTGCCAAGATCTCCATACATGCCCTTCATCACCTCCCTATAGCACTGTCAAAGGAAAATGAAGAGATCAGTTAATGCTTGATAGCACACTATAAGAAGCAGACTAAATTAGTGGACCTGCTATGCTTGGCTCCAATCAGAGAAAGAAAACGGTATACTGATGGAATCTAACTTCTAACAATGTTAGACTGATCTAATGAAAGAGTGGAACATTTAATTAAGAAGCAGGTACCCACTTTTAGGGAAAACAAAATATTGCAATCTATTTTAAAGTATACTGAGATGAGCCAATAATGTCAATCACAAAGTCAAATAGTTGTTTCTAGTATGTGTTCTGTCACCTATCTATTAGACGAAAAACAACACACTAGAAAGCGAAGAACCTAATTTCACGTTAAGCAACAAGCAATACCTACATCAATTGCTTCATGCATGTCAGGTGCACCTTTAGTTATATTTTCTCCAATCCTCTGGTAACCTCTGCATAAGAAAATAGGCTGGTATCAGATTGGATGGAAAAACCCGATGCAGAAACTAGCAAGTACCAAAATGAGGCTTATGTACAAATGTCATGAACCCAACTCTCTTGAAAGCTTAACCTATTAAGTAAAAGTACATGAATGGTTTTATATCTATCAAACCCCCTAAAGCAAAGCAATGCAGAGGCCCACCTAACCTTTTGCTGAAATTAAACTTTTTCATTTACAAGAATGAGGACAAGAAGGAATAACTCAAGACTATTCAGTTATAGAGACTCTAATATTATATCATAAACCAACTCTCCCAAAAAGTTTAATCTATTAGGTAAAAACACACAAATGATTTTATATTTAACAACAATATACAGATGCAGGGAACTATGAAACCAAGCAAACCTGAACCCAGTAGCCGGAGTCATTTTGATCTGTGTCTTTTCTTCATAAGGAAGTTCAAAGAATCTGCGTGTTATGTCTTTAACCTCTTTGAGGAGAGCATCGGGAACACCATGGCCTTTCTGTCAATCAAGGATTGTAGAAATTGAAGTAAACAATAACCAGAAAAGAGCCCAAGTGCCATGATAAAATATGACAAGGAGAAAACTGCATAGCAAAATCTTGCTTTGGATAGTCAAGAAAATGAGACTTTAAGAGGAAACGATAGAGTAATTAGTTCCTTTCTTGAGTTAAATTGAACTCTATTCATTCAAAAGCTTGTTAATGGCAATAGTTCGCTAGAAGTTGCCCCAAATGTGACCTTGTGAAATTAACTTAGCATGTGAAATCAAAGGCAAATGCATTCACTATGAGTCATTGCTTCCCCATCCTTTTTCTTCTTCCTCTTTACCCAATTTATTGCATTGCTTTAATCTTTTTCTTTATAATCATTTCAATTTTCAAGTAATATTAGTAATGGACCATGCCCAAACGATAGAACCCTTATTCTAGACAAAAATTTAAAACATGAGATATGTACACAAGTTATAGTGGACCTACTGTGTAAAATAAGCGATTCTGTCACAGGAAGGTTAACCTTTTCATTATAGTGCAGATTCTTACCAATTGGTCTCATATTTCTAGAAACATTAACCTTCTTTGCTTCCACCCTCGCTTTCAGCAAAAACACTAAAGCAAGCTAGAGAGTAAAAGGGAAAGAAGTTAAAAAAGATGCAACAAGTACCACGTAGAAGAACCCTGCCTCTGTACAAGCCTTATCCAATTGTCTAACAACCTCAAGTACACCAGGGTCCTCAGCCATTTTTGGGTCATCAGACTTGGCTAAAAGGGGACTAATATCTGCATCATTGAAAAAATAGTGATGTTAAATTCGGAAACTAACACAAAAAAACATTTCTCCTCTCAGCTTCTAAATATTTCAATCAAAATTATCTATTTACACGCAGTCTTTAGCTGGATACGAGAGCCATTAAATACTCATCAATCCTAAAAATCGTCCCAAGTAAATTCAACTGTAACATGTTTTGATAATTTCTCATAAACCAAGGCATATATTTTCAAAATCATGGAAACTAGAACCATCAGCGTGTACATTTATGCCTGTGTTTATATACATAGATATAAACACAAAAATGAAGCTGTGAAACCATAGATATATTTGGTCGAATTTAGAGTTAAGCAACTAACAAAGTAACGAGAATCATGGCAATGGAACTGGAACTAAAGTTTACCAATTATGGGGATGGAACTGAAGTCCGAAGCCATCGGTGATATCTGTGTAATGTGGAGCAGGTGGGGTGACACAAAGCAGGCTTAGCGGTGGCTTATAAAGAGAGAGAAAAATACTAAAAGATTCTTGATTTTGCTCATAAATAGTCTTCAACCGAGCATACTTTAACTTATTAAATCAAAGCACTTTCTTTATGTTAGCAATTTTTAAAAACAATTCTAATAAATAATTTCGACTGCCTAGTACCCAACATTATTAAAAGAGAAAATCTCTTTTATGTTATTAAAGAACGAGTTTTTTTTTCTCCACAAACTAATATTATCCTTTGACAATTATATTATGAATCAACATTGTTTTTTATTTTGATTATATTTCTGATATAATAATTAAGACGTTAAATTATAAATGGAATAAAACATAATTTCTTTCTTGGTGCAAGAATACTTAATTGCATTAGAATAATGATATTTGAATAAAAAATAAAGGATTTAATTTGTATATACTGTCAATATAAAAAAATTTATACAGTCATCCAATCATATATTATTATATCAATAAAAATATTTTACTAAATCATCTATTATCTTAAAAATTTTACAAACACAAACATTTAATTAGATAACAGTGTCTTTTACATTGCCAGTATATAACAATTAAACTCAAGAAAGAAATGCTATTAAAGCTACATGAAATGGAAAAAAAAGTTTAAATATATTTTTAATCCCTATAAATATAGAGAATTTTGATTTTGATCGTTTAAAAAAAAATGGTTTCAGTCCAAACTTTTCTAACAATGTTCAATTTTAGTCCTTATCATTAATGAACATTAGTTAAATGTTGATGTGGCTAATGAAAATCCAACTCACACTTGCCACATCTACCCCCATGCTCCACATGGCTTTTCCATATCACCCATTTCTTCCATCTCATCACTTATCTCATCTTCCTTCCTTTCCTTTTTCTCTCTTCCACCTCCTTCTCCCTTCTTCCTTTTCCTCTGTCCAATTTTACTTCCTGACCCATTCTTTAACTACTTAATATCATTTATCACCCTTAAAGAAATAGCATGAGACAAAGCCTATTAACACACAACAAAAGAAGAATCAACTGCCAGACTAAATCCAAAGAAAAGTCAAAACTTGCAACATTCACATAATCACATCCCTAAAAAGAAAAAATCACAATACAAAGTTGAATAACATAACAAAAATCATGGGAAAAAGAATCTTTGAACAACTTAGAACCAAAAATTACATCTCAACTAAACCCAAATTAAGAAAAAAGAACAAAACACAAATTACCAGAGACCAAGAACTACTTAACCCATGAACCCATATCCACTTACTACCACTACCACTAATTCCCCTTGTGTAACACCTTCCCAAGTACAATACTATATTTAAGTTATAATATCACACTCAAAATTGTTACTAGTAAATAAACAAACCTTGTCTGATAGCAACTTTTGGTCGTCCTCCAATCTCAACTAACTTTATCCAGGATGGTCATCTTCAATATCTTCTGAGTTATCTGGAGATGAGGTGAGAATTATAAATTCTCAGTAGGATATTCTAGATTACCACATACAATATCATCATTATCATCTTCAGCTGCTTCAATTTATTTAAGAAAAAGTGATCATACCATAACAACTATAAATTTCATTTTTATAAAGTTCAAAAATATCCTTCCGAAACAGGTTAATTTTATTCACACACTTGACAATTAAGAGAACAATTTCATAATAGAAATAAAAAGAAATTAACTTATGCATATGAGATGCACATCATGTAATCATACAAGTGCACTTGTCTTTCTTGGCTTTCTTTAGCTTTCTTTAACCTTTATTGCCTTCGGGTAGTCTGATTTGGGAGTGAGCTCAACTCGTAACCGTTATCACACAGTATTGACCTACAAGGGGACCTACATACCTCTATGTTGGAGGGATATCATAGTTTTAATTGCCTTCATAGGGAGGGACTCAATGTGCAACTGCCTCTAAGTGAAGGGATCTGCATTGTATCTGTTTAATTGCCTTCATAAGAAAGGACCCAATAATTGTTTCCAAGTGAAGAGATCTTATCTCACTTATTCACATATTGTCTGATTTCACATCCACATGTACATATCATATGCTCATATATTCATGAATTAATATACTTGAGGAACTTATAAACATGATATATAATTTATATATTTTTGCCAAAAATTCGGCAACATAATAGCTGAAAATGAGGCTTTTTGATGTACGGACAGTATAATCTCAGCCAGACAGCCATAGTAATCAAAGTCATCATAATAATATATCAATAGCATCTCATTCTTGATAAGAAATTCCATACATAACTCACCCTTTGACCCTTTCTAGTCTATGGAGCTTCTAATGCATAAAGGCCTCAAGTGATCACATTTTCTTTAAATCTGTCTTGAAATTTTAAATTACACTAAAATTCTATTTTAATTCGTTTTCACCTAAGAATTTAATATGTTGTAGCTCTACCAGTCCATTTTGAAACCTCATTAGTCCCATTACCATTTGAGGTGTATAACTTAGATTATTTAAGTTTTACTCAAGGCTACCCTATTTTAGGATAAACTTGTGCACCTAAATTTAGAAGATCACTAAAAATCCATTTTTCATCATTTTTATCTAAAATTTATATCAAAATGTACATATTTGGACCCTCTTTCAATCTCAAAATTTTCATTTCAATTGCGTAGATAGAGCTCGAGTTATGAGCTCGTCAAGTAGACTATCTTGTTTCCACTTAAACAAAGCATAGATCAACTTTAAAGAATTATTAGGAGTAATGTACTCATGCTCTAATTCTAAAATTTTATGGACATAATTCTCTATGTGTTAGCTTTCTAATAAAATTAGTTTCACTAAGTGAAGTTATGTAGGGCGAGTTATGCTGTTCACATCACACTCTGGTTAGGACAGAAAGTGAAATCCAACAGCCAACTTCTAAAAATCATAACTCATTCATTTTAAATCCAATAGTCTTATAATTTATACGATTGGATTGCTCTTAAGTCTAGTTTCATTTAAAATTTATTTCATGTGGATTTGAACCCTATAGAGTGGTAAATATCGTTCGCTGTATGGATGGTCTCTAGGATTTCTTTCTAATAGCTTTTCTATTTTAGTTTTATCTTGTTCTTTTGATCTATTCTTTAACCTAAACCAAGTTTTTCTATCTCCAATCACTAAAAGTAGGTCATATTAATGTCATACAAGGTCAATTAAAGGAAACCCTAATCAGCCCTAAACCCTATAACACAACCAATCCCAGAAATCCTATCTCAATTCCAAAGTTTGAGCTCTTCAACTTGAATCTTTGGTGGCTCTACTCCACTAAAACCTTGAAATTGTGACAAATCCCTTCTTGCTCTTGGAGGGGCTGAGTCTAATTTATCCAAAGGGGAGAGGTTTATGTGCTTATCTTGAGTTTTCTTGAGGATACACAAGGAAAAGTGGAAATTTTGATCAAAAGGAAGCAAAATCACAAGGGTTCTTTGAGTAACTATGGAGGAGTTGGAGAAAAGGATGAAGATGAAGAAGAAAATCGAGAGTGAGAGGAGGCTTAGGGTGGCCGAATTTTTAGGGGACATAAGGGGAAAATTTTACTTCTTAAGTCATAAGTTATTATGACTTGTGAAATAATGTGATTGGTGGAATTCTACATGAACTCAAATCTTCTTAAGTTTCAAATTTATGTGGCATTCTTTAGCCACCAAGGCTGGTTTGGATAGCTAGTTTCTAGCCATATATTCTAGGGTTTTAATTGATATTTATGCTGTCCTATAGTATAGGTCCCTACCAATTCGGTTCTTGCATCCCAAGATTCTGCTAGCAAGGCAAATTTTCTCCGACGAACCAAACATTGCCATTTTCTCGTATAGAGAAGACTTGAATTTGTTTGATCCCATAATTAACATCTTCTCATTGTTGATTACTCTATAATAATATTAATTAGCTAAATTGGGATGTTACACCTTGAACAACCACACCATCTTGTCATTGCCCAAAACCCCCTATTGAGAAGCCTCCAAGCCTATGCCACCACCTGGAACACCGTCGCACCCATCAACATGAACCACTGATGTTGTCTTATGTAGTTTGCCTCACCTATACTACATCACTGCTTGTCTTCTCACCTCCATTGCTCCATAAACTGTATGCCATTATTGGGCTTTGTCACTGCTCCTCACTCCTCCACGTCGCCATTCCTTATGTAACATCCTCAATTTCATGTCGTGCTAAATTACCGTAGTAACCCTGAGTAATTAGGCACTTAATGAGGAATTTCGAGATTAGGGCTTAATTAAGGGGTTGACTCGGACGAGAAGGGTCAAGAGAATGCCTAATTGAGGTTAGATAATCTCTAATTAAGCAAGTTAGAGCCCCTATAGCTTACTTAAGCACTAATCGCCCTTAATTAGCTTACTCGAGTTTAATTATGGTTAATTAAGCTTAATCGTGAGATTAATTTTTGTTAATCATGTTCTTGTGTGTTAATCACTAATTCTTGCTTAATCACCTTAATTAAGTTGTATGAGCACTTAATCACATGATTAAATTCAAATTTAGTCAACTAGACAATAAAGTAGAGAGTGATGTCATAAAAGCAAAAAGCATGAGACAAGACTACTTTATATAAGAGTTTGACCATGCTTTGTCTCCCCATCATCCCATTTGTCCCCTTAATCACTAATTAACACAAGATAACACAAAGTGAAGCAAAAATATCTCATCCTCCCTCCTTAAAGTGGACGCCACTTTCTCTCTCTCCCTCCCTCATTCATTTTCATTTTCACTCATCCTATTCTCTCTCTTCAAGCCAAATTCTCTAACCTCTCTCTAAACACTTCTTCATCTTCTTCATCTTCCTCTTCCTTTCTCCACCACCACCACCCTAAACCACTCACTTAGCCCTTCAAAGACCTCATCTTTGGGTCTTTGGAGACAAGATCAAAACACTACAACCTCCATTTCCACAAGATTTCAAGAGCTTCTCCTTCCTTCTTGCAAAACCGCCACCTTCATCATCAAGAGGAGTCATCATCTTCTTCTTCCATTTCTCTTGTTTTTGCGCCATCTTCAAGAAAGGTAGTGATCTTCATCTTTTTCATTTTGTTTGCTCAAGAAAGTTTGGAGCTTGGGTCTTTCATGACCAAGATCTCTAAGTGAAAACTTGAGAAGATCCTTCATGTTCTTCATGTGTTCTTAAGTTTCCTCTTTTGGAAAAAATATGTTCTTGATGTTCTTCATGTGTTCTTAAGTTTCCTCTTTTAGTAAAATATGTTCTTGATGTTCTTCATGTGTTCTTAAGTTTCTTCTTTTGGAAACCTATGTTCTTATTTCTTAAGTTTCTTCTTTTGGAAACCTATGTTCTTATTGATCTCTAGCTTAAAGTTGTTCCTTTCTCTTTATGATGAGTGAATGATTAGAAAAGCTTCACCTTTCTATGTTTCCATGATTTGATAAGACTATGAACCTTCTCAAAGTTTTAGACTTTAAAAAGTTTGCTTCATGATTTCTTCAAAGTGGCGCAACTTTTAAGCTTCCATAAAGTTTTATTTTGTTTTGTTTTGTAGACAAGAATACATGTGAAAGTCTAAACTTTTTGAGTTAGAAAAATGATATCTTGTCACTTTAGGCTTTAGAAATCAAACCTTAAAGAAAAGACCTTTCACAAAGTTTCAAACTTTATTCAAGAATGAGATAATTAAGTTATAAAAATGTTGTTCTATAACATTTCATTCATAAAGTTTAGACTTTGAACCCAACTAATGCAAAAGGTGTTAACTTTTATAAAGAACAAGACTTTTTATTCAAAAGCTAGTAGCTTGTATCATTATTTCATAAAGATCCAATCTTAAGATAAGAGCTTAATGTCAAAGGCACTTACTTTCATAAAAAATAAGACTTTATGACTACTTTATAAAGAATGACAACTTTAATAATGTTTAAGGCAAAACCTTGGTATGTTATTAGTAAAAGTTTAAAACTTTGCAACTTGACTAAGTTAAAAGTCACCCTTGGTGATTAGTGAACATTGGTGTTGTTGGGTTCATGATGTGGTTATGTTGTCATGACCCAAGGATTAGAGGGATCTCTAACTCCTTGGGAGCAAGTATGATTAGGGCCTCTAAGCATACCATGAACCTAGGAATCACTAAGTGCGCTATCTCAAGGAAAGGAAACAATCACATAATTTAATTAATTTGAACAAGTGTTTCATAAGACATGTACTTAAGTAAAGCATACTTTCATCCAAGGACCAAGTAACTAAAAGACTATAAACACATATCCTAACTATGTGATTCTATCATGGGAAATCATGTGATGATTCATAATATTCTTCACAAAGAACAACACAACTATAAACCCCTTTAGGGTATGAATGTGTGATGCCACTTGGCATGATGAATGATGAGATTGATTGAGCTTTGTCTCATGATTGAATGATAAGTGTGATGATATGATATAGATATGATGAATTATTGGTTGAATACTGATGATTGGCATTTTGGGGAAGCTCCGGTCTAGCCGTTATGCTGCCGGATTTCTGTCAAAATTATGGACTTAGTCATATCATTGCATGCGTCTAGTCAAGGAGTTATGCATGTAAAGTATAAAGATAAGAAAAGAATCAATGGGACGTGACCCTTCAATCACTTCGGTAAGGGAAGTGAGAGACGGCGATCCACAAGGAACCTCTATGAGGAAGGCAAGGGTGTTTTGGAGGACCCTCCAACTTAGAGGTAACCAATATCGGCTTAGTCTGATTTGGTTTGAATCGCGTGGCGGCAGTCCGCGGAATGAGCTCATGTCCAAAAGCGATCTATTTCAAAGGAAAGTAAAGAATGTTAAGCACGTGCTAAAAATGAAAGTAAAGTCTAAGTATGACCATGGTTACATCTGTGATGATGCGTGTCTTTGCATGAAAGTATATGGCCCATTTGCATTATGGATGTTATTCTATGTTTTAGTATGGATGTTAGTCATGATGATGTGTTTATGATGTTAAGTTTAAAAGCAACCCGCCTCGGGGTATAAGTTTTCAAAACCAGTAAAAATGGAACTTATATCTGCCCACCGCTTTTGTAATTAAACCCGAGTGGCTGGGACGATGACGATGATGACACTGTGTTTGTCTAGCCGCGATCCTATTGAGAAATTTAGTATTTCTCATTCCTACGTTTCCGTGTCGTCTTCAGAGGATGTTGACGTCGGGCACAGTGGTGATCTACATTGAGTTCCCGATGTGGCGTTGGCGCTGACCTGCGGCTCAACGCCTCAAGTGTTGTCGCGAGCGAATGATGAGTGGTCTACATCTTCCACGACCGCCAGCTTCCAGACTCGTGATGAGCCCATTTTTCGACCACATCAGCCATTTGGCGAGGTTACTATGGATGACATTCGCCCTACTTTCACCACCGAGATACCCCATCGATGATGATGAGACTGACTCGGATACCCGCTTGACTCGATCGCTTTCATCGGATTCCGATCCCTGAGCCGCCTTATCCGAGCTTCCATGTGGAGACCGATCCGTCCGAGCCCCTCTATCCGACTCATTCTGGGGGTTCTCACCATTCGGGTTCGTCGCAGCCTTCAGTGATTTGTCTATCTTCTGATTCTTCTGCTTCATCTGCTGGCCCATTTTCACCCCCGATTCATGCAAGGGCGTGGGTTCATTCACTACTGCGCGTTCTCGTGGGCGAGGACGCGGTTCGAGGAGGAGGACGTGGTAGTACTTCTCCTGGTGGATATGGGAATGGTTTCCTCCCGCCAGATGCTTGATGTGACGACTGCATGCGGAGCCGAGTACAAGGATAGCCCCCTTTTGGTAGTAGTTATAGGGTTATCATTCTGTTATGTGGCATGCTTGGGTAGTAGGATTCTCTGATGTATTTCCTTTTATTATGTATTGGTAGGCTTTTGTGTAGGTCGACAATAGATATCGGACCCATTATTATCTTATGTATGAACTGGTACGACTCTTATTGTATTATCATGGTTGACCGTGGAATGAATGTTACATTATTCTAAGAATTGTGGTTACTCTTATGGTCTCTATGCTTGTTAAATGCGATATATGTATGGGATAGCGGTGTTACTTTATATGTTCACGATGCGCTCATGGCTCTCGATTTCAAAAATGGTTTACTTGTTTTGTAGAAAAAATTTTACCCCTATTTTCGGTATAAAGTAATTTCTAAAAGGTAATGATAGTTCCGCGAGCAAAAGTAGCAACTAGTAATTCCACAATATGACTTAAGCATAGAATGGAACTACTAGGGTGTTACATTTTGCTATCAGAGCAGTTCGTCCTTGAAGAGCCTGGGGATGGACTGACTATGCTTCTAAGCATACGTTTTAGCTAAGTCATGCTTTGAGTCTCGTCTGTATGATGAGGCATAGGAATTAGATGTGCATGATCGTCTATTCTAAATGTGGTCAGTTGCTGGTTCACTCAACATAAATGTTGAGCCTGATCAACTCAATGTCTTTTGTCTTGTGTACCAAGAACTAATGGCTTCAGGAAGATGTGGTAGGCCCCGCAACGAGCCAGAAGGTCCCGAGGAAGTCATGGGGACACTTGTGAAATATTTCTTTGCTATGAGGGAGCAGGCTGCTCTTTGCCCCATCGAATGATGGAGCGAATGGAGCAAAGGGATGAGGAGAATCCCGAAGGGCACAATGGAGGAGCTGAGGTAGATCTTGAGTACCTCAAGTTTGCTGAGTTCAGGGAGGCAAATCCGCCGAGCTTTAGAGGAACGTACAACCCCGATCGAGCTAAGGAGTGGATCAAGCCCATTGAGAAAATTTTCACAGTATTGGCCTGCACGGAGGAGCAGAAGGTAGCCTTTGCTACCTATATGTTGGAAGCTGGTGCTGAGTTCTGGTGGGTAGGCGTAAAGAGGCTCTTGGAGGGAGCCCAAACCCATATCACCTGGGAGATTTTCAAGTCGCACTTCTATGAGAAGTATTTTCCTGCGTCCGTGAGGAATGCGAAGAAGCTGAAGTTCATGAGTCTGCGTCAAGGGACCATGAATATTGCGGAGTATACGGCCAAGTTCGAAGAGCTGTGCAAGTTCTCGACAATTTACCAAGGGAACCCGGATGAGCGTTGGAAGTGTGTGAAGTTTGAAGGGGATTGCGTGAGGAGATATCGCATCCGTAGGACCAATGGAGATCCGTGACTATGCCGCACTCGCCAACAAGTGCCGCTTGGTGGAGGATTGCAACCGTAGTCGGCTTGGTGGCAAGGTTCGAGGCCTACAAGAAGAAGTTGGCACCGCAAGGGCAGAAGTTCAAGCCCCAACCTCTGAGGAAACCATTTCAGGGTGGAGGTGTCGGAGGAAAGCAACCCGTAAGCCTGGCTGGGAATCCACCCAAGCCGATTTAATGGTCAAGCTTGCCCTAAGTGTGGTAAACACCATGGAGGATGCCCTTGTTTAGCTGACCAAAATGCTTGTTTCCGATGCGGAAAGCCTGGGCATATGGCAAGAGATTGTACTGTCAAGCTATTGTCCCCTGCCAACAAGCCCCAACACCAAGGAAGGGTCTTTGCCCTCAATGCCGAAGAGGCCACGCGATCCGACGATCTCATCAAAGGTAAGTGCGAGGTCAATGGTAGGACCTTAACTGTGCTATATGATTCTGGAGCTACACACTCCTTTATTTCTCATGATTGTGTAGATAGATTAGGATTATCTGTGTCCGAATTGCCTTATATGTTAAATGTTTCTACTCCTGCTGGGAAACCAGTTAAGACTTGTCATTGTTGCTTGAGTTGTCAATTCCAAAATTGATGGTAGGTCTTTCATAGCGAATTTGATTTGTTTGCCTTTGTCTGGCTTGGATCTGATTCTAGGCATGGATTGGCTTTCGGCTAACTATGCTATGATAAATTGTTCAGAAAAGTCTGTTGTTTTTGCCCTATACGATAAGCCCGTGGAGGTCAAGTTAGTTTGTTCTTGAACTCTGTTAGGGTAGGAAGTAGTGAGTTTGGTGATCGTGATATGTTCTCCTTATGACAAGTGAAGTAGAACTGAGCGGTGTTGGATGAGATCCTGTAGTTAAGGAGTACCCAGATGTATTCCTCGACGACATACCCGAATTTCCTGAAAGGGAAATCGAGTTTTCTATAGAGTTGGTGCCGGTATTGGGCCAATCTCTATAGCACTTATAGAATGTCCCCACTAGAGTTATCTGAGTTGAAGGGACAATTGGAAGAGTTGTTAGAAAAGAAGTTTGTAAGACCTAGTGCCTCACCTTGGGAGCCCTTGCTATTTGTGAAAAAGAAGGATGGCAAGATGAGGTCGTGTGTGGATTACAGACAATTAAACAAGGTTCTTGTTAAGAACAAGTATCCCTTGCCTAGGATAGATGACCTCATGGACCAACCGCGAGGTGCATTGTGTTCTCTAAGATTGATCTGAGATCCGGATATCATCAAATAAGGGTGAAAGAGGAGGATATACCTAAGACACTTTTAGGACAAGGTATGGGCATTATGAGTTTACTGAGTGATGTCGCTTTGGATTGACTAATGCCCTCTGCTTTCATGGATTATATGAACAGGATCTTTAGATCCTATTTGGACAAGTTTGTAGTTGTTTTCATAGATGATATTCTCATATATTCTAGGACAAAGGAGGAACATGAGAAACATTTGAGGGTTGTATTAAGGATCTTAAGGAAAAGAAGCTTTATGCCAAGTTATCTAGCGTGAATTACGGATGGAGGAAGTAAAGTTCTTAGGGCATATGGTGTCGCAAGGGGTATTCTTTGTGGATCCATGTAAGATTGAGGCTGTGATGAGTTGGGAGAGGCCAACCTCGATGGATCGAGATAAGGAGTTTCTTAGGTTTAGCCTACACTACCGCAGGTTTATAACAGGATTTTCTCAGATATCTCTACCCTTAAATAAGTTGACAAGGAAGGATGCCCTGTTTGTGTGGACAATGGACTGTGTGAAGAGCTTTCAAGAGCTAAAAAGTAAGTTAACCTCAACCCCAGTATTGGTCTTGCCTTGACCCTAGTGGACCGCTTGAGGTTTCTTGTGATGCCTCTGGGAGAGGTCTAGGTTGTGTCTTGATGCGAGAATAGAACGTGGTGGCTTATGCCTCTAGGCAGTTGAAGCCTCATGAAGTGAACTACCCAACCCATGACTTGGAATTAGCGGCCATAGTGTTTGCCTCAAGATATGGAGACATTATCTGTATGGTGTGAGGTTCGAGGTGTTCTCCGATCATAAGAGCTTGAAGTATCTCTTTGATCAAAAGGAGCTGAATATGAGGCAAAGGAGGTGGATGGAGTTTCTGAAGGATTATGATTTTGGGTTGAATTATCACCCTGGGAAAGCCAATGTGGTGGCCGACGCATTAAGTCGGAAATCCTTGCATGCATCATGGATGATGGTTAAGGAGGATGAGCTAGTAAGGAGCTTTAGAGACCTTAACTGTGGAGTTACGTTGACCCCCCATAGTTTAAGATTGAATCAGCTTAGGGTGACGAGCGATTTCAAAAATCAAATTGCTCAAGCCCAAGGCGAGGAAGAAGAGTTCTTGAAAACCCTAGCATTGGTGAAGGAAGGAAAGTTGAAGGGTTTCGCACAAGGTGCAGGTGGACTATGGAAATTTGAAGGAAGAGTCTGTGTACCCGCAAGTGGTGACCTCCGAAGAAGGATTTTGGAGGAGGCTCATAAGAGCCATTTCACCATACACCCTGGTGTGACAAAGATGTATCAAGACGTCAAGAAGATGTTCTGGTGGCCAGGATTGAAGAGGGACATTGCGGAGTTAGTAGGCAAGTGTTTAATCTGCCAAAAAGTAAAGATTGAGCACCAAAAGCCCTCTGGTATGCTGCAACCATTGGAGGTCCCAGAATGGAAATGGGAAAGTATCTCTATGGACTTCGTGATGGGTTTACCCAAAATGCAGGCTGGGTTCGATGCAATATGGGTAATTGTTGACAGATTAACCAAGTCTGCTCACTTTTTGCCCATTCGAGCTACTTATCCTTTGGAAAAGTTAGCCCAACTGTATGTTCAAGAGATAGTAAGATTGCATGGTGTACCTTCAAGCATCATCTCTGATAGAGACCCGAGGTTTACCTCTAGATTCTGGGGAGCCTTGCAGAAGGCATATGGAACGAAGCTTTGCCTAAGTACAGCTTATCACCCCCAGACGGATGGACAGTCGGAGAGGACCATCCAAACTTTGGAGGATATGTTGAGAGCTTGTGTTTTGGACAACCGAGGAAGTTGGGATAAATACTTACCTTTGATCGAGTTTGCCTATAACAATAGTCATCATGCAAGTATTGGTATGGCACCCTATGAAGCTTTGTATGGAAGGAAGTGCCAATCTCCCCTATGTTGGTTTGAACCGGGTGAGCAAAGCCTACTAGGACCTGATCTTGTGAGGCAGACCACAGAGCAAGTCAAAAGGATTAGGGACAGAATTCTTACGGCCCAAAGCCATCAAAAGAGTTATGCGGATAAGAGGAGAAAGCCCCTAGAGTTCCAAGAAGGAGAACATGTATTCCTGAAAATCACTCCTACGACCGGTATAGGTAGAGCCATGAAGGTCAAAAAGTTAAGCCCCCGTTTCCTTGGCCCTTTTCAAATTTTAAAACGTGTCGGGTCAGTTGCTTACCAAATAGCCTTACCTCCAAATTTGTCAAACCTTCATGATGTTTTCCATGTGTCTCAATTAAGAAAATACCATTCTGACCCTAGTCATCTATTTGAGCCTGAAAGTGTACAGTTAAGGGAAGACCTAACTTTCAATCTACCGCCATCTCGGATTGTGGATTGTGGGGCAAAACAGCTGAGGAATAAGACGGTACCCTTGGTCAAGGTGGCCTGGGGTAGAGGAAATGTGGAAGAATATACATGGGAGCTGGAGGCCGAAATGAAGAGCAAGTATCCGAACTTATTTACAGGTAACGAATTTTGAGGGCAAAATTCTTTTTAAGGTGAGGAGAAATGTAACATCCTCAATTTCATGTCGTGCTAAATTACCGTAGTAACCCTGAGTAATTAGGCACTTAATGAGGAATTTCGAGATTAGGGCTTAATTAAGGGGTTGACTCAGACGAGAAGGGTCAAGAGAATGCCTAATCGAGGTTAGATAATCTCTAATTAAGCAAGTTAGAGCCCCTATATCTTACTTAAGCACTAATCGCTCTTAATTAGCTTACTCGAGTTTAATTAAGGTTAATTAAGCTTAATCGTGAGATTAATTTTTGTTAATCATGTTCTTGTGTGTTAATCACTAATTCTTGCTTAATCACCTTAATTAAGTTGTATGAGCACTTAATCACATGATTAAATTCAAATTTAGTCAACTAGACAATAAAGTAGAGAGTGATGTCATAAAAGCAAAAAGCATGAGACAAGACTACTTTATATAAGAGTTTGACCATGCTTTGTCTCCCCATCATCCCATTTGTCCCCTTAATCACTAATTAACACAAGATAACACAAAGTGAAGCAAAAATATCTCATCCTCCCTCCTTAAAGTGGACGCCACTTTCTCTCTCCCTCCCTCATTCATTTTCATTTTCACTCATCCTATTCTCTCTCTTCAAGCCAAATTCTCTAACCTCTCTCTAAACACTTCTTCATCTTCTTCATCTTCCTCTTCCTTTCTCCACCACCACCACCCTAAACCACTCACTTAGCCCTTCAAAGACCTCATCTTTGGGTCTTTGGAGACAAGATCAAAACACTACAACCTCCATTTCCACAAGATTTCAAGAGCTTCTCCTTCCTTCTTGCAAAACCGCCACCTTCATCATCAAGAGGAGTCATCATCTTCTTCTTCCATTTCTCTTGTTTTTGCGCCATCTTCAAGAAAGGTAGTGATCTTCATCTTTTTCATTTTGTTTGCTCAAGAAAGTTTGGAGCTTGGGTCTTTCATGACCAAGATCTCTAAGTGAAAACTTGAGAAGATCCTTCATGTTCTTCATGTGTTCTTAAGTTTCCTCTTTTAGAAAAATATGTTCTTGATGTTCTTCATGTGTTCTTAAGTTTCCTCTTTTAGTAAAATATGTTCTTGATGTTCTTCATGTGTTCTTAAGTTTCTTCTTTTGGAAACCTATGTTCTTATTTCTTAAGTTTCTTCTTTTGGAAACCTATGTTCTTATTGATCTCTAGCTTAAAGTTGTTCCTTTCTCTTTATGATGAGTGAATGATTAGAAAAGCTTCACCTTTCTATGTTTCCATGATTTGATAAGACTATGAACCTTCTCAAAGTTTTAGACTTTAAAAAGTTTGCTTCATGATTTCTTCAAAGTGGCGCAACTTTTAAGCTTCCATAAAGTTTTATTTTGTTTTGTTTTGTAGACAAGAATACATGTGAAAGTCTAAACTTTTTGAGTTAGAAAAAATGATATCTTGTCACTTTAGGCTTTAGAAATCAAACCTTAAAGAAAAGACCTTTCACAAAGTTTCAAACTTTATTCAAGAATGAGATAATTAAGTTATAAAAATGTTGTTCTATAACATTTCATTCATAAAGTTTAGACTTTGAACCCAACTAATGCAAAAGGTGTTAACTTTTATAAAGAACAAGACTTTTTATTCAAAAAGCTAGTAGCTTGTATCATTATTTCATAAAGATCCAATCTTAAGATAAGAGCTTAATGTCAAAGGCACTTACTTTCATAAAAAATAAGACTTTATGACTACTTTATAAAGAATGACAACTTTAATAATGTTTAAGGCAAAACCTTGGTATGTTATTAGTAAAAGTTTAAAACTTTGCAACTTGACTAAGTTAAAAGTCACCCTTGGTGATTAGTGAACATTGGTGTTGTTGGGTTCATGATGTGGTTATGCGTTGTCATGACCCAAGGATTAGAGGATCTCGAACTCCTTGGGAATGCAGTATGATTAGGGCCTCTAAGCATACCATGAACCTAGGAATCACTAAGTGCGCTATCTCAAGGAAAGGAAACAATCACATAATTTAATTAATTTGAACAAGTGTTTCATAAGACATGTACTTAAGTAAAGCATACTTTCATCCAAGGACCAAGTAACTAAAAGACTATAAACACATATCCTAACTATGTGATTCTATCATGGGAAATCATGTGATGATTCATAATATTCTTCACAAAGAACAACACAACTATAAACCCCTTTAGGGTATGAATGTGTGATGCCACTTGGCATGATGAATGATGAGATTGATTGAGCTTTGTCTCATGATTGAATGATAAGTGTGATGATATGATATAGATATGATGAATTATTGGTTGAATACTGATGATTGGCATTTTGGGGAAGCTCCGGTCTAGCCATTATGCTGCCGGATTTCCGTCAAAATTATGGACTTAGTCATATCATTGCATGCGTCTAGTCAAGGAGTTATGCATGTAAAGTATAAAGATAAGAAAAGAATCAATGGGACGTGACCCTTCAATCACTTCGGTAAGGGAAGTGAGAGACGGCGATCCACAAGGAACCTCTATGAGGGAGGCAAGGGTGTTTTGGAGGACCCTCCAACTTAGAGGTAACCAATATCGGCTTAGTCTGATTTGGTTAGCATCGGCGTGATTCGACGGGTCACTTTAATGAGCTCATGTCCAAAAGCAGTCTATTTCAAAGGAAAGTAAAGAATGTTAAGCACGTGCTAAAAATGAAAGTAAAGTCTAAGTATGACCATGGTTACATCTGTGATGATGCGTGTCTTTGCATGAAAGTATATGGCCCATTTGCATTATGGATGTTATTCTATGTTTTAGTATGGATGTTAGTCATGATGATGTGTTTATGATGTTAAGTTTAAAAGCAACCCGCTTCGGGGTTTAAGTTTTCAAAACCATTAAAAATTGAACTTATATCTGTCCACTGTTTTTGTAATTAAACCCGAAGTGGCTGGGACGATGACGATGACACTGTGTTTGTCTAGCCGCGATCCTACTGAGAAATTTAGTATTTCTCATTCCTACGTTTCCGTGTCGTCTTCAGAGGATGTCGACGTCGGGCACGGTGGTGATCTACATTGAGTTCCCGATGTGGCGTTGGCGCTTTGACCCGGTGCTGAACGCCTCAGTGCTGTCGGCGAGCGCAGCGATGAGGGTCTACATCTTCCACGACCGCCAGTTCCAGACTCCCGTGATGAGCCCATTTTTCTGACCGCATCAGCCATTTGGCGAGGTTACTATGGATGACATTCGCCCCTACTTTCAGCCACCGAGATACCCCACTGATGATGATGAGACTGACTCGGATACCCGTTTGACTCCGACTGTTTCACTGGATTCCGATCCCTCGGAGCCGTCTTATCCGAGCTTCCATGTGGAGACCGATCCGTCCGAGCCCCTCTATCCGACTCATTCTGGGGGTTCTCACCATTCGGGTTCGTCGCAGCCTTCAGTGATTTGTCTATCTTCTGATTCTTCTGCTTCATCTGCTGGCCCATTTTCACCCCGACCTCAAGCGCGTGGGTTCATTCGTACCCGCGCAGTGCCCCGTGGGCGAGGACGTGCTCGAGGAGGAGGACGTGGTAGTACTTCTCCTGGTGGATATGGGAACGGTTTCCTCCCGCCAGATGCTTGATGTGACGACTGCATGCAGAGCCGAGCACGAGGATAGCCCCCTTTTGGTAGTAGTTATAGGGTTATCATTCTGTTTTGTAGCATGCTTGGGTAGTAGGATTCTCTGATGTATTTCCTTTTATTATGTATTGGTAGGCTTTTGTGTAGGGCCGACGATAGATATCAGACCCATTATTATCTTATGTATGAACTGGTACGACTCTTATTGTATTATCATGGTTGGCCGTGGAATGAATGTTACATTATTCTAAGAATTGTGGTTACTCTTATGGTCTCTATGCTTGTTAAATGCGATATATGTATGGGATAGCGGTGTTACTTTATATGTTCACGATGCACTCATGGCTCTCGATTTCAAAAATGGTTTACTTGTTTTGTAGAAAAAATTTTACCCCTATTTTCGGTATAAAGTAATTTCTAAAAGGTAATGATAGTTCCGCGAGCAAAAGTAGCAACTAGTAATTCCATAATATGACTTAAGCATAGAATGGAACTACTAGGGTGTTACACCTTATGTCTCCATCTTCGCTACCCTGTCACTACATTTCTGCTCTCCACACCACCGCATCTTCACTCCCTGTGTTACCTGTCTCCATCGCAAGTTGATGGCAAAACCAGCAATTTTGAAGGAAGAGGGAGTGGACAAGTGGTGGGGTGAGTTGATCTCTAAGGAAAATGTTAGGTTTTGAAGAAATAAAGAAGAAGGAAGCAGTGAGATAGGGTGAAAGAAGTGAAGGAGGAAGAAGAAGAAGTGGCTTAGAGTAATTTTGTGGAATGTCAAGATTGATTTCTGGGCTTTTATAGCAAGATTGATCTTTCAGATTTGGTTTTTGTTGATTTTTGTGTAATCTTTTCTCTAACTTGGCTTGTTTATGGCTTTGCAATTATTTCTAGGATTTCAAGAATGATTTGGGGATTTGGTGAGGTAAGAAGGACAAAGAAAGATGGTTGGTGAGGAAGGGGATAGAGATGGGTAGTGTAACACCCTATTAATTTAATGTTATGCTTAATTCATAGCATGAAATCAAGCAGATTGTGTTATCGTAATACCGCTCTGCTTACCTTTCATGATTCGTATTTCCTCTCCTCATCGTATATATATATATTTTTTTAACAGATGAAACAGCGCGCTGCTATACTAAGAGCGAAACGAATTTAACAAAATATCACAAAAGATAAGAATAGTACAATAACATTAACTGTATACATGTATATATATATATATATATATCAAAAGCCACTGCTTCAGTTTCTGTACAAAGTTTCCAAGTAGAATACATAAGTGGGCCGACGAACCAAAAAGACAATAACGCCCGTATCAGTCAAAAAGATCCTATGGTCTTCAGAGGACATTTTATAACCTACTGCTAATCCTACTGTCAAGTCTATGACCCAGAGCTATGTGCTGTCAAAAGAGGGTCATGCTGTACAACATCTCCTGCTAGCTGAGCTACTCTATCAGATAGTATTAGTTATGTCGACACACTGGAGAATACTCTTATTTGGGTCCAGGGAGGAAGAGGGTGTGGCAATGGTGGCCTTGGAAGGGTCACTCTCACGAACTAAGTGGGATATTTGGGCACTGCGGTGGTAACTCGGTCTTGCAGGGTCGGCGAGGAGCTGCCTATCTTTGTGGAGTGCGGGAGGAGGCTGGAAGTGGAGTGCCATGTGCGTGGGACAAAGAATGTAAGGAGTCGCAAGGTCAAAAATAGGATGATGTAAAGGGATAGCAAAGTTCCTATTGCTAAATAGGTAAAGGCGGAAATTACAAAAACCGGCTATATACAGAGAATCCAACTCTGGATCATGGTGAAGCTGCAAATCTGGGATCTCAATGAAGAGGGTGGCCGTGGAGTCCATCGTCAACGTCTAAGAATGATGCGGGAAATATAGAACGAGGTGAGAATTTAAAGAAATTCTCAGTAGGGTTTGGGCATAGAGGTTATCTGATGTCACATACATTCTCAGTTGCCTCGGGTTTTATTTAATTATAAAAACATGTGTTCAAACTAGACTATCCATTTTAATGAGTTTAAGAAAATGTCTGGTTCGAGGCAAGGTCCAGTTTTACTTTAGGTGGTACAAGAAACAGAGTAGAATTGCTAATAATAATTCATAGAATAATAAACAAAATGAATGAATAACAGTAGTTAATAAACATAATAGGCACTGCATCCATCCTGACACAATTTATTTCATGAAATCATGCATTCATGTAATCATGCAGACTTAATCATGAACTTTTCTTCATAAGCTTCGCCATTACTTTTCATCATTTTTCATCTCTTGGTCCCCTGGGAGTTCTTGGCCATTTAGACTCCTGGGTAATAATCTGCTTTTCAGGATCGAGCTCGTTCCTATACAGGAATGCCGGGTTTACTTTCCCCGACCTTCCCACTGATCATTCCCCTTAACTTCTTATCCGGGGCTGGCCCAAGTAGCATGGAACTTTCATAGTAACATAATTCTTATCATAACTTTCATAGCTTTCTTGAAATTACACATACATTAACATGTAATTCTTAACTTATATATGGATTCTATCAAAATTTTGGCCGCATAACGGAACGTGTCCGCTTCTCTATGAATAGTGCCAGTACATTAGAACATCAATTTATCAATAAGGTCACAACATTACACCCATATTTCAATATGGAACTCATAATAACATTAAACTCATCAAGGCAGAGTTTCTGCCTCAGCATAGTCAACCAACCCGGTTTTTATAATTCAAGCCATTATTTTTATTTAACTCATTTAGACCTCAAATTTGGGTATGTTAAAGTATTATGTGTCTATTTTCTAACATCTTTGGTCCCATCTAATTTTGATATCTATAGCTCAAGATATTTAGGTTTTATCTTGGCCTGCCCAGTAGCTAGCTAGAATTAGACACTTAAAAGTAAAAATCAACTAAAAATCGAAAACTACATCAAATTATACGAAATTGGACTCATATTAAATCTAACAGGGTAAAGTTTCATTTGCAAAAAGTTCCATTCTATTTGACTTAGTAGGGCTCAAGTTATAAGCCCCGAATTCTGACCTTCTTAAACTACCCTGTTCTGGCCCAGTTTGGACATAGGGCAATTTTCTTGGATCACTGGGAGCAAACGGGGCCTTATCTAATTCTGAAATTTTTATGGGACATTCTCCTATGTGTAAACTTTCTAAAAAAGTTAGTTTCACTCATTTTCAAGTAGTATAGGATGAGTTATACCCTAAACAATCCAGTCTGCCCAGAATCAGAGTCAAAACCCTAGGTCAAAATTCAAAAATTCATATCTCTCTCAATACTAATCCAAAAGCCTTATATGATATATGTATGGAAAGCCCTAGATGTCTAGTTTCATATAAAAATAGTTTTATCAAATTTAATCTGCTTTAGGTGGAGCCGTACATTCCGCCGTACGGACTGCCGAGGGTTTTTGGTTCTCCAGCCCCTCAGCTCTTCTTATTTCCATTCTTTCTTGCTTCCAATTCACTTTTAACCAAACAAACAGCCCAAAACCAGTCACATATCATCATAATCATTCATTTAACATATCAAAGATTGTGAAAATAATCCACCCTCAGCCAGCCAAGACCATAGAATTGATTCAAGAATCAAATCTCTACCTTTGTTATATGTGATTTTTGCTTGATTTTTGGGGCTTGGATGTGCAAGACTTGATTAGGCTTGATGGTTGGCTGGAGTTATGTGAGTGAAGAAGAGAAGAAGAGGTGCAGTCTGATGGGTGAAGGAGGAGCAGAAAAATCTGATTGAAGGAGTGTATATATATAGGTGGCTTCTTGGCTTGTGATTGGTGGCTTCCTGTATAGCTGAAATTCAGCCAAGCCTCCCCCATGATTTGTGGCCAAAGTGGCGCCACATTTGGGTGTTAAGTGGCTGAGTTATCAGCCACTCAAGGTGGGGTAAAAGAATTGAAATTCTATTGGTTCGATTCCGACAGTTTAAAATACCGTAATTTTGCCGATTTCCTTTAAATCGGTAAATCGGTTTTCAATAAAATTTTATGAAATCTCCTATACTTCTAACTTAATTCCCTCATATCTAAACTCAAGTAATTGCTAATCAATTTATTCTAAATAATTATTTAACCGAATTCTAATTATTCTCAATTATTCGATAAAACCAAATAATTAGGCGAAAAATGATAAAAGAATTTTTGGTGGATGTTACAGGTAGTGTCATGTGCCACTCACATGATCTTAAAGTGCTTAGTAGGATCAATGATGCAGCTCTCTGTTACACATTTCAACACTTAACAGAATGAGATTAATGACAAGTACTTAAATTGAACATTGTCAAAAAAGTTTGGACCGAAACCAAAATTTATTTTTTTATATAGAGATCAAAGCCAAAATTCGCTATATATATATATATATATGTTATTTAAAGTTTTATTTTTTATACAAGTAAAAATTTCTATTAGTGGTAGAATAACACAATCATTTTAAAACCATTAGTCAACACCCCATTAATATCCAACCTATATAAGAAAAAAGCTTTCGACGGGCCCAAGAAATTAGCCCAAAATCTAATAACCTCTCAAATCAAAATAAACTCTAGTATTACTAAGTGGCTCCCCTCCTGTCAAACACAAAAAACGGTGCTCCCCTATCTCCATCATTCTTGCCTCACCAGCTTCTCTCTTCTCCCCTCCCTCTTTGCCTGTCTTTTCACAAAACCAAATCCAAGCAGCAAAGACTAGTGGTACCGCGGTGGCTGCCATCGCCACTCCTCCTTGCAGTGGTTTGAGTGGCAGCATCTTTATCTCTCTGCAATATTTTTCTTTTTTTGCTGAACTGCCAAATCGGTGAACCACCTTCGATTTTTATGGTTTGCAAATTTTTGACTAATTTTTCCAATTTTTGACCAGTTCTTAAATCAACAAATTTTTCCAGTTAACTGAATTAGAAAGGCATCCGGTCTTCGGTTTAACGGGTCGGACTGACCGGTTCGATCCGATTTTCAAAAAACTAATTCTATGTGGTATCGATAACTCTGCGAGCTTTCGTTGTATGCGACCACCCCACGCATTATTGATGGGCATATATAATAACATTAAACATGGGACTTCTATTAATTAATTATAAATGTACATCATGATAAAACACTTAAATTGCAATTATAAGATCCTTTTTCCTGTACTTGCAACATAAATGAATTTTTTATTTAATTTTTTAGTAATTTTCTAATATATGAGTTTTGATTATTACTCTTGTGGTGTCACCAAATGTGTTACGAATCCCAAGGAAACGTGTTATTTTATTTTTGGGTAGACAGAAACGTCTTATTTTATTGGAAGGATATTTTTCTTTATTTGGGATTTTGGACTTACACTTCGAAGGGTTGGGCAGAAAATTATATTCTTCTTAGCATTTAGAAAGTTCTCTTTTTTTTAAACCTCTATAAAGAAAAAGGTAATTATGCTCACCAAAAAGAAGGTAATTAGTAGCGGGAAAAAAAATCACTCTCAAAAATATGCTAATTGGCTCAAAGCTACGTCATCAATGTGATAAGTCACTCATTGATGATTTCTTAAGAGGCTAATTCGTAGGCTTAATTGATCCACTTCAATAATTGTAAAAGTGATGAGTCGCACTTTAACATGTAAGATGTGCCAATAAATGGGAGTCCATAAGTTTGTTATGATAAAATTTGTTGAGGAATAATATTATTTGTATCTTAAAAGTGGGTATTAAATATTGAAAAATTAGAAAAGATAAAAACATAAAGTCTTGACCCCCTTTATTATTACTAAGTACGTTGTATTTTTTTCTCATTATAATGTTCATCCTTAGTATATATTTTTATATAAAAATAATGTTACTCTTTATCAAATAATTAAGGAGGAAATAGGCCGATAATCTTAACTTATTTTTGGTAAAGATGACAATCCAACTCATTCCAATACATTGCGAGTCAACCTAAAAATGATACAAAATATATATTGGGTTGATTAGTTCTGAAAAATAAGTTGAAAAAGTTAACAATCCCACTTTATAACAAATTGGTTGAGTAAAATTGTCTAAAAATTTTTTTAAAAAAATCAACAGGTTAACTTGTTTAAAATTTAGAAAAAAAAAAAGAAAAAGGTTAAAGAGTTAATACTTACCTAACCCTCCTCTTTCGAGTATAATTTTCAACCCAACAAGCATAAAAATGAAAAGGGGCTTGACTATGAAGAATTTGATTGTGGCTCACTTGTGATCCAAGTGCCACCATGAGGTCTTACATGCATTGGTTAAAATAAAACAAGAAGACAAAAAAAAAAAAAGGAAAGAGTATTTTAAAAAAGATATAATACATAAAAGGAAGGAGTATTTTAAAAAGATATAATCCATTAAAACCCCCTCTAACTGTATGACTTGTGTGAATTATCCCATGAATTATAAAATGGTGTAATATATCCCCTTAAAATTTTTTCATTATGCTTGTGGCAGATTTTGTTAAACTTCAATTAAAATAAAGGATAAGATACTCAAGCTATCCATTTCCAAATTTGATCATGACCTCTATCTCTATCCATTTGATGTGAATAACAATCACAATTTTTAAATAGAACTCACCACTAAGAAAAGAAACTAAAACTATAAGGCAGCAATCATATAAAGGGGGACGTACTGATTTAACGCAAACTTGCAATGTGAGCATTTCTTGATCCCGTGGTTACTATAACAACTCAAATAGGATTGTCTATGAAAATGTCGATATGTTGAACTTGAGTTTTGCCCCATAATGGCTCTTCGAGAAGGACATCGGTAATAGCCACGCCATTTTCATGTCTAAGTTCAAGGAGAAGCAATATGGGGAAGGAACCGGGGAGAGGGGAGTTGGTGAACCTGTGGCACAATAGAATTGGAATTTGGGTGTGAGTGGTTCCTACAAATGGGAAAAGATGTCATCTTTGCTGGCATCTATGGGTACTCTTCGATTTTCCATGGAAGCTCTTTCAATGGAAGCCATTTTATTTAATTTGGAGAGAAAATCCTTGAATCTGTTAATTATTTTATCAGGAAAGTTAACAAGCACAACTGCAAAAAGTATGTGTGTGTTTGGATTAGACCATGATGATAGACATTTGGATCAATTTGATTATACAAAATTGCTTTTGATCAAAATTGAGTTGGTGTCAACGTTATTTACATTTAAAAACTTTTATGTCAAAGTGATTATGATATAATGAATATTGTTTGGATGATGTTAATCAAAATTATTTTTGGATGTATATTTACCAAAAAAGGGTATGACTTTTATACTTTAAATATTATCATTTTATTTTATTTTTATTTTTAAAATATTTGAATAAACTATATTAATATTGTTATAAAGAAAATTATATAGATATTTTTTTAACATATTATATAAATATTATAAATAAAATTTATGAATAATATTATAAATGAAATTATTTTTAAGAAACCTGTGCTACTATTAAATCACAAATAGAAAATTTCAAAATAAAATATATAAAACAGATATATGAAGAATCCCTTGAAAAGGATGAGAGTAAATAAAACTTTGGGTCTTCATCTATGATTCCAACGGGGAAACATCAAACGCAGAAACAAGAAAAATATGCTTCAAGTCCAACCATGGCTCTAGACACAAAACATGTTGGCTTTTCTCCAACAAAAAGACCCAAACACCTGTAGTCCAGCATTCGAGTAACTAAATGCGAGTTTGGTGAGCAAAACGCTTAACCAAATTAAACATGCACTATGAGGGGGTAATTTACACTTTTTTATTAAACTTAATTAATATGCACGACCATTATAGTTAAAGGGTGTATTTTGAATTTTATATTAAAAAAATGAGTGATACACATTAGGTTTTTTGTCAATATATTTTCATTAATTAGCAATAAAAGACAATAGTTTGTTTACAACAGGAAAATTACAACTTAACATAATAACATACAAGCTAAACTTATGATTATTGCCAAAAAAAATACACAACTTTAAATAAAAATCGTCAAAATATGATAATTCTGCATCACCCCACAAATATACATATCAACATAGCAACATAGGTGACCTTATTAAATCTCTAATCTTGATTTTTAGATTACTTTTATAACCAATTGTATAGAAAGGCAGGGGAAATTGTTGGGCTCAAACCTTAATTCTCTAACTAAAGTATCTCAACTAAAGAATCTATCAAGCCAGTGTGTTGCACATGGGAGCACAAGTCCAGACTGTGGTGCCTATCAACATATCAGGGCAATAGATCATAGTTAAATACTTAAATTATCAGGTTATGTTATTTGTATATCTCCAAAATCTCAATACCCCAATAGCCTCTCTTAGCTTTTTCTCTCTCCATCAATTATTTCACTCTTTTCATTTTTTTTACAATTTTTTTTCTTCTTTTTATCTCTTGATATCTAAAATATCCACCTACTTCAATTGTACAAAAAATATTCCTCTAAATTATCGGAGATAGAGTTCTATGGCCTCATTAGCGCATTCACGGAAGAGGGTGCGTGTAAAACACATGCCATTTCAAAAGAAAAGCCCAAACCTATACACGACAACATAGGTCGCTAGTCTATCATCACTTCTGAGTGCAATTTCCTTACACTAAGCATCAACAAATGCCAGAACCATAGACATGAGAGCTATCTTTGCACCCTTTCGTACGATCCAAACACCAATTCCATAAATTAAAAAATAAAAATAAAAAAGGTCAGATGGGATAGCGCTCATAAAATAGGAAATGGGCAATAGAGAAAGAAAAAGATAAAAAGGATACTAACGAAGAAAAGAGCAGCCAAGACACTTAGTTAAACATCATGACCACTGGGCCAAGAACACTAACAATGTGTATCACTATACACATTGGTTTAACATCAACAAGTCCCATATTGATTTTTTATTTTTTGGACAGGAGTCTCATATTGGTTAACATGGAACAAGAATGGCTTAGATTGGGCCAAGACAATGACTATACCTTTTTGGTAAATATGGCTACAATCCAAGCAGCCAATCATGCCAAGAATGGATGCCCACAAAGTCAAAGCACAAGCCGAAATCCGAAACACTCCTGCAAAAGCAGCCAAATTTTTACGATGCATAATCCTATTATGGAATTTGACGGGGAAAAAAAAATATCCTAGTATGGTAGGAGAGCTCATACGATGATCTTACGTGGGCCTTAAAAATTGAAGGAGAGACTATCATTTTCAATTACGATGCGTAATAAGGGTCCATTCGACATGTATGATAATATAAGATTTGATAGGATAAGAGTTGATAGTGTAAAGTTTAATAAAAATTTAATATTATATAATATTTGATATATCATTATATAAAATATTATATTATATTATATGGTATAAAATATAATCAGAAAAAAGACTATAATAAATACAATTTTTTAAATATTAAATTAAAAATTAAAAATTATTATAATTATTTAAATAGTTAATATAATTATTTTAGCTATTTTTATTATATAAAAATAATTTTATATTGAAAATTATTTATTTATTTATTTTCAATATTTTTTCATAAATATAAAAAATATGAGAGAAGGAGAGAGAGAAATAGAGAAAATTTTTATATATTAAAATCCAACTTGGCCTAATATCATATTCTTATATTTGGTTATATTTTTTATTATATATAATTAAATTATATTAAATATTATTTATATATTTTAATAATAAATTTGTATTCCTATATTTTTATATTAGTTTGAATAGTTATTTTATATTTTTTAAAAAATATTTATATTAAATAATTTTATTTTTTGTTTATATGATTTTTATTTTTTATTATTTATTTAATAATTATTTTTTAATAAAATATATTTAAAAATAAAAAATGAAAGAGCCCTTATATATCAAAAGTTAATTAAGCCTAATACGACTTCCGTAGACTAGATTAAATTATCCATCATTTTAATGTATAACGGAGGTTTGATGGATAAACTTATACAATACGTTGACTGCACCAAACAACGGATAAAATCATAATGTATTGTATTACCTTATCCTATCATACCTAATACGGCACGCTAAGCACACCCTAATAAAAATTTAATATTATGCAATGTTTGGTATGTTACTGTATAAGATATTGTATTATATAAAATATAACTAGAAGAAGAGATTATAGTAAATATAATTTTTAAATAGTTATTATAATTATTTTAGCTATTTTTTTATTATATATAAAAATAATTTTATATTAAAAATTATTTATTTATATACTTTTAATATTTTTTTCATAAATATAAAAAATATGAGAGAGATAGTGAAATAGAGATTGAGTTTTATACATCAAAATCTAAGTAGGCTTAGTATCATATTCCTATATTTGGTTTTATTTTTTATTATATATAATTAAATTTATATTAAATAATATATTTTAATAATAAATTTTTATTCCTATATTTTTATTTTAGTTTGAATAGTTATTTTACAATTATTTTTTAAAAAATATTTATTTATTATTAAATTATATTATTTTTTATTTATATATTTTTATTTTTTATTATTTATTTAATAACTAATTTTCTTTTAATAAAATATATTCAAAAATAAAAAGTGCAAGAACCCTTATACATTAAAGCTAATCAGGCCTAATACGGCCTCCTTAGACTAGAAGGTGTTCACGGTATGATTTAGATAATTTTGAATAAAAAATTCATCTAATCTAAACAATAAAATATATAGTAACTTGAATTGAATCGATTTAGTTTAGATTTTAAATCTGATCCAATTTGAACCAATTTTTTGCGGTTTAAATTAGATTAGTTTAATCAATTTTTTATAAAAGAAAATCTTAAATATAAAATATTATAAATAAAAAATAACTTCAATTAATAAAATAAATAGATAAAAATAGAAGTGACTCATGTAATATGCATAAAATAATATTTAAATGAGAACGATATATAAATATAGAAAATTATATAATAGACTAAAATTATTATAAGTAAAAATATAAACTTAACAATAAAAAATTATATTATATAATATTATTCAATTTGGATTGGATTAATTTTAAAAATTAAATCATAAATTCAATCCAATCCAAGAGGTTTGTAAAAAACAACATCTAATTCAATCCAAATTTTTATAATTTTGATCAATTTTTGATTTAGATTGAATTGGATTGAATTTGAACATCTCAAACTAATATAGTACCAGAGCTCATATGATGGTCTCACATGAGCTTCAAAATTTGGAGAGACTATGCAAAATCCAAACAAATCTCTATAATCACAAAACATGTAACCAATCTTTATGGTCACATAAAAAATAAATAAAAAAAAGGTAACTAGTAACCAGTCTTTTATGAAAAAAATTGCTGTTTACGACCGAGTACAAAAATAACTCGAGCTTGAATTGACATGATGCAGCTTACTGAGTTTTCAAACTAAAAGTTATAAAAAGAAAAAAACAGTGACACTGGGGAGACTTGAGCACATAACTCCTCTTATCAAAGTCCATCTTTTTATTATTATTATTATTATTATTATATATATATCCATAACATTTTCACCCTTTTTTAATCTTATAAGAATTTTGTAAGTCCTTTGAGCTAATCGGAATCTGGCCTTTCCATAAATACTTTTTCAACTTCTCGAATTCCTAACATACTTAACCTTTGACCATGCGATTATTCCAACCTGCTTCTCCTCTCTGACCAAGTGATCGATCTTCGAGATGCATTCTCTCTTACTTGCGTTAAGGCCGAAACAATATTTAATGGGGAGCAACAAGCTGCAGTCCATTCGTATCTCTACCCAACTGCAGGGATAGAGCGCAACATATATACCAATAGGCCCAAGACAAAGTTGAAGTTGACTTCTAGACTCTAGTTAACTCGAGAGCTTGCATTGGTTGGCGTTCGTTTTTTTATGGTACATGGTTGAAGTTCACTCAAACAAAGCCATAGTTTGTTGAAGGTGCACCTCCATCCAACTCCCAAGCGACCTTAAACTCAAAAAAGCTAGTTGTATTAGTCGTGGTTGTCACACGACTAATATAGTGCACCTAAATTACCTAATGCTATATTTTAATAGTTGAGACTTGAGAAGGGAACCTTCCAAATAAATAATTCTGCTCAACCTCTAATTTGAAATGTCTTATTTCCCTTATGGAGATCCCTGCGACCTCAAATTATCCTTTGCTTTTCATTGCATTACAGGCTAACTGTGAAAACACCAGCTGAGCATTGATTGGCCCTTGACACCAAAAATTGTTACATACTCTTAAGTATTTTACCCATCCGATGAAACGTGATGTAAAATTTGAACCTATTAGATTACTTTAAAGTAAAATGCGAAATCGTTCTCTTTAATCCGCCCCTTTCTCGCCCAAGATACCTTTTGCAAATGTATACTGTAAGCTATGTCCTCATTTCTCAACTGGAATTTGGAAGCTTGAATTCATTGAAGAAATTACAATTTCTCAGTGCCATAAAATGAAAAGGTAAAGACAAAAAAGAATTATTTTTTACAAGCCCCGGCCAAGAAGTAAACAAAATGCATCAATGAACAGGATCATAAATACCCAGAAGGACATGGTAAAACCAATTCTGTGTGGCTAAGATGATTCTGAAGCAGCCTTGTAGTATTCTGTATGAGAGACATTAATAACTAAGTTGATGAAGAAGCCCTTGAGCCTGAAGAAGAAGAAGATGACTGATTATTCTTGCAATACTGGACACTGCTCTCATCCATCCTTTCCAACACATAATGCCCCAAAGTCTCACTTGCCTCAACCAAATTCTCCTTGCAAAGAAACTCATCCCCACAAACCTTCTCCACTTCTCCAAAGAAGTCATGCAGGAACACATGAGTCTTTGGGTTCCCACCCTTCTTGCTCCTGGCCAGAACGCCGGCGGTGAAGATCGCCGACATCCGGCCAGGGGCATCAGGCCAATCGCCACGTGGCCCATCCACCAATATAACCTCCCAATCAACCTCGTAAACATGGTTTGGAAGGTCATTGATCCCAAGCTTGCAATCAGAGAACAAAAGATTCTGCACCGGCTTGCACTCGTTTGCAACCTGCTCTTTAGCTGAAGCAATGAGCTCCCTCATCTCACTGCGTTTTGTGGTGTATTGCACATCATAGGCATCGATTTCAGGGTGCTTTTCTTCTATATATGCAGCGTAGTAGCGATTTTCGTCAATGAAAACCGTTCTTCCGTTGTGGTTCAGGGCTTTCCAGAGGAGGGTCTCGGGTGTGAGGCCAAAGATGAGGAAGTTGCATGGAGATGAACACTTTCGGAGCACGTCAGAGATGGGTTTGAGGTCCGAGTAAGGCATGTGGTAGGTGTCGTTGGACTTTGAGGCATAGTGAAGAAGAGTGTTGATCACTGTGGATGGCAAGGGAGCATTGTTGAAGCCAGAAACTGGGGCTGAAGAGGCTATGACTTGTGAAGTTGCGGTGGTGAGGGATGTGGATTCTCGGGTGTAGATGAGGGTGACAAGGAAAGCGAGGGTGAAGATTGATATGAAGGCTAGAAGCCATAGGCGATTGGAACTTCCTTGTTTCTGGATGTAAGGGTGGAGGAGGATGAGCTTTGTGTTGTTGTTGTTGGTGTTCTTCATGTTGTTCATTTGTGTTGGTTGGGGGAAGGGGGGGGGGGGGGGAGATGAAAAATTAAACTTGTGTTTGGAGTTTGAGCTCTGAGGGAGAATTGGGGAAGAAGGCTTGATTTTAAAGAAGTGTTGGAAAACTTGGGATAGCAAAGGAGAGAATTGAAGTAATGTGAAGGGAAAACAAAAAAATATATTGAGGGTGACCTTGCATTACGATGACGCTTCTTCAAAGCTGATCTAGAGCTGAAAATAACGTTAGTGAGAGCGAAGTAGTTTAATGTGTATGGTTTTTCTTACCTCCATCTTGATGTGGTTGGTATCTTTGTATTAATTAAGTTCCTAATATAGATTGTTTTGTTTATGAAGGATGGATTATGCTGACCCAAACGGGGTTAGGGAAGAGACAGAAGAGTGGTGCTGGGATGGGGTGGTTGGACCTGAGATGAGAGGGAAGGTAGAGACAATAGTATGTAGCGACGCAGCAACTAATTACAAGCCGGAAGTCGCTTTTCCTTGTTGATTTGAGACTTTTTTCCTACGTAACCACCCCCTTAGAATATTGGTTATTTCTTAAACAAATAGCTACCACCGAAGGAGACTAGGTACCGGCAATGATTCCCCCTCCTTGAAAATGTGTGATCATCGTTTTTGTAGTTAATAATGGATATACTAATACTAATACAGCAATTGCATGTTTTGTTTGGCAGTGCATTTCTACACGCATGTTAGAGATTTAAAATTGATTTTGTCTATTTTATATTTTGTTTGGCTCCTCATTTTTTCTTTTCTTTAAATAGAATTTTGGTATTTAAAATTGATTTTCGCTTAACTCTTATATAATTGAGAGTTTCTTTTAGAATTGTTTCGCCCAAAACAATATTTAATGCTATCTATTTGTTAGAATTATTTTTCAAATAAAATTACTAAATATAAATTACTTTAGTTTTCGTTTTGTTGAAATCTAAGCTATTTTTCTACTAAAGGCATTTTTGCTTGAACTAGATAATACCACTTGGACGGTAAATCTATCTCTTTCAAATTTTAACTAAGCTACATATTCAAAACTCGAAATTCGAAATCTCTGGTTAAGTTAGAGCAACTCATGCTAGCTGATCTATGCACTCATTGATAAATGACTTTAGTTTAAAATCTAGTGTTAAGAGAACCAGACCAAACCGCCCGATCGGACTCGTCCGACCAAGAATTGGACTCCAAGCAGGTCTAGTCATCACCATTAAATCGGCTACCCTTAAAACTGGTGACGAACCGACTAGAATTGATGAACGGGTGTGAATCGGACCAATTAACTGACTCAATATTTTTTTTTTAACATTTTGGTCAAAATATTATTGTTTCTTTTGAAAAAAAAAAAAAAGCTCAATCATAACACAAACTCGCTTATTTTAGAACCTTAATTCTTTTAGTATATTTGTTTACTATATACTATTAAATTAATTTAAAAATAAAAAATTGAAAATAATCATTATATTATCTATGAGTACTTCATAAAAAAAATGTAAATAAAGATTAAAGTAAATAAATTTTATATTTGAGATGTTTAATAAAGTACTGCATAATAAATGTTATTTTGTATTGATTATATTATTGTTAATAACTTAATATAATTTCTTGTTTTCTAATTAATTATATATATATATATATATATATATACACTCCAAATAACTCTATTTAGGCAGATTAGGCATACGAATCTTTGAACAACGCTCTCGACCGATTCGATATCCAATCTAATTTTCTTAACTATTAACCAAAATTAATTTTGATAAAATTAAAATTATTAAAAAAAAAAAAGGTTTTCAAACAGAGAGCCAAATACACACTAAAGACGATTTCAAACCAAAGGCGACAAGGTTTCCATGTGATTTGGTTTACAAGCAGACTTTCAGTTCAGCCACGTACCTCACAAGTCAAAACATAACGCTGTCGGTGATTATATGGACTATGGACTACACAATTACGTGTACTCTCATGGAGTTTTCCATTAAGCAACTACTTCTGACTTGATACAACTAATCTCATAAATTGCCGAGAATGTGAGATTGAATAGAGTTAATGAATTGTATAAAAATTTACGCGAAATATTTCTCCATCTAGACCTGAATACCTGTCACATTCGAGATCCAAGTTTGGTCTAATTTATCTATCACTTTAGAACATTATAGGGTATTATTTATTTTTTTTTACTCACTTTGACTCTTACTACAAGCTATCGTTATTAATCGACTGAATAAAAATATTGATATGTTTATATATAGTTTTAATACAATGATATTGTCAAATTAGTTTTTTTATTATTATAAAATCATTTATTAATTTTCTTAATTTATGTGCAAATATAACTCTTATCAATCTAAACATGAATTTAAGAGAGTAGAAAGATATAAATTCAATACAATAAAGTGTGTGTTTGAATTAGAATTTGTAAATTTGATTTCAAGTGAAATTGATTTTACAAAGTTGATTTTTATCAAAATTTAGTATTAATGCAATTGACTTTTAGAAACTTTTATATTAAAGTGATTATGATAGAATGAATATTGTTTGAATGACAGTTATCAAAATTATTTTTAAATATATAATTACTAAAAAGACATGAGATTTATATTATCAATTTAATATCACTTTTTTCATTATTATTTTTTAAGTATACTAGAATAAATAAATTATATAGATATTATTATGTTTAACTTTTTTTGTACAATTTTTTTAAACTTTTATTGCAAGTATTAAATTACATATAAAAACTTACAACAATATATATATATATATATACATACATAAAAAAATTAATTAAATCAAAATTTTAATTTAAAGTTGTAAAATATATGTCAAAAAAGAAAATGGATTTATCTAATATATGAAAGAAATTAACTTTTAACATATAAAAAACAAATGAGTTTTTCAATTAGTAAAGTTGATGGAAGTTTAAATTGGATAATTTTTTTGGTCAAAGTTAGATTAGATAGTTTAAAAATTAGTTTTTATGTTATATCTTCAAGAGTGAACTGAGAAGCACCAAAAAAACAAAGAAGATAAAACTGCTTTAGGCCAAACTGAGGCTTGAGAGTGAAATCCGTTTTTTTTTCTGGGCCGTGACTGGGAGCACCAGTGCTGCATTCTAGGAATGAAACGGGAGGTTGGATGGTAAGAATGCTTATCCGAACATGTTGCAACAGTTGGGCTGGATCATGAAATGAGCTTATGTTTACGTAAGAATTTGGGAAAATCAAGGCCTGAGATGGATATGGGCCAAATTTCGTAGGATGTTTTGAAGATCAAGCTGTTGAAAAAGCAAAACCTCTTTCGACCAAAAACTGTAAAAAGCAAAACCTCTGCAAGACTGCCCAAGGCCCCTTTTATTTACCAAAACGAAGGACCATGAAGGAGACTTTCAAAACAAATTTATACGCCCTATTTAACCACTAGCAAACAAAAAGGGGAAAACTTTTTAGCCCTCAGGCGATAGAATAATAGGACAAGACGTAGGAAGATGCTTGTGTCGTCAGAGACTTGAAAGGTAGTTTTTCCTTTTTGTCAACATTTAACAAAGTGATCAACTGCTAAGACTGGATTACGTGTTTTCCTTACTTCCTTTTACTAAAGCGCTTAATTTTATTTTATTTTTTTCTTTTGATTAAAAAGACATTTCTAGTTTTCTTTGCTTGCTTATGGCATTTGTCAAGATGCCTATGGCCCAAACTAACCATTATGGCATATCCTCTGCAGCAGAAGTTGAGTGACATGATATTGTGGAGTGTATACCCTGATTTGGGCAAAGAAGTGTTCTAAGTGGGCCATTAAAATTGTGGGAAAGGAGAAAAGGGGAACACGCAGGGACCTCCATGTGATAAAAGGTTGGCGCATAGTTTAGGTATGCCCAATTGTGGATGGTAGTCATTGGCTTTCTGAAAATAATAAAAAAAGACGCTTTCTAGAGTCGACAATTGCGCACATCTCAGAGGGCATCGCTATATTCCATCATTAGTCAACAAACTCATTTGAAGAGACAATTTGGCCGTTTGGGAGTACCACATCCCACAACGCATTATAGATTTTCCCAACTTGTGACAATCATTTAAGATTTGGAATTTTTTTTTAACTTTTTTTTTTATGTTTGTTATGGACGTAAGAAACATATCGTAAATTGTTTCATTGTGTTGTTGTCAATAGGCATAATATTGTTATCTGAATTTGAGGAAGTCGCGAGGGCAGTCCCTCAAACTAGACATGAGAAACCTTTAGATTTTAATTAGTAACTAATTCGGAGAGGAGTAATGGTAAAATTGAGTCTCTAAGTCTTTTATTTAGGTATATAAAAGATTCGAGACTAAATTTTATCATATATATTAATATATAATTGAATGATATTATAAAAAATTTTATAGTGACTAGCGTCATACCTGTTAAGCCAGATTTTTTATATTTTAGGAATCATTGTAATTAATAATAGTTTAAAATAATTGATAATTTGAGATCAGTAATCCTAAAGCAACAAATACAAATAGATGTAATATGTGTTATATGAGAAGGGATCTATTAACACTGATCTAAGATTTGATATATATACACTTTTAATAATTTTTTATAGAATATAATTCTTACCAATTTAACTATTGAATTATAACTATATATTATGTAGATCATTTGTACCAAGTTTTAAAAAAATTGAACATCGTTAATGATGTAATCAAATAATTCTTTTTCATATATATTTTAGAAGTATTTATTACGTTAATTTTAATATATATAAAAGTGTATTAAACGACTTCTAATTAATGTGAAATTTTATAGACATGATCTATAACATATAAACTTTCAATCCAATTGTTGGTTTTGTAAAAAATTTTTTTTAATAAAATGTTGTTTAGTGGTGTAAGAAGTGGGTTTAACTTACACTGGCATAAGTTGATTTTCACCCATGTTGTATATATGGCAGAAAGAATATAAAAATAAAAAAGTGTACAAATATTAACATATGCAAATATATGCATTCACATAATTATTTTATGTATCATTTTACATAAATTTTTTATTCAAAATATTTATTGTTCTTACATATCAATAAAGAATTTATCTTTCCAATTTTACCTTCACATATTCTAAACATACAAATTATCGAGATATGCATTGTGACATTAATCAAATAAATTAGTTAAATGTTGAAAATTGAGTAAGGATATTTTGGTAAAAATGTTTCATAATCAAACCTTAATTTTGGTTTTCTTAATTCTCATACATATGATCAAAGTGACAGATAAAATGAATTGAAAGGAGTGTTGTTCTCACTTGTTTTCCGACTTCTGATGATATCCTTGTTGGTCTGAGCTCTCTATGGATCCATGGCTCCAATGGGGGACCTATAAGGGACTTCAGTGGGGGACCTGAAAGGGACTCTGGTAGGGGACCTGTAAGAGACTCTAACACTCAAATCAAAACTTATTCCACTCATTTTTAAATAAAAAAGGATCAGTTACTTACTTGGTCTCTAATAAGGTACTCTATTTAAAATCAAGTTAGGTCCCAAAAGATAGGTACAATTGCAACCACTTTCTCTCTTCTCTAAAGTCTTTGGTTCTCTTCACTTTTCAATAAATTCTCTAGTTCAAGTTTAAATATACTCAGCAATTGATACTTTCATGGGATTTTTCCTTATTGCTAAAATTGAGCTCATCCTTTTTATATAGTGGTTACATGTGCCCATTGGGCTGAGCTCTAAGGCCTAGAGAATTAGTTCAGTACATAACCCTTAAGCTCGGCTACTAACCGAGAATAATAATCCAAGCTTGTATTTGGAGCCTATCTCAGTTAGTGAGATGCAAATCTCCAATCCTCTTTGGTTGATATTGGGAGTCGCGTCTAGACCTGTGATAAGCGGTTAGTGGAAACCACTTTCACTAAACATTTAATGTGAATAATTAATATTGACAAGTTAAATTTGGGCCGTGTTGATGATCTTTAGATCAAGCTTCCTTACTGATTACCCGAAGGTTCATGATCACTTCTTCTTTAGAGGAAAAAGTGTGAATCGTTAGGTTCGAACTAGCATGTAGAATCAGGAGTAGATTTCTCTATTTCTTTGAGTTGCTTCTTTCCTACTTTAAGAAGGATTAGATAAGAGTTTCAAACTTCTTTTCCACTAACTTACTTTTGGGGCACTTCCTGACATAACTCATATAGGCTTTGGTATGAACTATTCAACAACTTTACTTATTGAAAATTGGAGCTCTTTATTAAGAGATTTGAACTTATGAGTTCATCCCGGATAGAGTCCTTTTCAAGAGGACTTCCTAGGTCATTCTTCTAAGCTTATGAATTCATTTAGGGAAGAATATCAAGCTTATTTTCTGAGATCATTCCTTGGTTGTGTTCATCAACTTCGAACTAATTTCCTTGCTCATTTCTGTGTCGAGTTTATCATTTCTTTACTCAAACTCATTATTTTTGAGCTTTGAATTCACATCCAAACTCCTTGATTATGTGGGCTAATTTTTTCCAAGCTTGTATTATAATGTTATCATCCAAGACCCATTTTGAGATAGAATTGTTGGGCTCATTATGTTGAGCCTATATTTCAAGTTCCAAAACCCTTGTAGAAAAGGACAATGTGAGCTAAGCTCATACTTTGGGTTATTCAAAACTCATCTCATGAAAGGAAATTGAAGCTTTTATACCAAGCTCATGACTAAGCCTATCATTCTTGTGCTATTATTTTCAGGCTTTTTACATGGCCAAGCTTATTCTTTCCAAGCTCACCTTTGTGGTTGAGCCCGTTATCCTCGGACTTTCTTCATGTGTCAATTGAACATTTGCAAGAGTCCCCCTGCATATAGAGTAGTTACGTCTAGGGAGATCTGTAATATCCCTACTTTTGTAAACAGAACGTAATGAAAACTTTGAATTATTTCCCTTAGGCAGTGTGAGAATTCCTTAGGAAGCGTTATGCCATAACGATCTTCACACTCAGAATTATAGGGTAGTATAACACTGCCGTTGAAAATATGACATTGCTATATGTTAAAAATTAGGAAATAACAAAAGTGCCCCAATAAACTTTTGTTAATTATAGTGATGCCCTTTTTAAAAATTATATTTTGACCCCAAAGACTTATTCCCACAATAACCCTAGAACTTTTTATGAAATGACCATTATATCCCCACATTTGTAGAATTAGCAAAATGGAATTTTAAACAGAGCAAAATCACATGGTGAAAACCGTAGAAGTTTAAATCTCTATCGATTGGGCTATGGAGTCAGTCTGGTGTGAAATGATGTAGGGTGTCCCTGAACTTGCTCAAAATTTCAGAAATGTCATTAGTTACAGAAAACAGAAAATAAAAAGGCTCCGAATTTGCAAAAATATCTAATTTACGTCGTTAATCTATTTATTCGGTTTCAATAGTAAGTAAGGGCAATTAGAAGTTAATTAAATATTAATTATGAGTTAATTAGATATTAATTAAAGAGATTAAGATTAAGAAGAATTAAAATAGAAACATATAAAATCTCATGAAATTCTTCAAAACCGTTTTACCGATTTGAAGAAAATCGGTAGAATTTTGGTATTTTAAACCGTCGGAACCGAAACAACTGAATTCCACATATGAAGACCTGAATTATGAGGTTGAAAATTCAACCACCTAGCCCTTGGATTGTGGCGCCACATGCTTCAACAATGGGTGGAGAGACTTGGTCATTTTGCCACCACCCATTTCAAGAGCCAATCAACACTTAGCAAACCAACGACTTTATTAAGCTTGGATCAGATTTTATTTCTCCTCTCCTTCAAGGCAGATTGCGCCCTCTCCCTTCCCTTCCAGCCTTCTTCATCTCTTCTCCCTTCAATCTACTCTATCAACCTTCAAACTTTGATAAGATTTCATCCATCTAAACTCAAAATCTAGCAAGATCACATTCAAAGGAGGTAAAGATTCAACCCATTTTCTTATTTTCTTGGTTATGGAAGCTGTTTGGGTTTTCATTTCTATCACTTCTTGATGTGGTTTTTGGATGTATATGATGATTATTGGCTGGTTTGATGACTATTGTTGTGATTAGGATTAAAAATGGTATGAAAGGACTTGAAGATAGAGAGAATCCAGGAAGCTGTTAGGGTTTTTCCCTCGATGGTCCGTACGGTGGAGTGTACGGCTCTATCTATAGCCATTTAAATTTGATGAACCTATTTTTATATGAAACTAGACATCTAGGGCTTTCCATACATATAAATATAAGAATATTAGATTAGTATAGAATTAGTTATGAATTTTTGAAGTTTGACCTAGGAATCTGGATTCTCATTCAGGCAAAGATGAGTTGAGAAGGGTGTAACTCACCCTGTACAACTCTAAATTGAGTGAAACTAATGCTGTTTGAAAGATAACATGTAAGAAAACATCCCATAAAAATTTCAGAATTAGATTCATTGCCATTTGTTCCTAGCATATCAATGAAATTGCCTTAAATTCAAAATGGGTTAGAACAGGGTAGTCTAGTAGGGTCAATTTACGGGGCTTATATCTCAAGATATACTCATGCAAATGATATGCAACTTCTTTCATTTAAAATTCTGTTAGCTTTAATTTGGTATAAATTTTGTATGATTTCACCTAGATTCCTATTTTTAGTGAATTTTCACTTATAACGATGCAATTCTAGCTAAGTGTATGACAGTCTAAGGTAAGATACAAATAACTTGAGTTATACAAATCAAAATGAGATGAGACTAAAAAGATTGGAAACTAGACATATAAATCTATGACATATCCAAAATTCAGGTATAAATGAGTTGAATTGGACTAAAGGTGGATTATACAAAATTTTGGCAGAATAGGATAAAGTAAGCAGAAAACTCTATTGATGTTTGCATTGTCTTTGATGAACGATATTGTGAATATATAATTGTTGTTCCATATTGATTTGCATGTTTGAATGATTTTACTGGTAGTCTGACACTATTCATGGGGAAGCGGACTTGATCCATCATGTTGCCGAATTTTCGGCAGAAGCATATAAAGTTACGATAACTTGTGTTATGAAGTTTTAAGTTATGAATATGAAATTCTAAATGCAAGAGTATTCGAAAGTTAGTGCACTATAATGCATATAAACATTACATGATGATATGATCATGATTCCTTTTACGAAAGACGGCATCTTTGCATGCAAAGGAAGAGATATATAAATATGTGAGAATGAATCCCTTTACTCGGAGGCAATTATTTGGATCTCTCCTTGTGAAGGAGTTAAAAGATATGATAAAGGTCTCATATTCCTAAGGAGTGTGACATGACGATCACACCACGATGGGGTATGACATAGCGATTACACCCCGATGGGATATGATATGGCAATCATACTCTGAAATATGGCACGATGAGCACATCCTAAGGAATGTGACATGGCGATCACACTGTGATGGAGTATGACATGGCGATCATACTCTGGAATGTGCATGACAAGTAAAGGAAATTAAGAAAAATTGCACTCTAAGGATGGCAATACTTAATGCCTAGGTGTGTTAAGAAAGAGAGTTATAGAAAAGTAAACAAAGGTTAAATAAGTGCCTTTGTATATATATATGTGTGTGTGTGTGTGTATTCCGATATTCTTGTTATGATAAAATTTACTATATTTGTGAGTGTTGCATGTAACGTTCCGATTTCCGACTTCTGACCTCATTAGTAAAGGTTAAAAATTTCCGATTTCCGATTTTATTAAGGCTTTAATGGACTGGCTGGGATTTTCCGAGTTCCTACCTTATGTACGTATACACGATTTCCAACCTTAGGTGAATTAGAATGTACACGAAATACGACATCCGAGTTGATCTCAACCAGAAATGGACGCGAGATCGGATCTCTGAATTGGTCTCTAAGTTCGACTCAAATTGGCACGAGTTCCAGTTTCGAGTTTCTTACCAAGAGCTTTTCATTTCTCTTATTTTCCCGAGTTCCGAGATCAAGTTTGGAAGTTTCGATTTCTTGGTGCACAAGATTAATGTTTTGACTCTCGATCTCCGGTGTCATGCTTAGAATCAATTCAAGTTTACCAATGTCCCCGACTTCCAGATTTAAGTGCTTGGTTTCACATCCGACTTTGCTTTCAAGTTTCGAGTAAACCAGACAATATTTCCGAGTTCCAATTTCATCTCCAAGATGTGCACGATTTCCGACTTTAAGAAGAGTACGAGTTCCGAAGTCATTTTCAGAATATACTGGAAATGAGTCCCACTTTAAGGCGACGTGGAGAGCAATTTTGTCACACAAAGAGGACGACGTGGAGAGCAATTCTGTCACAAAAGAGGGTGACGTGGAGAGCATTTTGGTCACAAAAAGAGGGGAAGGTTGGCTGAAATTCAGCCTTGTGTTTTGTGGCCAATCAAAACCTTTCAAGTTAACCACCACTCATGCCTATATAACAAATTCTTCTCCTCTCATTCAGCCCCATTTCTTACGTTGCTTTCTCCCTCACTTCAGCTTTGTTTTTCTCTTCTTCACTCACCCGACTCCATCCAACTTTCAAATTCAGCCAAATTCTAGCTACAAACTCAAGCCTAACCATATAAAAAGAGGTAGAGGTTTTCTTCTTGCTTGATTTTCTGACTCTTGGATAATTGGTGGTGGTTTAATTCCTTAATTTTGATACATTAATTGAATAATTATGATGAATTATAGCTGGTTTATTGACTATTTGTGAGATTAAAACTGAATTCGAAATAAGAAAGGATGAAGATAGGAAGAGTTGAGAGGCTAGAAAACTCAAAACCCTCGGTAGTCCGTACGGCAGAGTGTACGGCTCTGCCTCCCGCCTTTTAAAATTGATGAAACCATTTTTATGTGAAACTAGATATCTAGGGCTTTCTATAAATATATATAAAGGCCATTGGATTAATATTGAGAGAGATATGAATTTTTGAAGTTTAACCTAGAAATCAAGACACTCACCTGGGCAGTATGGGTTGAAAAGGGTGTAACTCACTCTATACAACTCCGAATTGAGTGAAACTAATTTTGTTGGAAAGATTACACATAGAAGAACATCATACCAAGAAATTCCAAGTTTGTTGTGATCTTAGTTATTCCCAGTGATTCGAAGAAGTTACCTTATGTCTAAACTAGGCCAAAACAGGGTAGTTTAGGAAGGCTAAGTTTCGAGGCTTATAACTCAAGCCCTACTAAGGCAATTGAAATGGAACTTTTTGTATATGGAATTTTGTCCTGTCAGCTTTAATAAGATACTAATTTTGTGCAATTTGAGCCAGTTTTCAATATTTAGTAGATTTTTACTTTTGAGTGGGCAATTCGAGCCAGCCACAGGGCAGGCCGGGATAAAACCTGAATAACTTGAGTTATGGTTATCAAAATCAAATGGGACTAAAGAGGTTAGAAAATAGATACATTACATTTTAACATATCCAAAATTGAGGTCCAAATGAGTTAAATAGAAATTATGGCTTGATTTGCAAAAACCGGGTTGAATACAAGTAATGAGATAGCAAACATGTTTTAAAGTGCAATACTTGTGCGTTAAATTTGATGATTGCAACATGAATGAAATATATTGAATTGTGAATTGAATGAGATGATTTCTTTGATAAGTTGATATGCTGAGTACTGGCACTATTCATAGGGAAGCGGACAGATTCCGTTATGCTGCCAAAATTGCGGTAAAGTATATGCATGAGTTATGATATGCATGTAGATACATGAGCATTTTCAAGAAAGTTATGAAAGTCATGTTATGAGGAGTATAAAGATTATGCTATGATGAAAGTTCCATACTACTTGGACCAGCCCCGAAATAAAGTTAAGGGGAATAGATCGATGGGAAGTCGGGGAAAGAAAACCCGGCATTCCTGTATAAGAACGAGCTCGATCCTGAAAAACAGACTATTATCCAGGAGTCTAAACTGGCTAAGAACTCCTAGGGGACCAAGTGATGGAAAATGATGAAAAGTAAGGGAAAAGTTTATGAGGAATAGAAGAGTTTATGAAGAAAGGTTCAAGAGAAAGTTTGCATGATTGCATTAAATGCATAATTACATTGAATGATCGTTATAAGTCATTTACAGTTTATTTGTTACATTCACTTACTGCCGTATGCTCATTATTCTGTGTATTGTTGATATTAGTTTATTCTGTTCCTTATGTTACCTTAAGTAAAATTAGACCTTGCTTCGGACCAGACATTTTTCCCAACCTTGTTAAATATGAATAGTTAAGCTTGATTTCATGTTTTTATAATCAAATAAAACCCGAGGCAACTGAGAATGAACGCGACATCAGTTAAGCCCCACATGCGAATCCTACTGAGAATTTCTTCAAATTCTCACTTCGTTTTGCATTTCCGCCTTATTCTTAGATGTGGGCGATGGACTCGATGGCTACCCTCTTCATTGAGATTCCAGACCTGCAGTTTCACCAGGACCCCGAGTTAGACTCATTTGTACCTAGTCAAGCTCCGCCATTTCCAGCTCTACTTTTAACTATAGGGATTTTTGTTGTCCCCTTACTTCACTCTACTTTTGATATGTATATTTATAAAGTGAAGCTTTGGCTTCCAACTTATATATGTAAATATGCAACAAATGATATTTCTATGCTAATCACGTTCATTATACAGCATTTTGTTTCTTCCGTTACAAAAAAAAAAGAGAGAATGATATGGATAAACGAAACGTAAGCAGAGCAATAACACGGTAACACATTCTACTTAATTTCATGCTATGACTTAAGCATAACATTAAATTGGTAGGGTGTTACATTTTTGGCATCAGAGTAGTTCATCCTAACTAAGGCCTGAGGATTGGACTGACTATGCTTCACACATATTCTGTGTTACTAGCTGATGATATGCACTAGATCTTGCCTATATAGTTGAGATAGAGTTGTGCATGTGTATGAAGTGCCTGATCGTGTGAGCTATTATTTACTAGCACATTAGACTTAGTATTGAGCTTGATCAACTCAATAATTTTTGTTTTGTGTGCTCAGAATTTAATAGCTTCCGGAAGGCGAGGTAGGCCGCGCACAGGACCTGCTCAAAAGAATCCCGCTGACCTTATGGACACCGTACGAGAGATGGCTCAGGCGATGCGGGAACAGGCCGCAGCAGCTCACCAGATGATGGATTACTAGGCAGGTGACCTACGGCAGGCTGTGGAGGAAACCCACATAGCCCGGGAGTTGATCTGGATTATCTTAAGTTCGCTGAGTTCAGAAAGGTGAATCTGCCTAGTTTTCGAGGGACGTATGATCCTGATAAAGCTGACGAATGGATTAAAGCCATGGAGAAGATTTTCTCTGTCCTAAATTGCTCGGATCATCAAAAGGTGACCTTTGCCACCTACATGCTCGAGGCAGACGCAGAGTTCTGGTGGAACGGGGTACGAAGATTGTACGAAGAATCTCAGATAGCAGTCACCTGGATGGTGTTTAGAGACATCTTCTACCAAAAGTACTTTCCTGCTTCGGTTCGAAATGTCAAGGAACTCGAGTTCATGCAGCTGCGTCAAGGAAACCAGACGATATCCGAATATATTGCCAGATTTGAAGAGCTATATAAATTCTCTACAATTTATCAAAGGATCCCAGATGAAGCCTGGAAGTGCATCAAGTTTGAAGGGGGGTTACGAGAAGATATTCTCACCGCAATCGGGCCAATAGAGATTAGAGATTTTCCCACGTTGGTAAATAAATGCCGACTTGTGGAAGATTGCAACTCGAAATTAGTGGCAGCCAGGGCATCTAGCGATGGTTTCAAGAAGAGGTTGGCCCTGCAGGGCCCAAGATTCAAGCCCAATTTTCAACAGCAGAGGAGACTCCCGCCGGCAGGCAACAAAGGCAAGCAGCCTCAAAGGCCTCTCTCGAATCCAACTTGCACGAAGTGCAGTAGGAATCATGGTGATTGGCCGTGTTTGGCAGGCCAGAATGTCTGCTATGGGTGTGGCAAGCCAGGCTACAAAATTTATGAGTGCTCAACTAGGAATCCACCATAGCCGTCTCGACCTCAATGTCAAGGACGGGTTTTTACCATGGATGCAGAGGAAGTTGATAAGTCTGAGGGACTAATCTAAGGTACCTGCGAAGTGGACGGTGAGACTCTGACTGTACTCTATGATTCGGGTGCCTCACATTCGTTTATTTCTCATAATTGTGTGGCTGTTTTGCAATTGTCAGTTTTTAAATTGCCTTATGATTTACTGGTTTCTATTCCTACTAATGAACCTGTTAAAATTAGTCAAGCTTGCATTAATGTTCCTCTTCAAATTGAGGGTAGAGCCTTTGCAGCCAATTTGATTTGTCTCCCTCTCTCTGGACTCGATATAATTCTGGGCATGGACTGGCTTTCTGCCAATCGAATCATGCTCAATTGTTCTGATAAGACGGTAGTATTCCTTTCTGTCTTATCTTCTAAATCCCAAGCATCAACACTCTTCTACCTGAACTTTTTATTAGTAAACTATAGTGGGTCGAAGAGTCAAGGATATATCCTCTTGTTAGCTAACATGACAGAAGTTGAACAGAAATTAGAGGAGATCCCGGTTGTTAAGGAATATCTTGATGTTTTCCCAGAAGATATTCCCGAATTCCCTCCTAAAAGAGAAATTGAATTCACCATCGAGTTAGTTCCAGGTGTAGGACCAATATCTATAGCTCCGTATCGAATGTCACCTTTGGAGCTGACAAAGCTAAAGAGACAAATTGAGGAGCTTTTGGAAAAAGGATTCATACGGCCAAGCGTGTCGCCTTGGGGAGCTCCAGTCTTATTGGTCAAGAAGAAAGATGGGAGCATGCGCCTATGCGTGGATTATAGGCAGTTGAATAAAGTGACGATCAAGAATAAATATCCACTACCAAGGATTGATGATCTCATGGACTAGCTACAAAGTGCAATGGTATTCTCCAAGATCAATTTGCGCTCCGGATATCATCAAATTCGAGTTCGGGAACAAGATATTCCTAAGACAGCCTTTCGAACTCGTTATGGACACTACGAGTACACTATGATATCATTTGGACTGACCAACGCACCAGCAGTATTTATGGATTACATGAATCGAATATTCCGCCCATACTTGGACAAGTTTGTAGTGGTCTTCATTGACGACATACTTGTCTACTTGAAGATGGAGCAAGAACATGCGGAACACTTACAGCTAGTTTTGCAAATTTTGACAAAAAAGAAACTTTATGCTAAGTTATCCAAATATGAATTTTGGATAAAAAACGTAAAATTTCTCGGCCATGTAGTATCTCAAGGAGGAATCTCCGTAGACCCTAGCAAAGTAGAAGCCGTTCTAAATTGGGAAAGGCCGAGCATAGTCACTGAAGTTAGGAGTTTTCTGGGCTTAGCCGGATATTACAGGCGATTTGTTAAGGATTTCTCTCGTATAGCCTTCCCCCTGACCAAGCTGACTAGGAAGAATATCCCATTTGAATGGACGCCGGAGTGTGAATAGAGTTTTCAAGACTTGAAGAGAAGGTTGACTACGACACCAGTGTTGGCCTTACCAGACCCTCGCGGACCATTTGAAGTCTATTGTGATGCATCCAAGCAAGGATTAGGGTGCGTGTTAATGCAAGCCGGAAACGTGGTCGCGTATGCCTCCAGGCAACTAAAGCCACACAAAAGGAAGTATCCCACGCATGATCTTGAATTAGCTGCAGTAGTATTTGCCTTAAAGATATAGAGACATCACCTATATGGTGTAAGGTTCGAAGTCTTTTCTGATCACAAGAGTTTGAAATACCTCTTTGATTAGAAGGAATTAAATATGAGGCAGTAAAGGTGGATGGAACTTCTTAAGGACTATGAATTTGAATTAAAGTACCACCCAGGTAAGGCAAACCTTGTGGCAGATGCTTTGAGCAGGAAATCTCTAACTGTAGCTTGGATGATGATCAAAGAGACAGAACTTATTGAAAGCTTCCGAAATCTTAATTTGGGGATCCTTATGACTCCCAAGACCCTTCAGTTATATCAAATTAAGATAGCCAGTAGTTTTAAGGAGCAGATTAGGCAGGCACAGCAGCAAGATGCTAACCTCCAACATACGATCAATCTCATGCAATCAGGGAAATTAACAGGTTTTGCTCAGGATAAAGAAGGCATCTGGCGATATCATGATAGGTTATGTGTACCCGAGGGGAATGATCTCCGGAGGAAAATCTTGGAGGAAGCATATAAAAGTGAATTCATTGTACATCCTGGTATTACTAAGATGTATCAAATCTTAAGAAGATGTTTTGGTGGCCAGGCATGAAGTCAGACGTAGCGAGCTTCGTAAGTAAATGCTTGGTCTATCAAAAGGTGAAAGCGAAACATCATAAACCCTCCGGGATGCTTCAACCCTTGGAAATCCCTAAGTGGAAGTGGGAGAGTATCTCCATGGATTTTGTAATGGGGTTACCAAGGACGCCAACAGAATATGATGCTATATAGGTCGTTGTGGATAGATTGACCAAATCTGCTCACTTTCTACCTATTCGAGCAAATTATCCGTTGGAAAAATTAGCACAACTGTACATTCAAGAGATTATAAGACTGCATGGAACCCCTTCAACCATCATCTTTGATCGGGACCCAAGATTTACTTCACGGTTTTGGGGAGCCTTACAAAAGGCATTCGGTGCTAAGTTGTGCCTAAGCACTGCATATCACCCGCAAACGGACGGCCAAACAAGAAGGACAATTCAAACCTTGGAAGATATGCTACGAGCCTATATACTGGAGTAACGCTGGAATTGGGATCGATATTTACCGTTAGCCAAATTTGCATACAGCAATAGCTATCACGCTAGCATCGGTATGGCTCCTTACGAAGCATTGTATGGACGGAAGTGCCAGTCTCCCCTGTGTTGGTATGAAACAGGAGAATCAACTCTATTGGGGCCTGATTTAGTTGAGCAGACCACTGAGCAGATCAAGAAAATACGGAACAAAATGCTTACCGCTCAGAGCCGCCAGAAGAGCTATGCGGACACTAGGAGGAAGCCTCTGGAGTTTCAAGAAGGAGACCACGTATTTTTAAAGGTTACACCTACAACGGGGATAGGTAGAGCCATTAAAGTCTAGAAGTTAAATCCTCACTTTATTGGTCCCTTCCAGATCTTGAGGCGAATCGGATCAATTGCATATCAAGTCGCTTTGCCTCCACAGTTGTCAAACCTTCATGATGTGTTCCATGTTTCTCAACTTAGAAGATATCAGCCTGACCCTACGCACGTGCTAGAACCCGAATCAATAAAGTTAAAGGAGGACTTGACTTTCCATGTTCAGCCAGCACGGATAGTAGACAGAAGCAGTAGACAACTTTGGAATAAATCCGTGCAACTAGTAAAGATAGCATGGGGAAAGTAAGATGCTGAATACTACACATGGGAACTGGAATTAGACATAAGGAAAGAGTATATTGGACTATTCTCAAGTACTAAATTTTGAGGATAAATTTTTTTTTTAAGGAGGGTGGTATTGTAACGTCCCGATTTCCGACTTCTGACCTCATTAGTAAAGGTTAAAAATTTTCGATTTCCGATTTTAGTAAGGCTCTAATGGACTGGCTGGGATTTTTCGAGTTTCTACCTTATGTACATATACACGATTTCCGACCTTAGGTGAATTAGAATGTACACGAAATACGACGTCCGAGTTGATCTCAACCAGAAACGGACGCGAGATCATATCTCTAAATTGGTCTCCAAGTTTGACTCAAATTGGTACGAGTTCCGATTTCGAGTTTCTTACCAAGAGCTTTTCAATTCTCTTATTTTCCCGAGTTCCGAGATCGAGTTTGGAAGTTCCGATTTCCTGGTGCACAAGATTAATGTTTTGACTCCCAATCTCTGGTGTCATACGTAGAATCGATTCAAGTTTACCAATGTCCTCGACTTCCGGATTTAAGTGCTTGGTTTCACATCTGACTTAGCTTTCAAGTTTCGAGTAAACCAGACAATATTTTCGAGTTTCGATTTCATCTCCAAGATGTGCACGATTTTCGACTTTAAGAAGAGTACGAGTTCTGATGTCATTTTCAGAATATACTGGAAACGAGTCCCACTTTAAGGCGATGTGGAGAGCAATTTTGTCACACAAAGAGGACGATGTGGAGAGCAATTCTGTCACAAAAGAGGGCGACGTGGAGAGCATTTTGGTCACAAAAGAGGGGAAGGTTGGCTGAAATTCAGCCTTGTGTTTTGAGGCCAATCAAAACCTTCTAAGTTAACCACCACTCATGCCTATATAACAAATTCTTCTCCCCTCATTCAGCCCCATTTCTTATGTTGCTTTCTCCCTCACTTTAGCTCTCTTTTTCTCTTCTTCACTCACCCAACTCCATCCAACTTTCAAATTCAACCAAGTTCCAGCTGCAAACTCAAGCCTAACCATATAATAAGACGTAGAGGTTTTCTTCTTGCTTGATTTTCTAACTCTTGCATCATTGGTGGTGGTTTAATTCCTTAATTTTGATATATTAATTGAATGATTATGATGAATTATAGCTGATTTATTGGCTGTTTGTAAGATTAAAACTGAATTGGAAACAAGAAAGGATGAAGATAGGAAGAGTTGAGAGGCTGGAAAACTCAAAACCCTCGGCAGTCTATACGGCGGAGTGTACGGCTCTGCCTCCCGCCATTTAAAATTGATGAAACCATTTTTATGTGAAACTAGACATCTAGGGCTTTCTATACATATATCATAAAAGGCCATTGGATTAATATTAAGAGAGATATGAATTTTTGAAGTTTAACCTAGAAATCAGGACACTCACCCGGGCAGTATAGGTTGAAAATGGTGTAACTCACTCTATACAACTCCAAATTGGATGAAACTAATTTTGTTAGAAAGCTTACACATAGGAGAACATCATACAGAGAAATTCCGAGTTTGTTATGATCTCAGTTGTTCCCAGTGATTCGAAGAATTTATCCTATGTCTAAACCAGGCCAAAAAAGGGTAGTTTAGGAAGGTTAAGTTTCAGGGCTTATAACTCGAGTCCTACTAAGGCAATTGAAATGGAACTTTTTGTATATAAAATTTTGTCCTGTTAGCTTTAATAAGAGACCAATTTTGCCATTTGAGCTAGTTTTCAATTTTTAGTAGATTTTTACTTTTGAGTGGGCAATTCTAGCCAGCCACAGAGTAGGCCGGGATATAACCTGAATAACTTGAGTTATGGTTATCAAAATCAGATGGAACCAAAGAGGTTAGAAAATAGATACATTGCATTTTAACATATCCAAAATTGAGGTCCTAATAAGTCAAATAGAAATTATGGCTTGATTTGCAAAAACTGGATTGAATAGAAGTAGTGAGACAGCAAACATGTTTTAAAGTGCAATACTTGTGCCTTAAATTTGATGATTGCAACATGAATGAAATATGTTGAATTATGAATGGAATGAGATGATTTCTTTGATCAGTTGATATGCTAAGTACTGGCACTATTCATGGGGAAGTGGACACGTTCCGTTATGCTGCCAAAATTGCGGTAAAGTATATGCATGAGTTATGATATGCATGTAGATACATGAGCATTTTCAAGAAAGTTATGAAAGTCATGTTATGAGGAATATAAAGATTATGCTATGATGAAAGTTCCATACTACTTGGGCCAGTCCCGGAATAAAGTTAAGGGGAATAGATTGGTGGGAAGTCGGGGAAAGAAAACCTGGCATTCCTGTATAGGAACGAGCTCGATTCTGAAAAGCAGACTATTATCCAGGAGTCTAAACTGGCCAAGAACTCCCAAGGGACCAAGTGATGGAAAATGATGAAAAGTAATGGAAAAGTTTATGAGGAATGGAAGAGTTTATGAAGAAAGGTTCAAGAGCAAGTTTGCATGATTGCATTAAATGCATAATTACATTGAATGATCATTATAAGTCATTTACAGTTTATTTGTTACATTCACTTACTATCGTATGCTCATTATTCTGTGTATTGTTGATATTAGTTTATTCTGTTCCTTATGTTGCCTTAAGTAAAATTGGACCTTGCCTCGGACCAGACATTTTTCCTAACCTTATTAAATATGAATAGTTAAGCCTGATCTCATGTTTTTATAATCAAATAAAACCCGAGGCAATTAAGAATGAACACGACGTCAGTTAAGCCCCACATGCGAACCCTACTGAGAATTTCTTCAAATTCTCACCTCATTTTGCATTTCTGCCTCATTCTCAAATGTGGGCGATGGACTTGATGGCTACCCTCTTCATTGAGATTCTAGACCTGTAGCTTCACCAGGACCCCGAGTTGGACTCACTGTACCTACCTGGCTTTCGCCATTTCCAGCTCTGCTTTTAACTATAGGGATTTTTGTTGTCCCCTTACTTCACTCTGCTTTTGATATGTATATTTATAAAGTGAAGCTTTGGCTTCCAACTTATATATGTAAATATGCAACAAATGATATTTCTATGTTAATCACGTTCATTATAACGTTAGTTTCTTAGTTACAAAAAAAAAAGAGAGAATGATACGAATAAACAAAACGTAAGCAGAGCAATAACACGGTAACACATTCTACTTAATTTCATGCTATGACTTAAGCATAACATTAAATTGGTAGGGTGTTACATTGCGACTGCCATGCTAATTATGAAATAGGAATTGATCATATAATTGCAATGTGATTCAAATGCTTGAATAAAATGAACTCTGCTTCAGATAATATATTTTCGAACTATAAAACTGAACAGTCCATATAACATGCTCACCTTTTTCATAATAAACCGAAGCAGCTGGAGATAATAACGATGACACGGTATGAAATTTCTTAGTGAATCCCACTAAGAATTTAAAATTCTCATTCCTATTTCTGTGTTATTTCCAGATAATTTGAGAAGATTCAAAGATAGCTAAAGTTGCTGTCAAATAAGGTCCACTCAGGTAACAATAACAATTCCAGAGTGTGGTACTATGACTTAAGCATAGTACTGTATAGAAGAGAATGTTACAAGATCTGCCCCTTATATTTAAAGGGATCGAGCCTCTATCATTGATGATGGCCTTCTTTGGGATTGTCTCTTGTCATTGGCAGTGGATGAAAGTCATTAAGCCCCCATCGTTTAATGAGAGCCATTTCCCAAGCTCTTTGTTTGTTTATTCCAGATTTTTTTGCTAAGCTCTTGTTTAATCTTAAATCTCATTCTTAACTTGTATGTTGATCATATTCTTGACCCTTAGCCAAAATTACAACTTTGATTCTTAGCCTATTATTCAAGTCCAATCCTTAATTCTTCACTGTTAACTTAAATCTTTGCTAACTTAATTACTGGTTAGGCATTACTTGACCTCACTCCTAGTCAAAGTTCAACTCAGCTTACTTTATGTCCAAGACTTAACCTCATTTGTAGTTGAGGTTTTCTTTAATTGGCCATATTCTCAGCCATACTAATCTTATTTTCAGTCAGATTTTAATATGCTCAATCCAATTCTCAGTTAAGGCTTTTATTGAACTCAACTTGTTTCACATCCAAGATGTAGCCTTATTCCTAACTAAGATTTGAGCTAACCGCGTTCATTGTATGGTCTACTTTAGCTACATATGAATATTTTACTCACTTAAATTTTTCTTGGTTAAGATTTGTTTTTCTTTACTGCTAATCCACAGTTTCAAATTCATTTGTCCTTTGGTTAAGAGTTAGTGCTATCCAACCATAATTTTCGATTATGATCTTCGATTGTACTTGCTTAACCTATCTTTCTTGGTTAAGATTCAATCTCTTGTAACCATAATTCCTAGCTACGGTCCAATTCACCTACAAGTGAGGATTGTATTCACTTAACCATTTTTTTCCTTGGTTAAGATTTGGTTCCAAATGCAATAACCTTAATTTTGGGTAGTAAATTCCAAATCCTATTTCCGAATTTTCATCGACAACCTCAATTCTAGGTTGTCAATTTCAAACCCTTTTTTAAGTTTTAATTTCAAAGCATTTTCTGGGTTTTATTTCTAGCCCTTCCCTGAGTTTTCATTCTAAACCCTTTTTCGGGTTTTAATTCTAAATCCTTTTTTAGGTTTTATTTCTAACCTTTCTTTGGGTTTTAATTCCAAGCCCTTTTTTGGGTTTTTACATCTAACCCTTCTCCAGGTTTGAATTCTAAACCCCTCTCTGGGTTTTAAATCTGAACCGTTCTCAGGGTTTTGGATTCGAGCCTTTTCTTTAGGTTATAAATATGAACCATTTTTTGGGTTTCAGTTCTAACCTTTCTCTGGGTTTTAAATGTCCTTGCCTAAAGGCGAGGATCTTGTTTCCAAACTTTTCTTTAACTCCTGAGCTCAGTTTTATAGACTTATCCTCCTTTCTTCATGGTCATACCTTAGCTGCGTTCATGGCTAAGGTTTTTAGTCTTCTCAGCTTACTTCACAGCCTTATTCCTAGCTATTTTGGAGTCTTTCTCTTTGGCTCTTTAGTGGACTTATGTTCTCAACCCTTTTCCTTTATGGACTTCCTTAGTCTACTTTTAAACAAAGGATTTTACTTTTTCCGAGCATGGATCTTCACATATATCCTCCAATTCTTTGATTGGATTTAATTTGTTCAATCAACTTCATGAACAATAAAAAGATTAACCGTAGGGTGAAACATTTAAAACTTTCAATAAAAATCAAATCCATTAGCAATTAGATATATTTAGAGAATAATATTACTGAAAATATTAAGAAACCTCCCCTTTAATTTATGAGTTTCTTCTTGATCTTTGAAGAGTTGTCTGCTCCCCCTGAATATGTCAAGACTCGTTACATGAATTCTCTTTGAGTTCATGCTCTATTTGATGACCTATCTTTTCTTATCATTTCAGATTTAGCAAGGAAATGATTAATTATCAAGCTTTACTTTGGCTTTGTTTCGACTTTTTGACTTTATTTCACATTATTCTCCTACCAACCTCACTTTGTGCTGGATGGCCTCATTTTCGGCATGCCCATTTTGTTCGAAGAATGAAAGTTTAGAGAAAGCTCCTTAGTTTGTGAGGCTCTCTATATTTTTTGAGAAGTCACTATGCTTCTCTTGATGAATCAAGCCTTGTCTTTATGCAAATGCATGGATTTTCCTCGAGCTCATGCTATAATTTGTGGCTTATCTTTTCTCCTCTTTTATCATCAAAAAGAGTCAAGCAAGCATATAATAGTCAAAGGGGTATAAAATTCTCTATTAATTAGTAGCATTATAAACAAGATAATATATGAAAATATATGGCATCAAAGTACCATATCGATTTTAATAAATAGGACAATTAGTTCTCAAGCTCCAGTCCGAGCTTTGCTCCATCTCTATCTCAAGTTGTTTTCTTCCCCAAATTTAGTTTGGGTTTTATGACCTTATTCTCAATCAGACAGTTGTGGGCTTTGTACCGAAATATCTCATCTCATGACTTTTACAATGTTGTGCATGCCTAGAAGTATAGTAAATATTCCCAAATTTTTTTGCATCTAGATTTTGGAGAGCCAAATTTATAGTTAATCATGGATATTCAAATATAAAATTTGGGGGGTAGTCAATATACCATTGAGCTTCAGATTCAGTTGATCACGAATATAATTCTCTAGGTTGTGGGTTTATGCAATTCTCACAATTTTCATTTTGCAATTGAAAACCTGAATTTATTTAAATATAAAATGAGATAAGTAATTAACATATTGATGAAATTTGGCATAATGGTAAGCTACTACTAGTGTATCTTCATAGATACGGGTTCAAACCACAGTATGTCGCCATTCTTCCATTTTCTCGCTAAGTTTTCTCCCTTTTTCTTCTACCAAGTGTAACACCCTACCAAATATAGTAGTATACTGAAGTCATAATATTCTACCCGATAGTTTGTTATGTGTGAATGCCTCATTTTTAATTTACCTTAATTCATTAACTTAGTCAAGTAAACTCTTAAATTGAAATGCAGTTTATTGTGGCGTTAATCCATTTAAGCGGTATATATATATATATATATATATATATATATATATATATATATATATATATATATATATATACGCATTTCTGGACATGTATAATATAAGAAAATTTCATAAATCGGCGGAAATAAACATCATAACACCTCTGATATATCTATATGTTTTTGTACAAACATAGTCTCATATATGCATGTACATCCAAGGGGCAGTGAGTATAGAAGACTGGACTGTCAAACAAAATAAACCAGTCCATGCTCATGAGGTGCATCTCTATATGGTCCTAAAAGGACATTTCAACTAGTTTCATTGCCTAAGAAAGCAAAAAGAAACTACGCTTGTGGCCGAAGGTCATAAAAGTGCCAAAAGAATGCCATGCTGTACATTACAGTCTGCTGGCGAGATGGTTCCTCTAAATGGATTATGAGGAGAGGAACCCATTTGCCATGCCGGGATCAACTGGAGCATAGTCGTCACTATGTGCGGAGGACGAGGAGGAGGATGAGTCTGCTACCTCGAAGGAGTCATCATCAGAAGAGAAAGAGGGAACTACCTGAGGTGGTGATACGGGTGGTGCTACTGGTGGGGCTGCGGGGTGAGCAATATGCAGAGGGAGAATTAAAAAAGGGAATAGCAAGATCGAAGAGAGGATGAAAAAGGGTAACAATAAAGTCTCGGGGGAAAAATATGTACAGGCGAACACGGGAGGTGGTGGTAATATATAGCGAGTCTATCATAGGGTCAAAGTGTAACTGCAACTCTGGTAGCTTAGCGAAGATGACAACTATCACCACCACGTCCATGGTTTGAGAATGATGTGGACACAATAGGATAAGAATTTCAAAAAATTCTCAGTATGATTCTTAAAGCTATTCTATACTACATCATGTTCATTCTCAATTGCTTCGATATTTGTTAATTATATAAAAAGGTGACTATAGACTAAATATCTCCATTTATCAGTGTTTAAGAAATATAGCCCAAAATAAGGTTCAATTTTACTTAAGGTAGTGAGAGGCAGAATAACCATCAAATAAAATATCATACAAATTAAAATGCAATGCAATTAAATGATAACAATCATAAAGGAATACCTATATATATAGCACAATTAAACCATAATTAACCATCTAATCTACACAAATGCATTAATGCATGAAATTAGAATGCACTTTGTACTCATTGGCTCCTAAACTTGTACGTCATAAGTGTTCCATACTTGGCCCTTTGGAGTTTTAGACCATATAACTCTTGGTTAATAGTCTGCTTTTCAAGATTGAGTTTTTCTTATACAGGTTTACTTTCCCCAACTTTCTCACCGATCTATTCCCCTTAACTTTATTCTAGGGCTAGCCCAAGTAAATGGAATTTATATAGTCCTTATGGAGTATGTAATTATGGGTAAATCATCTTGGATAACATATGTGGATTTACATGTATAACATATTATATGCATAAGTTCTACCGGAACTTTGGTAGCATAACAGATTAGGTTCGTTTCCCCGTGAATAGTACCAGCTTAAACAGAAAATCAGTCACAGTAGCAGAGCCAACATAATATATGAATCTTTTAGCATCACCATAGATTTGCATCATTCATACCTTAATTGAAGCTCATACATGCATTAAGGGGCCTAAACCCTCAATTTGGCAATTTTACTTACATCATTCAATTCTGACCTATTTTGTTGTTTATACCGCAAATTATACTTAACTTATTAAATTCTGAACTTTTGATGTGTTAAAGTATTGTTTGTCTAGTTTTTAATCTCTTTGGTCCTATTAAGTTTTGATAAGTACAAATTGAGTTATTGAAGTTTACCCTTAGTTTGCCCTGGTGTTAGATAGAATTGGGTTCTAAAATGTGAAAATTTGCCAAAAATAGAAATCTTATTGAATTTTTTTGAAACTTATATCAGTTTAAAGCTACCAGAACAATTTTAATTCCCCACGAGTTTTTTTCATTTGAATAGGAAGAGATCAAGTTATAAGCTCTCAAAACTGGATGAATTGGCTTGCCTTATTTCAGTCCAATCAAGATATAGGGCAATTTTGTTGAATTACTGGGAGAAAACTACTTAAGGTTTGAATTTGAAATTTTTATGGCATAAACTCTATCTGTTAGCTTTCTAAAAAAATTAATTGCACTCAATTTGAAGTTGTATAAAGTGAGTTATGCCTTTCACAACCCATATTGGTCATAATAGTGGACAAAATTCTAGGGTTAATTTCAAAAGTTCATATCTCACTCATCACAAATCCAATGACCTTATAATTTATACAATTGAAAATATATAGATGCCTAGTTTCATTAAAATTGGTTTCATTAAATTTTGATGGCTGTAGGCGAAGCCGTACATTTCACAGTACAGACAGTTTAGGGTTTTTCAGTCCAAATAATTCTATTTTGCTACCCTTTCAGCTTTTCATTCAATTTCCCATCCAAACCCAACATATACATGTTAATCCAGCCACAAAGGTTCATATACACACAAAATAGCATCAAGTAAATGAGTGGAGAATAAAATTCTAATCAGCCACCAAGTCACAAATAATAAGAGAATACTATGAATCCTACCTTAAAATTGATATGTAGGCTAGCTACAGTTAAGTTTTTGTTAAAGGAAATGGATGAAGCTTAAAGACAGAAGGAGGATAAAATGAAGTAGAAGAAGAATGCAGAGGGAGCAGCAGTAGAATGGGGCGACAAAATAAAGGGGGTTAAGAGGGATTTTGAAGGTTTTAAAAAGGACATAAGGCCTCTAATTGGTGGGTTTCTTAGTGGTTAGAATTCAACCATGTCTCCCCCCTTTTTGTGGCTATCTAAGGCGCCAAGTGTGGGTGGAGGTGGCTGAATTTTAGCCAACCAATTTGGGTTTTTATAATGTAGGATTCTATTGATTTGGTTATTGCGGTATACAATACCGAAATTCTATCGATTTTCTTTAAACCGATAAAATATTACTAGAAATCTTCTTATATTTTCTACATGATTATTCCAATTTCTCCTAACCCAAATCTCTTTAATTAATTTTCAATTAACTTCTAATTACTCTTACATAACCATTAAAATCGAATAAATTAATTAACAACATAAATTAAACATTTTGTAAATTCAGGACATTACACCAAGGATGTTTAAATATATTGTGCGGCGAGAGTTAGGCATACCATTAAGATGGCATAATGGCAAGACTTGCATTATCATACATGAGGGTGCGGGTTTGAATTCCTCATTCGCAAATCTCATATTTCCTTCTTTTCTTTTTGTTCAAAATTAATTAGGAATATTTAAATATAAAGCGCTACATACCTCTGAGTTGGCATGATGGCAATCTATTTTTCACATAACCCATGTTTGTGGGTGTGAGCCGTGCTTCGTGTAAATTGTGAATTTTTTCCTTATTTTTCTCTTTTTTCTATTTTTTTTTTTAAAGTTGTTCCTTCTTCCTTGTGATTGAGTCAACCTGAACCTAGCAGGTTTCTACTATTGGAGCTCATTTTGAGCTTTGTTATGGCATTTTCAGGCAGTGATTCCAATGCAAAACATATGAGCATCTTCAAGCAAATAGGATGCATCATCTTTCTTATGGATTGGTGTGGTTTTAGGCCATAAGCTCGCGAAGAATATACTTGCAATGAGCATCATAGGGTCTCATTGTTTTCTCAATCAATTCTCCATGAAATTTTTTGTTCTTGGCCTTGTTAGATTCTTGATTCAAATCTCTACAAGAGACAAAAAGCATCAAATAAAAATATTGAGTTTAAAATCATAAGCTAGGGTTCATAATTGGTGGTTTCTAGTTTTTCAATAATTTCTCCTTCTATACTCAACCAAATTTGATGATTATGGTCTTGTTTGATTCAAAACTAATAAATTCACAAAATCCCTCAAGAAATTGGAAGTAAAATAAATTGTAATTCTCGTTTCAATGAAGGTGAAGAAAGTTAGTGTTCTTGAGTTCTTATTCAAAATTTTCTCTCCAATCTTCATCAAAATACATGATCTTTGTCTCCACAAGTTCAAAACAATATATTTTATCAAATCCCTCAACTAATTTCATGCAAAAACTCTAAATCAAGAATATTAGGTTTTGTGTAACACTCTACCAATTTAATGTTATGCTTAAGTCATAGCATGAAATTAAGTAGATTGTGTTACCGGGTTAATACTCTGTTTACGTTTTGTTTTATCATGTCACTTTTTTTTTTGTAACAGGAGAAATGGAGCGCTGTTAATAATTTAGAACGTAATGAAATTTAACAAAAGTACCATAGAATAGAATAATAACGTGTAATATAGCATCAGTTGTATATTTACATATATAAGTCGAAAGCCAACACTTCAGTTTATATACATGCTTCAAAAAGTAGAGTGAACTAAAGGCATAGCTAAATTTCTGCTGCTAAAAAGTAGGGCCGGAAATGGCGGAAACTAGCTAAGCACAGCGAGTACAACTCGGGGTCCTGGTGAAGCTGCAGGTCAAGGAGCTCAATACATAGAGTCATCATTGAGTCCATCGTCAACACCTAAGAATGATGCGGAAATGCAAAACGAGGTGAGAATTTGAAGAAATTCTCAGTAGGGCTCGCGTACAGGGTTTAGTTGACGTCACATTCATTCTCAGTTGCCTCGGGTTTTATTTAATTATAAAATCATGAGATCAACCCTAACTATTCACATTTAATCAGTTTAGGAAAATATCTGGTCCGAGGCAAGGTCCAGTTTTACTTAAGACAGTACAAGAAACATAATAAATTACTAATAATGATACACAGAATAATAAACAGAATAAATGCATATTCGGCAGTAAATAAACATAATGCATTTAAGTAAACGACATGTAATAACTGCTCAAGGTAATCATGCATTTAATGTAATCTTCCAAAACTTATTCTTGAACCTTTCTTCATAAACTTTTCCCATAACTTTCCATCATTTGGTCCCCTGGGAGTTCTTGGCCATTTTAGACTCCTGTGTAATAGTATGCTTTTCAGGATCGAGCTCGTTCCTATACAGGAATGCCGGGTTTGCTTTCCCCGACCTTCCCACCGATCTATTCCCCTTAATTTTTTATCCGGGGCTGGCCCAAGTAGCATGGAACTTTCATAATAACATAATTCTCATCATAACTTTCATAGCTTTCTTGAAAATGCACTTGTATTAGCATGTATATCATAACTTATGCATATATTCTACCAAAATTTCGGCAGCATAACGGAACATGTCTGCTTCCCCATGAATAGTGCCAGTACACCAGAACACCAATTTATTATAGAGGTCACAACATTGTATACATATTTTAACATTGAACTCATAATAACATTAATCTCATTAAGGCAGAGTTTCTGCCTCAATAAGGTCTGTCAACCTGATTTTTATAAATCAAGCCATAATTTCTATTTAACTCATTTGGACCTCAATTTTGATTATGTTGAAGTGTTATGTGTCTATTTTCTAACCCCTTTGGTCCCATCTAATTTGGATAACTATAGCTCAAGATATTTAGGTTTTATCTCAACCTATCCAGTGGTTGGCCAAAATCAGACACCTAAAAGTAAAAATCCACTAAAAATCGAAAACTACTTCAAATCATACAAAATTGGTCTCATATTAAAGCTAACAGGCAAAGTTTCATCTACAAAAAATTTCATTCCATTTGACTTAGTAGGGCTGGAGTTATAAGCTCTGAATTCTGACCTTCCTGAACTGCCCTGTTTTGACCCGGTTTGGGCATAGGGCAATTTTCTTGGATCACTAGGAGCAAACGGGACCTTATCTAATTCTGAAATTTTTATGGGACATTCACCTATGTGTAATATTTCCAACAAAGTTAGCTGCATTAAATTTCAAGTATTATAGGGCGAGTTCTACCCTAAAGAACCTAGTCTGCCTAGAATCAAAGTCAGAAATCTAGGTCGAAATTCAAAAATTCATATCTCTCTCAATACTAATCCAATGGCCTTATATGATATATTTATGGAAAGACCTAGATGTCTAGTTTCATATAAAAATGGTTTTATTGAATTTAATTAGTGGTAGGCAGAGCCGTACACTCCGCCGTACAGACTGCCGAGGGTTTTTGGTTCTCCAGCCCTGCAGCTCTTCCTATTTTCATTCTTTCTTGCTTCCAATTCGATTTTAACCAAACAAACAGCCAATAACCAGCCATATATCATCATAATCATTCAATCAATACATCAAAGATTGTGGAAATAATCCACCCTCAGCCAGCCAAGATCACAGAATTAATGCAAGAACTAAACCTCTACCTTTGTTATAGGTGATTTGGCTTGATTTTTGGGGCTTGGGTGAGCAATATCTGGTTGAACTTGAGAGTTTGATGGAGTTATGTGAGTGAAGAAGAGAAGAAGAGAGCTGAATTGAGGGGAGAAGTGGCGCAGAAATGGCTGAGGGAAAGGAGAGGAATTGTGTTATAAAGACATGGGGGTAGTTAGAATGAGGGGTGGTGATTGGTTGATGCACCTATGGCTGAAATTCAGCCAGCCCTCTCCCTTCTTTGTGGCCTCCTTTGCGCCATTTTGAGGGATTAAGTGGCTGAGTTCTCAGCCACTTAAAGTAGGGTTAATGAGTTGAAATTCTATTGGTTCGGTTCTGACAGTTTAAAATACCGTAATCTTACCGATTTCCTTTAAATCGGTAAATCGGTTTTCAATAAAATTTTATGAAATCTCCTATACTTCTAACTTAATTCCCTTATATCTAAACTTAATCATTTGCCAATCAATTGATCCTAAATAATTATTTAACCGAATTTTAATTAATCTCAATTATTCGATAAAATCGAACAATTAATCGAAAAATGATAAAAGAATTTTGGTGGATGTTACATTTTGGATCTCAAGTTGTACATGAATTCCATACATGAAATTATTAACACTCAAGCATGATTTCATGCAATTCTAATGTTAATATCTTAGAATAGGTGAAGGCGACAAAATCATAATCAAGATATCACCTGTCAATTTGATCTGAGAGAAATCCAGATAAGGATTTGTGCTGCATTATGATGATTACAATTTGTTCATGGTCTAGCTCTTATGTTGACCTTGGTTGGGCAAGAAAGTTTTATTGTGGCCCCATGATGGGCGCAAATATTCTGACTTGTTTTCTATCTTTCGATGATACCCTCGCCAGTTCGAGCTCTTCATGGATCCACAGCTCCGATATGGGACCTACAAGGGACTCCAGTAGGGAACTTGCAAGAAACTTTGATACTCAAGTCAGAACATATTCCACTCGTTTTCAAGTAAAAAAGGATTAGTTACTTACTTTGGCCTCTGATGAGGTCCTCCCTTCAAAATCAAGTCTGGTCCCAAAAGATAGGTGCGGTTACAACTGCTTTCTCTCTCCTCTTAAGTCTCTGATTCTCTGTACTTTTCAAGGGATTATCTAGTTCAAGTTTAAATGTACTCGGCAGTTGAGATTCTTATAGGATTCTCCCTTATTGCTAAAATCGAGCTCATCCCTTCTAGTTGGTGGTTACATGTGCTTATTGGGCTGAGCTCTAAGGCCTAGAGAATTAGTTCAGTACAAGTATTAAAATTAACCTCTTCTTATATATTTAGTCTATTTAAATGACTCATAAAATAAATTTTTATAGGGGAAATTACTTTAACCTCTCTTAAGGTACATTGATATTATATTTGCCACCTTCTAGATCCTAAATTACATACTAAAATTATGCTCTACTCTTTTAATCTATGTAAGGATAGTACAAAAGTTTCCTCTTAATATAATAGTCCATTAATAAAACTAATGGCACAAGAGTTGCATGTAACTATTAATTTTAAAAAAAATTTAATAAACACATACGATGACTTTTCTTCCCTTAATTATTCATCTATTGCTATTGAATGCATCCACACATGGCAACCCCACTTGTAACATCCTCCCGAAATACGGTACTATGCTTAAGTCATAGTACCACACTCTGGAGTTGTTATTGTCACTTAATCGGACCTTGTTTGGCAGCAACCTTCGGCCACCTTCAATATTACTAGTCAACTCCGTCTCGAAGGAGACCTCCTTCGGAACTTCTGAACTATCTGGAGATAACACGGAAAGAAATATAGGAGTAAGAATTATAAATTCTCGGTAGGATTCATTAACTATCATACATACTGTCATCGTTGTCATCTCTAGTTACTTCGGTTTATTATGAAAAAGGTGAACATATTATATAAACTGTTTAATTTTATAGTTCGAAAATACATTATCCGAAATAAAGTTCATTTTACTCATACACTTGGCATTTGGGAGAGCCCATACAAAACAAACTTATGAATTATACTATGAATAATAACTGCAACATATTAAAATACGATAGCATCAATATACTAAAGACATAACATCTGCACATGCCTTTACTTGTACTTGAATTCATGCAGGTACATAAAATTTACTTTTCTTTCTTTGTATTCCTATAATATTTATCTTTATTTTCTTCATTCGACACACCTGGGCATTACGCATCGCCGTCCCTAGGGTGTCTGCATCTGCCTATACTTGAGCATTACGTATCGCCGTCCTCAAGTGCAGCATTACTTATCTTCCCTTACTTGTCATACATATTCCAGAGTACGATCGCTATGTCATACTCCATCGGGGTGTGATCACCATGTCACACTCCTTAGAAATATGTTCTTCCCGCCATGTCCTAGAGTATAATCGCCATGTCATACTCCATTAGGTATGATCACCATGTCACATCCCTTAGGGTATGGAATCATTATGCCACATTCCAGAGTATAATTGTTGTAACACCATCCATTATATAAGCCATGCTCGAGTCGTGGAGTTATATTAAGAGATTGTCACTATGCTAAGAGAATCTTTGAAATGTAGAAAATATAATACATGGCCTTTTAATTACACACTTTATTACTGAATAATAATTCATAAATTTCATCTCTGATACATAGAGAATAAAATAGTTACAATTTAAGAAACTTTTGTAACTAATGTTATACGCAGAAACTGCCTCTACATTGTGGCTGTTGCCCTTTCTGAACTTCAACCGGCTTCTATAGTCTCCCGGGCTGACGTAAGCCTGAGTCTTGCATGATAAACACCCCAGTATTCTGCCTCGTTCTTAAGCTTTAGCCTATGATCTGGAATGTTTATGGAAAGAAGAACATACAGGCAAGCAGTGAGAACCTAAGGTTCTCAGTAGGTAAACTCGAACCATATAGTGTCGTCATATATATTCCAGCCACTTCGGTTTCTTATAAAAAAAACATGAGCACATATACACAACCAGTGGTTCAGTTTAAAGTTGAAAACATCTTCCTCAAAGCGGATTATATTTTAACAATCACTTGTCATATTATATGACAGACATAGAATTACGAATAGTATAATATGCTTCAACAAGAATCATAATAACATTATGACTAAATGAGATAATTGAAGATGCACATGAAGATGCTTATACTTGACTATATGCAAGTGCACTTGACTTAATTTATCTCTTTCTTTAATTTGCAACTTGACCTTGCTCTTCTGTGCTTGGTCCCTCGGAGATGAATGGCCTCTCTTACCCTTGGATAATAGCCTGCTTTTCAGGTCCGAGCTCGTACCCATACATAAGTGACGGGTTTACTTTTCCCGACCCTCACATCGGTCTATTCCCCTTAAATCTGGTCAAGGGCTGGCCCAAGTCTTAGACAATATCGCTCCGGCCCATGCTAGCTGGGTCTATGCCATGCCTCACATGGTAGCTTGGTATGTCTTTCTTGCAAGTTCTCATAAATCTTATTCTTCTTTGGACATGATTATATATGCATATGCTACATATATTCATTCATATATTTCATATCATACTTAAGTCATTCTTGCATATATGAATCTTATGAGCATAACATATAAATGTTCATAAAAGTCATATAATTCACATATTTCTACCGAAATTTCGGCAGCATAATGGATCAAGTTTGCTTCCCCATGAATAGTGCCAGACTACCAGAAGGATCAATTAGGTAACAAGACCAACATAGAGCATCAAGTTTTATAACAACAATATCAATCATACAATATGTCAACATAAATACATAACTTAGGTTTTCTACTCAATTTGCTCAATCCTACCCGATTTTTGTATAACCCACCTTTAGTTCAATTCAACTCATTTAAACTTGAATTTTGGATATGTCATAGCTCTATGTGTCTAGTTTCCAACCCTTTTGGCCCCATCTTATTTTGATTTGTATAACTCAAGATATAAGTATTTTACCTCAGACTACCCTGTTCTTAGCCAAAATTGTGCCCTTATAAGTGAAAATTCACTAAAAATAGAAATCTAAGTGAAATCATATGAAATTTATATCAAATTAAAGCTAACAGAATAAGCTTTCAAATCAAATAAGTTTCATGTCATTTTCATGAGTATATCCTAAGTTATAAGTCCCGAAACTTGACCCTACTGGACTACCCTATTCCAGCTCGGTTTAAACTTAAGTCAACTTCATTAGTGTGATCCCTTACATGTTAGCTTTCAAATAGCGTTAGTTGGACTCAATTTAGAGTTCTCAACTCATACTACCCAGATGAGAATTCAAATTTCTAGGTCGAACTTCAAAAATTCATAACTAATTCTATACTAATCCAATGGCCTTATATTTTATATGTATGGAAAGCCCTAAATGTCTAGTTTCATATAAAAATAGATTCATCAAATTTAATCGGCTGTAGGTGGAGCCGTATACTCTACCGTACGGACCGTTGAGGGGAAAACCCTAACAGCTTCTTAAGTTTTTTTTTGAATTCATGTTTTCCTTAAATCAATCCATCTAATCTTCAATTCAAACTCACATATACACCTTAAACCAGCCTTAATTCATCATCCCCACCCATCACAACATCAGAATCATGGATAAACAAGGGACCCTAGATAGCCCCAATTCAAAGAAAAAAAGGAGAAAGTTGAGATTCCTACCTTGGTGGTGTGAAATCTTGGTGGAACTTGATCTTGGAGTGAAGTTGATGGTTGGAGCTTGAGCTTGGGAATGAGAGGAAGTGGAAGAAGATGAAGGAAAGTGGGAAAATGAGGCTGGTTACGGGGAGGCCAAAATTTACAAGAAGGGAAGGAAAGAAAAGGTGAAGATTTTTGAAGCAACTTCTCTTTGATTGGTGGACTTCACTTTACCTTCCAATTTAGCTTGGCTTCCCATCCTTCAATGGCTGATCAAGGTGCCATATAAGGGGGTGGTTTGGCTAAATCTTAGCCATTCATCCTAGGGTTCTCATAGTATAATTTCTACTGGATCGGTTCCGATAGTTTAAAATACCGAAATCTTATCGATTTCTTTTAAATCGATAAACCGATTTTAGAAAAATCCTATGAGGTTTCCTATGGTTCTAATCTAATTCAATCAAGTCTAATATTTCTAAATCACACTCAATTGACTTTAGTTAAATGCTTAACCGAATCCTAATTAATCCTAATTAATCCTAATTATCCGATGAAAACTGAGCAACTCGGTTAATAACGATAAAATTTTTCGGACGTTACACTCTCTACTCACTTGGCAGCCAATTGGCGCCATCCATAAGGATAGAAGCGGCTCACTTTTAGCCACTCAAACTAGTAGTGTTAGTTTGAAATTCTACTGATTTGGTTCTGGCGGTTTAAAATATCGAATCTTCGCCGATTTTCTTCAAATCAGCAAAACTTTACTAAATGACTCTGAGAGAATTTCTATATCTCTATTCTAATTGTTCCTAAGCCTCATCCCTCTAATTAACATCTAATTAATTCCTAATTAATATTTAATTAACTTCTAATTGCCCTTACATAACTATCGAAACCGGATAAATAGATTAACGGCGTAAATTAGACACTTTCGCAAATTCGGAGCCTTTTTGTTTTCTATTTTCTGTAACTAATGGCATTTTCATAATTTTGAGCAAGTTCAGGGACACTTTACGTCATTTCACACCTGACAACCTCCATAGCCTAATCGGCAGAGATTTAAACTTCTACAGTTTCACCATGTGATTCTTCTTCGTTTAAAATTCTATTCTGCTAATTCTACAAATATGGGGACATGAAGGTCATTTTGTAACATCCTCCCGAAATGTAGTACTATGCTTAAGTCATAGTACCACACTCTGGAGTTATTATTGTCACTTAATCGGACCTTGTCTGGCAGCAACCTTTGGCCACCTTCAATATTACTAGTCAACTCCGTCTCGGAGGACCTCCTTTAGAACTTCTGAACTGTCTGGAGATAACACGAAAAGAAATATAGGAGTGAGAATTATAAATTCTCAGTAGGATTTATTAACTATCATACATATTATCATCGTTGTCATCTCCAGTTGCTTCAGTTTATTACAAAAAAGGTGAACATGTTATGTAAACTATTTAATTTTATAGTTTGAAAATATATTATCCAAAGTAAAGTTCATTTTACTCATACACTAGGCATTTGGGAGAGCCCATACAAAACAAACTTATGAATTATACTATGAATAATAACTGCAACATATTAAAATATGATAGCATCAATATACTGAAGACATAATATCTGCACATGCCTTTACTTATACTTGAATTCATGCAGGTACATAAAATTTACTTTTCTTTCTTTGTATTCCTATAATATTTATCTTTATTTTCTTCATTTGACACACCTAGGCGTTACGCATCGCCTTCTCTAGGGTGTCTGCATCTGCCTATACTTAAGCGTTACGTATAGCCGTTCTCAAGTGCAGCATTACTCATCTTCCCTTACTTGTCATACATATTCCAAAGTACGATCGCTATGTTATACTCCATCAGGGTGTGATCACCATGTCACACTCCTTAGAAATATGTGCTTCCTGCCACATCCCAAAGTATGATCACCATGTCATACTCTATCAGGTGTGATCGCCATGTCACATCCCTTAGGGTGTGGAATCATTATGCCACATTCTACAGTATGATCGCCATGTCATACCACATCAGAGCGTGATCATCATGTCACATCTTTTGGAATATGGACTCATCATCATACCTTTGATCATAGAATCTTTATATGCCACACTCCAGAGTATGATCGCCATATTATACCCCATCAGAGCGTGATCGTCATGTCACGTTCCTTAGAAGGTACTTATCATGCCATATCCCAGAGTATGATTGCCATGTCATACCCCATCAGAGCGTGATCGTCATGTCACGTCCCTTATGAATATGGGACCTTCATTATGTCTTTCAACTGCCTTCACACAGAGGGACCCAAATAACTGCCTCCAAGTGAAGGGATCTCATATATTCTTCCTTCATTCATATGCAGATATGCATGCGCTCATAAGAATGATTCATGATCACGTCATCGTAATATATTCATAATTGTATAGCTGTTCATATCATAAATTTCTTGTAATATAAACATTCATAGTTTCATAGACTTCTGCCGAAAATTCGGTAGCATAACGGATCGAGTCCGCTTCCCCATGAATAGTGCCAGTTTCAATAGACAGTCAGTCACAGTAAGAGATCAAATATAATACATTAATCTTTCAAGTACCAACATGGAATTGCAACATTTAAGCTTCACTTGAACTCATATGTGAATTAAAGTGCCAAATCCTTTAACTTTGGGAATCCTGTTCATATTCTTCAACTCTACCCGTTTTTAGAAATTAAGCCTTAAATTCATTTTAACTCATTTGGACCTGAATTTTGGATATGTCAAATTGTTATATGTCTATTTTCTAACCTCTTTAGTCCCATCTAGTTTTGATAAATATAATTTAAGTTATTTACGTTTTAACCCAGCTTGCCCTATGGTTGGCTAGAATTACACACCTAAAAGTAAAAATCTACTAAAAATAGAAAACAAGTCCAAATCATATAAAATTGGTGTCATATCAAAGCTAACAGGACAAAATTTAATTTGCAATAAGTTTCATCTCATTTTCTTTAGGAGCTCAAGTTATAAGTCCTGAAATTCGACCTTCCTAAACTACCCTATTTTGGCCTGGTTTGGACATAGGGTAAATTCCTCGAACCATTGGGAACAAATAGGATCTTAAAAAACTCAAAATTTTATTGTTCCCATATGTATAAGCTTTCTAACAAAGTTGATTTCACTCAATTTGGAGTTGTGTAGGGTGAGTTATACCCTTCTCAATTCACACTGTCCAAATGAAAGTCCTAATTCCTAGGTCAAACTTCAAAAATTCGTATCTCTCTCAATACTAATCCAATGGCTTATATGATATATGTTGGAAAGCCCTGAATGTCTAGTTTCATATAAAAATAGTTTCATTTTGTTTCAATGGCTATAGGTGGAGCCGTACACTCCACCATACAGACCGCCGTAGGTTCTCCTAGGTTTTTAGTTTCTGATTTGCTCTCTATCTTATGTTCCATGCAAGATTCAATCTCAATCCCTCCAAATACTTAATAAACCAGCCATAAATCATCATATTCATTCATTAATCACATCAAGAAATGAGAAAATAAAATCAAAAGCAACCATCCACAATCAGAATAACAAGAACTGAATTGAACCTCTACCTCGTTGGAGTGTGATTTTGCTAGGTGTTGAGCTAAGTGTTGAAATCTAAATTGGTAGAATCTTGTTAAGCTTGAAGGAGTGATGGAGTTTGTTGAGAGGAGAAAAGAAAAAGAAGGCTAAAATCAGAAGAGAAAGTAGTGTAATCAGTATGGGAATAAGAGAGAAAAATTTGATTTAAACATTGAAGAGGTAGTTGGCTTTGTGTGTTTTGATTGGTTGAAATTTTGTGGGTGAAGTTCAACCATGTCTCCTTCTTTTGTGGCTAAATTATTCTCCATATCGCTTAAAAAGTGGAACTCGCTTCCATTCTATCTGAAATCGGAACTCATCTCTATTCTGTGTAAAGTCGGAGCCCGCGTCCAATTTATTTGAACTTGGAGCTTAAGTCGGATGTCGGAACTCGTGCCCACCTTATTTGAGACCTGGAAATAAATTCGGAGATAAGAAATCATGTCCGTTTTATTTGAAGCTTGGGAATAAAGTAGGAGATCAGAACTCGTGTAAATTTTGATCGAACTTGAAGATCAACTCAAAGATTTGAACTCGTGTCCATTCTAGTTGAGTTCAACTCTAAGGTCGGAACTCATTACATTCAACTCGGAGGTCGGTACTTATGACCATTCTGTTGAACTATCAACTCGGAGGTTGGAAACCATGTACACTTTATTTTAGACCATGAAGTCGGAAGTCAGAAATTATGTACAATATATTTGAAACTCGAAGTTGGAGGTTGGAACTCGGAAACCACTCCATTCAATTTGAAACTTAAAGATGAAGTCGGAAATCGGAAATAATCCATTTTATTTGAAACTTCAAGGTGAAGTCAGAAATCAGAAATAATCCATTTTATTTGAAACTTCAAGGTGAAGTCAGAAATCGAAACTCGTGGTGGATGTTACACCACTACTCCTCCTTTTTCTGCCACTCCCATGGTCACCACCCAATCACCACTTATAGGCCACTCATGGAGCTCCACCACCATAAAGTTTCAAACTTTGGCCACCCATTCTACCAGCAGCATACACCCCAATAATCTTCACAAAAAAGCTTCTAAATGTTAGGAAAATAACTAAAAAGCATTTATTTGATAAGTTCAAAAAGAAAAAAAAATGCATCCCTATTTTAGAAAGTGTGCCTCAAACATTTGATCATTGTTAACAATTATCCAAAAAACCTTAGATGGAGTATCCTTTGTAGCAAAAAGTAGTCATTAATTGTTAGGAGGAAATATCTTCATTGATTAATATATTCATCACATCAAAGCAAAAGGATGGTGATATGACCCAGTTGAAACCAACCCCAGATAAAGAAATTGAATCCTTGTAATAGAAATTGCATTAAGAAAATGTGTAAGAAAGAACAAGATACAACAATTAACCAAATTTCAACAAAATAAATTTTTTCTTTTACCGCAAGAGGAAAATAAAGGGTCAAGAAACAGAAGCACATACATAGACATGTTCACCTTATTAACTTCATTCTCATTCATCACCATCATGATCATCTTCTTCCCTCTTCAACTCTCACCTATTCCCCCCTCATTCTCAACCACCATCCCACCACTCCTTCCTTCCTCCATTCTCCTCCTTTCACCGTTTTTTGTTGGCGACCACTCGACACATGGCAAATCCCTAATAGCAGACAAGTCCAAAAAGAGAAGTGCGTCCACGAGGGCCTTATCCCTAGTGGCATCTTCTACATTCACCTTGACAATGAGAACCTTATCCTTGACTATGTTTCTAAGAATGATTTTCAGGAGTAGGGATGTGGATGATGGGGAATAAGGCGGTGAAGAGGAAGGAAGTAGAGAAAGGGGCAGTGAAGATAAGGGAATGGGTTTAGGGAAGGGGGTGGTTGCCATGAATAAAGAAGGGAAGATAGGGTGTTAGACTTTTTTTTTTATTATTGAGGGTAATTTGGAAATTTATCAATCTTACAGAAGTTGGGTGTAATTTTATAATATAGGAGATTGTAATATTTACGAACCTCATGGGAGATTAATATAATTTGTCCTATATTATAGGATCATAAAAATTCAAAAAATTGCTATAATTCAAATTCACATTTTAATTGCAAAAGTTAAAATTACTTATTATTTCGTCTAAATAAATTTTATTGACAAATGTTGATGCTTAAAACATTTGAGGTATAGGCTTTCATGGCAAGAGGAGGCTGCGATCCTCGCAGTCGAAGCATAGACATCGTGCTCACAAATACCATAACAATAGCAATCCAAGTATAAAACTTTGGGGATTTTAGTATAGACAGAAGGGACACAAATCTTATTATCTCTCTGACTTCTGTATAATGTATAATTATGTTACTGAGGAATCATATGTACAATTTTGGGGATTTTAGTTTGTTAATTGGGTGCAGAAAACTCTCTCTTTTTCTCCAACATTTCTTGAAGGGAGGAAATTTTTAGTCTCCAATCAATACGATAAAATTCCTATAATTTTACACATGATTTCCTCCTATTTGTCATATACATTTGCATAGTTATTTTGAAAAGAGAGAAATTTGAATCCTCAGTCAATACATTAAGATCTCCAAAATTTAACACATATATCCCCATTAACATCTTGATGCGAGCAAATTTATGAGTATCTAATACTCTATGCACATGTTCTAAGGCAAGCTTCTCAAACTATATACTTCCTTACACACTGTCCAACAAAATTGCCCAACAATTCAACTGCCAAATTACAAATGCATTGGAACAACACTCGAAAGGAATAATTCAAGAAGAAATAAGACTCGTCTATCTTAAAATGGTACCGTTATTTGATGAGTTCAGTGAGCTATCATTTAAACCCTTTCCAATGGATATTGCATGCATTCCTTACATCTCTTAAAATGATATTCCTCAACTCCTTCTAAAATGATATTCCTCAAATTTGGTTGCCATGCAGAGCTAAGACCTTCTTAAGTACATAATTTTTATGTTTGTTTATTTAATGTTTCATGTTTCATGTTGTGTTTTAAAAAATAATAACTATTTAGTGGGGATTTTCTTACTTTATAAGTAAATCAGAAATACTTACTTTATTAAATAATATGTTTTAAATATAAAGGACTAAGGTATTAATTTGGTCTTCCCAAAAGATTTATATGTGACATCAATTTAGTCATTCAATGACTTGTGATATCAAATAAATCTCCAAAAATTTTAAATGACTTCAAGTTAGTCCTCCAAAGATTTAAGTGACATCAAGTTAATCCTCTAAAGAATTATAACATCAAATAAGTTATCTTAAGATTTTAAGTCATATTAAGATAGTTCTATCATAATACAAAATAACTTGATATATAGGCATCGTAATAACGGTTAAGAGATAGGGGTTGACGGTAGGACTAACTTGATGTCGCTTAAAATATTTTGAGAACTTATTTGATATCACAAATCTTTAAGACTAAATTGATATCATGTATCTTTAGTTTAGGGAACCAAATTAATAGTTTAATCACGATAAAATGTTATCAATTTTATCATTAATATATCTATTAAGTAAATTAATGTATAATTTATATAATTTGAAATAATTGATACTTTATCACATTAATTTATTATTTTACTGCATGTATGATATATTAAAAAAACGTTTATTTGATTATCAAATCATGTACCTATGAGTGCTCAATTTATTTGAGATTTGATATAATGGACTATCATAGTAGTATATCATAATTTAATAGTTAAATTAACAACTTTAAAATTTATAAAAAAAAATAATTCTTTTTGGGTACATAGAAAAATATTTAATAAAATAGGTTTAGACTTAGTCCTTCAATAATTATATTTCTTCTCACACATTCTGTCACCATTTCTATTCATCCGTATGATCCGTGCATTTGTCTTACATTTTTTTATAAGAAAGTTATTTGTTTAATTAAAAATGTACCTCCTAAGTTTGTATATTGTGTTTGAATAAAAATTTTGAAAAAAATAATACAAAAATAATTAATTTTAAGAAGCAGGCTCGAAGCTACTTAATTATGCTTCAATTTTTTCTTTTACTTAAATTGTCTTAAAAGTACTTTTTTAAAAACACTTATCCATATACACCCAAGAACTTATGTTTATGTTAATAGTAAAGTATAATTTTCTATTTTTTTATTGTTATTGTTTTATTTTAAAGTTAAGTTATCAATACATAATATCATTTTTTATGAAATAAACATAAATCACTAATTATTCATGTAAAAAAGTGGTGAAAAACTATAAGTAAATCTGTAGTTTAGTTGCTATAAGATAAATTCTTTGTTAATCTCTTAAATATAAATTTTATGATATATCCCCTAAAATTGGATATTCTATTGTCTTTTTTTATATCTTTATTCATTTAATTTTAACTGTGTTAATTATAAAGTAAGGAAAAAAACATACAAGGAAAAGTAAATTGAAGCCTAGACTGATGATTAGCATATGCTTGTATTTTCTTCCTAGTTTTCTTTTTTCTATTTTTTGTTGGGAAAGAAAATTTAATTTGTAATCAAGCCTAACTGCACTTACAAAACGAAAAAGATACATCAAATCCAAATTTGATAAGAAATAAATGCACTCTACATTTTGAATTAACCAACAATGTGTGGCTCTGCTCCTTGTCCAAAGACTATCAATATGTAAGTATCTTTCACAATGGAGTCCAACACGAACAATGCTATAGCTTGAATAATATATTACATTTCCTTTCAAAATAAAATAAAACAAAAACACAAAACCTATGCAATAAATTAAAAGAAAAAGAAAATAAGATGAAAGGACTGCCATCAAAAATACTCGCACAAGGGAAAGTTAGAAAAAAAGAGGAGAAAAAATAAGGATTAAGGTTTTTGCCACATTCCTGGCAATTCTATCTTTTGTTGTAATTTTCTTTACTATACATTATTATTTGGCTAATTATGTCCCTCCACCATATCGATGGTTGACAATTAAGTACCATAGAGAAATTTGGTATTCATTCATTGAAACCTACTTTAGTTGTCACAATCATTCTAATAACTAAAGTCCATCAGCTAGCCCAAAATAATAATTTTTTTTTTGGGTAGAAAAAGAAAATAAAGAAAAGAAGCAGAGACTATGACAAGTCTGCTTGGAGTAATAACCCAAAATAATAACTTATTAGGTAGGGGAGGTTTATGATTTAATTATTATATTAAATTTATTTATTTAATTAATATAGAAAGTGAGAGTAAAATGAGTAGTTAGTTGTACTGCTAATCATAATTGGGTTTATATGGATAGTGGCCTGCATAGAGTGCTAACTAAAATTAATCACAAAAATGAAAATAGCTAATACCAGCTAAGCATATAACTAACTTAAGCATGTAACTAAATTAATTTAATCATGCTAACCTCCTCCTCAAAATGGGAGGTAAGGATTGATGATGTCTTGCACATGAGATGATGAAACTAAGTAGATGCCATAGGCTTGGTCATTATATCAGCTAATTGATGTTGTGTTCTAACAAGAGCATGCTTCAAAATACCATGTGCAACTTTTTCCTACACAAAATGAAGATCAATTCAATGTGCTTGGTTCGTTCATGAAAAGTTGGGTTTGTTGCAATATAAATAGCTACTTAGCTATCATAGAAAACGAGAACAGGAAAAGGTGTATGACCAAAATCTCAAAGGAGACTATGCAGCCAAGTAATCTCGCTAGTCAAAAAGGCCAAAGCACAATATTCCGCCTCAACAAAGGAGCGAAATATTGTGGTTTATTTCTTAGATTTCGAATGTAACACCTCGCATATATAATACTATACTTAAGTCATAATATTATCCTAACAAGTTATTATAATTAAATTGCACGGACCTTGATTTGTTTTTTAATCTATCTCTCCTGCAAACATTACAATATTCGTTTATAGTCCACCACTACAGGTGTTACTAGATAACTTTTCATCTACCAATATATATATGTACATATAGTTGTAAATTGTCTTCAGCAGCTAGCCCAATCTTCGTCACTTTTCGCTAAGTTGTCCTTCTTCAAAATTTGCTGAGTTGTCTGGAGATGACATAGAAACACACATAGGGATGAGAATTTTATATCCTCAGTAGGATTCCTAGGCTACTTGGTTGTCCATGCCATCGTTGTCGCTCCAGCTGCTTCGGTTTATTTAAGAAAAAGTAATCATGCCATATAAACTATAGATTTCATTTTAGAGAGTTCAAAAACATCAGTCCCAAAGCAGGTTCATTTTATCATACACTTGTTAAACAGAAGATATCTCATGTAACAACATCTATCATACAAGTCATGCTTAAGTCATAGAGTTATATTAAAAGGTTGTCACTATGCTAAGAAATCTTTGAAATATGGAAAATATAATACATGGCCCTTTAACTGCTCACTTTATTACTGACTAATAGTTCATAAAGTTCATCGTCTCTGATACATAGAGAATAAAATAATTACATTTTAAAAGAAATTTTGACTGACATAATATATAGTGTTTGCTTCTGACTAGTCGTTAGCTAGCTTTAATAGTCTCTTGGTCTGGCTTATGCCGGAGTCTTGCTCAATAAATGGCCATGTACTTCGCCTCGCACTTGGTTTCCAACTTGGGTGCTGGAATGTTTACGAAAAAGAAAAACATACAAGCAGCCAATGAGTACCTAAGGTTCTCAGTAGATAAACTTAAACCAATCTTATAGTGTCATCATAAACATTCCAACTGCTTCGATTTATTATGAAAATATGAGCACATATAAACAAATAGTGGTTCAATTTTAAGTTGAAAATACTTTTCTCGAAGTGGGTTACATTTTAACAACCACTTGCCATATCATATGAAAGACATAGAAATACGAATAGTATAATATGCTTCAACAAGAATCATAATAGCATTATGACTTAACGAGATAATTGAAGATGCACATATAGATGCTCATACTTGATTGTATGCAAATGCACTTGACTTGATTCGAATCTTTCTTTAACTTGCAACTTAATCTTGCTCTTCTGTACTTAGATCCCTTGAGGTGAATGGCCTCTCTCACCCCTAGGTAATAGCCTGGTTTTCAGGTCCAAGCTCGTACCTATATATGAGTGACGGGTTTACTTTCCCCGACCCTCACACCGGTCTATTCCTATTAAATTTGGTCGAGGGTTAGCTCAAGTCTTAGACAGTATCACTCTCGTCCACGCTAACTGGGTCTATGCCAGGCCTTACGTGATAGCTTAGTACGTCCCTCTTACAAGTTCTTATTATCTTTTTCCTTTCCATATCTTATCATGTATGCGAATGCTTTGTGCATTCATGGATATGTCTCACACCTTATTTCTCATATCATATTCTAATTATGCTTGCAAGCATAACATACATGAACATGACATGTAAATGTAAATATATCCAAAGTATAATCACTCATAGCACAAGTTCTCATAAACTTCTACCAAAAATTCGGTAGCATAACGGATCAAGTCTGCTTTCTCGTGAATAGTGCCAGGCTACCAATACAATCAATTAAGTATGCAATTCAATGTAAAATAGCAAATTACAGCAACATTATTAATCATATGGTATGTCAAAATCAATAGAAATATCAACAGAGTTTTCTGCTCACTCTACCCTCTTCTGCCCGAATTTTGTAAAATCCACCTTTACTTTTATTCAACTCATTTAAACCTAAATTTTGGATATGTCATAGCTCTATGTGTCTAGTCTCCAATCCTTTTGTTCCCATCTCATTTTGATTTGTATAACTCAAGTTATTAATATTTTATCTCAGACTACCCTGTACGTAGCTAGAAATGCACCCATATAAGTGAAAATTCACTAAAAATAGAAATCTCAGTGAAATTATACTAAATTTATGTCAATTTAAAGATAACATAACAAGCTTTCAAATGAAAAAAGCTTCATATCATTTTCATGAGTATATTTTGAGATATAAGCCCCATAACTTGACCCTACTGGACTACCCTATTCCAGCCTGATTTGAACTTAAGATAACTTCATTGATGTGCTGGGAATAATTAGAAGTGAATCTGACTTTGAAATTTTTATGAAATGTTCCCTTATATGTTGGCTTTCAAACAACATTCATTTCACTCAATTTAGAATTGTTTAGGGTGAGTTACACCCTTCTCAACTCATATTGCCTAGATGAGAATCAAGATTTTTAGGTCAAATTTCAAAAATTCATAACTAACTCTATACTAATCCAATAGCCTTATATTTTATATGTATGGAAAGCCCTGAATGTCTAGTTTCATGTAAAAATGGATTCATCAAATTTAAATGACTGTATGCGGAGCCGTACACTCTGCCGTACGGACTATCAAGGGAAAAACCCTAATAGCTTCTTGAATTCTTCTTAGATTAATATTTTCCTTAAATCAATCCATTCAATCCTCAATTCAAACTCACATATATACCTTAAACCAATCTTAAATCATCATCCCCACCCATCACAATATCAGAATCATGGATGAACAAGGGACCCTAGGCAACCCCAATTCAAAGAAAAGTAGGAGAAAGTTGAGATTCCTACCTTAGATTTGAGGTGTAAGTTAGCAAAACTCAAGTTGTTGTTGAAAGAAGATGATGAAGGCTGAAGATGCAAGAAGGAGGAGGTGAAATAGAAGAAAATTGGAGGAGATTACTATGCAGAAAGGGGTAAAAATTTTGAGTGGAGTTGAAGGGGGTTTTGGTGTCTTAAAACATAAGGGAAGGCTTGTGATTGGTCAATGATTGGTTGGTGGTTATTGAGCCAAGCTTCCCCACCAACTTGGGTAGCAAGTGGCGCCCTCCATGGGGTTAGGAGTGGTTGAATAACAACCACTTAAACTAGGGGTGATTGGTGTAAAATTCTATTGATTTGGTTTTGATAGTTTAACACACCGAATCTTTACCGATTTCCTCAATTTGGCAAAATAGCACTAAATAATTTTGTAAGGTTTTCTATATGTTTATTCTAATTTTCTCAAGTCTAATATCCTTAATTAACACTTAATTAACTCCTAATCAACTTTTAATTAACTTCTAATTGCCCTTACTTACTATTGAAATTGAATAAATAGATTAACGGCGTAAATTAGACATTTTTGCCAATTCGGAGCCTTTTTGTTTTCTATTTTCTGTAACTAATGACATTCCCATAATTTTGAGCAAGTCCAGGAACACCGCACGTCATTTCACACTAGACTGCCTCCATGGCCCAATCAGCAAAAATTTAAATTTCTACGGTTTCACCACTTGATTATGCTCTGTTTAAAATTTCATTCTGCTAATTCTACATATGTAGGGACATGAAGGTCATTTCATGAAAAGTTCTAGGGTTATTGTGGGAATAAGTCTTTGGGGTCAAAATATAATTTCTAAAAATCTTGGGCATCACTGTAATGAATAAAAGTTTATAGGGGCACTTTTGTTATTTCTTAATTTTTAACACATGGTAATGTCATATTTTCAATGGCAGCGTTACACTACCCTATAATTCTAAGTGTGAGGGTCATCATGGCATAGTGCTGCCTGAGAAATTCTCACACTGCCTAAGAGAAATAATTCAAAGTTTTCCATTACGTTCTGTTTATGAAAGTGGGGATGTTACATCTCACAATAGTAATAATAGACCATTAGGGATATAAGACTTATGCATATGCAGATGTTACTAAATATTGATACAAGTGCACTTCACTTTCTCATTTTTCTATAACTTTCTTTTCTTAATATACCTATACATTATATATCACCATCCCTAGAGTATCTATACTTTCTTATTTTCCTCTGTACTTAGTCCCCTGAAGGTGAATGGCCTCTCTCACCTCCGGGTAATAGCCTGCTTTTCAGGACCAAGCTCATTTCTATACGTGCTTGCTGGATTTACTTTCCCTGACTCTCACACCGACTTACTCCCCTTAAATTTGTTTAGGGGCTAGCCCAAGACATATGGAATCATTATTACATCTTTAATCATACAATCATGAATGCATATGCTAGAGGAATCATATTCATGATGCATAGGTCCTATATTTTTGCCAAAATTTTGGCAGCATAAAAGATTAAGTCTGCTTCCCCATGAATAGTGCCATTTAAACAAACAATCAATCACAATGTTAGAACCAATGTATTAACCATTCAACATTAATGTAGATTTTACAACATTCAAACCTTAATGGAGTTTTATATATGTACCAAGGTGTACAAGCCTTCAATTTGGTAATTCTATTAACCTCATTCAATTATGCCCAATTTTGTAATTTATGCCAAAATTCCTGTTTAACTTATTTAAGTCTGAATTTTTGATATGTTGAAGTATTATATGTCTAGTTTTTAATCTCTTTCATCCATTAAGTTTTGATAAGTATAAATTGATTTATTGAAGTTTAACCTAGGTCTGCCCTACTGTTAGACAAAATTGGCGTCTAAAATGTGAAAATTTGCCAAAAATAGAAATCTTATTGGATTTAAGTGAATCTTATATCATTGTAAAAATAAATGAGCTAACTTTCATATCCAAGAAGTTTAATTTTATTTAAGTGGATAGAGCTCAAGTTATAAGCTCTCAAAATTGGTGAATTTGGCCTATCTTGTTTCTATCTAGTCAGGATATGGGGCAACTTTAATGAATTATTAGGAGCAACAGAGACCGAATTTAACTCTAAAATTTTTATGGAATGTTGCTTATATGTCAGCTTTTTAAAAAATTTGTTTCACTTAAATTGAAGGTGTATAGGGTGAATTATGCCCTGCACAACCCACTCTGGTTAGGTCTAGAGGCAGAAATATAGGGTAAATTTCAAAAAATCATATCTCATGCAATACTAATCCAATGGCCTTATAATATATATGGTTAGAAAGCTCTAAATGTCTAGTTTCATTTAAAATTAGTTTAATCAAATTTTGATAGCTATATGCAAAACCGTACACTTCGCAAGTATGGATACCATAGGGTCTTCACTTGATTCAGCTTCTATTTTGCTACCCTTTTTGTTTTTTCATTCAAGTTTCAATCTAAACCCAATAAACACATGCTATATCAGCCATCAAAGATTATATAAATATAATAAATCATCAAAAAGAGAGTAGAACAAAGTTTCTCATCAGGGTATACGTCACCAAAACAAGTGAGATAAGTTGAATCATACCTCAAATAGAGAAGATAGTTAACCAGAGTTGGATTTCTTCATGGAAGAAGTAACTAGGGCTTGAAGAAGGGATGAAGTTGAGATGAACTAGAAGAAGAGAAGATGGAGAGGGGGCTACTATGTTGGTCGACCAAATGAGGGACAAGAAAGGGAATAAGGGAATTTTATAAAGCTTTGGTAGTTGAAATCTTGGGTTTTGATTGGTTGATGTTTATGTGGTGCTCATTTGCCAATTCTCCCCATTCTTGTGACTGAATGGGGCGCCAATTAGGTGATGATGGTGGCTGTAGGGTTTCACAGTATAAAATTCGACTAATTCAATTCTAGCAGTTTAAAATATCGAATTTTAACCAATTTCCTCCAAATCGGAAAACTTTTACTAACAATTTTGTTAAGATTTTCTACATATTTATTTAAATTTCTCCTAACCCCAAATATCTCTAATTAACCTCTAATTAACTTCTAATTGCACTTTTATAATTATTAAAACTGAACAAATCAATTAATAGCGTAAATTAAATGTATCGCGATTCGAGATATTACACAAGCAACCATAGAATCACCTAAGAAGATGTAGTAGCTAGAAGTTGATCGTTGAGTATCAACGCAGCAGCCC